>CM040991.1:15301606-15356072 GCA_022985145.1 Pangasius djambal
AAAAAAAAAAAAAAAAAAAAAACTCCAATATATGTGTGAGATTTGTGCAAATAAAATTATGTAACATTAATTCATTTGCACAAATCCTCCAGGTTAAATACAACCTTATTTTGAAATGATGTTATTATGGGGTTGTTACAAAAAGCTTTGTCCTGTCTTCCAGAAGCTGAGGAGCTGTATCAGAAACGCATATTAACAATAACAGGCATCTGCATTGCTCTCCTAGTTGTTGGCATCATGTGTGTGGTGGCCTACTGCAAAACAAAGTAATTCCATTTACCATTGATATTTAAATGTTGGCTTTGTTTGTATTTTATGAATGATTCATATATTGATATGTGGAGCAGTGAGATGTGGTTTTAAACAGATCTGTGTTTGTTCATTGAGCAGGAAACAGAGGCAAAAGCTGCATGATCGCTTGAGGCAGAGTTTACGAAAGCGTAACGCCATGGCCGACATAGGCAATGGCCCACAGTACCCCCAAAACCTCCAGCAACCACCACAAAGCCTGCAGCTTGTTAATGTAAGTGGTGGCACCCAGCCTGGCCCTTTGTTCTAATTAAAACAAGATAAGACCTCAATTAAATCTAGTCAGCATGACCATCCGAAGATTTCTGTGTTCCAAAATGTCTGTAGTATTGCAAGATAGTGAGCAAAAAAATTTTTTACTTTTTTGACTCCTTTAATAAGTGCTGGTGCATTATTTTAAGTAGAATGTGCATACACAAAGGTCTAGAGAAATCTGTACCAACAGTAATGCATGTTTGCTCACATTCCGTTGATTTCTTCTGATTTCAGCAGTATGCATCGAAAAACACTGTTCCTGCTCAGCATGTGATCGAGAAGGAAACAGAAACTTCATTTACCTTGAGCCAGTACACATCGCCGACTCAGCCTTCCACCGCCATCGCTGCTAACCTCAGCCAGTGGTACAGCATCCTCTCTTTTTCTGAGAGTGTAGACAGACCAGAGAGTTCAAAACAGGGCTTTATATTAAACTGTAGCATGGGTAAAGCTTTGGACAGTAGGATGTTAGATTGTATGAATAATGCTGATTGCATTCCAGAAGAAGGAAATTAGTTTTTAATTAATTAAATGACTGATGTAAGGCGATAAACTGTGATTTAGAGGTCATTCATCATGTCTAATAAGACAGATTGTGTAATAGGCTTGAATCATAAGAGCTAATGTAATCATCAGCATCAGGTTTTGTCTTTGAACAACAAATTGCACTGGTGCAGATTTTCTTTGTATTTGTGCCTTCTCAGTTGTACTGTTAGTATAACCATAAGTTTTTCTCTATGTGACATAGTTGGAGTAATAAAAAGCCAGAGAATGTGGTGTCTGACAATCGCGTGATCTCTGGGGTACAAAACAGCCGGAATGGCACTCCAAGTCACCGCGGGCGTCTGAATGCCACCGGAGGAGCCCGAGATGTCAACGCCTGTGTAAAAAACTCCAGAGAAACAACAGATTCCTATAAAGACTCTCCCTATAGTGAGAGGTAAAGTCAAATCCAACACTGCTAACACTGATGTTTTGGGTTTTTTTTATGTTGTTTAACACTTGACAGTATTGTTTAAGATTCTTCTACCAGCAATATGTTATTTGTACAATTGAAATTCATCCTCTTTATGTAAGGTATGTTTCGACTGTGACAACACCGACACGCCTTTCGCCCGTGAAGTTGCTTTCCCCAGCAACGCCCTCCTCTCCTCCCTCTGAAGTGTCAGCACCTCTCCCCAGCCTAGCAACCTCTATTCCATCCATGGCAACGAGTCCATCGGGTGAGGAGGAACGCCCTTTGCTGTTCCTCACACCCCCGCGGCTCAGAGAGAAATCAGAGCCCAGCCGAGCCCAGCAGCTCCGCAACTCAGCCCACTACAACCACGGCTTGGACGAGATGAGCCCTCCGCCCAGCCCACTGCACATCCAAGAGGACGAGCAGCATGAGAGCATGCAGGAGGACAGCTCCGTACCCAGTGCCCCACCCACATCTGCCCCTCACAGCCCCACAGCCATGCACAACTCTAAAAGAACAAAAGCCGGATCTCAGAACAGTCAGGATGAGCAGAGTGGAAGCAGCTCTGAAAGCAGCAGCTCAGAGAGTGAGGCAGAGGAAGAGCGCATGGCTGAGGACACGCCGTTCCTCATACGGAACGCTGGGGTCGCAGGCATGACTATGCTGGGGCTGGAGCTGGTAGACAGCAGCAGGACTAACGCCGCACTGCGCCTCTCCCCACAAGACGATCTACAGAGCAGACTAGCCAGCGTAATGGCTAACCAAGATCCAATTGCTGTGTAAAAGTGAACATACCATAGAAAAAAAATAAGTAAAAGGATACTTGTAAGATACTAAGAGTAAACACTAAACATTTATTTTCTATAAATTAAGTATTTGAGGGAAATAAAAAAATAACTTTTATTTTAGTTATGTAGTGCAAAAAAGTCTTTTATAAATTAAATGTGTATATAATGTGTTTGCTTCTTGAAAAAAAAAAAGTGCCATTCGTTATATATGTATGTATGTATATGGTCTCAGTATTTCAAAGGCAGAAACAATATCAATGGTGCCTTTAATTTCAGCATGGAGAACTAAAGGAAACTCCATTATGACACTGAGCTATATATTCATGACCTTGAGCCAGCATCCAGCTCTGCTACAAACCACAATCGGCATATGAAGTTTCACAATCCATACCAATTTAAAAAAAAAAAAAAAAAAAAAAAAAAAAAAAAAAAAAAAAAAAAAAAAAAAAAAAAAAAAAAAAAAAAAAAAAAAAAAAAGCAGTTAAAAATGAATCTCAAAGTATAAAACTGAAGTAATATTAGTTATTATTAGTTCCTACTTTCTCAGCTGGTAACAAGGTTATTAAAGCTCAGCACTAGAAATCAAATTTAGTAATTGGGTAAGTGAAAGCTATGAATCAAGCCAGTTGAATTTGTCTAGTTTGCCTGTTACTGAATGAATATATGGCTCACTACGTCAATAGTTCAACACATCCGTTGGCTTCACAGTAATGCATTGTGGGGAAGGTACAGCACCAATATAAGAACTGGTCTACACATTGTAAAGTAAACGCCAGAAAATGTAAGCATTCGCCCATCAATATTCTTGTACAATGTTACATTATTTCCAAAGTGTCTGTTGTATTATTTCGTTTTTACAGATGTGATCACTTGTGTAACAGGTTCACTCGCTTAAATGTAATTTGCAGCCTAAAAATGATGCCAGACAAAAAAAAAACACACATCTGAGTGGCAAACACACACATCTGAGTGGCAAACGCAGACACAAACTTATAATGAAGCTGAATGGTGGATAAAATGCCTCTGAATACTACTTCACTTTATAAATCTCTGTATTGTACCTGTTTAGTGTGTCAGGAGCCAGAAAGTCTTAAACAATATTCGTCCAGTTCAAATCATAACTTCATTTTTTCATTCTAACAAAAACACCCTAAAACAAGACTTTGTTTGCTTTATCCAGGTTTTTTTTGTTTGTTTGTTTGTTTGTTTGTTTGTTTTGAGAACTGGAGAAAAGTTTGAGTGTTTAATAATTTCTGCAGAATACCATACCAATGCCTTTTTTTTGTTTGTTTGTTTGTTTGTTTTTCTTACTTAGATAATCAAAAAAAGCCATCACAAAATCTGGCCCATTTACATTCTGCATTTTATAGTATTTATTTTGTCTCTTATTTATTTATTTATTTATTTATTACTTTGGCCTTCTATAGTCAGTCAAATATAGTCTATATTTTAATAGTGTTGAAAATATACATTTGAATATATATATATATATATATATATAAATATATATATAAAAAAAATCAGTATATATAAGACTGGTTTCACTTTTTCACCATTCCATTATATTCCCACATGATTTTTTTTTTTTTTTTTTTTTTTAATGTTGGAGGCCTAGTGTAAAATGCAATATGAATAAATTTACAGCTGATTATATTATCAGTGTATGATTATATCATCTAAAACATTGAACCACAGAGAGCCGCTTGAAAATACCCCATGATGCATTGCTTTCAAACCAAGGAGTGTCTGTCAGATACGCCTGTCTGTGTAAATAAGCCTCCAACAGCTTGGGTTCTTTAATTTATGTAAGACAATTACAGCAAGTTTGTGTTTTTGGCCCACTTCCTTAACAATTTGTATCCATCTCACCACTGATACTTTTGTGACATAACATCTTTATTGTTTTTTGCAAAGAACAGACTGTATGTTCATTTTTTTCTTTTTCATATAAATGACATGTAAAATGATATGTTAATTCTTACTGGGTCTCTGTGTCAGGGTGGTCGATTATGACTACACTGTTGCAACTACATTACAAATGCAAGAGAAACACAAAATAAACCATAGTCAAGATAACTGCATGAACACACAAAAAGACAATTGCAGGCATGTATTGCACTAAATGTGCATGATCACAGATGTCAATCAAATCCATTGCAGTAGTCACAGACTTGCAGGTCTCTCTACTCTTTTACGTTTCATTAAAGAACTCTCCATGTTCATGTACTATTGTGTGAAATACTAAACATACTGTGTGGTTTGAAGTGTTTGCAGCTGCTCACCTTTTTATTAGATCCTTAATTTTAAACTCATGGAAATTAGGATTTTTCTATTGGAATATTTTGAGATTGAATATAAAGATTACAACATACATAGTATAAACAATCCTGTGAATAACACACATGGTGCCAAAAAGCCTAACCTACATCCTACCAGTTTCACTTTTACTTTGAGGAATTCAGACCTGCCAGATGACAGTGTTCTCAGTGTTCTCTGTACAGGGAGATCTTTAGTACATTGACGTCTGCATTTCCCTGAAAGAGTATCACTGGTGTCATAAACATGTCCAGACATGTGCAGACATGTGCTGCAGTTCCTGTGCTGTTGGTATTTCAGCATTCCTGCTGTTCTCTCCACCTTAAGTAATCACTGAATACTTTGCCCCACTTGGTTATCATCTGTTGGATTCATCAAACAGCTCCAGAGGGCAAACAGCTACACTCTGAATTACCTTCGTGACAAAGCACACACATTCATTTGCAAACAAGCCCTATGTTGGAAAGGTTGCAAAGTTCTATGTAGGGCAAAAGGGCCATGTTGGACAGAAGTCCTAATATAGGCAAAGCCCTATGTTGGGCAGAACTACTAGTTGAGTAGGACCCTATATTGGGCAGAATCGCTGGTGGGCAAACCCCATGTTGGGCAGGATCACTGTTTGGGGAAAGCCCCATGTGGGGCAGAATTGCCACTTGGGCAAAGACTCATTGGTCTGAATTGTTGGTTGGGCAGAAACCTCGTATGAGAGAAAAATGGCGAAAGTATGGAAATGATTTTATAAAAAGCCTTAATTGGATACATTATTATTCATAAAATGCTATAGTGCCATAATTACTTACAATCCATACAACTAGTGAACTGTTTTCTACAAGTTAGTGTTTCAATTAATGCTAGATAGCTAACTAATGATAGATAAGTTTGCTAGCAGCTAATGTTTGTTAGGTAGATAGTTAACTTAGTTGATGTCCTTTTAGTGGCTAGTTATATAGCTAACCTAGATAACATTAACCCCCATCATTTGCCAGTTAGTAGCTAATGTTAGCTTAGTTACACAATATAGTACTTTATTTTGAAATAGCTATTAATATCCAATCAAGTAGGGGGTTATGGCCACGCACGGACTTCTACAGTCCAGTCTAGGGCTTCACGCTGCTGGTCTGAACACCTGGAGTTAGATACTTTTGTGAGATTAGCCTTTCATTTGTTTGACATCTAGTGCACCTTTACATGCACTGATTTCACTCAAATTATTTAATGTGTTCATGTAGTGTATGTGTAACTATGGAATTTAATACAGCAGATCATCAGACTGTCAGGTGAACTGGAGCAGAGCTGTGCATGGCTACTAAACATGCCTCTGGCTGCGCTGTTATTTGCATCACTGACTTTTATGGCACATAGTAAGTTGTTAAGTTTTTTTTTTATTGTCCTGGTATTAAAATGCCCCAAAATACTGTGTACAAACAGGGGCATTTTGTGTTGTGCAAGATGTGGGCCAGAGTAAATAGTTCACCCCAAGTCATTGTAGACTGCCAGCTCAATGGACTTGCTAAAAATAATGAGTAACTCGATCGTTTGTTTCTACTTGACACTCTCTAACACACACAGTGCACACCCAACCATTGAGTCTATCAGCCTCATGTGAATGTGCTGTAAGAGATCAAAAGTTGGCCATTGTTTACTCCACCTGCACTGCTCACAAGTGTAGAGATAAGCCAGATATATAGCTTTTCCATCAAATAAAAAAAAAAAACGCATCTATCGCATTTCCTCTCACAGTGACAGTGCTTTATTGGTAGGCCAATCTCAAAGACAAATTGTGTAATCTAAAACTCTAGACCGAAACTGACTGCTCTTTAATAACATGCTAGATATAGCATCCACAGTAGCATATAATAAAGTTTTATAATAACAGCAGAGGTAACAATAGTACTCCTCCTTCTCCTCCTCCTCCTCCTCCTCCTCCTACTACTACTACTAATAATAATAATAATAATATGCAATATTACTAAAAATGAATGACAGATCTGTTCATGTGAGTAATGTAGCGATACTAAGTGGGTCACTAAATTGTAATGTGCAATTTGTGAATTTCTCCACAGATACATGGACCTCATGTGCCCACCATGAGAGATTTGCTCACGATCATATAAATGCTCATTGTGGAAATTCATGTGAGCCATATTGCATAACAACACAACGGTTTATATAGCAACCATGTTAAAGGTCTTGCACAATGGTTCACCTCACGGCATGCTTAAAATTGCCCTTCAGATCGGTTGTTCATTCTACAAAAAGCCTACATTCATTTCAACAAAGTTTCTTATAGTCAACCACTGATGTCTCTGTTTGTCTCTCTGATGTTGAAAAGTTTCATCCATAAAGATGTCTTAACTTTGATGGCGGTCCAGATGTGCATTTGCTGAACAAACTGAATGGAAAAATCATGGCTCAGGTTTGGGTTCAAGTTTTGATCTGATTAAAAGGATCCAAGCTGTTGGAGGAAATAGTGGAACTGAGAAGTTTTAACATACGCAAACTAAACCTAAATACGGAACCTAAATACAGAAAGGGCATTAGGTACCAGATTGGGCTGTTCTTGAAAACTGTTCAGAGCCTGTGAAACTGTTTGAACACTTCTCTGGGGTAAAATCGGTTTTCATACTCCACAGTGGAAGAACCAGAACATAAAATTGTACAAAGCCAGGGAAAGGAAACATAAATGATTGTTTTGTTCACTATGCTCCAGTTCAAAACTCAAGTTGGCACAATCTTCTGTGGTACACACATTTTCCTTTCCTCTGCTCTATAATTGACCTTTTCTGATCCTGTGATACACTGTATTAGACATGGACCAACAGTGAAGAAAGAACGAAGAACTAAACTGAGATCAGAGGCCCAGCAGCTGTTTGCCTGCCATATGAGAGAGATCATGTATTGTAGGCAATGGTCAACCATAAAGCACTGTGACAAGTGTTCGTACAATATAGGTTGAAAACGTTCATCAGAGTAAATTAAAATGGCTGTAATTCCTAAATGGTTAATTCAATATTTTTGTTAAACCCCTTGAATTACAGCTGAAAGTCTACACTTCAATCACATCTTGACTGCTTCATTTCAAATCCATTGTGGTGGTGTACAGAGGCAAAATTACAAAAATTGAGTACAAATACTTATGGACCCAACTGTATATATGCTGTATAAGAAAGACTGGCATGTCTTAATCCCTAAAGCTATTCAAAACATTTAGTCAATGAGTTGTTAGCTCTGATCTTTTTATAGAATGCCACTTGCAATTTCAGTTGCATGCAATCATCAAGTATGTTTGAAATGCCAGTGAAAGGGAAGTTTGTGAAGTCATGTTTTTTGCCCAGGTTCCTTATTTAAACTCCAAGGGTTTAACAAAACATCCAGACAATAGTACTTCTGACCTAAAGGATCTGAGCAAAACAATGAAGCAGAGGCCTTAAAAAAAGAGGACCCAGTTCTTTTTCTTCACTAATTAGGAAATGAAAAACAACACAGGGACCTGTGTTGATGTGTAACAATTAGTCTGCTGTTAATTACAGAAGAATCATGTAGTCAGGGTTAATAGGAGTCAAATATCATGCACAAACACTGAAAACTCTACACCAATTTATTCCATATATAGAAAGTCTATCAGAAGGCCTCGTTTTACTAGTATACTGTTAATTATCACAAAATATATTTTCATCTTAATAAGTGTGTCTGCTAAGAATAAAAAAGGTTTTTTTTTATGTTTTTGCTGGTAGAATCTGAACAAGTCTGACTTGGCTTGACCCACCAACCCTTAAGCCAAAAGAAAGACATGTATGAAGAGTTATCTGTTCCGGCCACCTCTTCACTAAGCACTTAAGCAAGCACAAAAAACTGTCCTAACTCCCATAGTACCTCCTCTCTTAAGGGTTGTAGCTTAATGGTCTTCTTAGACCGTGATCTACTTGTACTTGCATGAGGATGTGTTTTTCAGTGGAAATTATAAAGCACTTTTGTAGTCTTCAGTTGAGACTATTAAGCACTGCAGAAAAAGGTGTTTAATAAATCATATGAATGTACACAGATAAATGAATATGTAAATAAGGAAGTGAGTATAGATAAAGCATGGTATCAATCAGCATGGTTCGCTGATATGTTTTTAAGTAGTGAGCACATGGTCTAACTACTTTCTAGTCCTCTGTTTCAGCAGAAATACAGCATTTAAAAGTTCTTGGCAGAGCCCAGAATACTCCTGAATGTGGTGCATATCAGGTTTCTATCATAATTTTACAGTTTATGTTGAAATAGTTAAGAAGAAACAGCTTGTTTGTACATGTCCTGCTCTGACCCAGTATTTCCAACTAACCTCTGTGGCAGTCACAAAAGCTGTAAGGCCATTTAGTAGGAGTGAGAAACCGTCAGTGTCTCTGCGGAAACAATTCCCCTCTGAAATCTCCTCTATTAAAACTACCCAGCTTGGACTCTCGGGTGGTGCCTAAAGCTTTGCTGGTGTCCTGACCTCTTAATTGGAGTGAGCCAGCAGTCCTCAGGAGCCCAATGAAACTGCTCATCACTCTTATTGCTCCAGCTGTTGCAGTATTGCAGGGGAAACTCCACCGGAAGCCGGGCTAGCAGCAGAAGATATATGATCTGACATCAAGCATGGCCTGTTGAAGCCTTAAACATGCAGAGGGTGAGGCACACTACATTTGACCATATGGTGTCATTGAGTGCTTCATTTGTTTGAATAAGGTGGTGTACAAATAAGTCACAACTGGAAAGTGAGAGGGTTCACAGACGCTGATGCTATGTGAAAGGCATTTATAAGCTGTTATAAGCTGTCGTTGTCTCGACTACGCTCTTGAATTTACTGTTAGTGAATTGATCATGTTTTGACCCTTTGCCTGATTTTTGTCCATTTTGAATTGTGGACTCACATGAACTCACATGAACCTCCAGCACATAGAGCCTCAAACTTATTCGGAGTCTTGTGTGTTACTGGTTGTCCAGTGTCTTTCTGTTGTTGTTGTTGTTGTTTTTGGTTTCATTTTGAAAGATCAGGGCTTGATTTCTAAAAGCACGTAATGATCTGATGAGCTGAAATGGCAGCATTAGTTTATCCAACATTTATTAATGTGATACAGTGCAGCTAGGCTCAGATATGCCGTATATGGCATAAATAAACCAAATTCTAATTTGATCACTATAACAAAACAAAAAAATAAATAAATAAATAAATAAATAGACCAAAGGTTTATGTGGGTGCTATTTATTCAAATGCATATTCTGTGAGTCATTTGGGTGTAACTAAAATAACTACAATGGTGTCCCAATAAAATATCTTTTTGAAACAGATCAAAACCTCCATCTAGGCCCTCTCTTCTAACAAACTGACTCTAATCCTGGAAACTAATATAAAAAATTTTTAGAATGATGTGCAGAAAAATCCACGGTCTTATGCGAGGTAACTAGTTTTTTAGCTAGTGTTAAGAATCAATAAAGTCGTGGTACTAGTTCATCCTTCCTCACCACCAAGGGGTTGTATAACACCTGAATAAACCCTTGTGCCCAAGGATTCTGTTTTTCCTTCTAGTCTGAGCACATGGTATGGAGCTGTGATCAGTTTTGTGGCTAGAGCTGGAGATGTCCTGTCCTGCAAAGCTGAGCATAGCTCAGAAAGTTTAACTGAGGTGGTGTGTACACCTTGTGGTAGCCCAGATCTGGGAGAGATTTCTCCTGGTATGTGTGGACCTTTTTGTTAGTGCCATGTTAACACATGTTAATACCATTGTGGTTCTCCCTTTCTACAGGGATTGCTGAACAGCAACAAGTTTCTATCTATCCATGCTACTGTATGTAGCAGTGATCAGAGCAAAATACCATAATGAAAAAAATGCCATGAGATTATTGGCTAGGTACGTTGCAATATATTAAAAACATTTTCTTCATTCATTTAATGTTCTACTTTTTGTTCTTCAGTGTATTCACAGATTAAGTTCGCAACTACTTTGTTATCTTTCTTTATCTTACTAAAATAATGTTGTTGCACAAGAGCCCAAGCAGAACAAACTAACAAATACAAGAAAGGGATCATTTGAGTTTATTGTAGAGCACGATCTATTTGGATTTTGTTAAAATGACTCGAGAGATAGGCCTCGCTTGAAGTAAATATTACACTGAGGAAGACAGATGCTAACCACTTCCCTGCATCTCGATCATGGATGTAGTATTTCCTGTTTATGTCGGATCGTGTTTCTGATTGGCTGGTGATGGTGAAATACGTCACCGTGTGTCAGTTGTGCGCTACTTTTAAACTAACACTGAATAGTTCAGGACTGACTCTTTTGTGTGTATTTTCTGTCTTTTTTTTATTATTATCGTGTCATTTTGAACAATTCTGAACACATTATTAAAGGCAATTATGACATATCAGTTATAGCAAATGAAATACTGAAACAAACGCAAGAACGTTAATAGAAAAAAAGAAAAACTATACGAATAGGGTATATCAGCATCTTGATAAGCAAACAGCATATTATACATGTTGTGCATTATAAATCAATCAGTCAAAGATTTAAGATTTAAGGCTTTACAGCAATTCACAGTTTTTTTGTTGTTGTTTTTTTTTTTTTTTTTTTGCTTTGTTATTTCTTTTTTCTGTTAAAGTGTGAATGTAGTGGCCTATTTCTATTTTAAAATGAGTAAAAGTCGTTTTTTTATGCCCATTTACATTCATGGATAAAGAATTTTCCATATATAATCAGTACATAATTATAATATACCATATTTTAAATTCGACATCACTATCATAGAAAAATAAAACATCTTAAAAATGCCACACCAAAATAATTTTGTATAAATAGTCATAAAACAAGTGGACAATGCACTCGTTTCCCTCCTTGCAAAAAATAAATAAATAAATAAAAAATTAAAAATTCAATGTCTTTCCAAAACCTTCCAATCACCAGTTTTACAGGATAAATCCAGTGAACAATCTTAAATGATACCTTCTGAATTTTACTGGTAATACAAAAATGATTATAAAAGTCTCTAGCCAGTTGACAACCTGAAATTGTGATTTCCAAAAACCTATGGCTATTTCAATCCTGTTTCCCAAATTATAGATTATTTTACAAATTATTAATTTTAAAATGAAAACAATTAGAATATCCTTAATGTCCTCATACCATTAGCATGGATGCTAGTTAACCACATTTTGGTTAACTGTGTTGTTAATTTAAACCCTGTTACTCATTTAAGAACAAAATGCAGAGAAGCCTTTCTTTTTAAAAAAAAGAAATATTTGAATGCATGTTTTCTTAGATTAACTGTTGGAAAATGGTAAAAGATAATGTTTCATTATTAAGAATTACATGGGTGAAATGTATTATTATTGGGTCCTTAATACAACAATGTCTTCAAAAGACATTTATGCACTGTATATTCATGCATAATGCTGACTTTTAATTGAGGGTAAAGGTACAGAAGTGCATTAAAGCTCATTTTAAGTAGTTTTGGGGCATTATAAAATATTCAAAATCACTAGAAAACACACGCAAAACCAGCAAAATGCTTAAACCAATTATTTACTATAGAAGTACCAGGTTTGATGTCTGAAGGAATTTCTTTCCGAATTTTGCATTTTCCCCTGTCTCACTTTGTCAAATGAACTTTTCTTAGCATAGAGCACAGCTGTTGGAAGGACCTGGGGAATTGTACTGAGCATATCAGATGTATTACTGCTTTTGGGGTAGAGAGTAGTTTTGTGCAGCATATATCCTATGCACAATTATTAGTGCCCTTATCGCAAGCATAACAATGAGACATTTCCCGTTACAGCTGATAATTGTGATAATTGCACTATTTCACACTTCATTGCTCTCTTGTTACTCCTACACTGAACTCCACCTTCTTTGGAGCATCACAAATGAAGCCTTAACGAGGTGTTAATTATTAATCAAATAACTAAGCTGTAATTAAAGTTCAGCTATGGATAATGGACTAATTTAGGAGCTATCATTGAAGATCTAATGAGATCTTTATTAGCAATGCTCTGCAATCATTTGGGGTTCATCTTACACATGAAATACATGATCACATGCTTCCGTTAAGGATTGTATACTAAAGAGTATTAAAACTGTAATGAGTAACATGGCCTAAACAGCATTGCAATCAGTAACATATTCTGATCTATTCACTTCTATTCGTTTTGAATTCTATGTAATTTAAATTGCACTGCAGAGTCTTGACAACTAAACTGGCACCATGTATGAAAAAATATAAGAAATGCTATTAGAAAATTATTCAAACTGCCTCATGCCTTCAGCAAGGGTTTTGAAAAATTCATAAGCCTCACTGGCCTAAAGTGGTGGCACCATCTTCTCTCATTATCGTTGCCTAGTGAGTGAGATAGGTCTATGTGTAACCTCCAAACAGATAACAGTAATTCTAAAATGTACATACACTCATTTTAACATTGAAAAACCATAGCCTGGTCTTTTTTATACTCTTCAACTGTCCAGTTTGGGTGAACCTGTGCCCACTATAACCTCAGATTACATTACTACTTGGCTAACAGTAGTGGAAGCCAATGTGGTCTTCTGCTGTTGTAGCCCATCTGTCTCCAGGTTTGATATGTTTTATGTCCTGAGATGCTTTTCTGCTTGTCACAGTTGTAAAAAGTGATTATTTGAGTTATCATAGCCTTCCTGTTAGCTCGAACCAGTCTGACCTTTCTCCTCTGACCTCTCTCATGAAGAAGGCGGTTCCGCTCACAGAACTGCTGCTCAATGGATGTTTTTTTTTTTTTTTCACACCGATCTGTATAAACTCTAGAAACTGTTGTGCGTGAAAATCCCAGGAGATCAGCAGTTTCTGAAATACTCAAACCAGACAGTCTGGCACCAACAACCATTTTAAAAACCATGGTCAGTCACTCAGATCATATTTCCCCCCATTAACTGTTCTTGACCTGTATCAGCATGATTTATTATATTGTGCTGCTGCCACATGATTGGCTGATTGGGTAATTGCACGTATGAGAAGGCTGCGCAGGTAGCACATTATCACTGTAAATACTGACCGTGTAAATTTACATTTAAAACATTTTAAAATGTTTATTTACAGTAATAACACATTGTTCTCTTTTTAAAGGACTACCTGTTGCTAATAGTATAATACTGTAAAAATCACCACTACACCACGTTGCAGTTGTGATAATGGTTTATTATTAATGTTATGTCTAATACTCAGCTATTGCGAAATAGACATCTTAAATATATTTGAGAGCCAAAATTCAGATGAAAATCAAATAAGGTATTTTTTATTAAAGCAATTGTTTCATTTCACTTAAGAATCAATATGTTATCAAATTGCACAGTAACATGCTAAAATGAAAAAGAAGAAGCTAGATAGCATATGTTCTCTATCTAGTTAGGCTAGCATTAGCTAGAACTGAGTCGCTTTTCCCCAATTTAAACCCGTCACACTTAACCTATGAAAGAATTTTTTTTTTTTTTTTTACATCTGGAAGGTTCTTTTCCTGCTTCAGGTAAATGCTTTTCGTGCCTAGTTTTACAGTAATGTTAATAATACTGTGTGTTTTGCTGTATTATTATAATATAGTCACAGCAGTGTTTCTGTAGATATACTGTAAGCTGCTTTGATACAGTATAATCTGCCAGTACAGTTAACATCTTCTAACAACAGCATAGCAACAAGCTGTTAAACATTCATAATCTCTTACTGGTTTACAAACTGTATTTTACTGTACAAATTATAGATTTTTTTTTTTTACACTGTTTCAGAACACATTGTGTAGGTGTTAGCCCTGGCACTATGCCATCCAGGGCTATTACTGATGTTTTCTCTGCCAGGGACCACTACCGCCTGTCATTATAATCACTGAGTGATGAAACAGGTTGATTTATAATCTACTGAAGTGCACTACCTAAGTGCTTATGCCGTAGGCTACATGACATTGGTTACAAGTTGTTTACCAGATACTTAACTGACATAATCGTTTCTGACATCAGCCTGAAACTGTGTGATGACTCATATGTTTCACTTTGTTGATAGTAACGCTGTTTTGTGTCAGACGCCGTTTTCTGAAAGGGGGAACATCAGTAATTGCACTGATTTTATGTCTTTGCGGATGGGCTGTCAGGATTTCAGCCTTCTAGCAGTTTCGGTGGAAGGCCATTTTGATTGAAGAGGCTGAATTATCTGAATATGCTCAAGCAGTGAGAACCACATTAAAAATAATATACTAAAATAATATAGTGACATTGCTCTGTACGGTGCTGTGCTGGTGGCTTCTTTAAAAATAAATCTTCCCCTAAACAAGTGTGGACAAATAAATTCCTTAGTGAGCCCATCACTCGGGTGAATGCTCCAGTGAACTTGCTGATGTTTTTGCTTTTGCCTGGAAACCTACAGGCTAATGTAAAGATTAACCCTAAAGTATGACAAGCTAGTTAAATGTTAAATGTTTGAATGTAAATATATGAATGTAATGCAAATAATACATAATACTCAAATTCCTGGGAAGGGGAAGATTCTGCGTAGCCATAGTCCTCATTCTCTAGTGAAACTATCTTCGATGCCTGCTAGTAAACTAGGAAAAATGAACAGAATGCAGCCTTGGCTGATGTGTGTATTGCAGCAGACAATGAGTGGTGTGCTAGTGGTGTGTTGCTCCACCATTAAACATATGAAGCTTAAACCTTTAATGTTTAAACATACATGTGAAGTAAAAGTTGCTTGCTATCTAACTATTATTAACACCTACTAAACTTACATGTCCCCCAGTCATCTATGAATAGTAAACTAATAGTGCAGACACGCAAACTGGTGCTCGGGCTACTGATTTGTTTGGATCATCCCTGTCAATAACTCTATGTGACAATGATATGTGTCTGTCAGGCTACATATGACAGAAGGAATGTAATAAACACAAGAAGCTCAATGGACTACAGCAGTACTGCACTGATACTATGATGAAAATCAAAACCAACACTTGTACTTTTGGTCACAAGGGAAGTGACACTTGCATCTGAATATACTGTAACCATTCAAACCAAATAAGAGGATTTATTATAGTCATCATGTTGTAAACCTTTTTAAATTATAGCCTGTCGATAGCTTGGTGTCAAAGTGATACAATTATGTTGTTAAGATAATCATTTATGATGGGCCAAATGATACAAAGCTTGCGGTGACTACATCATGTGGTCACAGCATGTACGTTTATGTAAGAAATTTAAACTTATCACAGTCAACATATACATATGGTATAATGCCACAGATTTAGGTGTAATTAAAAAAAAAAAAAAAAAAACAGATGACTTGCTCTAGTAGACAATTTTATGTCTTTTATGTATTACTTTTACACCCATTTTAGAATTATGTAAATTTTTTTGTTCATTTTTGCCTTAATTGTACTTAAGGGAAAAAAAAAAAAAAAAGAAAAACAGGAAGGCCGTTTAATGATCAGTCATGCCTCAGAGCTCATGAAGGCTCAGAAGCACTGTGGCATGTGTGTGTGGTCTTGAAGCATGAGCACTGCTGCAGTGGGATACTGCTGGGTAAAACCTGCTTACCTCAACTGAATTCATGAAAAACTGCAAGGTGGTGCAAACTGTAAATTAACACAACACAGAACATGCCACGGTGGCTTTTAACAAACCCTGAGAAACCAGAGCTATTGCCAAAATGAAGAATATTTTCCTGATCCTATTAATGTTAATGACTAGAATATCAGGATAAATTGATGAATGGGGATTTTAAAAGCAAAACAAAAAAAGGAATAAAAATAAGAGTATCATTCATTCTTCTTCTTTAACCAGTTTATTCCTGTCAGGGTCATGGGAACACAGGGAGTGAGGTGGGAATACACTCTGGATGGGATGCCAGTTCATCGCAGTGCAGCATACACACACATGTTCACACCTAGGGGCAATTTAGAGTAATATTAGGTCTACTTAATGGCATGTTTGGAAAGGTAGGAGGAAACCGGCGGACCTGGGACAAATATATACTTTTTACTTTTGCTTGGCTAACAATCTTAGCAATGTCATTTCTGTGACATCCAATCAAATCCATACCAATTAGTATGAAACCACATCCTGTCATTGTGCAAGAACTGCCTATTGCCCTTCAGACATTAAAGTTGCTTTAAACAAAAAAGCAATATTTGAGTACTTTTAAGTGTACCTATAGTGACATTTGATCTGTACTTTTTGCAATTGATTATAAATACTAGTGAAATGTACAGTTAAAAACAGCTGTTTATACGTTATATCAAATGTCAGTAAATGAGCCAAATTGGCTTATCATAAGTAAATGATTAGGCAATTTTGAACTGAATGCTCATTTCTAGTGACTGTACCTTTTTAAATGGTAGTACTGAAATGAGACTATGGCGCTGTGCTGTTCATAAAAAATCAAAAAAATCAAAAAATCAGAGTCTCCATCTAGTGGCCACATCACTAATACACAAAATAAAATCTGAATTTGTGCATTAGAACAAATCTTACAGGAATTGGAGAATGGGTAAGCTTTTTTAAAGAACCAGATAGTAATGTCTGGGGTACGATACACTCATATTTTCCTGGGACCAGCGATGATGGCCTGTAGGTGTGTTTAGGTTGTGTTGCATGAAGTGCAATAGTTAACCAAGGAAATGACTTGCAGTATACGCAACAGATTTTCCACAGCACTATACCAAAGCGTCTGCTCCTCATTTAATTGGATTTGCCTTGTTTGAAAAGAAAGACCAGTCAACGTAAGGTCTTAATTCTGCAATTTTTTTTTATTTATGTGGTGTGTACTTCATTTTTGTAGTCTATATCATATAAACACTTGACACTTAGGACAGTGCAGTACATTATGGTCAGCCTTTTTTTTTTTTTTTTTTTTTTTGGGGGGGGGGGGGGGGGGTCAAAAAGGCACTATATTTAACTGTTCACACTTTAACACACTAAGTATATATAAAGTCGATAGGTGCAAGAGTTTATTGAGTATGGGCTAAATGACCCCCATTAAGGACCAAAACTGCCACAGCTGGTAAAACTTTTAAGGCATAAATATAGCACACTAACTATAGGCTCTAGGCGAAGCTCTATTTGTGGAGACGTGAGCTTTCTGCAGCACTCCGATGGTATTGATTTCTACTGGTTTCACCTCAGGTGGCCTTTCGCCCCATGCTAAATTTGTAAATTTATTTTTTGCTCATTCTACAAGAGAGCACTGCTCATCTTTCCTGAGGGAGCGTAATTGTTTCTGATAATAACATAAAATCTGCAGGTATGTCTAAGACTGACTTAAGCAAGACTACAGCAGCTTGAGCCCTTGACTCTTGTATATATCTCAGTTTACTTTAGAAACACAAGTTCAGGTAAATGGCATATGTAGAACCATATGAATACTGTGTATATACACTGATTGGCCATAACATTGAAACCACAGACAGGTGAAGTGAATAACATTGATCATCTCGTTACAGTTGCACCTGTCAAGGAGTGGGATATATTAGGCAGCAAGTGAGCAGTCAGTTCTTGAAGTTGATATGTTGGAAGCAGGAAAAATGTTCAAGGTGTTGACTTGGCCTCCAAATTCCCCAAACCTCAATCCAATCGAGCATCTATGGGATGCACTGGACAAACAAGTCCGATCCACGGAGGCCCCACCTTCAACTTACAGAACTTTAAGGATCTGCTGCTAACATCTTGGTGGCAGATACCACAGCACACCTTCAGAGGTCTTGCTGAGTCCATGCATCGACAGGTCAGAGCTGTTTCGGCGGCACAAGGGGGACCTACACAATATTAGGCAAGTTGGTTTTAATGTTATGGCTGATCTCTGTATAGTGCTTATGGCTGTTTCAGCCTCTTTGAAAAGCAACTTTTTGTTAATAAAACTCAGTAAGACATCTGTTTAAAAAAAAAAAAAAGTAGCTGTAAGCAGTGATAACAGGAAGGACGTGAGTTCAAATCCAAGGACGGTCACAGAGCTACTGACGGGTTCTCTAATTTTTGCATCTTGTTTATATTTGTAGGAAACATTAGAAATGTGCATAAAATACTATTTCAGTATATAAAACTATATCAGCCTTAAATTCTAAGTCCACATCTTGTCTGAACAGGGATTAGAAGATATTAGATGCATATGCATATTAATGTCTTGCTACTATTCAGATCAGAACAAGAAGCAGGTCTAACTGTAGTAATAGAAGACTCTCTCTCTCTCTCTCTCTCTCCCCCAACTGCTATAATATTTCAAATATTTAAAAACATTTACTGCCCTTTTAAGCATTACATGATCACATTTCATGTAAAGTGGAGTTCAGGCACTAAACACCTCCCTCCAGAACTGTGTAGCTGTGAAGTTCCTGTTCCTCAGTATTAGCCGTCTTAGAGCTCGGGCTTCTCTCACTGACTGCTCATAACTGGCTCTCCAGATGTGGCGCAGAGAAGAGCTGTTAGAATGATCTACAGCAAAGTCGAACAGGTTTGGAGGTGGACATGTGAGATGATGTTCTTCCGCCTGCCACACTCTGGGGACCAAACCCTGTTATAGACAGGATAAAAGAGGATGGAGGTGTTGACATGGCAACAGTATAGATGCGAGTAATACAGTAGGATTATCAAAGCCAAAAATACAGGATTTTTCCTTCATTTTAGAAATGACCATCGATGCCTCTTTGATTAATTTAGGTATATACATATCCTTCACTTTTTTTTTTTTTTTTTAACCTTTCTTCAACCAGAGGTGAGGCACCACAATTAATAAAATATTACTCTACTATATCAAGTATTTCAGTCATATGGTGAAAAGCGGAAAGTACAGACTTTCCTAAACTATGCCTATGTATATTATGAATAAAATCAAAACATTTCCTTGTTGGTTTAGTGAAATATCATTATGGTTTCTTAAAGTTAAGGTGTCAAAGTATATTATTGGCAGAAAACACCAATTACGTCAAAAAAAAAAAAACTTTTTCATCATTCTGACTGTCTGCCAGATTTCAGCTACAGGGACTTTCATATATTTATATTGATATATTACAAATATCTGCTGATACCTTGAAATGACCTGAGTAAAGCTGCATACTGCAGCTTTTTGCGATATCAGTAATTCAAATGCCAGTGTTGTGATAACAATTGAGCAGTTCTACACAGATAGTATCTTTATAGACTGTCCTCACACACTACAAATTATAAAAAAAAAATCTATAGTAACATCACTATCATAAGAAATTATTTTTGACTACTATCCCACAGTGCCTCATTTCCTACTAGTTCCAGGTCACAGCTATTTAAACCACAACTGAATCAAACAATGCATTCAAATGTATTCATGACTAATTAGTCTCAGCATCCCACAGCAGTCAAAAGCAAGCATTTGAGCTGTTTTTATAAGAAAAAACTAAAATGACATTTTGGTGGGTGGAAACACCTTGTTGATAAGAGAGGTCAGAGGAAAATGGCCAGAGTGGTTCGGGCTGCCAGGAGGATATAGTAACTCATATAATCACTCTTTACAACCGTGGTGAGCATTAGTTTGTATGTTTGTATGTTATGTTTAGAAGATTAATTATTATATTGCAATATCTCTCTGTACCTTATTCCACACAAGAACTGCGTACTGGTATGTGCATACTGTGCCTATTGTCGTGTTTAGTAATTGTTGTACTGTCTTGCACTGTTGCACACGTGCACTTTATGTAGTCCTGTGTATGTCTTTGTAGTCTTATTTAGTTCTGTGTAGTCTCATGTAGCTCTGTTTTGTTTATGTAGCACCATGGTCCTGGAGGAACGTTGAAATGACAATAAAGCCACTTGAACTTGAAAAGCATCTCAGCATGCACAAAACATCGAACCTTGAGGTGGATGGTCTACAACAGCAGAAGACCACATTTGGCTCCACTCCTGTCAGCCAAGAACAGGAATCTGAGACAATCATGGGCACAGGCTCATCGAAACTGGACAGGTGAAGATTACAAAACAAAATCACCTAGTCTTTTTCCAGTCTTCATCTGTCCAGGTTGGGTAAGTCTGTGCTCGTGATAGCCTCAGCTTCTTGTTCTTGGCTAACAGAAGTGGAACCCCATGTGGTCTTCCGCTGTTGTAGCTCATCCACCTCAATAGTGGGGCAGCTAAGTTCAAAGTCATTCAGATGGGGATACAATCATGAAATTTTGCATGTGGTTCACCTTTAGGCTGTTTATTAAGAAATTAACGTTAGCCAAACGAAAATCCAATATGGTCGCCATTTTTCAAGATAGCCACCAAATTATGGTTACCGGATGCAATTAGCCTTATATAATCAATACAAACTGTCCAAAATGAATATTTAAGGGGTCAATTCCTATGTTTTGAAACATGGAGATTTTATTTTTGCAACATCTGTGTTTGTAGGATGGCTTTGCCCACCCCCAGTCACT
The DNA here is from genome assembly GCA_022985145.1 of Pangasius djambal. Classification (NCBI taxonomy): domain Eukaryota; kingdom Metazoa; phylum Chordata; class Actinopteri; order Siluriformes; family Pangasiidae; genus Pangasius; species Pangasius djambal. The sequence goes on from CM040991.1 coordinate 15,322,635, forward strand.
AGGATTGAGGTACTGTGGCCTACATACAGTTACCTGACTCCATACTCATCTTGCCTGGAAGGCAGCAGGTTTTGCATGCTGAAGGGGGGCATCTTGAGTCAGTGGAATAGAGTTATATGTCCTTTGTTTTCTTGCAAACAAGTCCAGTCTGTCTCTTTAATTCCTACAGCAGTGCTGGACCTGTCATACATGGTGACTTTAGTGAAGTATGCAATCAGTGTCATCAGTGACTGCTGGATGTTGGCTAAGTTTCAAGAAGATGACTGTGGCCTGATCATACACATTCCAAGTGTCCCAAGCAAGACTTCTTTCCTTTGCCTCAAAATGCTGACACTACATCACAACTACTAAAAACATGGAAGAACACGATTCCTCTTGCTTTTTCTAGCCCAAGTACAGAGCAGATCCCATGACCGGGGATCCATTTCAGGCTTCGTCCTTGACCAAAAGCAATCCACAGTTTTGCAAGACCCAGCCCTTTCAGGGATGGAAAACATGATTACATCACATCTGTGCATACAATGCTATTACAATCAGTGTCATTTGCTTTAATCTTCTGATCGGACAGGATCAAGTATGATTGGTAAAGCATTCATTGCTTTTAACTGAAGGACATTTTCTGCAATCATACTGTAGCCATCATGTTCTATATTATATGAAATTGGTAGACATTTAAGATCTTCTTTTTTGTCCAGTTGGCAAAGACAGCACTTGTTCCAATCTGATGCCCCTTGGACGAAGATTTTGCGATGTCAGCGATATTTTATAATATTTGCGATATTTTGTCATATTAAAAAAATATATGGTAATAGACAATTAAAGACCGAGGGTTTATCCTTTCACCACCTTAACTGTAAGCACTTTGTTGTATGGAATCCAACTAGGCTCATATATTAAATTGCCCTACATCTAGCCTGATCATTCATCCAGTGCCATTTAAGTCCTGTGTGACCTGTACACCATCTGGATGACTAAAGCCCCATCAGCCTTGGCTTGGCTCTCCCGCACTGGCACATCCTGTAAATTCAGGTACGGATATCTAACTGACATTAGATATTAGATATCATTTGGGACACTTAACTGTATTACTTTACAGAAGCTGACACTGAACTCCATGCCGAGTTTCACAGCAGTGATGTCACGAGTGTGCCCTAGTAGTGCATGACCTTCACTTATATAATTACCATTACAGGCTGACTTTCAAGTGGATAACATGATTTTTATCCCTCGAAATTTGGTGCTTGTATCACAAAGTGAACGATTCTGCCAAAATTTGCACTTCTGAATCCAAAATTTGCATTCTGAAATGCTTTTCTGCTCACCATGGGTGTAAAGAGTGCTTATTTGAGTTACTAAAGACTTCCTGTCAGCTCAGACCAGTCTGGTCATTCTCCTGTCATCACCAAGGTGTTTCAGCCTGCAGACCCTCTGCTCACAGGATGGTTTTTTTATTTTTTAACAGCATTCTGTGTAAACTCTAGAAACTGTTGTTTGTGAAATTCCCTGGAGTTCAGAAAATTCTGAAATACTCAAACCAGCCCATCTGGTACCAACATCCATGCCACAGGTAAAGTCCTATTAAAGTCCTATTAAAGTGGACAGTGAGTGTAACAAACTGAGATGATCATATGCAACACTTGTAACTTATGTAAATTGAAAAATGTAGCAGATTTCAGAAGGTTTTTGAGTTCAGGGCTACTTTGACACCTGTAGAAATGCTTACCTCATTTTGTCTGTTGTTGTTCTCCCACACCCTGTTACACACCATGCACTCAAAGACATCAATAAAGTTATCCTGATTGATGTCCTGCACACCCCAACGACGCTCCTTCAGTTCTTTAAAAAGTCTCTGATTTGAGACTTCCCGTTTCAGCTTCCAGTCCAGGTATGTTAAATACTCCTGGTCGTTTTTGTCCAGACTCTTTATATACTGGGCCAGTTTCTCTGGAGACTGCTTTGGGTCCACCACAATTGCACTTCTGTTACTTGGAAGCCACATGTGAACATTAGGGGCTCCATAGTACACAGGGACTATGCCGAGCTTGAGCGGCCGCCACAGTTTCTCTGTGATGTAGTCATCACAAATGGCATTTTCAAATGCTAGGATGAACTTATACTGGGCTAGGATCTGATAGAAGCTCTCCTCATCCATGGCAGTGGAGTCACTCAAGTGGAAGGGAAGATCCTTGTTGTGCAGGCACTGGCCATAAGAGTCCACTGGGATGTGCTTCATGAGCTCCTGCACATAGACATCGCGGTCTGATGGTGGGTCACAGTCTGACTGGACATACACCACAGGAGCCAGAGTGTGTCTCAGCTGGTTCTTCTGGGCCAGAGGGAGCAGGAACGTGTGGGAGGTGAGCGTGTGGAGGCTCTCCAGGTGTTGCGTGGTGAGGGGGAGGTGGGAGTGGTGGCTAAAGGTGGCCGTGTGGTTGAACAGGGTGATGACAGGCTTGTGGAAGAGCTTGTAGTTGTTCTTAGGTGACTCCTCGTGGAAAAGAGCCCAGTGGTGCTGTTGCTTTCTTGGTAAGGGGAGACTTTCTATACTGAAGTCCGTACCTTGAAAGAAAAAGCGCTAATGCTGTAAACCTAGATAGCTTAAGATATAAGACTAGATAAGCAGTTTTTGTATCATGTTAATATGATCATTAAGGTTTAATGCACTGGAGATTCATAAGAGACTTTTGTATCCAGCTATACCACAACACTTGAATTCTTGATTTTGATTGGTCATAACGTGTTGAATATTTTTCTATAACAGTACAACTATGACAGTAGTTCCAACTGCAAGACACAGGTTTATATTAATATGCTTTGTTATTAAACAAGTTACTACTTTGTTTCTAAAGTAGTAACTTAAACAGGGATTGTTTGGTGGATGCTGCACATAAACAGATTTTAGAAAGTGTGTAACTGTGATATGGTGAAGTTTGCAGTGAGGAGATGTTTATTTAACATTTGTTTGGAAGGAGTCTCCAGTGTCAACAGTTCAAGGTAAAGCTGTAACTTTTAGTTCCACCCACCAGAAAGTGTTCTAGGTTCTCGGCTGTGACAAGATGCATTCTTTTTGTCTTTTGTTTATACAGTAGCTAGTTATTACATAAGTGATAACGGGAACTAACTTGTTTTGTGGACCATTAAATGTAACTATTAACAGATAAAAGATAAAGTACAATGATTCATACTTTAATAAATAAAAAAATTGTAATCACTGGCTGTTGTATAAGAGGAAAAAACACTCAAATCTCCCAATGCGAAAGGTTATGTAGCTATTTTGTCATCTCACACTTGATCACTGTGTACTGGATCAGAGTTTGGTCCCACTGCTTCGTCAGTAGCATTCAGTAAATTTTGTACCAGATTTGTTTCCTCTTCTGTCACCATAACCTCTTATGATTTCTAGGAAAACAGACATGTAGGAGAATAAAGCTGTCAAGTGTTTAAACTACATAAAGACAGGCTTGATCATTTGGGGGGTCATTCAAAGGACAAGGCATTTAAATAAGCAAAGGTGCATTAGTGCCACTGATCTATTTTTGGACTAGAACAGGGGGCACAGCTTTCGGCTATTCGGCTTGAAGCAGCTATCCACAGAGGACTGACAAGTGCTACTTATCATGTTAATTGAGCCTGAACTCCCCCTGGAGATCAGAATCACTTGAGAGATGTAGAGCGCACTTCAAGGTCAACACACATTTAGGAGAATGGCTAGACTGTGAACATGATATACTGTTTAGAATATAGAGAAAACTACGAACTGTGTGAAGAATGCATGCCATGAGTGATGCATATAAAGGAGTATCTATTTTTCAAAGGTATACTGCTACCAGCGTGGATCTACTTTTGTTAGCATACTTGGTTCTGTGTCTGACCTTCTTCTGCATCAGTTAGCATTCAAGATACTAACTGGGAAAGAACATTGATGCATCCATTAAAGTTTGTGTTTTGTTAGCAACAAGCTAGCCAGCTACCATTAGTGATCATGAATTTATGACGTACTTACTTTCTCAAAACGGTGAACTGTAAGGTCAGTGCTATAGTTGGTCTATGTTGGTCGATCAAAAGTAAATGCTGTTGTAAGCTCATATAAAATAGTGAAGTGATATTTTTTTTTAGTGTGAGCGGCGATGTGGACATAACGCCATACGCTCATAACAAGTGTAGGAATACTGAGTTTAGGGGCCGTTTTCTTTGGTTTCTCTAAATCAGAGTTCGTAACAGAGTTACAACCTTTAGTCGATTGCAGTGTATGTCTTAGGAGCACTTGGTGACCAGACCAGACATGACACCTGTTTAAATATTTTAGCTATTCAGTGACTGTTATTCCCAGCATCTGCTCAGAGATTAATTAATCTAAATCACTACAGTCCTGACACAGTGCAATGTCAGGACAGTGAGTTTGACTGAACTGGTTTAACGTCTGTCTCTGCTCTGAGAGGTGTGATAAAGAGTGGATTCATGGACTCTAAGATCAAGGCAGAAGCTGCAGTACTGAAAGCTGCAGGGTCAGCCAAGCCAGGATTAGCTCTCCCGGCAGGGGCCAAAAACTTTCCACTCAAACCACCAGAGAACTGTGAGCCAAATGAGTGGAAAGGATTACTGGTGAATTCCACAGACAGTTAGTGGTCAGATTACTCATGGGAGAGTATTCAACACCCTTGAATATATTTTCATTTTCATATGAATCAATGTCTATAAAAGACAAAATGGCAACAGCTATTAAAACTAAGTTTGATAACAACAAGGCATTTGACATCACAAGATACAGCCACACTGCTGATATAACACTGGGTTTAGAGCTATGTTTAATACGCAATTATGCACCTTTATTATTGACACAGTAATTATTTCATCTTTACAGACATTTTTTTGCAAGCTTAGTGGTATGCATCAGTTAATTATGACTATTTTCCTGTTTTTACTCAAGTCTGTGATGATAGTCTCAGCCTGGAGTGTGTGAGTATAATTCACACAAACCCAGAGTAGTGACGTAACACTTGCATTTTACCAAGAGTAATGTTTTTACCAAAAGCTTTTAAATATATATTTTCTTTAACAAACAGTAGACAAGGAGCAACACACTCTAGTGAATGACACATGAGTGATTTACACTTATATTCACACACACGCACATTAATATTCATACCTTCAAACTAATAGTTCTTAAATGCATGTTGTGATGACTATTATTATATTATAGATACCAGTATTATACTTAGTATTTTTGTTGCATGTTTGCATATTAGCCTTATATGGCCATTTTTTTTAGTTATTTATTGCTCATGTAATAAGAATATAATCTTGAGAGAAGTAAACGTATATTACAACCTTATGTTTTAGTATGCATACTCTTATAGTACTACATTTATATTCATGCTGTTCATGCTCACAGAGTGTCTAAAACATATTGTACACTTTTCTGGCACAAACTATAGAATCTTGCAGGATCCAATCTGATTGGTTGTTCACACTTTTGTGTATGCACACTCCAATCAACCAACTTTGAACCCTGTGACACAATGAGCTTTTCAGAGCAAGTTATTGTTACCGGATTGAAAAACATTCACTGTGTCACGCATTCATGGACCTCGCTTTATGCACAGGGGCACTGTCATGCTGGAACATGTTTAGATTTAGTTCCAGAGAAGGGAATTTATAATGCTACAGCATACAAAGTCATTCTAGACAAATGTGTGCTTCCAACTTTGTGGCAACATTTTGGGGAAGAACCACATATGGGTGTGATGGTCAGGTGTCCACAAACCTTTGGCCATATAGTGTAACTGCTTTATCTCATTATGCATACTTATTAGATATTCCATATGGCATTACATTTCTTGGTCTGGTTAGTCAGCCTCATGATTTTCTGATGCATGTATACATTTAAAATTTAATACTGAACTAAAGAGCCACAATTCAGGCATGTGTGATGATTTAGACATGCAGTATGAATGATGCTGAACTGTCTTTACACAATCCTGGGCTCAATCCCAGCGTCACTTACCATAAAACAGGAAGGCCTGTGTAGAAGGATGAGTATGGTAAGACTTGTTAACAGTGAAAAAACATCTGTTATGTCCGCACTCTCCAAGCCGGCCCAGCTCTCCTGTCAGTGGAGACCACCATACAATAACAGGGTAATGGCCCTCAGAGCCTGGAGACACTCCATCATCAGTGAGCACAGCACTCGCAGGAAAAGCCTGGATCTGTGTTAACTCTTCTCTGTCCTTTAGGGGGAGTGTGTGCACCATCTGCTCAAACTGGCCCAGCTCCTCCACCACCTAAACAGAAATACAGCTGAGTGCAAAAGTTTGCATACCCTCAGAACAAAATGAAGGCAACAAAGAAATGTAATTTATAGCAACAAGATATTAGTGTATTATGCTTAACAGATTTTCCTTCATTAATACATTAAGGAAAATCAAAAGGTTAAATGGTTAAGATTTTAATAGTAAAACATTTTTTAATGACATCAGTTCAAACGTTTGCATCTCCCTTTACAAATGATATAGATATTATCTACTAACCCTTTCTCTGTAATCACTGTCTTCAATCAGCTTGAACACACACATTTTATTATTAACTTATTGGAATCCTTTTTTGAATATAAAAAGTATAATGTATAAAGTATAATGTGTGAAATTTTCTTTATTCCCCACTCAGAAATCATGAGGGATGCAAACCTTTGAACATGTGCATAAGACCTTGTATAAGGATGCTGATGAAACTTACACTGGAAATGAATGCATGCAGAGGAAAGGACAAAATGCAAATCATCGAGCAATGGCCTCGCCTCTCCAACACTACCCCACACACCCCATTAAGCAGGACGCAGCACTAGAGAGGGCTATGGGTGGAACTAATACAGCAATGTTCCAGTCCAGACATGTACTAAGAAGAAAGACTGTAACACGTACCGGGAAATGCCCAGTATAATGGAAATCAAATGGCAGTTGTTTACATCCATCAATAAACATTTAAAATATACAGAATATAGAATGTGAATTCAAGACCACAGCTGTTACAGCCTGAAGGCCCAAGGATGACATAGACATGAGAGCAAAGCTGATCTTCTTCAGTTTTCATTCCAATAATTCCAGTTACTTATGCTTTGCCAGAGTTTTTATGATGTCTATGCATCAGACCCACAAAAATATGTTGGTAACGTAAAATTCCCTGCTCTCTGGAAGAGACAGGGTCTCCTCTCCGATTTAGAGCTTAATTTACAAAAATCTTTGACTGAATCCGTGAGTTTTACAAAAATGTGTTTGGTGAAAATATTTACTGATGCACCAATGACTGCACTTAGATTTTATATTATACTATACACTAAATAAATAACATTTATATTTTATATATTATATTATACTATAAACCCATATTATAGGAGTTTTGAGTAAACTTTTTTTGGTGGTTGTTCTTTTCTCAAAACACAGAAAAGTGCTGAAATGATTGCTTGTGATCCATGCTATAAAAGTGGCAGACAGAGATTAGGCTGAAAAGCTCTGCACTGATGGATGGATTGCTTGTAGCAGAGTGGTTACAGAAAGGTGGAAAGGTGGAAAGGTGATGCTTGTGGTTAGAGGGAAAGATAAGAAATACCAGCAGTAAGAAAAGGAACAAGCTTTTATCCAAGAGTTAGTCAGTTAATCCTGGAGGCTCAGCTCAGGACTGTACGTCTGCAAACAAGAACACATTCGGACAGACAGTCTCCACGTTTGATAAAAGCGTGAATTGTTGTGAATTTTTTTTCAACTTTCAACATTTTTAAATGAAAACTTTCACATTTTCAATACAGAAAATATCATTTATTCACAGAAACTGCAATGCCCAGCTACACCAATACAAATGTTTCATTTCATATTTAGAATGAATGAAAATGGGACATTTTCTCAGATAATTCAGACTGAAAGATTAATAATGTTATGTTTATTAGCTGTTTTCTCAAAATGACCCGCTTCCTGCATGCCAAGTCATATTTTGTAGAATTCAAATGTGGTATATACTCATCATTTCACTTCACACACTGGTTCACAGCTGGGGCAAGTAACAAAGTACAATTATTTTGTTACTTAACGGTGCAACAGTTGATTTTTTTCTTACTAATAATACGAACAAGCTGGAAAATTAGGTAGAACGTGATTAAAAACAAAAAAAGATGATTTAAGCCATGACCTCAGGAGAAAAGTATTACGAGACTGAGAAAACCCCTCTGGAAAACTGCGTTACGGTCCTGAATGCATGTTTGTGTTTACATGGTCAATGTCAATCATTTCACAGACACTCCCTCACACCCCTTCACTCCGCACCATGCTAACTTGCTAATACCACAGCTTAGCGCTCATAAGAGCTTATTACGATGAAAAAAAGGAAGGCAACTGCACTTTTGACCGTTCTCATGAATCATTATGAGTCAGATTTTGCGTGTTTATAGTGTTAGATTAGTGTGTTTGAAAGTGATGTCATGGCACTCTTTGCTAATGCTAACTCTAACTGAACCACTGCTTTGTGTTCATGAGTGGGGGAAAGTGGGGCGGGCTCAAATAGTTAAAATAAATCTTATTCAGCCCCACCTACTTAACTGATAGAGTCCTAATCTTGACAAATTTTGAGAAATCTTACCTAATGCACCATTAAGTGTAGGTTTTAAGTATCTGTATTCTATTCAGTTTTTCTCTGCTGGAAGAGACACTGAAAAATCTTCCTTCTTCATGTAACACTGAGAATGCATTAGCTACTTTCCCCTGAAAAGAGTTAACTACACTGCTCTAATGGGTCATGTCTGACATCTGATGCCTCTTTTGTATCTTTCTTGTATCATAATATTCTTGCATACTTCCAGTAAGTTATCTTTCATTTTCACACGTCTTTTAGGGTGTGGCACCTGGCTTTTACTGAAATAAAGAGAAGAGAGAGAGAGAGAGAGAGAGAGAGAGAGAGACAGAGAGAGAGAGGATGTGATCTCAGTCTGCTGCTGTTGCTGGGTGTCTGTAGTGATCCTGACTGTCGGTAACTGACTTCATGCACACGTGTAGAAGAAAGTGTTCCTGAGTCTGGAGTGTGAACTTGTGTTTACAGTGTGTGAGTTACCTGAAGTGTAATGATGAGAAACACACACGCTGAAGCGCAGAGGCACACGGCTAAAAGTTTCCTGGCAGACAGTCGCGCCATGTCCTGCGCCTAGAAACGCTCTGAACACCAGCAGCACCATGTTTCCACCTCTTACAGCATGACTGCAGCGTGTGAGAGCCGAGCGCAGCTCAGCACCAGCGCTCTCACACCGCTTCCAGTGCACAGAGCTACTGCTGCTCCACCATTCAGCCCAAACAGCCGGAACTGCGCCCGCTCACTTCCTGTGCTAATCCCCAAACCATCCTCCCAGGCTTTCCAAAGGAAGCAGTGTGTACATATGAATGAAGATCGGTGCTCTTCTGTGCGAACAATGCTAAGACAAAAACATCTCGCTGGCTCCAAATATCCACTTCACAATTTAATTATGACAAAGCAAACATGCTGTTTTCCTTTTTAAACTTATTATTATTATTATTATTATTATTATTAGACCTAAACTTTCTGAACACTCTCTCAGAGTGCTTCCCTGCTGATAAAAACAACAGAAACCATCTCAGAAATTCTAATGGTTTCCACTACAAATCCCATTACAAACCATCAGCTAACCATTAAAACCATTACCATTATTGGTCTTTAATGAAATCCACTAGGCATAACATGCCACCATTAGAAAGCAACACATTACCAATAGAGACCCATTAGAGTTCCCATTAAAACCAATACAATTCCCATTATAACCATTAAAACCATTACAAATTCTATAAGGGGTTCTATAGTTTTTTCAGCAGGGACATCCACCAAACTCGGTACAGACCTTCAGTCTGTTCTGAATTAGTGTGCTTTGACTTTTCTAACTGATCAGAATTACAGTTTTCCGGTTACAGAAGCTCAAAGTGGCCAAAATTCCCATTGACTTCCATTAAAAGTGTCTGACTGTTATAACTCCCTGAGCTTTCAAGCTACTTCCACCGAACAGCACAGTCCTTCAGGCTGTTCAGACTGATCATGCTGTATTTTTTTCTAACTGATCAGACTTACGGTTTTTCCGTAGCAGAAGATCAAATATCCTAAAAACTCCCATAGACTTACATTGAGGGATGGTTCAGAGCCTGGTTCGAAATGTTCATGATTCAAACTCCAACTGTCAAAACTCTCTCTCTCACACACACACACACACACACACACACACCTGTGTGCACACGGCCTGAAGCTCCTCTTCTCTCCATCTCACTCTGTCAATGTACCTGTAACAGAGACTCTCACTTCATCTATCTCTCTGTCAATGCCACACACTTGTGGCCATGAAGGGATGCACATGATCAGCAACAATACTCAAACAGGCTGTGGGATTCAAGTGATGATTGACTGGTATTAACGGGCCCAAAGTGTGCCAAGAAAACCTTCCCCACATCATTACACCACCTCCACCAGCCTGGACTGTTGACACAAGGCATTTTGGGTCCATGGATCCATGCTGTTGGTGTCAAATTCTGTCTGTGTGCATCAGCAGAACTCAAGATTCATCAGACCAGGCTACATTTTTCCAGTCTTCCAGAACAGATGCCACGATCACACTCAGTCACAGAATAACACTTTTTCTTCATTCTGATGTTTGATGTGAACATTAACTGAAGCTCTTTACCCTTATCTGCATGATCTTATGCATTGCGCTGCTGCCACATGCAATGTTCCTAATAAAGTGGACAGTCAGTGTATATAATCAGGATAATCCAAAAGCAGCTGATTGCTGATGTTGTTATAGCAGTACAAGAAATTAAACCAAGAAATAAATCTATCACTATTGTAAACAAAAGAAATTGAATATTTTCCTTTCAGGATGGCTGACACAGTTTTAGGACGGTTCTGAAAAAAAGCTATTTGGAGTCCCTGACATTGGATCTCTACCAAACAGTGCAGTTGTTTGATCACAAGCATTTACAAGCAGTAACAGTATTCAAAGTATCACATAAACGAACCTTGTTTTCTTTTGTTCAAGAGAGAAAGAAAATTGGGCAAATTAAGTGTTTGATATTCAGTGCTCAGATGGACTTAAATGGACCTTTGTTTCAAAAATGTACATTTTGGTATAAAAATTCCTTCAAGTATAATAAATAGGTTGATGATGAAAAAAATAATTTCTTGCACCTTTGTCAAAATTATTTCATTGAAATAAATAATCTATATACATATACATCTATATACATCTATATACATCTAAATACATATTACATAGACTCATTTCAGTTTGATGAGTTAAATCTAAGTTTGAGGAGAAATTGCAGATAATAAACAGATGAGTCACTTAAACACAGGAGTTGGATTGTCGTGAATAGTAATAAATGACAAAGATGTGGTGTAATTCTCTGATACTACAATAAGGAAAGGTACTGATCATTGACAAGTGTTTAAACTTTGTTGTCTCAGATAGTCTAATCACATGATGTGTTTCTAGTACATTCTGTGTGTTGATTGGTTGTAAACACACCGTGGTAACTACTAAAAAAAAACACTGGCAGAGTGATCTTTAAAATTGTCATTATTGATTTATCCGTAGTAAACCTTGGGTTACTGTTTGAGTACTTTATCCCTAGATTAACATTGCTATAGCGGCTCTCAGAGGGTGACTGTGTATATGGAAAACTTTGGTTTCACCCTTTGGCCTCAACTTTTCAGAGCACACCTGACACTCTGTTTGCAAACAAGTATCGACACACGGAATACCAGGCCATCTATGGTCCTAAAGTAGTGTAAAACTCTCTGCTAATCACGAAATGTCATATACAGTTCTACTTATAATGATATCCAGACTCTTACGTTACAGAATTTGGCAGACCTTCTTACTGCATGCTAGTGCAGTTAGATCAGGGACTAAGAACACTATAAAACTGAAACCGTCTTAGAGAGGAGAAAACATACAAGGTTTGTTTTTTGTTTTCCTCCCAATTAGTAATGTAATTGCTTGGTGAAACACACACCATAATCATGATAATTATGGTAATTAAACTATTATAATTAAACTCTGATAATTTCATCGTTTGGCCAGTTTTTCTACAACTAGCCCTTACTCCAGCCCTTGGGACTAGTGCTCACGCTCTCTGTACTTACCACATCTATCCTGCCGTTATTTTTTTACCATTTGGTGGAAACTTGTATGTCACTTTGGATAGAAGCCGTCTTCCATATGAAACTGTGCATGGTATTGGGTCCCTTGAATTGGACCAAATGGGTGAATTACCTTCTCTGTTATATGAAATCGTAGTCACAATACTTGTAGTCATTCTTTCATCACTTTGGCCCATCACTTTCTCTTTTCAACAGATTCACACCACTCATTTCAACCTTACTCTGTAGTGACAGATCTACAGAACAGCTTAAAAGGTATTTCATCAGAGCACACAACAATAATACAGCAGCACAGGTGGTGTATTATATCAGTCATACCAGTCAAAAAAGCTCACTGAGGGTGTTCATAACAGTCTACACATTCATGCCATCACCAGCTGGGAAATTTAATTATGGTTATATGACAACTGATATGACAACTGTTCCACTAATGGGGCTTATAAATTTCTGGGAAGTTCTTTCATGGTCTCATAACAGGAAGTTTGCCAAGTAGGCATTAAAGGTATTATTTCAAGGTAGTTATAGTGGACTGGGACAGACAAAAGGTACGGCAGACATATTTGTTTACATATTTTGTAAATGTAATATTAGTGGGACACGAATGGCAACCCAACGGAGTGAGTGGAGTCACCCTTACATTCAGCTATTAAACCTTGACATTAAACCTTTTTTTAAATATGGGAACATTATGTGGGAATTATTCAATCCTGCACATCTAATCTAGTCACAAAAAAATTGAGACAAAAAATGTTGAACTTTCCACTTGACCAACAGTGAAACAGCCTGAATCTACAGGGATATATGGTCCTGGATGTTTTCCAATTTCCTGATCAAACCAGGGTTTATCCTCATCAGTTACAAGTTAACATTAGTTCCATTTTAAGTACCAGACAAATTGAACTACTGGAAGTGTACCATATATTTCCCTTAGGCCATGGCCATTTTGTTAATTTTGAAACAGCTATCTGTATTTTCTAATCACAATGAATTCTATCAGCTAAATATGAAATAACCTTTTACCAAATCTACACCAATTCTTTGGCATCACATTATAGTGGAAGTGTGTCTTCCTTCAAAGGACAATTGGTGACTCATTTTTAAAACTTGCATTAATCTCGTGTATTGATTTTTGCCATGTAATGGGATTCAAAACTTTGTGTTATTAAAGTTGAAAGGACAAATGTTTTTGACCCAATACCACTGCCAAGTGCACTTGCCAGCTGGTCCACCATGCCGACCATTAAAAGCACAGAATTATAGCCATCTGACAAGACAGCGAGACTGAAGTTCATTTCAACTGCATGCTTTTAATGCTGATGGAAAATCTCTGGCATCAGACTGCTCATCCTAATATCCTCCACAGAAGCGTGTATATCATAGAAGGATAAGCAATTTGTGGCCTGTAAAATGGTCATTCACATCTTGTGGGTTTGGTGTGAGATAGTGCACTAAACTTTTTTGACAGAGAGGTAGCTTTTAATGCCCTGTCCTTCAGAAACGTGTGAAAATCCACCAATCGGGTACTTATCAAGTAGTAGATTTTTTTTTTGCGGTTGTGCCACACTGAAATGCAGTCACTGTTCAAACCCGGCCCTTAGCCATGCCTGGAGGTGTGGTTGTAATTGGAGAATTTTCCAAGCACTTCTGTCCATATAAAGAAATATCCCTTGTAGTGTCTTATTGGTTTCTTCATTGTTAGTGCATTGACTTTGACTAAACCCTTAATCATCAAGATTTTCAGAATTATTACTAAAACATCCTAAAAGCATTAATATACACTTATAAGCAACACTACTGCAACGCAGTGATGAAAGTAAAATGAAAAGTAATGAGGACTTACATTCACTTCTGACACAAAGTCAGTGTTCATTTTTTAATAAGAAAAACCCTGCTGAGTGTTTTTTACAGAAACAATAAAGCGATGTAAGAGAAATCCAATGAAGGTTTTTGCTTTTCAATGTGGCACGTTGTCATCATAACACAAATGAAAAGCAACACCGTCTATGTATTGCCTTTCACATTTTCCCCTGGTGTGACTGCTTATCTGTCTTGTATGGAATCTTCTCCATAGTCTTAATGCATCTAGCTCATGTAGGACATTGATCATATTGTAGCATTGTAGCTAATTTTGAACAAATCTCTTGTGTATTAGGAAATATAGAGAAACTATTGAAGCCAATACAACTATGTCATGTTGTGGCAATTCATCTGCACCAAGGAACAAATACTATATTCTGCACATGCATTATGTCATGGATAATATAATTAAGTTGTCCCACTTCATCTAAATACCTGGACACAGTACTGTAAATTTTGTGTGTGAGCAGGCCTGGGTACACAAAAACTATAGACTGTGGAAAGCTTAAGTTTACTTGCCAAAGGATGCATGCACCTTCTAAAAGAGGATAAAGAGAAGACCGCAGACGATACGTCTAAATTGTCTGCATGATTTAATCCCATCCATTCACTGCTGTAATAAGATGATTTCTCTTACTGGAGGGATAGCCTGTGTCTGTCTGCGTGCATTCATCACTGACGAACAGATCAACTCTGACTTCTTGCACCATGCTGAGCGAGGTTAAGCCTATTTTCTTGTCTTTAGTTGCTGTTGAATCAGAGATGAAAGCGCTGCTGGCACTTGTTGCAATATTCATTTGTAGCTATGAAGAACTCTTCTGCGTAACACATCACAGTCTCTCTGTGCTTTTATAAACTCTACAGATGGATTATTCAAGGCTGATGCATCCTACGTCTTGTTTTTGTGAGTGTGACCTTTGTGGTGCAGAAGAGACCTTTAGCCAAAGGGCCCAACAAAGGACAAGTGAATCAGTTTGGCAGTAATTACAGCCATTAGCTGAGGTACAACCTTAGAATTTTGGCTTTCCTAATGAATGTGAAGAGCTCTTCACGAAAACGATTAGCTGTTCTTTAAATGAATATCAAGCATCCTTCTTCTTTCTCTCCATCATTTTCTCAGTCCATCGTAGCTTAAATATCATCATAGATTTCAACAGGTTCAGCTTTAGGAATATGTAAGAAATCATTATTTGAGAGTTGCTGACTGACATTTATGGATCTTCTCATGTTTACCCAGTAACATTTCCAAAATCGTGCCAAATGTTTAATAAGTTTCTCCAGGCATATTGCTGACATTCTCTGAAACAGTATTATATTTGGTTGATCATTTTCAGCAACTTGTGAGGAACTGAGTCACTTTATTCAGAATATCATATTTGGGACAGAAAGAAATTTAAAGATTATTGTGACCTTTTAACAATAAAGAGCTAGACCTGTTTGGATTTGAAGTAGATTTGGCTGCTTGTAAGAGAGTCTATTAAATTCAGTTGGTAAGGATTAGTGTACAGTTACCATGTTACCTATACCATTAGTACTGTTGAATTCTCCATTCTGATTGGTCAGAAGGTATTGATTAATTTTCTATAACAGCAGCTCAGACAGTCGTGCTGGCTGTAATTCAAATCAAATTTATATTAATGCACTCATTCTATTGTAACAATTTACACAGGGACAGAATTTGTCGATATGGAGAAGTTTTCTGTGAAGAGATGTTTAATTACATTCATGGAAGGAGTCTCCAGTGTCAGCACTTTGTAACAGAGGCAAAACTGCAACTTTAAGTTTTCCAACATTGGAAAGTCTTCGAGACAGAGGACTTTGCACTTTCAGGTTTCTTGGTAACATGACAAGCTGTATTTTTTTTTTTTTGTCTTATCAGATTCAAGGGGAAACAAGAAAGGTTAATGAGGGGACGACTGTTAATAGCTGCTGTAATGTAAGCGATAACAGGAACTACTTATCTTGCAGATGTTCCACAACATTAAACGTAACTATAAACAGATAAACACGTATGACATGTTCTTTCATAAATAAATAAAGAAATCTTTGGCAGATTGCTGTGGTATATGAAAAATAAAACACTGTTATAAAAAACACACCTTAGGGGTGGTAATAGCACCTTGTCGTATTTTGTTCCTTATATAATTTACTGTTTTTATTGGGTTATGTCATATTTTTGTTTTATGTAAAATAACATTTTCAAACATGGTTTTTGCATCGTTATAAATCACAGGAGGTTAAACATATGCGTTTTCAGTAAAAGTCCATCTACAGACTAAGGCACATGAATCCAGTGTTTATTTGTGTGTAATGCAGCATTGAAGATGATGTGCTGCCATCACACATTCCCCCCCTCAGGCACTTTCATTAAAGCTGTACAGAACAGTGCATGCACTCTTACAATAAGTGACTTTCCAGTATAGCAATGTCTGAGTGCTTGCTGAAGTAAACCCATACTTACTGACATCAGCTCCTCGTTCCCTCCTCAACTCTCCATCATGTGAAGTGCATCGCAACGACGGGTTTCCAAGCAACTGTTTCCAATCAGAACAGTCTACTTATGTAACTTTTATCCACACATACGTGTGTGTTTATGTATGTATTGTGCTTTTATACTGTAAGTAACATTAAATAGGAACATTATATAGACTTACGTTTAAAATCATGCATGTGACACTATGGAACAGGTAGCTTTTTAACGTAAGAATTTAAATCATAATTATTGCTGTGAAAATGATTGAATTATGGATGCTCAGCTGCTGTCCGCTCTGGAACACTTCCTGGCGTTTTGACTCTGTCTCTGTGTGTGTATAAATGCTGATTTCCTAACAGGCAGTGTGTTGTTGATGGTCTTGCTCCTGCTCATTTGTATGAATGAGATTCATTAGACATGTTAGTAACTGTGGGTTTGATTACTCACACACAGGTCTAATTTACTTCTCATACTGATGGATGAGGTGCCTCTAGTCTCAGGTTATTTCTTCCACCAACCGTCGGTGATGCATCACAACTTAAAAGCTCCAAGAAAAAAAAAACCCTGAAGCTTCAAATTTTAAAAAAAAAGCTTAAAAGCTGTCCATGGCCTGACACTCCCTCTTTCCTCCTGTGCCTCACTTTGTACCACAAAGTCCATCTCTCCTGTGTATGCTGCGAATCAGTGCTGCTTTTATCGGGGTGTCTAGACATATACCATCCAAGATCTCCATTTTTAAGACTTTTTTTTTATTGGACCAGCTTTGCAGTGGTGACACACCCAATATAAATAAAACACTCACTGATATAACTCATTTAATTTGTGTTAATTCCACACAAGAATAAAAATATAGTACTAAACATCTTGCACTTTCGAATAAGCTTTACAGCATAGCATGCAGTGAACTTTGTGAATATTTGTAGCTCTTCGGCCGGAGAATCTTATATGTTTCCAGGATAGGTTCCAGATCGACCAGGACCCTGACCAGGAAAAATGAATGGATGGATGATTGAATGAATGACTATGCTGTAACAGAAACCAGTTATGGGAGCATAATCACTCCGAACGAGTCAGAAATTCACAACTATACTTGTGAAAAGCAGCTCTTAAATATTTGTCATGCACTTCTGTAAACTTTGAGAAATGGTCCTCATCTTGAAGATTGTAACGATTCGGTTCCATAGCAACTGAGAATTAAATAATAGGATCATCTACTTGAAAGAGGCAGGGTGATGAACAAAAACACTTTAAAAGTGCTACATTTATACAGAGCTTAGCATTGATATTGTTTCATTAAATCAGCTCTTGGCTCTTGGGTTGCCATGGGTTACTTGGTATTTTCTTATGCATCCTCTGTAGGAGGCTGTGCTGTTACCTTGGCTAAAAGCATTTCAACGAAGCACAGATCTCTGATTAGCTCACTCACTCTCAGACACCTACGTTTTCAAGGCAATTGCTTTCCTGACGTATTAGGAATGTATACAGCAGATAGGGAAATTCATCCCAAAGCGGAAAAAGAAGAAAAACGACAAGACGTGTAGCATTGAATTAAATACTGTATTTTATTCACTGAAACCGTCTACAGTTTGTATGACACCAGCACTGTGTCCCTGATCCTGGCTACAGGGCGTAAGACACGCTCTCATGCCAAGATAATCACTTGAACAAGCGGAAAGTGGAATCCTCTGAACACAGGGCGACAGTTATATTGAACAGCATTTACAGAGTTAAAGGATTGTACAAGATCACAGCTTTGAGAGAGATTTCTAAGTGGTGTTTGGAGATCAAACAGTCCATCAGAAGGCTAAGGTGTAGCACTGTCTACTGAGGCGTGAGTATGTACAGAGTCAGCTGCTCTCTGATTGGGTCCGAACACATGACGAGATAATAGAGAGTTTAATAATCGATGTCCGACTTGATGGTCAAATTTTATACTCAGCCTTGTCACAATGGCATCCAGTAACCCAAATCTTAACCCTCTCCTTAGCCCCATCCTGTCCAGTCATTTTAAATCCAGCCAACTGTCCATTCTAACAGGGGATGTGTCCTGCTTTGGTCTCGACTCTGCCTGAATCCCCTCTGAGCTCTCTTCTGATCTGGACATGGACTAATTGGTCTCGACTACAACAATAGCACGAGGTTTGCTACAGCAAACTGACGAAGCTTGGAGCTATTTGAGAATTTTTTTATAAGGCAATAAAGTCTATGCAAAAAAAACCTTACACCTCTCCTAATGTACACCATCCAGTTTTGTACATTCCAGTTTGAATAAAATGTAATATTATGGATTATTACTTGAAATTGGTGTGGGTGGAATTAGATACAACTGTGATATAAAAGAAACCTGCAACACATCAGAAATGACATTTAAAATGAACATATACATGTGTGTCTTTTAACCGTACGTTTCAGTTTGCTTGTGTCCTCCTGTCATATTTCTATCAAATGTAATTACTAAGAACTATTCAACTCTTTACTTGTAAAGGAGCACTGCCAAAATAAAAATCTTCTCTATCAACAAGGGAAACTATTTGGTCAGTATATGTAGTCATAAATGAACAATATGAAGGATGTCAATCTCTTCATGTCAGCTCCCAAAATGTGGGAGAAAAACCTTTTAAATGCTGGACACGAACCTAGCGAAAGTGAAAGCAGAAAGCTAAAAGTACATATTAAGTGCTTATATATTAAAATCCTCACTGTTGTTTAAAAATAGTGGTATGAGCGAAAAAAAAAAGAGCTAATAACAAAGTTTACTGTGTAGCAGTTACGCAGCAAAAGCAACACAAAAACATCTGAAATATTGTTCTGAGTGAGCCTGCGATAATAAACTGTAACTACTCTATCCGTACTTTACTGCTCACATTCATCATTCCATATGTGTACTAAATAAACAATTAAAAAAAAACCTAAATATAATAAAAAATAAAGTGTCCTACATATTTTAATACGTATAGTTCAAGTAAACATCGTTTATGACTGGAGGGATTTGCATAAACTAACTCAAAATATCTTCAACCAGCTTGACTATACTTCTATTCAAAACGTATTAGAATTCAATTCAAACCTTCAACAACTGAAAACGATGTGGATCTGTGATGGAAAACTTGTGCAATTAGCAATGGAAGTGTAAAATGCTCATAGTGTTCAATCCTCTGCCTAATGAAAACAGCGACAGCTTAAAAATCAAGAGCAACATCACCAAAGGCGATCATTCCTTGTTATACAGCATCGTAAATAGCCTCCTAAAAGGAAACTTTGTCTTTGCACAACCTACTTATGAGGGCAAAACTACAGAACCACTGACAAACTAACACACTACAGCTCGAGCTGACAGAAAAATAAATGTACATTCAGCTCAGTACCTTCAATAAGCTAAACACGATTTACACGGCCTGAAATAACCTGTGATGTAGCCGAGAAACGCATCACTACTTTTTTTTTTTTTATTTTTTATAAAGCTCTAAATACTCAAACAGAAGAACTAAGTCATAAAGTGCACTATAAATACTAATTTCATCTTTACAACAGTAATGTCCTGAACTGAGAATTATAAATCCAAATATATAAGATTATAAAATACACTAAAGGAGCATTGGCATTTACACTACGCAAAAAAAAAAAAAAGCAGAATACTTTTTATTTTAAGAGTTTAAAAAAATAATTGGCTCGCCTGCGCCAATGATGAACATCATTCCGCAAGTCTGCAAAGCCATGTTTTGTAAATACAACTCAACTTAGCTTCAAATGATCGCTGTTAAGTACCTCAGGTTTATCCTTATAAAATAATGAACTGACTTATAATAAACTGCTATGACATGCTGGTACAGTTGAGAGAGAGAAGGAGAGAGAGAGAGCGAGAGACAGAGTGTGTGTGTGTGTGTGTGAGAGAGAGAGAGAGATTTGGGACTCTCTTTGTTTTGCTATAATAATAAAGAATTAAACCGCTAACTGCACTGAGTTGTTGATCGTGACCTGATGCACTGCATTCCTGTATTTACATCCTGATGCATCAATGTAATGAAAAAATAAAAATCTCGGAGGTCCTTAAAGAACGTTCCCCTCTATTAGGAGAAAAGCGTTCGAGTCTCCTGTCAGTTCTCTCTGGCCTATAAACTGTGGTTTTAACGTTCACTTCATTTCCAGACTAAAATGACCTTCAGAGAAAGAACACGTCTACTGCCTACTGTATGCACAAAGAAACTGCTGTGGAAATCGGCACTAAACCGTAGGCGAGAAAGCACTACTCCTCTTGAGTGAAAGGCAAATCAAGTTTCAAGACACGACATGGCGGGAACGAATCGAGTGAACGGCTCGCAGGGAAATCACACGCTCATCACAACAATGACAACTGCAGCAATGTCAACGACACTGAAACTAAATTAAAGGACCACACACAGGATGTAAGTAATGTCTCCTACAAACAGCTACACGAGCACCAGTCGATCTAAAGAGGACGAGTATCAATTCAGTTACATTTTACACAACAGTTTTCCGTTTACAACAGTGGCAGATAATAAATTACATTAAAATATATTCACACGATGTGAAGAATGGCTCTTGATTTCAAGAGGGGTGAAGACACGCTGCCTATGTGACCTTGGGCGTCTCGGGACGGTAGTCCTTCCTCTCCGACGTGTTGCGCTTGATTTTGGCCGCGGCCGGCTGGGACTCCTGGTTGAGGTGTGGGCTGGACTGGGACTTCTTCAGAGCTGCATCGTTCTCTTTAGCAGTCAGGAGTTCCTTCACTCCATCCTTCAACAGCTTCACGTACGTCTCGTAACGGTTTTCCTGAAAACGGCAAAGAGAGATGGCCTTTAAAAATAAGATCAGCTCCAGGGGAGGAAAGTAGCAAATTACATGTAATCTTGATGCAGTACTTCAGTACATGATTCACTCTAATTGTACTTTTTTTGGAGTATAATTAAATCACTTTAACCTGATTTTTTTTTTTTTTTTAAATAATACACTACATTGATTTTTGATCACCATTACAGAGTTAAAAAAAAAAAAGAGCATTTAACCCCAGAAGACTATACGCTAATTAAAAGACAGTATGTGCAAATGTCAAATAATTCAATTTCGAGACCAAATGAAAATAAAGCATTTCAGCACCACATGCTCAGTCAGCAGCAGCAATAGCTGAGACAGATGAGCATCCCTGGCACAAGTTTATCATATATCTTCAGTTTAAAATGCAAGAAAACAGCTTTATAATAACCATAGACATATCAGCATTTCTCTGCTCAACATCCAACCCGCAGAAACGTACAGATAAGTCTGCTGAGTGAGCCAGACTAGCTAGCCAGACTTTTTTGATCTACTGTTTTGCAGTGTGAAAGCTCTGTAAGAAACTTAAGATGCACGTTATTAGCTTAAACTTAAGATATCAACATATCACCAAGAGTCCTGTTCTAACTATTAAAAAAAAAAAACCTATATTTAGAAACATAACTAGCACTGTGTGGCTCTTAATAAGGGACTGACACAGAAACAGGACAGACTTGCAGAGGTAAGATTACTGTGTACCCGCGCGTATCATTACAAAGACATTCCCGCCTACAGCGGGCTCTGCCTGAGTGCAGCGAGATGCCGTCACAACGTGTCTGTTATACCTGCAGAGAACACGCAGCTCTTCAACACTGTCTTACATAAAAAGGTTACTGTATTTCAAATCCTGGAGTCATGCACACATACACACTCATACACTCTCACATCCTGAACAAACCACTTCAGCAAACCCAGCAGCAGCATGCACAGGAACGTCACTTCTGCTTTTATAATAAATACACACATCATTCAAAACCTCACACAAGGTAATGTAGCATTAGGCATTTGATTAAAGGCTGTGCTTTAATCACTCAAATGTAACACACACACACAGACCTATTGATCTGCAACACGCCTAAAGGCGCTTCCTGGAGAATCGATTACTTCCCCAAAACACACAGAAGATATAAAGATAGTTTCTTCGTAGACTCACTCCATTTTGAGGAACTAAATGGCTATTTTGAAGCACTGTTTCTGGGTTGTGATTGCAGAGCCCTGCCAGGGATCATGATGTGAACTGCATGATGGTGCAGTAACACTGCAAACATGGAGAACGTCAAGAAAGACTTTGTTGTGCAAATATGATGTTAGCTGTCAGTCTTTTTTTTAGTAAGCTCTTTTCCCTAGTCAGGGTTGCAGAGCCGATCCCAGGAACACTGAGTGCAAGACAGGAATGCACCAGGGACGGTTACTCATTCACACTTAGGGGCAATTTAGAGTAACCAATCCAGTTCGACATGTTTTTGGGATGCAGGAGCAAACTGGAGGAAACCAACTGGAGGACACGAGGAGAAGAGAAAGCATCATTTTATACGTTAAGTCTTTTGTGCCG
Organism: Pangasius djambal; assembly: GCA_022985145.1. Classification (NCBI taxonomy): domain Eukaryota; kingdom Metazoa; phylum Chordata; class Actinopteri; order Siluriformes; family Pangasiidae; genus Pangasius; species Pangasius djambal. The sequence goes on from CM040991.1 coordinate 15,345,542, forward strand.
CTCGTTGAGGACAGCATGCTATCACAAGTATGCACGATACATGCGCTCATGTTTGACTCGACAGATTGTCAAGAAAACTCACCTTTACCTGCGTCACCACAAATATATAAAATAAGCGTTAGGACATGCCTGTTAACTAAACCTAGGTTTGAAGGTTACTAACGCAGCATTGCACCAATTGGCAGTATCAACACCATTTTACTGAAGGTCCAGTAACTAATATGAATCAGAGGTTCCAATCTGAGAACGTCTCCACCAGCAGAAACATGGCCCATGACAGAACACAGTCTATAAACATCTGTGTGTCTCTCCCATGAATTAGACAGCTAGCTCGGAGATGTTTGAGCTGTAGCTGTCTTTGATGTGGAGCGTGTTCAGAGAAAGGGGGCAGAGAGACACAGAGCACTGATTGATTAGTGGCATCTGACGATAATGCAGTACAGGGGCTTTGTTCCAAAGAGGCTGACGCCACTGCTGTGAAGATCTGAGGGAGGTGTGCTTAGCGTTTGAAGCACACTGCAGGAGATCACTCCACTCCGTCCTCACCCAGTCGAGAGCTCTGAAGTGCAGCTCTGCAAACAGGACGGGTCAAAGGAGCAGACACCATTACTGCGGCTATTTGCACAGAGATGGAGTAGGACATTATAGCGAAATGAGCTCAAGCGTGCATTTTGAATAAAACGTACCAAGGGATTTCAGATATTTCTTAGAACAATTTGGATTTAGGATTTATTGTCGCATCACAGTGTACACTAAAGATAAAGTATGAGGTGAGTGACATTCTAAAGTTGCCAAAGATCCAAACTCACAGTTAACCGAGTTCCTGTTACAACCCCAGAGTTGATTATTTTGCTATAACAGCACATCCCAAAGTGCTGTATTCCTCTTATGCTACATCAATTTACCAGGGAGCACAATTTTAATTTATTAATGAATAACACCTCATGCTTTTTAATGATGTTCATCATTCCGTTTACTTTGTGGAATGTTCACGAGACAGGTTAGTTCCTGTTATCACAGCTATAAGCACTTGTTGCCTCACCAGACTCTCTTTTTTTCTCTTACTTGCAGTTAATGTATGGAAATAAATTTGTGTCAAAAGTATTGAGATGAAACACCCCCCTCCCCCCCCCCAAAAAAAACCCCAAAAAAACAACCTTACACTCAAGACTCCTTCTGTAAATGTTTAATAAATGTCTCCTTATAGAAAACTTCGCCATATCAACGATACTTTTTTTGTTGATGAATAATGTGGCTGTTTATACATTTATTATTAGCTTTCAATTATGTAGTGTCACCCATCATAGAAGCCTTGTGAATTAGCCATTACTACAGAAATATAATGCATTCAAATGAGTTATAAGAGGTATGAACGTATCATTTGAATTAGAGAAGGCACTACTGTCAAGAGCTGTGCTGCTGTAGAGAATGAATCAACACCTTCTGACCAGTCAGATACGAGAATTCAACAGCACTGTGGTATAAATAAAAATATGTAGAGGAACAGGAAAATAAAATACAACGGTAAAATACAAAAATACAATAAAATACAGAGGTATGTTGTGTGCCTAATAAAAAATACAAGCAACAAGTAGTGATTGTATGACTGTAACAGTAATATAAATATGTTCATAGTAGTACATGTAAACAGTTAGGTATGTAAAGTGTCGAGTGCAGTAGAAGATAATGTGCAATGTTCAGTTCATGTCTGGCTAGTGCAGTGTGCTGTTATTCAGCAGTATTATGGCCTGTGGGGAAACTATCTCTGAGTCATGCGTGTCCCAATACTGCAGAACAGAGTAGGGCAAACAGGCTGGGGTATATGATAACCTATTAATAATAATAATTACACATTCTACTGTTTACACATCTGACAGAATTTCAGCAAAAATGAAATTCAGAACCATACTGGAATACAATTTACTTAATTTCCTTGAAAGCTATTGGTCATTTATGTGGTGCTGCAAATCTTGAGCCAAGATTTGACCATCTATCTTTCACTTCACCTGCAATATACAAAGGCTTTATATTATGATAATATTCCACTGCGCCACAACGTCTGTTTTAAGTGGTGAATTCAGATGTGTGTGTTAGTCTAAACCCCCTGGCTGATTGGAGGAGTCGTGGCTCTACTGCAAATTGTCTCATTACTACAGCAAGCGCACCTGCCACCCGCTATTTGAAAAAGTTCATTTCCTGTGACACAGTTGAGCGAACGATTGATGTTTCATATTGCAGCTTCATATTTGTTTATTTGACAAATTATCCATTGTGGCTAGGAAAATAAAGCACTGGAACCTTTTAGCATCTCACAGAAAGTGATAGCTATGCCTTCAATTCAATCTTTTATTTGTAGAGCGCTTTTGGCAATCGGCATTGTCATGAGGCAACTCGTATAGAAATCCGGATGTAGATTTCGAGTTAGATCCCTGATAAGCGAGTCAGAGGCGTCCCTGAGCCAGCATGAGTATGAAACCTTGAGAGGAACATGAATCAAAAGGAATCCCATTCGAACCATATAGTGGCATTATTGCGGCATTTGACTTACCTTGGATGTGGACATGTGAATATATTTATCTTTAAAATCAAGCTATGACATACACTTGCATCTGGTCCTCCTCGGTGCTTTCAACCGGAGGCATTTGTGCTCTTCTTCAGCACTGCTGTACTCGTTATCTCTGAGATGCATGGTGTCACGTCTGCACTGCTGGCAGATGTAATCTTTGCATGAACTCTGCAGATACTGACTGGGTTCCAGCATGCTTGTGTCTACAACATTATTTTTAACGAAAGAGCTGTGGATAGCCATAGGCACGCTGCAGCATAAGATGATTGTTTTTTTATGGCTCACAGTTGGCCAGTAACCTTCAACGACCTTTATTTGCTGCATCAGTTGTGAATTACGTTTCTGTGGCTGCTGGGTTGCTTTTAAATGCACCACAGAATACTTTATCAAAGTCGTAGAAGGGAGTAAGAAGGCAATGCAGGGAGTGTAGATGTACTATAGATGGAGTACATATGGAGGGATTGTGTGTGTGTGTGTGTGTATGTGGAGTTGGGGGGGGGGGTGTCAGGGTTTTAAAGGATTAGTTATGATTCTGATTGGGGAAAAAAAAGGAAAAAACCCCAGCTTGCACGACTGCACATTAATCTTTATAATTAACATGTGATCTTCAATGGCATCCATGATTTAGCTAATTTTTTGTTTTTTTTTTATTTAAACATCTTTCATTGTCATGTTGGTCTATTTTCGCTATGGATAACCATTTCCTACATTACCTACCTGCCAATAATTTGCACCAGTGGGATTTGGCCCTTGCGTCAGCTCTACCTAAAGAGAGTGATGCAGCAGCACTTTAATCCTTTACTCTGCCTGGCTCTCTCACCTCCTCATCTGCATACTCTGCTCAAACAGTTCATCTTCCAAAGGTGCAATTTTGAAGCTAATACCCCCATCATGCTGGAGTTGGGGCGCATTAGCATTTATGTTTGAGATCAGACAACCAGTATCTTCTCATTTAAATAAAAATACAGCACCACCCAACAGTTTAGCACCTGAATCGCTAAGCACATTAAAAATATTTCAATATAAGCCCAAGTTGCTCTAATCAGGACACAAGGAATACAAGACTGTGTGGGAGGGTTTAGCAGCGTCTCTCTCTAACAACAACAGCTCCCGCAAGCATGGTCTCGTATCATTTGTAAGAAGCCGTGGGACAAAGTAATTAGAGAGTAGAACAAACATTCAGCAAATATTCACAAAGGGATTAGACATGAAATTAAAATACATGGACACAGTTACTAGGCTTTTGCCCAGTGAAAGACTTCAGTGTTCAGCGAAAGCCTTTGCTGATTCTGAGGTTTAAATAGTTATTAGAGAAATGCTTCATGTGTTCCCCTTTACTGAATTCATTAACTCTGACCTTTTGCTAATTAGCACAAAAATACTGTATGTAATGTAATGAGCGTGCAGAGATGATGTTGAGCCACTGAACAAGTAATTACATCTATTTAAAACAAAGTGTAACTAAATTTGAAAAAAAAATAAGAAAGCAGAAAAAAATGACACTAGTAGTGTAGTGGCTCAGAATTCCCTTCTTCCCTGTCACTCATTCAAGTCCAGTGAATAAAAGAGACAGTGTTCAGCAGAGCATCTGTCAGCATGTGTAAACAAGCATATTCCTGTCAAATCGAGGCAAGCACTGTTCTAGCACTCTCGGAGAAAATGTGTCAAAGACAATGAGTGCAAGCATGTGCTGAAGCGACAGAGTAAATATGAAAACAAAGGCTTTTCTGATTAAATAAACTGCAATGCAACAAGTATGTGCAATGCGAGCGCTGTTGTCTTTACCTCAAATTCCAGGTAGTGCTCTTTGAGGCGGTACTCGTCAACCTCCTTGGCTTTGACCTTCCTGTCTGGAGGGTAGGACCTGTGCTCGGCTAATTCTGTGGAAATGTGCTTCAGCTTGGCCTCATGTGACTTCAGCTGCTCCTCCTGCAATACAATGAAGAGGTGAGTGAAACTAAATCGCCAGCTTAAAAGCCTTTACCTAGACATATATATATATCCACATCCAGCAGTTCTACATTAAGCACAAAAATCATTCAATTTCAGTGAACCTAACCGAGTACCTGGAAAAAAAAAATACTAAATGCATGAAAAAACTGGCTGTAGCTCAGCAACTCTAGTTTTCTTTAAACATGCACCGCCACCATTTTTGTTGCAGATTGTCTACAGCAATATTTATGTAAATTATTTAGCTAAAGGCAGCTTGTTGGACCATAGAGCGCAAGTTATTCAGCTGAAAGCATCTCACTGGATCAGAGACTAGCTACAGGATGAGAGATATTACCTCAACGTAATATAAACAGAGGCAAGAATTTTCATAGATTCTTCATTTTATTTACCCTGATTAGCGAATCGATGGTTTGCTTAAAAAAAAAAAAAATTGACAACGAAAATAAAATGTTTAAATTAGACAAAAGTATGTGATAATGGCTCTTCGCCTTACCTTTTCTGATTAAATTCTCTAATCAGAAAAAGTAACGTGAAGAGCCACTATAAAACAAAACATAACCACGTCATATTTACAGTCAGAACTTAAGCATTAAAGGTTAAGCATTAAAATGTAAATGTTGTCACCACTCAGTCATGTGAGGTGCTTATCCAGACATACGCAAGCAAGGAGTTATATTTAACTGGACCTTGAACATATACACCTTTTTTTTTTTTACCTAGCCTACTAGGTTTAAAGGTTATAATTTTATTGTGGTAGCTGTGTACAGTGTTTTACTATCAAAATATCTTTAGTTGTGCTGTCCCTTTTACCCCTGTACCAATGTTATTGTGGACAGGTGTGAATTGTTGGCCACCAGGGGGCTCAGACCCCTCCCCATTCCCATTCTCACCAGCACCTAAACATAGAGTCACGATACTCTACATACAGAAACCCAACAGTGCCCTGACTAATCTTATAACAGACTTCTGGCAATAAAATACTGTAACTCATTTGTTTATACTGATTGAAAATGTCCAATAAGTCGATTCCCATGCTGCCAGCGGAATGAAACATCAGTGTACTGTGAGACAGGGTTGAAAGTGATCATCTGTATTAAACAAACCACTGAGAATTTAGACAACACTAATAGTGGAATTCAGACATCACACGTTTTTCTCCAACCACTAGTTTTGTTACTAAACATAAAAGAGGCATGATCCTGTTAGTAATCCTTAATCTGTAGCTCTGTAGACGTGCTTGAGTTTGTGGTTCTGATTTCACCTGTGACATCCTGGTGGTGGTGGCTGGCAGCAGTGGGCGGCTGAATTTTTTCTGCGAGCCAATGGCAGCGGGGAAGGAGGGCGCGGAAAACATGGCAGCCACTGAGTTGATGACTCTGATCCAGCACTCCATCTCCTCAGGGCTCCTGTGGAGGAAATGGACGACAGTGAGCACTTGCTTTATGGAGACCATGAGTTTAAAAGCCTGCCTTGACCATTAAGTGGATTAAAATTCATCTGCTTGAGAAATACAAAGTGATAATGGTCTAAGATACATTTTTTTTTGCTGCAAAGTAGCCTATAATGTTTTAATGCATCACATATACTGACTTTGTCAGCAGCGCAATACAATTGGAAATATCGACACTGTGGGAAAAGTGCAGGAATGTTCTCACTATGTCCCTATTAAGGTGCTGCGGTACTTTACTGCTGTCACAGAGTGAACTTCTCTCATTAACACTTTAAAAATGGTCCCTGAGGAGCACTCCAGTCTATTTTTATTGATTAGGCCCTTTATTTAGTTTGCCATGAATACTAAGGCACGTAGGAGAAAGGGGAAAAAAAGCAACAGCTAGGACAGACTAAGAGGGAAGATAAATGTGTTTTCACTATGAACCCAAGCATGAAATTAGATTTTGGTTCCAGGGGAGGTCTCTGTTCTCCCCCCTGTCTCCAGTGTGGTCCTGTGAGTGATGGCATTTCTGTCTTCGATAAACTGTGCATTTCCTGGACAGTCAGCTACTCTTACTGGGCTTGGAAGAGGAAGACTCTCCAGTCGGCTGTCTTCAGTTTCAGCACATTGGGCTTCTTCTCGTAGTCTACAGCCTTTATGGCCAGGGCATGATGCACACTGATGGCGTTCTTCAGGTCCTCCTCAGACAGGGCCTTCTCAGGTTTGTACTCATCCTGCAGGACAATAGGACAGCACTTAATGTAGCTAAGAAATATATTACATCTATGGCAATTTTCATTTCCACGAATATGTATGATTTGTCTAAATGGCACAACCCAAGTTGAGATCTATTTTTCTTCCAGATAACAACTCTGCCTGGACATGCTACAGCAAGTTCTTAATAAATATAATAGATACACATTTCCTACAATAAACGGAATTTATTACTGCCTCAAACATCGAACATACACCTAAAAATGAATGTTTGTGGTCAAAGTCAGCAAGATTCAGGTGTCTTTGTATTAATCATGATTAGGCTTGAGCGATAAACTGGAAATATGGGTCAGATGTATGTAGAGGTATTGTGAGAAACCTTTCTTGTGTTTAAAACCAGAAAAATGTTGACTTTTTTTTTTATTAGCAAAGTACATTCAGAGTGACCGTTAAATTGACTTCACTTAGTTTAATCCTTATTTAACTTTATAGCCTGCGTTTCATACTTAACACAAGTGTTTTATTCCTCTTATCCTACAGTAATTTTAATTTTAATTAATTATACATCATTATACTTTTTAACTTACAGAACTTTCCTTACAGAAAGTTTCAAAATATCAACACATACATTTATTCTTTGTTAAATAACAGCCCATTGTAAATCTGTTATTATTAGACTCTGATTGTGGAACTGCCATACAAGTCCCTGTGAATCCCTGTGAAACGTTAACATATTAGAACGAGTCCCTACTGTCAGAACTGTGCTGTTACAGAAAATTAATCAACCTTCTGATTAGATTAAAGAACTCAAATGTACTCTGGTATTATGATAAACAATGCATATGTTTTGCATAATTTGTGCATTTTTGTATTAAATGAACAGAATACTATATATACCAATAAAGTTTTCACGGAATGTATGACGGTGTGGAAATTTTTATACCATCCAATCATATTCATGAAAGTTCAAGACTCCTCCCCACCCAGTCCTCTGCATTATGCCTTTAAAAGATACGATATATCCAGCATCCAGTATTTATGGCTATAAATGCAGTTCTTGGAAAGGTCAGACAACAAGAATTTATAGAATCCTTCCAAAATTCACACACACACACACACACACACACACACACACACACACACACAATGTATAACATAATAATAAACAACCATGGTAAACTTAAGTAATAATTTGTGTTACTGCTCAACAACATATTTAGACTCTAAAAATACAGTTAGAGTCAACATGAAAAAACTCCATTGCGTGTATGATAGAACTTCCCAGACCAGACTGAGGTAAATAACCGAGTGGGAGGTGTTGTAGAGCTTGTGGCTATACTGAGAAGTGTAAACTAGGTCATCAAGGTGCAGGAGAAGCTGGGTTATAAATTCTGGCCACGCTGACGTGTGTGGCGAATGGTAAACGGTATCGACTCACCGTCAGACTGTCAGACGTGATGTCAAGGTTATCACTTTTCATATTCCAGGGCTGCTGCACTTCACATGAAAAGTTCAGCTGTTCTCAGATGCTTTCAGCTTTGATGGGCTTAACGGGCTATATTTCTACTGCAGATTTATGGCTCCAGTGTCTCAGAGAAGGCCCCAAGTAATATATATATATATATATATATATATATATATATATATAGGTGTACAAAAACTTGTTCGTCTTTAGATTTCAAGTCATCTATATGCTGATTTTTCCCATTAACTAAATTATATAAGAATTTGTCAAGTGAACTAGCTGATAAGTGATAATTTTAGATAGTAGTATTCATCGGATGGTGTAACTTTGTTTTGAGACATTTGAGAGATAAGAAGGATGACAAAAATAACCCCATTAGTCATCCATACCAAGCAAGTCTCACTGCAAATATACACTTTTATTTTAACCAGTGTTTAAATCCACACCAGCTTTTCCCAACACTTCCAGCAATCACAGAATGACGGAACCTATCTTTAAAATATAGTTGCTATGGTTTACATCACCTATATGTGAGCCCGTTAAAAGGGGGAAACCAGTAGAACAAGCAGTGTATTAAATGCCCATCATAATGACAGCTATAAAGACATATTCACATATTCCACAGCATCATGGCTGTAGTTTAACATAAATAAATTCAGAATAAAACAACGTGATCATATCAAGGACATCTGGGTTTGCAGATGAAGAAACACTATATGCTGTGTTCATTTACAACTACTCAGATACAACAGTATTACCACAGATGAGACATTTTATTACTTTTCTTCTATGATGATATACTAAGAGTGTGTTTTGACAAAGTGCTTGAATCAGAAGTAGTGTGGACAAAACCGAGCATATCAACAAATGCTGGAACACGCCCCCAACATCCCCAGCGCAGGTTACGCTTATCATTTATAGTAAATAACAGCTTCAACTAAAAATACGCAACAATAAGCCTGTATTAGTGCAGCTGAATAATTAAGATTCTTGAGTAATAACAAGAGATAAGACTAAGTGACTACCATCCGGGCAATACAGCCTACTAAGCACATATTAGCTGCTGCCATGATGCCAATGCTTGCCATCTTCTCATTCATATAGTATTTTTATTTCTCATTTTTAATTGTCTCAAGCTTTTATTTCACATTATAATTCATATGACAGCAGAGAAAAAAAAAGGAGCTTCCTTATTCAGTCCACATTTTCTATCCCAGATTTTTGGGGGCTTAAAGGCAAGTGCTTGTGTTTAAAGTCGGCTGAATAGGCGCTACTGAAAAACCTCGTCTACTTAAATAAAATCGAGCAACCTCGCAGGTGATTTGCGCAATCTGAATCAACTTACGCAAGTGCTTAATCCATTTCTGAATGCGCTTAACTTTCCCCACGTAATACTGACGCAAATTGCCGACTCTAAATACGGCCCACATTGGCTGAGAGAGTAAGTGAATCTGTCATGTTCTGATAAGAGCGAGTCGAGATTGTTGAGACCCCTCGTCTCCAAACGGAGTCAAAGATCCATTTCAAATTCAAAACTACACTTCACTGTGTACTGCTGATGAGCCACAAAGATTAATTCAACATGATTGCCACTCATCAGTTAATATATCAGGCACACTGTTCGATGACTGGTGATGCCATGAAAAGCTCTGGCTCGAGCTGAAATCAATCAGGAAATGCAGACAAACATCCTTCTTGTTTCCTAGCAATGTGCTCATGCCTGTGCCTCACATAAACCACCACGGCTCCATAGCTGCCCGTACGTGAAGTTCTGCTGTGAAGGTTCTGTGCTAATGTCTGGAAGGTTGCGAGTTTAAATCCCAGGACTGTCACAGGGCCACTGTCGAGCTTTTGTTAAGCGTATACAAGTCGTTTTGGATGTGAATAAATGCATTTTGTTTAAAAGCGATTCATTTGTCTTGTAGTACTTTTACACAGTTTATTCTGAGCTTTGTATTAATAAACTATTATATCTGCAGGCAAGATAATAACCAGTCTTATCACTTTTTTCATACAACTGTCCATCAGCAGCTTCCATCAGAAAAGTTACAACACAGATTGCTAGGAAACAGGCAGCGTTTTTCTGTGCTATTCCGGCTGGCTAAAAGCTGTCAGTACTCTCCACTAATCTCTCTCTAAAGGGAGGGGAAAAAACGCTGTACATTTAATGTATGTAATTTTCTTTGCGAGTCATAATTATCTAATTGACAAACTGTTACCTAAATCTGACTTCCTATACTGCGCCCCACTCCCCCAAGCATGATAAATGTAGGAGCATACACTAATCTGGCTTTGCAAAGCCTACACACACCTCCAGTAATGTATATAGAGCCTGTGACTGACACATCCTTGCAAAGGACATAGTGTTCTCCATATACAGCTGAGTGTAAAAATATGCATC
>CM040991.1:15356172-15377672 GCA_022985145.1 Pangasius djambal
TGGTTTTTTTTTTTTTTTTTTTTTTTTTTTTTTATTGTGATAGAACTGAGCTCAGTCTATAAATGAACTATACATCAAGAGCTGTAACCTGTACCATCCAAATCGTATCCAAAGTGAAACAAAACGAATAAACAAAAAAATTGCAATCGCTGGCAAACTTCTGTAGTATAAGAGGAATAAGTCACTTCTGAATTGATAATCAACTTCACGGTAGTAACAGTTCTCTACTTCAAGTTTAGCTGCACTATACCACTCTGTTGTTAATTATTTTCCTATAACGCCACAACTCGAGCGTTTTATTCCTTACTTAACAGCTATAACTGCCATATTGTTTGGAATTATTTCACAAGCTGCTTCACCTGACAAGTTGTTGAGTCTATAGATGGTTTTGTTGACTGTTTGTAGAGTGTCTATAATGGATTATCCAAATAATGGCGCGTAAATATTAAAACCAAGAGGATCGAAAAGCTGCATAAATGTTAAAGGCAAAAGTTATTAAGGCAAATGGTGCACACGCAAGTCAACAGAGAATATTCCATTCCTTCTTACGTTGCCGTAGAAACTGTTTCCGATGTTCAAAACAAAAACAAAAAAAAAACAACAATAAAAAAAACCCACCTTCACTCTTTCCTCCTATCAACAGAGTTCAATTTACAGCTAATGGTTTAGTATTTTCATTGTTCTTCTTGTTTTTTGTTGTTTTTTTCAAACAGGAACATGCAAATGACTGTGGAAAACCATTTACAATAAATAGGAAGTGCCTTGTTGCTTGCTGTTAATAGGTAAATTATCTTTAATGGAAAGCAAACATGAATGTAAATCATTCTGAAAGCACCTATAATTCGAAAGAAAACATGATAAATGTAACGCATGTTGCTCTGCATGCAAATTAATGAAGTACAAAGTGCTGCAGGGGCACGTTTTTAACTGCGGTTATACGGCTGAAAACAGACAGCTGCGAAACGTGACTGATGATCACCACAACATATCACAAGCACAATCAAGAAATTAAATGTTGGCTGCTTTGATCACTTACAGAGGTTAATAGAATATAAATAAAACTTTACATAATAAAAGTACTTTTAAATATCATGTTTACCCACAGTAAGAACAGGAAAGTGAGTGGGGAAAGGTACCTTCTGTAAATACAGGATCATGCCTTTGAGAACAGCATAAAATGTCTTCCAGCCTCTCTTTCCTCTAGGGGCTAGAAAAGATGAACAAGAGGCATGTGTAAACCTTGTGAACATAAAAAGCAAAGAATTCAGCTTGTATATGCTGAATAAATTAGCCACACTCTACAATACGTAAATAGCTGGTAATGTATTCATACATTTCATGTTTTTTGCTTAAACATATCCTCACAGTATTGGCTTCACCACCACAAGTTTATTTATAAGCAAGAAATTTAGGAGTTTTTTTTTTTTTCGATCAGTTGTGTCGTATGACCAGATGATCCGAGTGCAGGAACAGCACACATAAGCCCTGCTGTTTTTATCCTGGCTATAATAGAGCTCCACCGGTCCCTTGGGTGGGCTTGACCTTGCTGGCACACAGTATTCCGGAGATGCTGTGAAACTGCTGTATTCTGGCTGGCACCACAAACTAATCTTGCTTCCATCAAATTCGGAAATTTATTAGCTGCTGATCAGAGATCGGTTTCGAACCTTGTCTTTATAAATCCTTTACGTCTGCATCACTCTAGAGACCTGCAATAGGAGAAGAGATGCCTATTTTTAATGCGACGCCGCCATTACGTTCTGGCAAGTTAAAGCAAATGGGCCACCTGTTAGCATATTGTCAAAATGATATTATGATATTCTATTTAATTTTAGACCGTATCAAGATCAAGCCATGCTATCAGATTGCGGGGGCTTACTTTCTTTGTGTACCCAAATGCCACAGTGACATTCTGCAGAGGTGGGCTTTAATCCTCCGCTATTTCAGCAGACATAAGCACAACACTAACAAGTCCGAATTCTTTTCTTTCCTTTGGTGTCTGCTGAAACTCATTATACAGGTGACGGACGTGGTCATGAAATACAAAGCACTAATGGCAAATGCTGTGCATTCTTGCCTGGTCATTAGCATTGCTGTTTTCAATGTGCTCTTCCTCCTGCCAGCTTGTACTAGGCAGCAATTATTTTAATAACCTTTTCCACCTTGCATTAGCTCCTTTATCTAGTGGATTACATCACACATCGCCTCCTTTTTTTTTTTTTAGAGAAAAAAATATTTAATAAATTTAATGTGACAAAGGAATCTATAATTCTCACACACAAAAAAACATTCACAACAAAAAAATGGCAATTTTAAGGATTTTTTTTTTAAACTATGTGAAATTTAAAATTACTTTATACATTTGTTAAGGAATCTAAATAAGAGAAAGGAAGCAAATGTCAAACACAAGGCTCACACGGTTCATTCATTAACATTACACCACAGCACTGCTGAAGTCACGAATCTGACTGGTCCGAAGGTGTTGATTCATTTTCTATAATAGCAGTTCACAGTAGCTCTGGCTGTAAAGCAAATCACAGGCTTATATTAATGCGCCCGTTCTAATAGGCTATCGTTTCTATAGTAACGGCTAACTCACAGGAACTCGCATGGTCACTAATAACCAAATTTTAAAAACGCATTGTTGTTAAAGAAAAACCAGAGAATCTTTGTCAGGACTTAGCGCTTTCAGGGTTCTTAGTAAAATGAGTTGTGTATTATTTTTGTCCTGTTAGAGAAAATCAAGTCTTGTGAGAAAGAAAAAAAAATAAAAAGTCAGGAGATGTTTTTATAGCTTCTATTATGTAAACGACTTGTTTTGGGGATGTTCTACAATTCTAAACATAGCTATAATGGGATAAATTGTACGATGTGTTGTTCTTTAATTAATACAAAACGTAACTGCGGTGGTATAAGTGGAATAAAACACTTCAGGACATGCTGTTATAGGAAAATAATTAATATCAGGTTGTACCACATCACCCAGTCACTGATGATTTTCCTGTAACTGCACTCGTCCTGTTAAGTTTTACTCCTCACTTATCAGTCTTACTTTTCTTGCCATCCATGTCAGCGTGGATTTTACGGGCCAGAAAGCCGGCTTTGTACACAGCAGCGTTGGGGTCATGGGCGATATCCAGGAAAGGGTTGCTGCCGCTGCTGATCCTGCTGATGCTCTTCATGTGGGCATTGTCGTTCTTGGTGTCTGCAAGCTCAGACAGAGACTTCTTCAACTCATCCCCGTCACTGAGGGCAAAACAAGAGACACTACAGTTACTTTTCTACTTTTTTTGATTTGCACCAAATTTACTTGATCCTACTGTGCTAATGATATTTCTGACGCAAAGGTACAGCCCATTTGGTTTTGCTAATTTGGTAACCCACTGTGTGGCACAAAAATGATTTTTTAAACCATATATTTCATTTTTTTTTTTTTTAGATCCATACAAAATTGATGTTCTGCACTGCAGCAGTGAAGTAGAGGTTACGATATTTTATTCCTCTTTCCTTTTCCTCTTCACACATGACTGAGCAACGAGCTTTGGTATCTCTTTTAATTATAGATCACGGGGGTCAGATAGTGTATGCTTAATATAACTACGCATAAATGGATTTTATTATTTTCCTAAACAACTGTGCTGCGATGTGACGATCCTTTCTGCATAGGGAACTTAAATACTCAGCTTACTATGCTACCCTATTAAAAAAAAAAAACAAAAAACACTGCTTATGCAATACACTATTTTTGTAATCATCACATTGTAGCACTGTAGGAGACGTGGATGGAGAAGACTGTCTGCTCTCCATCACAGTATACTGAAGTAATGACAATGTGTAAGCTTTGATATCCAAATTAAAGAAACTAATATGGCGGACTGCAATAAGCTGCTAAAGCACACCAAGGACAGAAGAATAAAAAATAGATAATGAAATAAAAATGTAAAAAAAAAAAAAGTTCCACACAAAGTAAAGAATCTAGTGGAATTCCATTAATACGTATCTAAAAGCTGGTGAAAGACGACGTGGGCTGATGTGTAGGAGGGAATCGACATTGTTTTTAAAAAAGAATACATAATAGTGCAACCATTTAGCTCTCACCTCCTCTACAGCATCATCACAATCAGTGCAAGCATCTCCACACATACATTCTTCTTCTTGTTGTTTATTTATTATTTACTCTGCTTGACTCTTCCCGTGTGCAATAAGCTACTACTTCAACAGCAACTGCTCTCTGAGAGGGACAGAGTTCTCGTCACTGCTGCTCTCACACCCACTTTGTGAGCGCGTTATTATAGATACAGGTACGAGCCGATGCATCAGCATGTTCAGCTGCTCTCTGCGTGCATTATTTTCTTCCTGCACAAGTAAAACTTTAGTCATTTTGTTACCTCTAACCAAACACACAATTATCTCTGATGATGATGATGATCCACCCCGCTATGCGTTTTGAAACCCAGCTGCTGTTCTTTGCAGGGGATAAACCCAAACATTCTACTTAGGAGAGGAGGATGACATTAGAGCATGAGAGCTGTATGACAAGTATCTATAGTAAACATCTCGTCATTCATACTCCTCTGTTCCAGTGTCCGCACTCGCACCTTGTCCGAAATGTCCTGTATGTAATTCAGACTATGTGGATTAACCCCGTATGAATTCGTATAAATGTATAGGAATTGTTTCTCCAACCTTGGGTTTTAGGAACAAAAAGGAGTCAAAAATTCAAGTCTGGTAATACATCAACTCCAGACAGCATTTCCTCAGATATTACATCTGCATCCTGAACCAAAAAATACTGAACTAAATAGAGTGCCACTGGAGGCATTGATACTGGTACACCATTTCAAAATGGGGATGAGGGAACTGTGACTTCAGCTCAAGAGAGGACTGAAACAAACTATATATATATATATATATATATATATATGTGTGTGTGTAACAAAATAAATATGATTACATAGATTTTGGGATTGGATGTGGGGGTATAAATTTTTTATCAAAATAAAGCCAGTACAAGAGAGAATTTTAAATGTAAGCGAGTTGGAGTTTAATATGTTGAAATGAATATTTTTACTCCTTTAAACTGTTTTAATAGTGTTATTAGATGTGCTTCATTAAGTGTGTGTACATTTATAGAGGTTCTGACTTCAATTGTTCGCCTTTTTAATTTTTGCGCTAAAAGTGAATCTGGCCCAAAAAAAAAAAACAAAAACCCCACACACAAAAAGTACTTTTAGGTATCAAGACATTCACATAGCTGTGAAACATGCTGACATAAGATCTCAAAATAGTTACATAAGCAGTGACTGCGGTTAGTCTGTAAAGACGTGCTGTGACTGAGAGCTCTGCCAATGCGATGTGACCATGCGGGTCGATTCAGCCATAACTCATCGTGTCAAGCATCCCTGTGCATTTCTACTGCAGCAAAAAATGAGCAACCTTTATGGAGACGAGTTCTGTGATCAAACTGCATCAGAAATCAGGTGATAAACTGCTGTATCGGGGCTGGAGTAGCACATGGGCTGTGTGCTCATGCAATGCGGCAGCCGGTACTACAGCAGAGAAAGTACAAGGGCAGTAAGAACATCATCACGACTTCTTTTACTCATGTACTCATGAAGGCTGCAGGGGAATTAGCAAGCTGTTTTATTTGCCGGAATTATGTTAACAACTGTGATGGGGGGTGGGGGGATGGGGGGTGGGGGGTGGGGGGAGAAGCAAAATCACACTTTAAAGAAAAAAAAAAAGACATAATTAAGGTATATAGTTGTATATTTTAGGAAGTATGTAAAGATGAAAAAGACTGTATAGGTAAATCTATGGGAGAAAAATGCCATAATGTTCGCCATCTCAGCAGGTGCAGCAGGTAGAAACCTCCTCAGTCACTCTGCAGCAGGCCAACAGACAGCACGTACACACACGCTTATTAAAGCGAAGCAGCTGTCTGTGAGAACAGTGGCAGCAGATGCTACAGTCCGAGCTAAAGTCAGCTGAAGGTCAGAGTGAACCGCTGCCACAAAGTTAAAATCCCTTTGATTAGAACAAAAAAGAACATCTGTTCATATCCACTGTGTGTAAAAATATAAGCCCATTTTCCACCTGAATAGTGATGGGGGGGAAAAAACCTTCACTCTTCTTTTAATCAAAAGAACCCACTTTAATTCGGAACGTGATCACCTTTGCACACAGGATTTCTCATTTACATAGAAGAACATAGTTTATGCAACTTCCTCAGACCTTAAGCATCACCTTTAACGGGACAGTTAATACTGACCTTGAAAGAATTCTGTTTGCTCACGTTTTCCTTTGGCTAGTGTTCAAAGATCAAAAATGGCCGTTGGGGGTCGAGATAAATGATGTGCTGCTTGCCAGTTTCCTGACCAAATTACACGTAAGCTAGCATCCCGTAGTCAAGGCTGTTGAAAGCTTTTCACAAAAACTAGGATGTGCAGACAGCTACTACGTGAGACCTGCTGAAATCTTTACTGACGTAGTACAATTAATAGTAACGTTATTTGAGTGTGACTCTCTGGAAAGCAAACTGATACAAATCAATATATAATGTTATAATAAACAATATTAATAACTGATCATTAAGGGGTACCCGGTGCTGTCTGAGCACCGCCTCACTACATAATACAGTCATGCGGAGAGAAATGAGAGCGCGATGTATAAATGAATCATGCTGTAGATGGCCCACAGGCAGAGAGGCTCTTGAAATCACGATGTGCTTGCCGTGCATGGCGTCTGCAGGCTGTAATTTGGTAGATTACCTATGCTACAATGGAGCGGCCTCACACTATCATTGTTATCAGGAAGACAGCTTCATTCTAATGTGATGTTTTTTGCTGATGTTAATTATGGCTCTTGTCTCATCTGTCACCAATCCAATCATTTGCCTCGGAACATACATGCGTGTGAAACTGCACACACGTTGGTCTAGATCTTTGACTCCTGTATAGCTAAACGCACAGTGGCTATTACACTAAATCCAATAAACGTTAAGAGTTTGATTTAAAGTTAATGAATATTTGTTTTGATTAAAACTGATTCACTGAGCATTCCTTTAAAAAAAAAAAAAAAGAGTCAGACATAAAAATTAGAATAATTTCGAAAAGGAAAAACACATTTTCAGTAATTATTGTTTATTTATTGTTTGCATGCAGATGAATTTAACGAATGAGAGCTTTCCAAATCATTACCCACATGGACGTGATTTTAATCAGGAGATAATTGCTCTTGTATTTCTCAACATTATTAATACACTCCTATCAGTCAAGATATTCGCTCATCCATCTGCAACTGATGACAAAACCAACTAGTGAATGCCTGAAATAACCGGCCGTTTTTATTACTAATTTTGATTTGTAAACAAATCAACTGTAACGGGAAACTGACAATGTTGAAACGTATCGTTTTGGATCCTGACAATACCATACTCATCCACGACTGGGAGTCTAGAGAGCAAAACTGACTGTGTTCTCTGGGTGGGAGGGATGGTATACTCTCTCTCTGCTGTCAATCACAGCTACAGCTGTGAGGTCATGTATGAGGAAGAGGGCAGATAGCACTTTCCTCTGTGGGTTATGCTGCTCTGTTTGAAAAGATGCAGCTGGCTGGTTTCATGTGTCTTAAAGGAAGCATGTGTTAGCCTTTTCCCTTCCTGGCTGGAGAGCTGGTAGGTGGGTGTGATTTGGAAAATGACCAAATTGGGGAGAAAAAGAAATCTGTTGTCGTTTCGTAAATAAATATTCTACTTATCATAATTATGTAAATGTAAGATATTATTTATGGAAGAGGTTTTGATTTTAATGCTTAGGCCCCCACACATATCCTGCACATTTGTCCTCTAAACCAAATCTGGTATGTTATATCTATTTTTATTATTTTTTTTATTTTAACCAAAATTAGATACTTGAAAGTAAACAGTAAAGTAAAATTTTGGAAAGTAACATTTAATTGACATTAATTAACATATGACTTTTGCAGGATTCCCAGAACCATGGGAAACCTGGAATCTTTCACATCCCCTCTTTTGATTTGTGTAGACCTCAAATAAAAACACCATTAACCTTTTTTTAATTAATTATATGTATTTATCAGTTTTTTTTAAATGTTAACGTTAGCTATGTAAAGAATCATATGACGTGATATTTTTGCCAGATTACTCCTGTTGCATCTCTCTTTTTGGCGATGCTTTTAAATGTACACAACAAACCATTACAATCTATTTTACACACTTAACCATTTAATGCCAACAGTGTTGACTGAGACACATTTGTGCCACTTTTTTTTTTTATTTAAACAAATTTATATTGCTATAAAAATAGCTATAAATTCCTTGTAAAACCCAAAACTAAAATAATGGTCTTTTTTCTCTCTGTGTTGTTTAAATCCTAATCTACTCCTCTGTTTTGCCTGACCACTAAAGTCTTCTTGGTACCCTGATGTTCCACAATATTAAACAAAACTATAAATGGATGAAAAGTATGAAATGTTATTCTTTCATTAAGAAAAAAATGTCATTATTGGTAAATTGCGTTGATATAAGAGGAATAAAACACTCCAGCACATGCCGTTACAGGAAAATAATTTTAATTACAACTTCAGCACTCTGTCATTGTTTATTTTCCTATAACAGTACGACCTGTCGTGGTTTATTCCTTACGTATCTAGTCATATAATAAATGCAGTGTAAAATAAATAAATACATACATTGCCCATTCCAGCTTCTCGTTCTTGATTGAGTTGTACAATGCCTGCAAGGAGAAAAAAAAAAAAAAAAGAGAGAGACAGAGATGGAAATCAGTATGACAATTAACACAGCTGCTCATATTATTTACTATTCTACTGTTCACAGATTTGCTGTGCTCCCCTTCACAATTTCCTCACGCGTATGAGGTGTTTTATGATTCACCCAACATTCAATTCCACTGAACAATCGCTCAAGAACACGTGTGCTACGCCGCTGCATACGTTTCTCGGCCCTGCCATTAACAGATTCTGGAGAAGCGCTCCAGCCGTGATGTGTAATGCTCAGGGTGTTCGTCTCACAGCTTCCTCCACCCACTTCCTTTTTGAATCGTAAGTCCAGAGTCTCTCCAGTGCACCTCTTCAGTTCTTTGTTGTGGGCTCGCAGAATGAAGACGTCCACAGGCTCTACCCTCACGGCACAGTGTTGTGTAACTGTACCAAAATAGTGAGGAAGCTATATTTGAGCTACGCTGAACGCTCTAGTGACTTTAAATCTAATTGTGGGATTGCATCCATACTGCAGTGCACTTGTGATGACCGCAGAAATTCGACTATTACATTGGTGCATGCAGCGTTTGATATAATTCTGATATCATTTTTCCATTTTGAAGGACATGACACTCAAATTTCTACCATCTTTAGGCCATTTGTGAACCAAAAATAGAGACGGCTCCATTCTGACATAGCCGTATTACTGCATTAACCAGCACATGAGCACTGAGGAGAAAAACAACACCTATATCCCAGACTCGTGTGTTTGATAGAACAGCTCTTATTAGAGAAACTTCAACATATATATTGCCCACCAGCAAGCCTGCTAGTCAACAGGCTATTGCTAGTTAACTTTTAGCAACAAAGCCCTCAGCTAGGCCTGACAGAGAGCACACGGATAATAAAGAAATACCCTCGAGCTAAATGTTGTATATAACACAACTACTTGCATGGTTTATTCCACTGCACACTTGAACGTCACATTTGTAAACTCACCCCCAGCCATTTAAGTGGGTGCATTATGGGAATACACAGTCCCTCAGCCACCGAGACTGCACCATTCGAACACTTGAAAATAACAACCATGTCCTAAATGGTGCCCTACTCCATATTTCCCTATTAATATAACCTAAAATTGGACCCGCCTTAATTAGTGCACTACATAGTGAATGGGGTGTGATTTCAGACACACTCTCGGTCTACAGAGAATGAATCTTATTAGTATATGCTACGGTGTTTCTTAAAATGGCTGACGTCCTAGAGAGAACCGAGCAGACGTGAATTCTAGCGTTTAGGAAGCCTTGGACTGAACCTTCTGAGTATCTAATACATGGTTTCACTTGGTTCTGGATTCAGCAAGTCAGAAGAAATCAGAAATTCTTTAGCAAGTGGAAACTACAGTCCCATGTTTTGGATGGAAACCTACCTAACTTGGCAAAAAGTGGTAGGTAATGTACTTTAACTTCACAGTTGGTCGAAGATAGCTAGCTAGGTGCGTTAATACAGACTAAGGGAAATAAGCGAGTATTCATATTACTGGGAAATAGACAAATGCGTAGCTTGATATTATCGCTTGATAATATTTCTGATGTAGAATATCATGCTTGCAATAAAAGACAGTTTTGCACTGCAAAGTATTTTGTTCGATTTTGTCAGTGTTTCACCAGACCTGCTGCTGAACCTGAAAAGATGGACACACTAATTATCCGGCCTAATTAATCGAATTAACAAATTCATCCGTAAAATTTGTCCCATACGATGGCTAGACTGCATCCTAGCTGATGTGCGTAGTGCAGCAGGCAGCGGGATTCAGAGGTTTGTTACAGTGTGGAGGTACGTCACGGCAGCGTGAAGCACAGGCTTAAACATACTGTAGCTTTGTAATACATTTTTTGTTGTGATTGCAAAAAAAAAAAGACAACTGTCTTCTTAGTGAGGGAATATAAGGAGATTTATGATACTTTTGCCAATATTTCATTGTTGTAATTGAACTAAACTAAAACTAACACTTTAACTGTGCCACTTTAACTGTGCCTCCAAAGCTACAGCGCCTCATCGCCAGAGTTAAAACAATCTTTCTTCATCTTTGTTACTAATAATAAATCTAACAGACAACAAGCTAGCCTATCATACTGTGCTATACTAGGCTATACTAGATACAACTGGTAAGAATGCCGTCATGTTTACACTGTGCACATCGAGTAAGATGTGCACAGTGTAAACACTGCAAACATTCTCTTTCCAGATCAGCCGCTGCTTTTTCTAGTTGCTGTTTTGTCTCTGTACAGCTGGTGTCAATCCTTCAAAATGGTATTGGTGATGACTATCAGATGAGGCATTGCTAATCCCTAATTTAGATAAAACTTTAATCTTGTGATTTTCTTTACATATCTCGATGACAGGCTTAAAACAGCCAAGATCTGATAGCTAATAGAATAACACTGCATGATGTATTAAAATGAATCAGATGAGCGCAAATGTTTCAACAGCTGCTAAAGACTCGAAAAAACAACAATCCCCAACATGAACACCTAACCACTCCTATGACTTAACGATTCAGTGTATGGGTACGCTCTAATTATTTTCATTCGCTCACTCGGTGCTCTCAGAAAACTAGCATTTGGACGTGTTACCTTTAAAAGCATCAAAACACGATTCATCACACAGGCGACGTACGAAAGCACCTTCACTGTGGCTGTGTTTAATCATTACTGTATGTTTAGCCCCCTCTTGTGGTCACCATTAGCATTGACAAGTGGCAGCAGGAGACCTAGCCTGAGGATGAAAACCCTGTGTGACGCACAAAGAGACCAGGGCGTTCTACTACGAAGAAAAAAATGGACATATTATTTGCGCTATTAAAATGAAATTCTGAAGAATATCGCTCTGATGTGGTGGCCTGTGTATTCCTACATGCTCTATAAAATAACACTAAAAAGACAATAATATGAAATATAAGAATATAAAGAATTTGTACAGCAGACGTAACTTCTTAAGAACAGCTAAAAACATTACTATTACCGAAATGGTCTGTACTTTTCCCCCGAGGTTCATTTGCAATTCACACAATCAGTTCCATACACCTTGATATAATTAAACCTATTTAGCAAACTGCACAGGATAAGTACATTCCACCACACACACACACACACACACACACACACACACACACACACGCACACGCACAGCAGATTTCCACTGTATAAGGTGCATTTCAAGCCATCGCACTGGGACGCTGGGTGTGAGAAAACACACACTGTGTGCCACTAAGAGCAAGCGGAGGTGTTGGAGGAAGAGTGGGAGGCTGAGTGGCGAACAGGTGAGCATGTTACGTTATGAAAATTACACGTCTGGTATTACCATTAATTAAACGAGACACACAGGTGAAATGGGATTGGGGGGGGGGGGGGGGGGGGGGGGGGGGGGGCATCAGAGCGGGCTTATGAATGCATTAGAAAAGCAAGATGTCAGTCTAACATCAACACACTGATCTGTTCCCCTTCAGCCAGATGGGGAAAGAAAAAAAGAGTCACTGTCAGAGCCATCCATCAACTAAAGACAATCACTGCCTGGAGGTCCAATTCACTTAGAGAGGAAAGTGCAGTGTTTGGTTTGAAGCGAAATTCCAGCAACTAACCATTAGAACTTATGACTTGCTGTGTTAGTGCACGATACAAATCATATTACTGATTAAAGGTAGGTTTTAATAATAATAAAAATAATAATAATAATAATAATAATAATAATAATAAATAGCAACATGTGATCGCCATCAACTGGTGACAAATCCACAAAGCTCATCCACTGTTAATGCATCTTCAAAATCGCAGGCACTGAAGAAACCCAACAAGCTCGGACTCACTGCAAACCTCACTCTTTTTACCTTGTCCTTCTTGGGCTGCACGGTGGTGAATTCAGTGGAGTTGGACATTTTGAGGGATTTAGAGCGGTGCTGGGGCTGCCGCCGGACCGACTCCTCCCTGCTGTACTTGACCGAACCGCTGGCCCGCATGCGCACCTTCCCCGTGCCCTGAACGCTGTTTACCCCGATCATCTCCTCAATACGAGCGCACAGCTAAGACGCACGAGAGACAGACAGAGAAAAGGCTACACGTCCCTGCAGAAGTGAGAGCAAGCGGGGAAAAAGAGCGCACGAACAGTGGAGAGAACGTGGGAGCGACTGTACTCGGGCACGCACGCACAGATACGTCTCCTCGCTTCAAAACAGCAAAGGCACTGCCCTCTCCAGCATCGCGTCCACTGGTGTTTGGATTCAGAGCTGCCGTTCCCGTGGAAGCAATACTACAGTGACTGGGAGTTTAAGAGAGAGAGAGAGAGAGAGAGAGAGAGAGAGAGAGAGAGAGAGGGAAAGAAGGAGGGAGGGAGGAAAAAAGAAAGGAGAGGGGAGGAGCAGCTTCCTCCCCTTCTTGATTAAGCCAATGCTGAAAAGAGATTCGGTTTTAGTCTGAACAGTGACAGCGCAGCACTCGTGAGGCTCAGCGTCAGGCGTATTAACGTGCACACTGAGAGATTGAAGTCAGCAGAATGGACGAGCACACAGCAATGAGCACAGAGGGGTGACATGACATGGTGACGCATAGACCCCTTAAGATGTTAACTAAGAGCACTCAACAGTGGCATTTTGTAAAGCATCCCAAAAAACCCCAAAAACAGTGATTTCACAGCGTTCCTAAAATTCTCTTTTCTTTCTGTTTTGTGAAACCTGTTTGGAACTGGGTATTAGGGCTGCGCAAGAAATCATATTTTTATCATTATCGCAATGTGAGCTTCCACCATGAACGCCCCATGAAGGCCAGCGATAACAGAACGAATTAAAAGTTGTGAATGATAGCACTGCTGAAACTGCTCAGTCTGTAGAAACGATCATCTCTATGCCCTGCTCCCTCCCAAGGCGCCATCATTCACAGTGAGAACTCTGAAGGGCCTATGTCTGTTAAAGTCAGAATTAACAGCCAGACGGAATGCAACTGCACATCATTTTTCAAAGCTGAAGCTGGCGTGTTATTGTTTCTCACTCGCTCACAGCAAGAATCTCCATGTATTGATGAACCAAAGGGGCAAAGTAATAAAACCTTCCCTAACAATCTCATCTGTTAATCACTTAATCCTGGTCAGGGTCATGACGGAGCTGAAGCACATCCCGGGGACACTGCGTGCGGGGCGGGAATACATGCTGGATGGGCTGATGGTCCGTTACAAGACATCATGCACAGAGTAGCCAATCCACCTACTGGCATGTTTATAGGAGGTGGGAGGAAACCGGAGAATCTGGAGGAAATACACACAGGGAGTATTTGCGAAAACCACCAGCTCGGATTGAACTGGGAACGCTGGAGCTGTGCGGCAGCGACGCGACTGTGCGCTGCACAACGATTTAATGTTTTGTATTCGGACATGACCTCCATTTATAACTACGCCTGCATGTTGCCTGTGCTCTTTAGTTTTTCCCCTTGAAAACGAAAGATTTTAAATAAATTCTTTTCATTGCTTCAGTCTGGAATGACTGTAAAAATGGTGATGTGGGTGTGTCCCTGTTTGAAGTGCCCTGCGTAGGGTTCATCACTTCCTAATGGACTTCAGCATCACATTTTAACACCAACTGAAAAGCAGAGACACGTCCCTATCGGCACTTCGGCTTTAAACAGGATCATCCCAGACCCAACTTTTGTATGCTTTTTAGAGGTAAAATGTTAAGAGCAGTTTGGATGGAAACTGTTTTTGAAGTCTTACTTGAATAAATACGTAAAGACAGAGATGTATTTTTACTACGTAGGGTGTACAAAGGAACTAAACCCTACATACGGGGCACAGGCCGTGAACAGGAAGTCATTTCGGGGTTAACCTCACTTTGCTGGTGGACCATGATTGAAAAAATATTACTGTGTAAATGCTGATTATTGTGCATGCAAGCCATAATATTAGCAAAAATATCAGTTACATTATGCTAGAAAAAACATTTATATGTTTACACACATCTCACATCACCACTTGATCAATTGTTTGTCCTTGTCACGCAGCCCTAGTGTGTATCATAATGGTTACAGCCTGCTTATACCATTGGTAATATAATCAAACAATATAAAAGCCTACACACAAATGGTATAAGGCAGCATAATACATAATACAGTGTAATTCAACACCACTTTCAATTCAGCTTTCAATTCAAAATCAATAATTCAGGAACCTAATCCTGCTAATTCTGTTTATGTATGCATTACAAAGGAGGCTACCCTAGTACAAATTACACCGACATGATCAAAAACAGCATGCTCTGGTTATACTCATACTGCTAGTGCAGAAAGTCCCATATAAATCCCATATAAAGATATTGATACTGTTCGACTTTTGCCTTCTCTTATAATGGCAGCCACTTTCCTGACAGATTTAGTCAGCTACTTCCTAACACAGCAGACAGTCTGACATTCAGGTTAATATACAGCTGGGTTCAAGTATACTAGCTCTTCAAGAAAAATGAAAAGTCTCGGCAAAAGAGAGTCAAATCTGTAAGATCTGCGATGAAGCACTGGTTTTATTGCCATAGAGAAATTCCTGCCATCACACGGGGAATGATTTGGAGTGAAGCTCTTAAGCATTATGGGACAGCCTCGTTGTTCTACCAGATAGACTGCTGCAAGGGAATGGTTACGGAGACGGAGAGGGAGAAAAATCCAATTTGGCTCATAAGGGGATCGTTCAATGTCCATTTGAGGGGTGGAATTAAGGGCAGAAATTTGCCTTGATCTGTGAAAATGTACAGCTGGGAGAGACAGCGCCTCACAATTTCCCATGAATAATCAAGACTAATTTCATTGAAGCAGCATGCAAATCACAGACTGGAGGTCTGGACAAAAAATCCGTAACGTTTTTATGGCACCTTTTTAATTATGCTATCTGTATGACCTTTGTGAACATAGTACAACCGAGAGAATCTTTTACCCCAGAGCAGACAATTACGAATTAGGTAGCAGATAATTAGCTGAGGTATTTCAGTAGGACACAATCCTAGCTGTGTAAATGTCCAGACTTTTCATGCGAGCTAATTAATATTGTTTGGACAAGAAAATAGCTTTGGTATCACTAGGAATAAAGCCGAATATAAAAAAAATGCACCACAGCCACATCGCTGAAGCCATGTGACAGTCAGGATATGAGTGTCAGTGTGAGCAGAGCTGTCATTCTTTTTAGCTGCAGGTGGGTTAAAGCAGCATGGTCACTTGCCAGACAATATGCCTTAATATGAAGAGTGAGCTACTGGCTCAATGCATCATCTTGTCCATCTGTTCCCCTACTGCAGACACAGAGGGACAAAAGCGTCTCCTCAGGCAACAAGCATGAACTACTTTACAGCAAGAGTCTGTATCATCAGCACTATAACAGCAGACCGGAAACTGGTGACTATTTAGTTTCAATGTCTTACCCATATTAACATAAATATGATCCTGCTATACATTAAACAACAATACAATAATAATAATGATGACCACTATGCAGGCAAGTTTAGTTTTACTACAAGCGCTCTCTGTCATATATAATATACAAATAATTGTTTTTGTAGCAATTCTTTCCTCATTTAGATAGCACAGAGTATTGCATTTCCTAGGAATTTCCTGCTGCTTTTATCATAAAAAACTATCCTATGCTTACCCCAGACCTCCTATTTCATATCAATCATACCAAATAGTCTGTATCCTTTCAACAAATTCTCTCCGTCTTTTCACGACTTGATTGAATGCTATGATAATTAGGAATGCATTGATACCTTTTTTCCCAGATAGAGTATGAGTACATATTTTTGGGTACTTGTTGATACTAATATGGGAAAAAAAACAACTAACCTACTCAGTATTAATCAATCAGGGGCATCATGGAGCTCTGGTCATGTTATCTGTGGTTGTGTGAACTCCTTGTGTTGAGTTTTATATTTACGATGTTGCAGTGTGTAAACAGTACCTTTAATATAGAGTATGAAGGCGGCTGACCTGAGTGTGCAGAGCTGTATCAGCGAGCGTGGTCATTAAAAATTTGCGCGAGGTGCCGTGAATTTCACCTTCACTCAGGAGCAAAGTGTACACCCTGGTGAGTGAGGAAGAAGGTAAGCACTTAGTCTCGGTGCTCCCTGAACTGAAGTGCTCTCTCAAGTGACTCTAGTTTCTCTGCACCACCATCATGAATAACTTTGCGTGCACAGAATTCACAGCACCTTGTGCTCCTTTTTTTTTTTTTAAATGATACTGATACTGATCTGTGCGTTGAAGTCGGCTGCCTTCCCACTCTCGATTAAATACACTGTTTAAGCGCCGTAAGATGGTTTATTAAGGTTGCTTGTATTGTAGGAAGATGCAGTAGTTCCTCCCCATGATATTTTCACAGAGCAGTTTGCAGTCTGCTTTGCTGTGATTTCCAGTATTAACCATGAAATACACCCAGACAGCATTCTGTGTAGTCTGCTCATTAGCGAGGCATCTAGTGTTTACTTCACACAGTATCATGTAGTAGTGGATGCTGAATATGAATAAATGAGGATTTGTATCAATGCATCCTTACTACTACTACTACTTCTACTAATACTACTACTATATTTACATTTATTATTATTCCACTACTACTAGTTTTTTTACTACTATATCTACTATTTATTCTTCTTCTTCTACTACTTCTATTACTGTTCTATTACTACTACTATTTCTACATCTTCTACAACTACTATTACTACCACCACCACCACCACCACTACTACTACTATTAATAATAATAATAATAATGATGATAATAATAATAATAACAAACAAAACACCACCACAATCTGTGTTCACCCAGAAGAGCACAAGTTTCCTGGTTCCTCTCAAGATTTCTCATGTCTCTCAGGATTTTATTTCATTAGGGATTTCTGTAAAGCTGCTTTGTGACAATGTCTATTGTTAAAAATGCTATACAAATAAAACTGCATTCAATTGTTCCGCTTTCGTGCATTCAAATCATACCTTTGCATGACTGCTGGGACTCAACAGGCATGACAGGAACATAATCAGCATAATCAGGAATCACAGTGACTATAAAAGCTGCAGCGGCTGCCTCTGTATCTCTACCGGTACAGAACGTTTAATATGGACTACACTAAATAGTGATGGATGGCTCATTCAGAGTTTTTTTTTTTTTTTGGATTGACTTGGACACTTCGGGGGGAAAAAAGTCCAAAATACATTAGGTATACTGTAACAGAACACTTTCTGGCTGTGAGCCAGTGCTTGGGCAGAGGCATCGCCTGTGTCAGTGCTACGTTGATGCATAGCGCAGAACATGTGGGAGGACTGTTTGCTGCTGCTGAGGTGCTATTGTTGTGTTGAGCAGATCGAGCTGCTTGTGTTCTCAAGTGAAGAGGGCAATTAGCTACCGAGGGAAAACACGAGACTGCTTCAGAGCCTTATACGGTTATTACTGCAGCTTGACGGCAAATCGGGTCCAAAACCTTCTCAAACAAAAGCCAAAACACCAATAGAACTGATTCAAAGAATGGATAGTTATGCTATTACAAACAGATAAATCAATAGAAAGGCTCAGTGATGCTGCAGGCACACACATTATAGTGACGTATTACTGTTAGCAAAGTGGGCGTATGTGTAAACTCCAAGAGTGCACTGCTCTCCAGGGCTTCAAGTGTTGTTCAACATGCAGCTGATTGTAGCACAAAGCAAAGTACTTGTGTCTTCTGCATTCAAGAACTGTAATTGACAATTGAAAGGAATTACCATTGATGACAGAAAGCAGATATAATTCAGTGAACTTGTTTTCTCAATAACGGGAGTGGAGGCAATCAAAGAAGCTGGCTATAAACCATTCCGTCCTAGGGTTCAATCTCAGTAGACAGTATCTTCCTACTGGATCTTAAAGAATACACTTGAATTTGAAGCCGGCTGCTTTGAGCATAAGACAATGCCAAATGACAAAAGTGCTAATAATAATACTACTAATAACAACAAACACTGCAGATCAGATGCGTTCTATGACGCTGGCAGGTTCACAGACAGTAGCGGAAGAGATTTCATTCAAAACATTTCAGCAGTGAGGGCATTTCATGTGTGGAAAAAAACTGAAGCATGATTAGAGAGAAGTCTGAGTAATGCACTTCAGTTTTTCTGACTTCCATAAAAATGGAAATGTTTCGCTATCCTCCAGACAGCAGAATTAGCTCGAAACCTGTCAGCCTTTTTTTTTTAAAAGCTTGTGGAATGTACAATGTTATTTTAAGATACAAGTCAAGATATAAGGAAAAGACGCCACAGAATTACACCGATCTAGACACATATTTCATAGTTCAAAGCAAAGACTGCAGACTGCTCTGTGAAAATATCACAAGGAGCAACTACAACATCTTCCTCCAATACGAGTAATCTGATGAAACATCATGGCGTTTAAATAGTATCTTTAATATATAGTGTGAAGGCCAAGTGAAGAGTGCAGAGCAGTATCTGAGAACGTGGGCATCAAAAACGAGTGCAAAACGGAGTGAACTGCGTGACACAAAAGTATTTGCGAGCATGGAGAAATGAACTGAGTGTGTGCGAGCACTTCAGTTCTGCGAGCACTTCAGTTCTGCGAGCACTGAGCACTGAGACATACACGCAACTCATCGGGGTTTATACTTTGCTCACGAGTCAAGGAGAAATTCACCGCACCTTGCGGTATTTTTAATGACCACGCTCACTGATACTGCTCTCACGCGTTTTAAAGGAAATCACTGCCGTAAGATCTTAAACATAAAACTAGCAGCAACCAAAAATGAATGCTTAATAGCAAGCAGGTTACTCATTTTCCTGTCAGTGTTGATGAGGACCCAGAATCACTGACTCGTGCTCAGTCTGAAAAAAAAAAGGCATCAATGTAACCAAGATACGGTTGTTTTAGGCTGGCACTACTAAAGCGAATAAGTGATAAATATATCCATAATGTAACCCGAATTAAAAATAGACACTAATTACTAAATGCAGCTTGTAAAACAGCTAAACAGAATTATGTGTGTTGCAAAATCCTGCTTTATCTTTACCCAGCACTGCGCAAATGCACACGTAGGACAGCAGCCAGTCAATCCTGGTGCATTGGACAACAGGCTGAACAAATAAGCAGGGGTCCACTGTTGATATGGCTGTTGGCTTGCACACACAGCGCCGCCTACTTAAAATACCCCAGCAGAGAATTGCGCCACATCTGTAAGCACACACGCAATCATCTCCAGCACGACCTCCATTCCCAGCAGGTACCTCTTTATTGTGTATTAAACAGCCAATCTAACAGTGCACTCAACCCTACACCCAGGGGAAAGCATTTTTCAAGTGTTCCCACATGTAAAATCCTGGAACACAAACACAACGAATGCTAAAAGATAAGGGACCAAGCAGGTGCGTTGCAACCAGAAGTGGATTTAAACAGGAATCGCTTGCTGTGTGAAAGTCTATGTGTAAAATCAGTTATATCGTGACCACTGCCATTTCTACAAGGCGTAGCACACACAGTACCCCCACACTGGCAGCTCAGACCATCTGGTGTGAGCAGCACGACGTTAAAGCATGGTTAGTCAGCCTTCGGTGGATTTGAGACATCAGAGGATTTTTATTATTTCATGCTCAAAAAATGGCAAGCGTGAAGTAGGTAAGACATTCTGTGGTGAAAGAACAAATGCTGTTTTATACAAGGCTCGAAAATCGCAACGCATAAGTAACCGACAAGGAAAGCTCGATGACGTAAGATATAGGTGTGCTTCGAATTAGGAGTAAGTTGGTAATGAGTCCTTGTAAGAATCTTTTTAAACTCCAATAATGCCTCGTAAAGCTCTACTGAGCTATAAATAATTCCTTGATAACTTATAATCATGGTGTAAACGCAAGTGGCGGTATTCACTGTAATACACAACCCTTATAACTAATAACGACCTGTGAACAATTACACTGAATAATTATTAACAATGACATGGATACACATAGCTTCCTGCTCCTCTAAGGTTATGCTGGTGCTACATGTGTGTGTCCTACATGTGCGTGTCATTCCTGGATGTTTTAGAACAAAACACCCATCGTTTTTTGCAATGTGCCTTTTATATAAAATCAACAAAGTGTTAAAACATCAATAATGCATCTGTGTACGTTTTTTGTAATTAATCTGGTGATAAGTGCTTCCATATTACATTATAAAACTAAAATTGCAGCCTATCGAGGAGTAATTTAACATTCACTTACATGTTCATAATGCGTTTTTAATTGTTAATAACTGTTACCGCTGCTTTATAATTATGCGCATCATCATTAGTTTTAATGGTTGTGCAGTACAACACATGGCATTTGTATTACAACATGATTATAAAGTTTATCAATCAATTATTTATAGAACATTTTTAGAGTAATAAAAGTAATTAACCATGTAATGAGTAGCAGTCGAGAAAGTATTTTGAGATCAGGACCTGTGCTCATAAAACCTCTCAGAAAAGGAAATCGATCATGAGCGCTTGAAGATTTAACGGCGTTTAATTTTAGTCCTCCTCTCACACATGTGACTACAAGCAATTCTACAAGCCATGCAATGACCACAAGCATGCTCAGAAATTTAGGAGAGATGCAGGTTATCAGGTGTAACCCCGCCCCATTTGCAGCCTCACTATTATATCTTTAGTGAAAACATCTAGCACTATAATATCTATAATGCCGTATCATCATCAGAATTACAACAAGCATGATAAGGTTACAGTAGTT
>CM040991.1:15377772-15402560 GCA_022985145.1 Pangasius djambal
AGACACAGACTTCAGACATAGATACTGACTGTCATTGCCTTCCACCCCATGCACTAAGTTTAAACTGCTGCAGCTGAAGGTGAAACGGTTGCCGACACACTCAGTGCCCTTCCCCTACTCACCTACACACTAATCTTACCATAATCTACATTATTCTGAAGTCAGTGTAATGGAAACTAGACTTCAGAACAAGTTTTAAGCTTTTGCTTAAGTTTGAATGTTACACACTTATGACTTTTCAAGCCTTTTTTATGCTTAAAGGTCATACTTATAGATCTGACCCAAAGAGCTGTGCAGAGCGGGGATGTTTTTTTACTCAGGATATGAATGCTTATGATGCAGATTAAGTTCAGAGAAGCGGAAGTCTTGCCTGAAGACTTCTCGACTTGTCAGCCATGCTGAGTGAAAGAAAGATTTAACTTACAGTGACTACACTGCTGATTTGTCAAGTTAACAAGAATATCAATATTTGAGTGCTCCACTAGGTCGCTCACTCTGAGCGCTGGTTTGATGGGCTCTTTAGTGAAACCCTGATATTTTTCCTGTTGAGGAATTTCTTTCGTACCCACCATTTACAAAATATGTTCAGAGACTCAGAAGCAGTTCTTCACAGTCAGTAACAGTAGTGCCTAAAGAGACAGAGGAGGAAGATAATGTAGACCATCAAACACAATGTATATTTTAAGACACTAGCCCGTGGTTTAGGAATGAAATGCAGTGCAAAGCATAATATGGGCAGAAACTGGTTCTGGGTTTCTGATATGGGATACAGGAAACTCATTTTTGGGTGATTCTGTTGCAGACTAAAAATCATACAATGATTGAATTTGTAGAAATCAAAGTAAATACTAAAAAAAAAGGCTCTAATTATAGATATTTTAGTGTGTGTTCACACCTGGTGTTTTTTTCACCCCCTCAATCACCAGCACACACACAGCATAGCGTATATGTACTGGGGCTGATTTTCAAAGCGATGCTGCCAGCAATTTACAGTCACAGTCGAGCGCTTCCAAAAGTTGAAAAAAGGTCAGCTTTTCAGAAAAAAAAAGCACAGACTGATGTCAAGTGCTTATTAACCTCCTGATCAATCAGATCACAGTTTGTGGGCAAGCGATAAAAACAAACATGAGGGAAAAAAAAAAACTGTCTTGCTAGTAGTCCAGTATAAGGAGATTAGGAACATGTTGCATCGAAAATATTTTATTGGCAAAATAACTGAAAATATTAACTTGGCTATTTTTAGGTCATACACCATTTGCTCTAAGATGATTGGTGTGGCCAATATTAGTAGTCAGAGATCTACTAATAAGTCAGAAAAACCTTACTAGATCAACATATTGCTGGTGAAACTATTATATATCCATATACACATATACATATATACATATATATATATATATATATATATATATATATATATATATATATATATATATATATATATATATATATATATATATATATATATATATATATATATATATATATATATATATATATATATATATATATATATATATATATACATACACACACACACACACACACATACACACAAACACACATTTTATATATATAAATATCCCCATTTTGTGCAGGTATTGCTGCTTTCATTTTCAGCTAGTGGCATTTACAGAATACAAGCTATATCTAAAATCTGTGGCTAAAAACTGTTTGATAGTAATTAAGTGTGTCCTTGTGGTTGTGGCACTGTCTGTGGTTGTAAAGTAACCTCAGAACTCCCAAGAGAGCAGCAGAGAAAGCTGAATGACATTTCAGCAAGCAAAGTCACACTACACCGAAAACAACTTAAAGCCAGGAAGTGAAGCGCCAGTGGTTTTTTTTTTTTTCTTTTTTTTTTTTTTTTTTTAAATTTCTTCCACTTAAATCTTAATAATCTGACCTGGCAACGTTTCTTCAGTTAGTGAATACAAATTAATGTGTGTTCTCTCTTTTCAAACTCGCTGCCTCGGTTGCCATCCTCCAAATAATTACTGCCATGTACTGCCGTGCTAAAAAGAGCACCAGCGTTTCATGGGCACGCAATGACAAATTTATTAAACGCTTCCAGCCTTAATAAACCCAAATGAGGGTACAAAATAAACTCCAGAGTGTTTTGTGCTTTGAGGTGCAACACAATATACGCACCAAAACAGTAGTGATGCCCATTTCATCTTAATTTAGGCAATAAAAGTACCTTGTGCCTGTTTAGTAAATTGTCAAGGTTCGCTTTTAATGCCAAAAAGGTGCAAAGGCAATAAATAAGCCACCAAAAACAAGCAAAATAAGATGGTTAACTGTGTAACAGAAGCATAATAGAGAAATAACAGAAGATAAACTATTAGAATAAGATAAGGTACCTTTCTGATAAGGATACAGAGAATATAAACCAATAGGTGTGCAGAAATATACAGATAGTTACAGATACGTAGCAGCTGGAACAGGAGCAGCTATCTGGCTCCACTTTTCTTGGAGAAAGCCTGTGCTAGCCTTCACCCTCTCTGGCTGGTGGTGGGTGGGAATTGGCCAAGACAATGTTAGAAAAGAGAGAAAAAAGGAATGGCGGAGGGGGTTATATTTTTCTGAAAGTATATCCAATTATCCTGAAATCATTGCCATATATCCAAAGCCAGGGCTGGACAAATCGTAAATTCAAGCGCCACCGCCAATGCGCTGCCCAGTCCCATGGTATGGGGGCTTGGAAAAATAGCTGAAATGTTGTAGCTAACTTCGTGTAATCATGTTTGGTCAGCTAGATCGCTCACATTAATACAGAGCATTAACACAGACTTCAGGAAAAACATGTATATGATGATGTAGCACAACGTGTTTGCACCATCGACAAAAAGTCAAGTCAAGCAAGTCACTATCTAACGTTTCAGCTATTAAGCATTATTTATTTAGCATTAGACACTGTCACAAAGCAGCTTTACAGAAATACAGATATAGGTTTGGATTTATCCCTAATGAGCACGCCAGATGCGACGATGGCAAGAGAAATCTCTCTGAGATGACATGAGGACGAAACCTTGAGAGGAACCAGACTCAAAGGAACTCATCCTCCTCTGGGTGACAGCAGATAGTGAGAATATAAATATCACTCTTCTACAACTGTATACTATAGAGCCTAGCAGTGCTAGGTGTATGAACATCAGACTCATTTTTTTATTTCAGAAGAATTTCTGACTTACGTCTATAGCATCCAGGTGAAGTTCTCCACCGTATAATGAATGAGACTTGAATGTAGATTTAGTGCTCTGTCCCTGACATTTCACGTTCAAAATATTATTTGATTCTGGGTCTTTATTCTCCTGATATATTTATTCGCTCGGCTAGCAGGAGGAGTGTTATTGCAGCTTTGTGCTTTTTTTTTAAAATTGGATTTGTCAGTGTTTCTACAGCACTGGTTGAAGGGATTGGATTCAATTCTGAAAAGATTGCTTGTTATCTGTGGACAGCTAGTACTGAAGGCAGCTCACGCTTCATGCCCATGTGTGTAGTGCAGCAGACGGTGGGATTTGGAGTGAGTAGCTCGCACTATATTTACAGCATTGAGGTGTGTCGCACCACAGTGAAGCGCATGAAGTTTAAACATAGCTACATACCGAAAGAAAAGCCAATAAGAAGTAAAGCGGTGTTTTACTTTTTCTGGTTGGTGAACATACTCGTGTGCTGGGCAACTACGCATGAAAACAAACAGCGTGGACATGAAAATCCGCTTATCCCAGATATCTGGGCTACCAATTTGTTTACCCGTGCATCCCTTACCTCATCTATGAACACTATTTGTAAAACACGCCAGGAGATGTGAAGCAGCCAAGTGCTAACCTCAGTCTGTTTAAACCCTTCACAGTCTGGGATTTGTGATACTCTTCATTACTGACTCTTCTCTTATTAAGCAATGTTCAACATCTGGTACCAGTCAGGTTACTCCAATCTGTTGGGAGCTCATTACTCCATTTTATTCTCAAATCTCATTTATTTAGACTGATAAAGTAACAAACATGGCTTCTGTTTGCCATCATCACCTTTTAACAGCTGCCAAATGGGTCAGATCAAAATAGAAAAACCTCATTACAGTGAAGGCAGTGATGGGGCTCTGATTACATGGCAGTACAGCAGCCAGTCGTGACTGTAATGTCTGAAAAGGTCAGCCTTTGCCCTTTGTTGTTCATGGAAACAAAATACAAAGAATTGCTTGACCACCGGCCAGGCTTAAGATTAGGACTTAACACTGGGTGATTGGTGAACGCTGCTGCTTTAGGCTATTATTAATATCCTGCCTATAATGCTTCCGCATGATCCAGATGTTCCCAGTCACCAGCTGCTTGATCAAAGGTTAACTGATATTGAAGCTGAATGGACTCTGAAAGACGTTTAATGCAAATGTTTTAACGTCCTGCATTTGAGTTCGCTCTGGGTATAATGTGCTTTATCATTCTGCTGGGTGATGACCTTAAGTGGATTAAATGAACAAATGGCTGCACCAGTGGCATAGACAGGAATTAATTTCAGAGGAGGAATATACAAAATAAAATCATCGCATGATCTGTACAATTAAACTGATAAGTACGAAGTGCTCATGGATTGTGGGTGAATGCCAGGCAGTAGTAGGTGACGGCACAAATGTCTTATTTAGTCATTTAAGGCACAATCTACCGTTAACCTATCAAGCCATATTAATAACGTCCCTGCATAATACAGTTCTGGTGAAATAGATTAAAATAAGAGGCTTATAATAGGGGAAAATTTAATTTTATCTTACCTTTTTTCTGCTCCTGCTTAACTCTGTATATGAGTTACTACCCACAAATAAGCATTTGGAACTGTCAAAATATTTCAAAGGGGATTCAAATCCAAAATGCCACCTCTAGCTACGCCTCTGGGCAGCAGTCAGAACACCACCATCATGTCTAACAAAAGAAAGCTGCCTTCACCAGTCTGGAGTCTTAAATGACTTGCTCAAAAGGAAGACTGTGCAAAATATCCAGCACCCTGCTGTCTAGAAACATGGACCATACATAGCCTTCTGAGAATACAGCTGAGCAGAAGTTTGTGTCCCCTATGATAGGTGACAAAGAAAAGAAGACGTGATTTGGCATGATCTTCACGGTCACCAGACGTGATCTGAAGAAGGCAACAGAGTTACAAGAGCTATGTGAGGAAGAATGGGCAAAGATTAATCAGGCAATCTGGCAGAGTTAAAACTGGCATGGCAAGAAGAATGTGGGCCGCATATTACAAAATCCAAAAGCTGCTCATGGGGTGTGAAAATGGTTAGAGACGATTAAAGGCAAAGGCAACTTTTGCTAACTTGAACTGATCGATTTGATTTTATTTTTAATTACCTTAACATGCACTATTTCACCATTTTATAATAAATTCTTCATTTTATCCCAAGGGTATGCAAACTTTTGCACTCAGCTGTATATAGAGGTAATTCTATGGTGAAGTTTTCAATTAAGAATCATGGTTTTTTTTAAAGATTTAAAAGTCACTGTCAACTTAGTTGTGCTATTCTACATATCAAAAGATTTTCCACACTTGCTGATTCCTGCAATCAATCTCAACTGGATCATTCTTCAGCGGCGTTAAAAACTGCTACGGTATGTTAATGCATTAGCTAAAATGAAACGTTTACACTTCAGCCACCAAGGACGACGTGCTGAGATATTAGAAGCTTAATGAGCTCTGCAGCCGAATCAGCACTTACGCTCTGGCACAGGTACGATATTAATCCCAACATGGGACATTCGATTATCACCACAAACTGCAGACAGGTGCAAAGACAAAATGCAGTACAGGTCACATGCATCATGTCATGCACAGATCCCTAAGGACCAGGACGTGTTAAATCCACATCTGCATTTGCATACCAAGGCTGGAACATGGGGTTGTCCTTGCACTAATAATAATGCAGTCATCTAAATGCAAAGTTAATCATTTTCTATGATAACAGAAGCAGCAGGATTGACATACTCTTATTGGATAAAAGTGCTTTCACACATGGAATTTTTTCCCCCTCAACTGTTTCCCATTTTACCTATGGGAAAGGGGGTGGCTGCTTTAAAAAAAATAAAAATAAAATAAAATAAAAAAAAATAAAAAAAAGTACTAATGAGTGAATAAGATTAATCAAAGATGCGTAATCAAAAATATTTGCTTACTTCAAATGCATACGAGTTCCATGTGAATGAATTAAGATTAACAAAAACAAATTGTGCTAGTGTATCAAACATGGTTTGATCGTGTAATCTCACAGCTATGAATAAAACTGAACCCTGCGCTCACTCAAGCTCAGGATCGGACCTGGGTCGCTGGCGTTGTGAGGCAGCAGCATTAGCCGATACTCAGTGCCAACGTCTTCATGAGATTTTATAATGTAATGGGATCACATTAATGCTACTGAAATTGATCACGCTCACGCTACATGATTCAAACTAGTGATTAGAAACTTAAAGTTTAAATAAAATTTAGTATAAGCAACAATATCACGTTTTGATGAGAAATTAAATAGTTTTAAGTAAACTAAACATAATAGGCTCTCTTAAATCTGACAGATGACAAACCATTTTTTTAGGTGTACAGTGAGCACAGGTTCACAGCTAAAGACTGGAAAAACATGCCTGCTCTTTTTCCGATCAGCAGCTGCACAGTTTTTCTTTCTTTTTCTTTTTTCTTTTTCGACTTGTGGCCAAGTATGGTGACCCATACTCGGAATTTGTGTTCCGCATTTAACCCATCCAAGTGCACACACACAGTAGTGAACACACACACACACACCGTGAACACACACCCGGAGCAGTGGGCAGCGTTTTTTGCTGCGGCGCCCGGGGAGCAGTTGGGGGATCGATGCCTTGCTCAAGGGTCTCACCTCAGTCGTGGTATTGAGGGTGGTCCCTGCCAGACCTGAGACTTGAACCCACGACCTTCGGGTTCACCTTCGGGTTACAAGTCCGACTCTCAAAACCATTAGGCCACGACTGCCACACGACTGTTTCTGTGAACCTGCACCCACTGTATGCTCAGATTCCTGTCTTTGGCTGACTGGAGCAGAACCCGATGTGGTCCTCTGCTGTTGTAGCCCATTCACCTCAAAGGTCTGACGTGTTGTGCATTCTGTGGTTATTTATACCTCCTGCCTGCAGAACTGCCACTAACTGGATGTTTCCTGTTTTTTTTGGGTTTTTTTTTGCACCATTCTGTATAAACTCTAGAGACCGTTGCATGTGAGAAACTAAGGGGATCAGCAATTTCTGAAATACTCAAACCAGCCCAACTGGCACCAACAACCATGCCACATTCAAAGCCACTTTTCCCCCATTCTGATGTCTGAACATTAACTGCAGCTCTTGACCGGTCACCGGTCAAAGCCTACTAATGTCATAGTCGCACTTTGTCTGGAGGAAAAATACAAAAAGCTAAAGAGACTGCATACTGAGCCTTTTTGAACTGGCTTCTTCAAGTCACACTGTGTATTTGAATATAACGAAGGAAGACGTATTCAGTTTAATAAAAATTTAAAAAAAAGAAAGAAAACCTAAGATATCAGAGTTCAGTGCTTTGCTTGAAGGTCTCAGACTAGTGACTTGCTGCTGTTCACATGGCCTGTGATATCAGAATAGAAAGTCATTTAAAGGCATTGCCTTCACTGCAGCAGCCAGAGAATGCGACGATGTCGGCAACGTTTTTGAAAGACTGAGTTTTTGTTTGTTGATAACTAGCTAAAAATCTACATGCTTTAAGACAAATTGTGAAATTCAAATGCATTTTTTTCGAAATTTGAAATGCGACATGACGGGTAGGACTTTTGGGTTTTATCCACTGGAATCTGATTGGGAAAAGTGGGCATACAGCACTCATTAGAGGTGGAGATGAAGGCAAAGGATGAAAATTTCATCCCAGGAGCGAGGTCATATTCATTTGTTCCTACACGTGCAGTCGGGAATGGAAGCGTCAGCTCAAATGATGAGGCCAAGGTTTGCGCTCACCCACCTCCCCCAAGCATCACAAGTGGCACAATGGTAAATGATGTATTTTTGGTCTTGTGCACGACTCTAAATGACAGTCAAAATCAGTGGAGAGAAAATTTGCTGCATTCGGGGAAAGATTCTGAATTCTGTCTTTTTCTGTCTTTTTCCTGTCTCTGATGAATCATGCACAATCCGACCAAGGACATAAGCTAACAAGGTAAAAATGGTCACTTCTGGTTTTAAGTTGTCCTCAGGATTTAGTTTATTATTTCACAGTTACTAGAAGAGCAGCAAAGCCTCTTTTCTTACCACTGATACTGCTTTCTATATTGAGTTAAAAGTGTGTTATGTAGAATTTGGAAGAATTCTAGTTGTTACAATGTAGATTTAATCAAAATATGCTCGGCAGCTAGCTAACTGCAACATTTTGTTCTACTCAGCTAGTATGGCAACATTTGAAATCCTGACACACCAAGTAATGTACTTATTTGTTGATGCAAAAATGGCTCACACAACAACAGAGCAAATACATTCTAACACTGTTAGTCTCATTCTAGTTTACAGCTACAACAAAGTTAGCTATAAAAACAGAAAATACTGGCACAGCAAATAACGCACTGATTTTTTTTTTTTGCTTCGTTTCAATCTGGTTAGCTGTGTAGAACATTAACCATCACATTACCTACCCAGAAGAAATGTAGCTACTATGCTATGCTTAATTTCACCCCCTTTCAGCCCTTTACTTCTTTAGGCATCACTCCGCTTGTTTGCAACGGACTGAATTTCTTTAGTATCCCGCTTGATCCGCCATGTTTGCGCTTCTGTACATTCAAAATTTAAGGAGTAAACACAAACAAGGGATCCATGCACTTTTAAACACTTTTGTCCCAACCCTATGATGCATCTGCTGCGATCCCATAGCTTCAACAATTGTGTTTTATTGCGCGGATCCCCAGATATTTTAAAATAATTTATAATTGTAAAAACAATACAAATATTCATGAAATTTCTGCTATAGTAAAACAAACTGTGGATCCCCAAGCTCTACTACTGGTGAGAAACTGCATTGGCTCAGTGTCTGTTTCC
Organism: Pangasius djambal; assembly: GCA_022985145.1. Taxonomy (NCBI): domain Eukaryota; kingdom Metazoa; phylum Chordata; class Actinopteri; order Siluriformes; family Pangasiidae; genus Pangasius; species Pangasius djambal. The sequence goes on from CM040991.1 coordinate 15,386,832, forward strand.
ATGAAGAGAAACTCGAGGGATGTTAAAGTGAAAGGAGTGGCAGGCTAACAGCTGCTTAGGCTCTAACTCTCGCAGAGGACACGCAGTCACAACACATTACCATCCTCCTGTGTTTGCTTCACATTGTGGCTCAGTTTCACACCACACAAGTCTGCTGTGTCATGCTACAAACTGGTTAGGGAGGATCAGAAAAGCCCGACTCCCTCTTCTTCCCTGACTATGCTTAAATACTTAAATGGAGCACAGCCAGGCTAATTAGTTTAAGAGCACACACACACACACACACACACACACACACACACACACACACACACACACACACACGCTTGGATCCAGAGTGAAGAGGAAGTGAAGCACATCCAGAGATAAAAGAGGGTTAAAATGGACCAAGAGTCCAACTTAAAAGCTGCCATTTTCAATGACTCACTTAGGCAGGATGCTCGTCAAACAGAAAATCCTTTGCTGCCAAAGGTCAAAAAAAAAAAAAAAAAGAAAAGAAAAGAAAAAAAAAGGAGGAACATAAAAGTCTTTGGTCTATTTCATTAAGATAAATCAGAAGATATAACCATTTCAGGTGCAACATTAGAGAGCATATTAGTCTTACAGACTTATTGTATTTTCTGGACTATGTGAAGGTTTTTTTAATTTTTATTCCTAGCATTTCAGGGGCACAGTTCTGCTACGGTCACCATATTTCGAAAGAGGATAAATGGTACATCTTAAAAAGTCGATAAGATGCATGGTGATCTTTATGCTGATTCCGCTTAAACTGACAGAAAACTTCCCAAATGGGTGTTCTCTTGTAAATGTGTCAAATCGTGCACCTGTCCAATCAGCTAATCGCGTGGCAGCAGCGCAACGCATAAAACCATGCAGATACAGGTCAGTTAATATTCACAACAAAAAATCATAACGAGGGAAAAAATATGATCTTAGTGACAGATGGCTGGCTCCAGAGAATGGTGCGGAAGACAAAAAACATCCAGAGAGCAGCAGTTCTGAGGGGGGACATGCCTTGCTGACGAGAGAGTCAAATGAACATATGGATGTGTCAAATGAATACATATTCCAGGAGGTTTTATGAGGAGAAAAAAGCTCTTCGTTATTATAGGGAGGGCTTACAACATCAGCTAACTAAATAACATTGAGCAGCACTTGCAGCAGAGATACACTTCCCAGTTTTCCCATAACATAGCTAAATGAAAATGCTATGCACAGACAACATAACTAATACAGAAAATCCCCTATGTAGGTCTCAAAATGGCAGGGATTACACAGTGTGAGGTCACGTCAAACAGAAGAAAGACAGGTCCTGTGACATGTTATTAATATGCCATTTTTACAGCAGACCGGCTGCTCTGAGGGTCTGTCGCTGACGCATGAAGTGAAAACACACTTCAATAATTAACACAATGTTGTCATGGCAAGCAGAGATGACCTAATAGCTTCATAGCTGAATTAATACCTACAATTTCAGCTAAGAGACTGATAGTTCTAGTTCTAGTTCTACTGTTACAGATGTGCTAACTGAGCTTAACACATGCTAGAGATACTGCAATAAAAGAATACATCAGTGATATTTCTGGCCTCATATGACTGCATATTAAGCTCTGAGTGTCTCAAACAAGTCTGGTGAGATAAACTGGTGCTAGCATAATGAAAATCCCATGGCCATGCTTGCAGATATTATCGTAGCAGGAGTGACTGGACGAATAAGAAGTGCATTACAAGGTTTCAGCATTATGCACTGCTCTATAACGGCTAGACGGATATTTTCTAGGCCTGAGAGAGGAATTAATACATGGACATCAAAAGTGCTTACATAAACCAACAATAGCTAAATGGAAAAAAAAAAACCTCATTAATCTATATCATGCACATTCTCTGGAGTGCCATTTAAAGCAGAAGTACAAAAATGTAAATCAGTATAGTGTGTGCGTGTTTTTTTTTTTAAATCAGTTTGCTGTGATGACAGGCATCAAAATAAAACTGATCAAGAATAAGGGAAACAGAATTGATGCAATACTTTAGAAATGGCTTCACTCTGGTGTTACTTCAAACAGTGCTTCCAAATTTCAACAAATGTTTAGTTTAAACTAATCACACACCAATTTAACTAAGTCTCTGCAGTCACCAATCATGAAGCCTGAAAGGAAAAAGTCATCCTTCATGGGTCATGGTTACTCAAGGTCCAAATAATGCAATCTTGAGCTAGCGTAAACGAGTCCAAGTTCGTACTCAACAAGCGTTCGTTATGGTGCAAAGTAAAGACTGATCGCGTCATTATCATTCTGTTGGCTAGTAATAAACACAACACCGCTAGGCTTGTTGAAGATGCAGATATTGATCGCACTCGACTTGAATGGATTTACACTGGCCGCTAAATTCTGAAGCGGGAGAATCTTTGACTTAAACAGAGACATTCTGACATCTTATTTAATTAAAAGCATACTAAAAGCAGCACTCTGCTCTAATTAAAACTGTAGGCCTATGGGGCGACTGTGTCCAGAGAGACCTCCAGAGAGCAAGTAATGAAAAGCTTATAAAAGCAACATGTCAAGCCAAGCTGGCAGTGTAGATGCACCATGACAAGCACAGCGATGACATTCCACTTAGTTGGATGGCGTCATCATCATACCTTCCACTTGGCCATGTCCGGATCGAGGCCAAGTTATCGCCCTGCTGTAGTCCAGGAGCTGAATTTGCTGCAGGGATAAGGTGTGTTCGTTTTATTAAAAGTGAGGGGGGCAAGGGGGAGGAGGTGGGAGACGCAGGGGGAATTATTTAAGTCTGCTGAGAAGTGGTTCTTGGCAGAGCAAATTCATTTCCGCTTTCCTCGGGTTGCAGAGCTTATGCCCAATACGGCTGTGTTCCGGTCTGCCAGTGCACGACTAAGCTTTTGCTGCGGCTAATGTGCCAGCACTGGACGTGTCAGAGTGACCATGTGAAAGGATTTTCTGGCAGGAGGGCTGCACATACACAGGCGTCCACTGGTACAAAAGAAATAAAGGAATAAGGCATGTTTTTCATCTAGGCAGGGAGGATAAGTGCATTTCTTACCTGTAAGCACCTGGAAGAAATAGTGAGTATTCAGAAAAGCAATCTCAATCAAGCAGGAAAGGAACGATAACCTAAACTGAAGGTAATTCACCACTATACAGTAATACACAGTGTTTAGCCACTCACACCACATTCTCAGGCATAGTGCTAGGGAGTTTTGCTTTTTACTATTCCTCTTTTCATAAAGCACACGCACGCACGCACGCATGCATAGGGCACAGCTGCGTAAATATGCGTTGTAATCGATCCGACCCCTCATCAGTAATCTGACGAGTCATTTCAAGCCACTGCCCCGAGACCTCCACTTTTGTCCACAATGACAGCCTCTAAGCAGGTCTAATTAATCTAGGCCAAGGATGGTTTTGTGCTTAGGTTATAAGTCATGAGATATATCGGGTGTACAAATATCAGGTGGATGCTGAATGAATAGCCAAGGAGAGTCCTACTGTAAAGCCACAGAGATCAGGTAGACCAAAATAGCGGTTTGGATTACCAGTTCCATGAGCTCTCATTTCAAACAGCGATGCTAGGAGATTAGAGCAACGTCCATCCTTATTCAGACATACCATCAAGACCCAGGTCATTTCACACGCAGTGTCACCCACACGCCTGTGGATCTGCTCAGGTGGTTAAGTAGGCTGCTCTTACCTTGAGTAGATCTCTGGGAAAATCTTGTCCTGCGTTCAGACCGTCCAGGTTGTTGATGAATTCCTGGCACGTCATCTTCTTCCCAATATTCTGCAAGTAGTAGGACACATATATTACCCTGATAACGTAGTGCGACGTATCACCCAGCTCGGCCTTATCTAACCTGCACGCTATCCGTAGCTCTCAATAGCTGAGGGAACTTAATAAACGAACTGCTGTGTTTAAGGTTGGACTGCCAATATTGTGTCTCATTTTCACCTTTCAAATACCAACACTCCAGTGGATGTCAAACAATTGCTCTTGGGCTCACAGCAGCTGTATATTAACATAGCATCAATATTTCAATGCAAGGTAACCAGAACAACTTGCCAGTGCAGAAAGAAAAACAACGACTACACCTGTTACAGTTATTCCATAATCAGTTAATATCAATTGTTTGGACTGATTAGGTTCCTTTATCTAACATATTTTGATAAATAACATTAAATGCAACCCTAAACAGTTAAAGTCTATGATGTGTCGTTCATTAATAAATGAAAAATTACAATAGTTGGACAAATAGCTGTGGCATAAGAGGAATAAAACATTTCTGGATGCATACACTTTCGTGATTTATTCCTTATTTATTCCTTTATGCGCACATCATAAAATGACAAAGTCCATAGAAAAGATTATTAAATCACCGTTTCTATGAACTCCATCAGCCAAAGTTTCAGGATCATGACAGACCCACCAATGAGTGCAAGTGAGTACTTATATAATATTGCCAGGATCATATACGGCATGTTGCATGCCGGCTTGCTGGAACATGAGGAAAGATTTTTAGCTCAGCTAACTGCACAGGCTATCCGTTACAACAAGGGACTAATCAATTACCATAATGTTGGATTATGTGACAGTGCTGTACGATCACCAATGAAAATGTGTGTGCCTACCAGCTCTGTTCATCATAAAAGATGTCCCTGAACTGCAAGGCTGCAAGGCGGTTGCTTTCATCTGGGAACATTTTGTGTCTGCAGGCAATCCGTTTTATTCCGGAGAGGTCTCTTTCTTTTGAACCAAAACAAATGCTACACATACTCCTTTGAAATACAAAATGTTTGTCATCGCTGAGCTGAAATTTATGTAGAGGCATTGCACTTTTCATATATAAAACATTGTTTTTTTTTCTTTTTCAAGAGAAAGCTGGATAGAAATTGGTGATAAAATGTGATCCAGCACATCCAGAGCCAAATTACATGACAATATTACATGTTCTTACAACGAAGTATCTGCATTACAGATTTCAATACAGAAAATGCATCCAGCACATCAATATCATTTCAATATAGATTTGTTTTGGTTCAACTAGCGAAGGCACTCGACTAGGGGTAGGCTCAAGGAGTAAAAATGAGTATCTATTTAAGTTAAATTCACAGCCTGGCATAATGTTGTAATGACTGTGACAATGTAATCATCCAACAATCATAAACTGTTACCTGCTTATGTGTGTTAACAACAGATTAAAGAGGCTAATGAGTAATTTTACATAACAACCATCTCCACTGAGATGACTGACAAGAGTGCTCACAACAAACTTTTCTAGTTATGGAATTACTATATAATCTAAAAAATATAATTTAGTCCACCTATAATTGAAAAATTCAAACCCTTAACACATAAATCAAGCATTTTTAAGAAATGCATGTGTACGAGTCCTTTAGAATACTGCATATACAGTCAGGTCTTTCTATATTGGACATTGAAGTATTTGGACAGTGACAATTTTTGTAATGTTGCCTCTGTACACCATCACAATGGGTTGGAAATGAAGCAATCAAGATGTGATCTTTCAGCTTTACTTCAAGTGGTTTAACAAAAATATTCCATTAACCGCTTAGGAATTACAGCCTTTTTTTCCCTTTTCTTTTCTTTTTTTTTTTTTTTTTTTAACAGAGTCCCTCCATTTTCACAGACTCAAAAGCAGACTAACTAACAAAAGGCAAACTAACAATCACTTAAATATTAGAATTATACTTCTAATACTTGGATGCAAATCCTTTGCAGTCAATGACTGCCTGAAGTCTGGAACCCATGCACATCACCAAATCCTGAGTTTCCTCAAAGAAAGAAATCTGCGATCATCCACTTTAGTTGTCTTCCATGGTCTTCCAGACCTTTTGGCGTTGCTGAGCTCCCCAGTGCACTCCTTCTTTTTAAGAATGTACCAAATTGTTGACTTGGCCACTCCTGACTGCTTATCAGTCAACTGTCCAATTACTTCTGAGCTTTTTTGTTAAACCCCTTGAATTAAAGCTGAAAGTCTACAATCACATCTTGATTGCTTCACTTCAAATCCTTTGTGGTGGTATACTGAGGCAAAACTACAAAAATTGTGTCACTGTCTAAATACTTTGGACCCGGCTGAACACAAACGCACTATAAATGCACTACACAGTGTGAGGTTCTTACAATATTCATTATTCTTACAGCCACACAGAGCTCTAACAAGATAATTAAGTTCCCAAATTGAGGAGAGTAGTTAGTCCAGTTAATCCTGGACAAGGAAGTAAAAGCTCAGTTTAAGCTTCATCCTCTCAAACCAGTACACAGGCATAGATTAAAATTCTGTGCTGTCCTGAATAGTTATTATTGTTAATAAAACCCAACGTAGAGTCCAAATGGAGGATCCCATTTTGAGTGCTTTTACATGTTTTCTGATAACATCAGAGACAAAGGCTAGAGAGAGCAGGTCGCTGTGAATACTAAAATAATGAGCAGAAGGTGTTTGTTCCAGTGACTTTACAGTTTCTGCCAGCACCAGCCGAGTTTGTAGGTGGACAGCACTGACAAATGTTCAGACTGGCACACGATATCAGAGTGACACGGGGCCTGTTTCTGATGCATACAAGTAAGAGAGATTCCTCCAGAACTTCAGACTCTGTTTTAACCCAAAAGGAATAAAAGGAGGCACTAAAGTCAGCTCAGTGAATGGATGCGCATCTTCCACAGCATCAGTTAATACGGCTTGGGTGCTGTGTTCTGACTGTAGCTGGGCACTGATCACTGATTTATAAAATCCCTTTGCTGGTGTAAATGCTTTGATTCTTATCCACTTGTAAGTCTCTGTGCTCCCCGCGTGTAGAAATGCCTCTGATGCTGCACTCATAAAAATGATGCTAAAAAGGTCAAATGACTTCATTAACAACTGTAACACTGTGTGGGGAAAAACAAGCATTCCATTTACTTCTGGTCTTTTAATGATTATTCATTTTTATACCCCATCACTGGTGAATTCTCGACTCTGATCTGGTCTGATTCATCTTCTCTAACAGCAGCTCTGACAGTAGTGCCGTTGCAAGGCAAATCCCGGGTTTATATTAATTTGCTCAATTTAATGTTAGCATGTCTAAAGCTGATAGCTCATTCCCAAGGACTTGAGTTGGATGCTCCACATAAATAATAAACGAATAAAAAAAAAGATGTTATTTAACGAAGACAAAAAATAAAAATTGATAAGGTGAAGCTTTCTATAGATTTTAGTTAACATTTTGGAAGGAGTCTCCAGTGTCGGAGCTTGGTAACAATCATAGGTAAAGCTGTAAGTTGTACAACACAAGTTTTATATATGAATATACAATAAATGTAACTACAAATACACTTTATGGCCAAACGTTTGTGGACACCTGACCATAACACTCATATCTGCTTTCTGAACATCACGTTCCAGATTTAGTCCTTGTCTTCATGGACCTCACTTTGTGCACAAGGGCAGTGACATGCTGGAACATGTTTAGGCCCCTTAGTTTCAGTGAAGGGAAATTGTAATGCCACAGCATACACTGAGAGGTGAAGTGAACAACACTTCAGTGAACGTAACAATGGCACCTGTCAAAGGGTGGGATATATCAGGCAGCAAGTGAACCGTCAGTTCTCGAAGTTGATGTGTTGGAAGCAGGAAAAATCGGCAAACGTAAGAATCTGAGTGACTTTGACAAGGGCCAAGTTGTGATGCCTAGACAAGTGGGTCAGAGCGTCTCCAAAGCGGCAGGTTTTGTGGGGGTGTTCCTGGTATGCAGTGGTTAGTACCTACCAAAAGTGGTCCAAGGAAGGACAACCGACAGGGTCATGGGCTCATTGATGCGCATGAGGAGCGAAGGCTAGCCTGTCTGGTCTGATTCCACAGAAGAGCTAGAAAGGTGTCAGAACACACAGTGCATCGCAGCTTGCTGCTCATGGCACAGTCAGAGTGCCCATGCTGACGCCTGCCGAAAGTGCCTACAATGGGCATGTGAGCATCAGAATTGGACCATGGAGCAATGGAAGAAGGTGGTTTGGTCTGACGAATCACGTTTTCTTTTACATCATGTGGATGGTGGGAGTGGGTGTGCGTCGCTTACTTGGGGAAGAGATGGCACCAGCATGCACTATGGGAAGAAGACAAGCTGGTGGAGGCAGTGTGATGCTCTGGGCAATGTTCTGCTGGGAAACCTTGGGTCCTGTCATTCATGTTACCATGAAACGTACCACCTACCGAAACATTGTCAGGAATTGTTTTGAGGAACATGACAAAAAGTTCAAGGGGAATTTGGCCTCCAAATTCCCCAGATCTCAATCCAATCAAGCATCTGTGCTGGACAAACAAGGATCTGCTGCTAATGTCTTGGTGCCAACTACCACAGCCCACCTTCAGAGGTCTTGTGGAGTGCATGCATTGATGGGACAGAGCTGTTTTGGCGGCTCAAGGGGGACCTACACAATATTACACAGGTGGTTTTAATGTTATGGCTGATGGGTATACAAAGACATTATAGACAATTGTGTGCTTCCATCTTTGTAGGAAACAGTTTGGGGGAAGACCTACATTTGGCTGTGATGGTCATGTATCCTGAAACCTTTGGCCAAATTGTAATTGTAATAGTTGGCTAATTGGTGTGGTATAAGAGGAATGAAACACAACAGCAAATGCTATTATCTGAAAATCAACTTCAACACCACTGCATCATTGATTATTTTGCAACAACAGCAAACTCTTTTGTGTTTTATTCCTTCCTTAATGAAGATCTGCCAAAATGAAGCTACTGCCAGTGCAGTGATCTCCAAGTAGACTAAGATCTGGCTGCAGGCTGATGTGGCTTTTCATAATGTCAGAGCTACATACTGTCCTAACAGAAAGGACACAGTGTGGAAAGTCCGCTCTGCACTACAGGGAATCAAATTCCCAGTCCAAAGGCAAAAGGCAAAAGTAATTAAGCAACATTATGCTTCTTATCAACACTGGTTTCAATCTTTGTGAGTGACAGCAGTAGCAGTAGCCTCCAGTAAGAACACTTCTTTCTTAGGCCGTTAGGGTTAAAAAAAAAAAAAAAAAAAAACTATTTTACACAAACCGGCCCAATTTTTTCTGTGTGTGAAGAGGGAAATTTTCTTGACAAAGGAGTCATGGCTTTGCCAATTTCACACAACTTTACACAGCACATTCAGCACCTGTGTGAAGGCCTCTACCATGAATCTTTCAAAAGCGACTGTCTAGCAAACTAACAAGATGTGGGCGTGAAATATTGGCGTCTCCGTGGCGCATATGTGTTCTATTGAGATGGAGCCAGAAAACGTCAAAACCGAGATTCACCACCCCGTGAGTATAAAGACACATGAGCAAGCTCTATGGAGACAAAAAAGAAGAGCTATTCTGAGAAGCATGTCGAAGCTGTGAGTTCATTACAGATAAAATAACCAAAAGATTGATTAGAAAATGATTATTTCTTATAATGAAAGAAACTGATACAGCTTACGAAATCCTACTTTTTTTGGTCGATTTAAACAATGTATTCATATAAAATGTATAATTCGGGTGACATGCAGTGAATGGGACATGAACAGGGGAAGTAATCTCCACCAAAACTGGCAGTTAGAATGTGAAAATGCTGAAGGGTATTATGAATAAATAATACCATGAACTAAATGTTTAAAAAAAAAACAGTCCTTAGTGTAATGTCTGTCCGCTCGTTGTGGCAGGAGTGGCAACACTCATGGGCAGTCCTATAATATCAGGCTCCTATCTACTTGAATATGAAGAGACCCATAATCCCATAACAAATCAACAAGGCTTGAAATCACTGTTAAAATCTGACAAAACTGTAAAAGTGGCATTGTCTTGACACAAACAGCTGTTCATAGTAATGTGTTGGGCTTGTGGTAGCCTACCACCTTTCTAAGATGCTGTATGTTGTTGTTTTTTTCTTTTGTCACCTATCTGTATCACCCGTTCACCCAGCAAAAGCCCTGGATTTATGTGTTACACCATATCACCTTAAGAATGCAGGCCATTCATGACAGAGCATCTGGAAGTTTTGAGAAAATTAAACTGTACAGTATTCAATTGGAATTAAGAGCGAACTGACCACCTCCACACACTTAATATAAAAATGGACTTGTCACTCTAAGGTCCACCTTCATTCATACAAAGGAATTACAGATGACTTTACAATTATATTTATTCATTTGGCCGATTGCTTTCATCCAAAGCTTCTGCTTAATGAATAAAGTGAGGCAGAAAGTTAAAGCTTAATTTAATTGCTTAAATGTTTTGCTTAAAGCTGCCTAGCCATTGTTTTTGTTTTTTTTTTAAAGTGTCAAAAAATCTGAAAGTAACCAAGTAGGTTCATAGAGGTGAGTTCCTTTATGAACTGCTGAATCACCAAACAGGGAAAATAAAAGAAGAAACTGCATGTAAAAACCAGCAGGGATGCATCGATACCATTTTATCAGAAAAAGGACATGTTTTTTGGTACTCGTCGACACCGATAACAATACTGATACCATAATGAGTACTTAGTATTAATCAAACACGGGTGTCACAGAACATTTTATTTAGTTCTGTTTATGTTTTCCTGGTTTAAACAGCGACCACAAAGATCTCACATGTGTGTGCTCATGCACTTAGGCTACCAGGCTTGATCTTCATAGCATTAGCTAGCTGAAGTGCATTAGCTAGGTACATTAGTTAGCCGAGTTAGTGAGCAGGGTTTTTTCCCCCCGTTTCTGTTCAGCTTTAAGTAAAATATGTTTTTCTGGAATCAATGTTGCGCTGTTTTGACCAATAGTGGCTGATCGTCAAGACCCACGTACTGGCTAAGTGTTGTTATTTTTTACTCACCTAGCGTTGAGTGTAAACATTTTTTCTCACCAAGCTAGCTAGCTTTTGCTGCATCCTCTTGATATTTTGAGTGCACAGTTTGCAGTCTGCTTTGCTTTTCATTAGCATGACAACATACACTAGGCTTAGGTCACATAGCATCACGTGGTATTGGCTGGCGGCATAGGAGTAATTTTTTTAGGCTGAGTACGAGTACATGAGCACCGATTCCAGTATCCAGTATTGGTATCGATGCATCCCTACTGTAAAGACACTTAGAAGTGAATATTAGTATGCAGTGGTGAGGAACATACCTGTCCATGTAGGTCACTGTTCAGCAGCATTAAAGCACATGTAAGGCAATGCACTCCATCTGCAAAAACAGATTTATTCATGAGTAATTGTTCAGCCATTGGTGTATCGGGTGGCAGGAGAACGGTCCGGACAATTACCACACTCACAGCTCGGGGGACGTACTTCTAAATGTAATTTTCACCATTTCTTTTTTTTTTTTTTTTTTAAATGCTACATTTTAAATGGTAATATGAAAAACTCTAAACATGCAGATCTCATCCATCTCTCCACTGGGCCAAAGTGTAACGCCAGTTCCATGGCAACAGTCTTAGCAACAAGGAGACCGTTTTAGCTTTTACCATCTACTGGTCACACAGGCTTGTTGTTACCAAGACGGTTGCTACGGGGGAGACATGACACTCAGGCATCAAACATAGACAAACGATACAGAAGGCAAAGACGCTGACATTAAAGGCTGATTTCATTAAATGTTCAACAGAGAAAAAAAATACTTCTTTCCAAAACTGTTGTTCTTTTTTTTTTTTTTTTTTTACTTGTTTAAAGGGCAAACTGTTGGAAAGGTTATCTCTGTGTGACCTTCTCCTGAACCTCTGCTCATCTTTCAGCTGTCATTTATCAGCCTGAGCTGAGTGAGCCTGATAATGCCCAGTTAATGGCTAATACCCCAAGGGACAGTTAAGTTGATCTGCGGCTAATCTATAGGCTGAGTGGGAGGGAAGGAAGCCGTTGTGTGTACAGGAAAAGGCTGAGAAATTGAAAAACGCTCACTAAATCCATGCGGGATTGAAGTGAAGATCAAATTTCAGATGACCTAATTGGTCCTCACTAAATAATATAAATAAAATGTAAATAAAGCAGCTGTTAATCTTAAGACTGGCTTCCCAGGCACAGATGAATCCTCTAGTCACTAATCAGTAGTGTTATCACTAATGATGGCACAATTTAGACCAAGCTTAAAAAAAAAAAAAAAAAAAAAAGACCCTTTTAATGGACAATGGAATGTATTTCTAACTGGTTTGGGAACTGTGTATCCATTAGACAAAACTGTACTTACAAAAATCATTTCAGACCACACTTTAATAGGATTTTAAATAGTGTAGTACCTTGTGAGGCGAGGATGGTGGGGTTACATTGATAGTACCTATTAGAAAAGTGGATTAAAACCCGCTCTCGTTCCTGGGTTTCACCCATTAGTGCAAAAGCTTTGAGAAAGGATCTAAACAGGGGGGGAAAAAAAACAAAAAAACAGAATGATCACAATTTGTAATAATCACAATGTGCAATCCTGATGCAAAGCAATAATAACTAACATTTTGTGACCCTTATTAACATTATTTTTGGACTACCAATAGCACTGCTGAATTCTGTGTCAGAATGAATCAGTAATTAATTCATTCATCAGTCAGAAGAATCTATTGTTGGTTAGCAAAGAAAAACGTCTGTAAGAAGACGTTTATATAACATTTGTGGAAGGAGTCTCCAGTGTCAGTGCTTGGTAATGGTCAGTAGGTTTTCAGACACAGAATAGTCTTCATGACAGACGACTTTGGCTCTCTTCGGTTTCTTGGTCACATGACAAGATGGATTTTTTTTTTTTTTACTCATCAACTTCAAGAAAGAGGAAAGAAATAAGTAGAACTTGATGCCAGGGGCATGGACGGGGATGCCTCCACCGCCAACAAGTCTAGTCCTTCTTGTTACTAATTTGTATGCCAGAAATAGCCTTAACATATACTTGTACCATAAACAGGAAGTAAGCTATTGAAGAAAAACTATTTCACACATTCGCTATGACCCTGACCCTGTTCGGATTAATTCCGAAATCCAAAATGTTTATCTGCTGGCTACAATTATAATTCCACAGAAATTCTACAGGCATTCAACCGCTCGTTCCTGAGATACCGCGCTACCGAGACTCTTGAATGGACACACAGAGGGATGGACAACCCGTAAAAAATAATGCCACCAGTACTTAGTAATGATTGTTTATAGCTGCTATAATGCATGCAATGATGTTCCCCAACATTTATCTGTAACTTTAAACGTTAAAATGCATGGTGTTTGTTGTTGTTGTTGTTCCTTCGGCTGCTCCCGTTAGGGGTCACCACAGCAGATCATTGGTCCGCATGTTTGATTTGGCACAGGTTTTACACCGGATGCCCTTCCTGACACAACCCTCCCAATTTATCCAGGCTTGGGACTGGCACTGAGAGTACACTCCCAGTGGGTGGGTTGGTTCCCTGCCCGGGAATCGAACCGGGGCCACGGCAGCGAGAGCGCTTGATCCTGAACTGCTAGACCACCAGGGACAAAATGTCATTCATTTATAAATGATTAAAATTTTAATCATTGGCAAATTACCGTGGTCTAAAAAAAAAAAAAAAAAAATTCAGAATGTGATTTTATAGGAAAATAATCGACCTTTGGATGTTAACAGTAAATTTGTCTTGTGGCAAGCCACATCACACCACCTACGTCATTCGTTATTTTCCTATAACAGCATGCCCTGTAGCGTTTTATTCCTTACTGTGCTCTAGTTAAGTGATTTTGGTCATTAACTGGAATAAATAAATAAATAAATAAATCCATACATACAGAACGAAAGCACACTAATATCACATGACACAATACGATTTCTGCTTTGTTTATATGTATTTTTATATTTCTGTTGTTGTTGGGGGTTTTTTTTTTTCCACAGAACTCAGTGTGTAGTGGTGTGTAGTGGTGTAGCTGTGTAGTAGTGTATACCTGAGCGACTGGTCCAATGTCATCCCTGTGAATTCAAAGAAAGTGAGGTACTCTTCGGCAACCATCTTGCTGAAGTCATTGCTGTAGGCAGGCAAACAAAAAGATTTATATCAGGATCAGGTGTAAACACACCGTACCCACTCAGCAGTGGCTTTTTATTATTTCCACCACTCTAAAATGGCATTTATAAGAAACAATCCGTAGTTTATTTGAAGGTCGATGCTGGCTGCATCAACACTGTATTGGGTCACGACTCTGATTTACTGCTTATTAAAGACAACAAGAGAGAAATCAGGATATAAGGAGAGAAAAGGAGGAGGACTGGAGGGAGGAAAGAGAGTTTGCACGAGACATGACAACAGGCGAGAGTGAGAATGAGTGAGAGAGAGAGAGAGAGAGAGAGAGAGAGAGAGAGAGAGATTTATATAAACACCTACACAGACTTCCACTGCACCAAATCAAACTCATGACATCAAGCATGGAGGGAAGGGACTGATGGCTATAAAGGAGGGTGGCTTTGTCCTCCAGACCTCTACAGAGGCTGTGTGTGTGTGTGTGTGTGTGAGTGAGAGTGAGAGAGAGAGAGGGAGAGAGAGAGAGAGATGGAGATAGAGCAGCTGACTCACACCAGCAGGCGGATGGAAAAAAAAAAAAAAAAAAAAAAGCATTTTAGACCAAGTGTGGGTTCATCATGTTACATGTGCATTTTGTTTACATTTGTAATCAGTGCTCAGATCCGTAATTTTATTCCTTTAAATCATAAGGTGGTGAATCCAATCCTGAGATAGGTAAGGGTTTAAAAATAATAATAAAAATACTAAAATAAAAAATAAACTTACCCATACGTGACTACTGAAAAGCTCACAAATTAAACAAAATGTGTCTCCTTGGCAACAGAGAGCACAGAGCCGCTTGGCGTTCTCTCATAAACATGACTGAAACGCTTTTTCTAAAGTGCAGTGCCATTCAGACATGAAGGAGAAGTCAGTACGAGGATGGGGTGTAGAAAGATCCATCGCTGCCAGAGCTCAAAGACCTTTGAGATAAACAGGTTTGAGAGACTGAACACGCAGAGAATTCGCCATGAGGATGTGAGTGGAATGTAGTGTAGTGAACAAACTACTATCACTTACACCACAGTGCTGTTCAGTTCTCCAGTCTGATTGGTCAGATGGTGTTGGTTAATTTTTTTATAACAGCAGACTGGACAATAGCGAGGCAAATATCAGGTTTATAACAATCTAATATGTTGTCATCGTACAGTCGATCAGAGGTAAAGCCATTCCTTCAAGTCTTCCAGCGTAGATAAGCTTTAATACTTCACGGCTCATTGGTAACATGACAAGCTGCATTTTGTCTTATTAGTTCTAAGATCACATGGTATAGCAGCTATAATCAGTCATTCCTCACCAGCCTCCCTTGTTCTTCAGCAGAGAAAGAACAAGGGAGGCTGGTGAGGAATGACTGATTATAGCTGCTATACCATGTGATCTTAGAACTAATTTGTGGAATGAGTCTCCAGTTGCAGCCTTTTTATAATAGTGATAGTGATAACAGGAACTAACTTGCGACGTCTCACAATAATAAACGCAACTGTAAACGAAGTACAACGAGTTGTATATTAACAGATAAAATTGTATTCACTGGCAAATTGCTGTGGTATAAATGAAATAAAACGCCTCAGGAAAATAACCATCCTGCAGTCATGGCCACATCATGACTGACATCGCGCCACAACATGTTTTACTCCTTACTTCTTCGGTTTGTATAAGACACACAAACCATGTGCAATATCAAGAAAAATTAAAAATACCACTTTTTCTTTTCCACTAGAAAAAAATAAA
>CM040991.1:15405571-15485172 GCA_022985145.1 Pangasius djambal
AAAAAAAAAAAAAAAAAAGAACTGCTAGCCCAGACACATCATCTGTTTGTCCCAGGAACCCAGGCTGCTGATTTGTCCAGCCAAATTTTAAAAAGATAACTGTTTCGGCATTTCGGTAGACCTTGCTAAAGATTTGGCTTTGTATGGCAATGTACTTCATCCAAACTGCATTCTAGTTCAGTGGTCATTACGGAGAAGTCAAAGCCAACCTCAATTTCTTTCTGCAGCTAAAAGCCGACTCTATTCTTCATGCAAGTGAAGATCAGCAGTGACTCATATCAAACACAAACAGAAGCAAAAATGACTTTGTTTCTAAACCACTGTATCCTTCAAGGCTTTTCTCGAGGCCTAGGTCTCATACCCAAGACTGGATTTCGCACTCCAAATGACACATGGACATAAAACCTTTTGACAGTATTCCGCCTTTCGGTTTTATGTGAAGTGGCATGGTGACTGTTTGCCCCCTGTTAAGACATCTGAATATATAAACAGAAGAGTACAGAAAGCAAAGACGTGTACGAGAAGAAGTTGAAGAGCCTACAAAGCGCACTGTACTGATTTCTGCTCTAGCAAAGGATACAGGTTTGCTGCACGCATAAATGACTTTGTCCAAAGTCACTGATATAATATAGAACATATATGTGCTGTGTGTGCGCTCCTGAACGCCGTGTGTAGCACCTGAGGAAGGCTGGCTGTATGTATGTGCGAACATCTTGAATGAGTCAAGATGTGTCAGACCAGCAGGTGAGACACAACATGTTGGCATTTGCCTGCTCTTGAAGGTGACTGCACTTCCTGCCAAATCTAAACGTCACAGTGAATTTGATGGAAAAAAAAAAAAAAAAAAGTGTGTTTGTTTTTCATTTTCCCCTCTCCTCACTTCTTGCCCAGGTGCTTGGCTACGTCAGAGCGACGGAAGCCCTCCAGGTGGTAAAGGCGGCGCGCCAGGCGTCGTGCTGCCTCCTGGTCGCTGCGGTGCCCGTTGTTCAGTGTGTCCGTGCTGTCCTTCTGTCGCTCGGTGCTGCCCATGTCCAAGTCCCAGTCTGACAGCACGTCTTTCAACCCCTCATCGCTGCTATAGAAAGAGACAGATAGGGGAAGAAAAAAAACAGAGAAAAGGAAAGTAAAATCATTAATTATTCCTACACACTTGTTTGCAACTCGGGATCAGTTGGTTTAAATGGGTCAATATCAGGGACTAATATCAATATTAGTAAGAAAATGATCATTAGATGGTAATACATTTTACATTTTAATGGTAATTAGATTTTTTTATTTTATTTTTTTTTAAAAGGGTAATGAGGAAAACTGCAATTAAAACTTTAAAACACATATATATCATGATAATCTTTATCTAGCTAGATATAAATTTTCTTTGGAGTGTGCTTTTGATATAAAAGACAACAGTCAATATGAATTATATAACTAACAATGGATTAATTAACTATAAATCTAAGACAATTAGTATAAATTACCAAACCCATTGAAAACCCCCTATAGAGCTTGCTTTCCCAATGTTCTCTAAAGTGTTTTTTTTTTTTTTTTTTTTTTTTTTTTTTTTTTTTTTTTTTTTTTTTTTTTTTTTTTTTTTTTTTTTTTTTTTTTTTTTTTTTTTTATTTAAAAATGTTTAGGGCTGATAAGCATCTTAAGCATTTTACCCGTGGCAAGGAGAACACAGATAAGGTGTATGACACAAGTCCACTAACTCTTTCTGCACCACTGTAAACCCAAAAACACTTGGCATACTCTCAACCAGAAACGCGAAACAAAAATGCTAATGCTCATTTATGATTATAGAACGCATATATTCCAAGGGAACGTACATGTACAACGTAATATTTCTCCCAACTCTACACATTATATTTACATTTTATCATTTGGCAGATGCATTTATTCAAATCAACTTAGAACTGCGTTGAGAAGATGAAGCTTTGAGGTCTTGCTCTAGAGCCCAAGAGCTTGGCAATGCTGGGGTTTGAACTAACAACCTGCTGAGCAGTAGCTCAAAACCTACAGCACTGAAACACTGAACATGCTATAGTATACTGAACATACACTTAAATGGCCAAAAGTTTGTGGACACCCGACCATCACAGCCATATGTGCTTCTTGGACATCAAATTCCAGACTTTGTTGCTCTTTGCTGTTGTAACAACCTCCAGTCTTCAGGGAAGGCTTTCCACTACATCTTGGAACACGGCCGTGGGGATTTGTGCTCATTAATCCACATGAGCATTACTGAGGTCGCGGACTGATGTTGGGCGAGGAGGCCTGGGCTGCAGTCAGTGTTCCAGTTTATTCCAAAGGTGTTCAGTGGGGTTGAGGTCAAGGCTCTATGCAGGCAACTCAAGTTCTCCCACACCAACTTTGGCAAAGCGTGTCTTCATGGAGCTCACTTTGTGCACAGGGGCATTGTCATACTGGAACATGTTTGGGCTCCTTAATTCCAGTGATGGAAAATTGTAAGGCTACAGCATACAAAGACATTCTATACAACTGTGTGCTTCCAACTTTGTGGCAACGGTTTGGAGAAGAACCACATATGGGTGTGATGGTCAGGTTCCCACACTCTGTTGGCCATATAGTGTACATCACCATACAGGCACAGAATACAAGCATACACCACAAACACACACACACACACACACACACATCTACCAATATTAAAGTTGTGAAGAAGTGCTTCGTGAGGGAGCATGCAATGTTCAAGTGACCAAAATAAACAGGCCCGTCTCAAAAGATTACACATATGCTTCTATCCTGTGTACGGAAGTTACAATGCTTTGAAATGGAAACCAGTTTATCAGCAAACAAAAAACTGTCAGTTCCAGACATCACTCTCATCAACCACATCCAGATCTATACTCTCCAACAGCTGTGACTTCATTAGAGGTTTATGACCGACACACACACAGCTGTTACAGAAACTGACTAAACATGATGTAACATGAAGTGATTATTTGGTTTGAGCTCTGATTATGTGCTTGGGGTGGGGTTAAACGCCATACTGCGGCCAGCCACTAAGACACTTTAGCTTTACCTTTCTTAATTATTGTCATTGTGTCTATCATAACTGAGTCATTAATACTCGCCCAGTTTGACTAAACAGATATGCTGTAAAGCCAAATCCATCATAGTGAATTCAGGAAATGGCAACTAGTGGCAGATTAAGTTTACGTGACAATACTTCACGCTCGACACCACAAATCAGCACTGAGAGAGATTTAGTGAATTTAATTATGCCCACTTTAACAAATTCAGTCTGTCAGCCAGTAAGACTATTCCAACCCCAGACACACACACACACACACACACACACACACACACAGCTCTAATCCAGCCAGAGTGAAAAACTAATCAGGAGAGTGACATTATGCAACACTGGCTGTACTTTTAATCATCGCAGACATCCTGCTAACATGGGGGGAGAACTGAGCTCCGCTGACTGTCTTTGACTCGGACATTAAGACGTGACCTAATGATACATAAAATGCAGCTTAGATAAGTTGTTAAGGACGAGCCTCACTGGCATAGCAATGAGGAACGCGGCAGGAGTGATGACACCTGTCTAACGTGAGTACAAAAGCGACCCAAGCCACTTCATCTCTCAGTGACAGTGGGTCAGAATTACTCAGCAGGCTTGGGATAATAAGTGGAAAAGCGTCAGAGCCATTCCTTAAGATCAGAGCTCGAGTTAGATGATAATTATTCAGACAGAATTTTGTCCCCAACTGAAAGAATGACTAGAATAAAAGCGAAAGATGAGTGCTGGGATGGCTGCGTTTAAGTGTCTGTCAATCACCTGTGAAATGAAGGTGGGCTTGATTGGGAAGCAACAAAAGGAAAAAGAAAAACCTCGTCTATGATTCAGCAATACGTGCAGTGTATTATGAGCGGCAGTCCTATGGGCTGAAATGCCTTGCTCAATGAAGTCAGAGGAGGCTGACCAGACTGGTTTAAGCTAACAGGAAGGCTACAGTATCTCGAATAATCACTTTTACAGCAGTCGTGAGCAGAAAGGGATTTCAGAATGCACAACATCAGAAGACCACATCTGGTCTGGTTCCCCTCCTGTCAGCCCAAAACAGGAATCTGAAGCTACAGTGCGAACGGGCTCACCAAAACTGGACAGTCAAAAGACTGGAATGTTTTCACGCTCTTCAAAAAAGTCAGTTTTGGTGAGCTTGTTCCCGTTGTAGCCTCAACTTCCTGTTCATGTCTGACGGGGGGGGGAAACCGATGTGTCTTCTACTGTTGTGCATTCTGAGATGCTTTTCTGCTCACCACTGTTGTAAAGAGTAGTTATTTGAGTTACCATAGCCTTCCTGGCAGCTTGAACCAGTCTAACCATTCTCCTCTAACGTCTCTCATCAACAAGGGGCTTCCACCCATAGAACCGGCACTCACTGGATGGTTTTTGGCACCATTCCGTGTCAACTCCAGAGACTGTTACGTGTGAGAATCCCAGGAGATTTCCGAAATACCCAATCCAGCCCGTCTGGCACCAACAACCATGCCACGGTTCAAGTCACTGAGATCACATTTTCCCCCCATTCTGATGTTTGATGTGAAAATTAACTTAAGTTCTTAACCTGCATATAATTACACATACATATTCACTGTGATATGAATAAATTCATAACTTTTAACTGGCATTCCTCACAAAAGAAACAATCAGTTCCTTAAGTATCTTTCAGACGGTTAAATATTGGAAAGCACAGGTTCCTGGAACAAAGGTTACCCAACAGCGCCACCTTGTGACTGTCCTAGTAAATAACAGCGAAAACTTATAAGTGTGATTATTATATGATTCTTTTCACTCGAAATCCCAAAAAAAAATTAAAAAGCTCTATCTGGAGTGGCAGGGAAATAATAAGGAAGCATAAGCAAAAATAAAGCACCGAGAAAGCGTTTTAACTAAATGGCATTTAATTTAAATTTAGAAGTGTGAATATGAAATGTTTCTGAGTGTGGAGAGAGCCAGTAGTTCTGCATGCGTGTGGATGAACCCATTCTCCCAAATATCCTGCATACACACACTGCATACCCAACTGCTCTCTTCAAAACAAAATGAAATATTCATTGCATGGAAAAGCAATAAACGGACCATATATAGACCTTAGAGACGAGGTGTACTAGGAATTTCTACACTATGTGGTGGCTACACGTGAACGGAGTAGAAGAAGTGGACGTATAATTACACTTTCTGGCTCTCAGAGCGACACAGCATGACAGTGTGAAGCCTGGCGGCGTGTGAGACAGCAGTCAAGAGCTCCCTCATGAGGACGAGGATATTAGATATGACCTCAGCTCCACCAGAAGACACGCCGTGCGTGGAAATGTTTCGTCATCTCGTCCCTATCTGTGTCTCTCCGAGGCCGTGTATGACGCCGTGGTAAGGGAACCTCGCTACACTCTGACCCTGACTCATGGTTACCAACTATGAAATAATGGAGGGGGAGAGATTAAGATCGCTTTCAGTTCCTGAAATACAGATGAGTCGTAATGTGGCATGCAAATTGTGAGGCCAAAAAAAAACAAAAAACCCAACACTTCCACATTTTTATAGATGACAGTATTGGCAATGTATTATATCTGCTCTAGAATAGGTGGCAATTTAGCAAAGCAGGAAAATGTGATTAAGGGGGGGAAAAAAAGGCTGTGAACAATAATGTTAAGATCCCAAAATGCCTAACTCAGGACTAGGCTTAAATACCACGGTAAATAAAACAAAAAAGACTGGTTAAAATGAAGAGAAAAACTAAACCGCCAAAGTGTTTGAGCAATGACACGCTCACTAAAATGAGGTTCATGCTCATCAGGTAATTCGTGATGGTTCATTAATCTGCATGATGCTTAAAAAAAAAAGAAAAAAAAAAAAAAGAAATGAAGAATCAGTGGTCCTGGACGTTGGATTAAATAAGATGTGGCAGAGAATAAAATTTTGATACAATATTATTAATTCTCTCTACTAATTAGAGATGTATTTAAAAACGTATAAAATACTTAAATACTTCAAATACGTATTAAATATTTATAGACTAATTAAATACTTATTATGTAACCACATAATTGATAAGTAAAATACTATTTGAAATTCGCAAATGAGATTTCTTCTACAATAAAATGTAATACGAGTCATATTGCTCTTACTACGCATGCGACAGTCAGTTTGCCTGATGGGAAACGGCCCAAATGAAGCTAGATGTGCCAATATTTCATCACAGTGGAATCAGATCACAATGTAGAAAAAGGCGAATTAACACAGTTCCAGAATGCAATGCAGCTATATGACGAAGCTGAATATGAAATATTAATCATAAATACGACTGACTGTCGTTCGGGGTGAATTTTACTAAATGATTTGATGCACAGACCAAACTGTTCATTTTACAGGGAAATCTATTTCTCTTTTTCAACGTGTCTGAGTACATGACTGCAGAATTACTCTCTCAACACGCCCATCACTACCGTGCATGCTTCGTGAACATGGGAAAATGACTATTTGACCTAAATGACTTCTTCATTCGCTAAAGAGGATGTGCACCCTATAGACAATTCTGTTTATGTTGAAGTACGTATTTAGTTATAGCAACCGCCAGTAAACTGCTCACACTTATATTTGAACAATGGGAAAAGCTAATAAGCTTACATACACTATATAGAAAAAAAAATATGTGGACATCTGACAATCATACCCATATGTGAGCCTTCTTCAAACTGTTGCCATAAAGTTGGAAGCACAGAATTGTCTAGAATGTCTCTGTATGCTGTAGCATTAAGATTTCCCTTCACTGGAACTAACAGGCCCAATCCTGTTCAGACATGACAATGCCCCGGTGCACACAGCCATCTCCATGAGGACATGGTTTGCCAAAGTTGGAGTGGATGAACTTCAGTGGACCTGCACAGAGCCCTGACCTCAACCCCGATGAACACCTTTGGGATTAACTGAAACACCAACTACGTGCCAGAACATCAGTGCCTGAGCTTACTGATGCTTTTGTGGCTGAATGGGCAAATCACCACAGCCACGCTCCAAGGATCTAGTGGAAAGCCTTCGCAGAAGAGTGAAGCTTATTAGAACAGCAAAGGGGGGAATGCATCTCAAACGGGATGTTCAGCAAGCACATGGGTGTGATTGGTCAGGTGTCCGCATACTTTTGGCTATATAGTGTATCAAGTTCAAACCAAATGGCCACCGTGTCGTCATTATATATCCTGTAACAAACAATTTCGCTGGACAAAATCCATGCAACACAACCTGAAATTAGTTACCGTACAATACATATCCATGCACATGAAAAACGTACTGTTATCGAGGAGAGAAAACTCAAATAATGCAGCATGGTTTGTCTTTTTAAAAGAACCTGCTACTGCTTCTGTGAGAAAAATGTTGGCCCTTGATTAAAGACTCGACCATAATCACGGACACATGATCATGTGGGTGATAACATGGCCACGTTTCTCACATTTTGAAAACTTCTGCATTAACAAGACGTCTTTTAAGGACGTTATCAAGATCAGTCAAGATCGAAGTAGATATAAGTCAGTACATGATATTTATTTCATATCTGGAGTTTTTGTGGTAATCAATAACACAGTTAAAACAGATGTAGGGGTATACGGTAAACTGTACAGGCTGTCCTTAAAACGAGCCTGTATTTCTTTGCAAGAACTCCGTTTTCTGTCTACTCTGGATGCGAGTATGCGCAAAAAGAGAGTAGGTCATCTGGGAATATAAATAGAACATTACAATAGGGTTAGCCAGAGCGCGTACACACCCTGTCATTTTAGCCTAAATAAACTTCAACTCTGGCTCAAGTGAAGTGAGTGCAAAAAGAGGAAAAGCTACTTTCAGTTCAGATGAAGAGCAGGAGCTCCAGCTGCCTCAATATGCGTTGATAAACTGGGTGTGCTAGAGATGACCACCTAGCACTGCTGCATAAAGATACATTAGAGAACAATTACAGAGCAAATTAAACCTGCATAATTATATAGAAATTACTAATAGCCCCACAGATTTGCTAAAAACAATAGCGTAAGTGCTAAATATTGTGATAGACATCAGAATTTTTGTATTATTTCAGAAGCTGTGAATAATTTTTGTATAACCACACTGCTAAGTCAGTAGTTCAGGCTGTAACATGAGTTAAATCACAAGAATTTGTACAGCAAACGCTCTGCATAATGTACGACTAATACGTCTAAAAACGTGTTTTGTTAATGAAGTAAAACGTATAATCATTGACGTGATGAAGTTTTGGTTAGAAGACATTTATTTAGCGTTTATGGAAAGAGTCTTGAGCGTCAACGCATTAAAACAATCCTGGTACAATGCAAAGTTTCCCAGGACCTCAGGAAGGTCTTCAGGACAGAGTTGTTTATGTTTTCTGGTTTCTTGGTAAAATGACAAACAAAGGGGGGGGGTTACTGTTTATCATCGCTATAATATAAGTGATAGCAGAAACTAACTTGTCTCTCGGACATTCCACAATATTAAATCATAACTAAATACTGTTAAAATGCCCCATGTGTCGCTCATTCGCAAATCACTGTGGTGCAAAGCACTCCAGACCGTGCTGTAATAATAATAAAAGTAATCCACTTCTGGGTGGTAACACCACTGTAATCGTTGGCAAGTTGCTGTGGTATAAGTGGAATAACAAACTCCAAACCACGCAGTTATACGAAAATGTAATTCACTTCAGGGAATCACACCATCCTGACGTGCAGTCATATAACCACACAGTCATCGTAGTGACTTGCCAATGATTACAATGTTTAATTTATTAATGAATGGCATGTTGCACATTTTAACAGTTTATAGTTAGATTTCATTTTGTGGAACATCCACAAGACTAGTTAGCTCCTGTTATATAATACATATACTCTGCCTACACAAAATTAATAACCTTCAGAGCGTCTCAATCAGTTCCCTATTCAGTAGTCAGGGCACTGATCAGGGAGTCAGCCATTTTAAGGGCTGTCTCCATCGCAAAATCCTTCCAGTGCACTGGAACGTTTGTTCCCTAAAAAAAATCCCACAATGCACTGCAAAAAACAGGAAGCATCGATGCTCACTATGTTCCCTTACTGGAGGCCTCTCGAAAAATGGCAGGCGAACGCTCAGTCAACTTCGTCTACAAATATAAGTAGCTTGTTATCGTTGTTGTAGCTCTCAAATGATTACATACATTAACGTTTTTTAACTCTGACATTCTGTATGCGGTATGTTTGAGTCTAACGACTTTTAAGTGATCAATGATTTTTTAAAAATCCACTAGCTAGCCTACGATCCTGCTTGAAGAACCATGACAGAAACGCATGTGATTAACTAACAAATTTATGACATATAACTAGGGCTGCACAATATATCGAAATTATTGAAATATCGCAAATGTAAATATCGCGATTTGCATATCGCAAGGGCTTGCGATAGCTGAATGATTTTAATACTTCAAAAAGTTATGAAAAGTCAAAGTTTTAGAGCGACGCAGATAGCAGAGAATGCTTTCTTTTCCTCAAAAGAACATGACATGTATATTGGTTATGTCATTTTCAGTTTTTAAATATATATATTTACACACTTATAGCAATATCGTACCACATATTGTATTATTTTACAAGTTATCGCATTTTTCTTCAATATCGTGCAGCCCTACATATAACGTCAAAAGTATCGGTCCTGCCTGTTGTTGATAAACTCCAGTGGTAACGTTTTACAGCACGAGTAGCCTATGTAGTCATGTCGTCGGAAACTGAGTCATCAGTGTCCCAGTGTGTAGTGAGTCAGGGTCCTTACCATCACCTGAACTCGTGTACACGATATACTGATTCACGACCTAGGGGGCTGATTGAGACGCACCCAAAAACTTGTCTATGGAGCGTCTCGCGTGTTCTCTCCACGTCCGCATGGGTTTCATCCCACCTCTAAAAACATATCAGTAAAATGCAAAAGCAGTAGGGATTTGTTTGTAGTTTACTTTTAAATGAACTTGATAACACAATAGTGTTCAGTACAGAAATTTAGTGTCAGCACACAGACTTGCACCATAAACCAAAATTATTAGTTCACACCTTCTTAAGTAAAGCAGCGGGATGAATTTATTGCAGTTTTAAGTTGGTTAGCATAAAAACAAGAGCTTTCTTCAGTAAAATTTGAGGTAATGATCTGGAAAGAACGAAATACAAAAATAACCAGAGTTAATAACTGTATTAAACACAGAGGAATGTCCGAGTGTGTGTGTTTATTCTTATTTTAGACAGAGTGTGTGTTTTCATTCTTATTTTAGACAGAGTGTGTGTTTTTATTCTTATTTCAGACAGGCATTGACTCTATCTCTGACAGTGTAGAAGACAGAGCTGTGAGATGGTTAAAACTGTCTGTAAACACACTGAGGTAAAAGTTTTCTTGCTCACATCTGGAAAAACTCCGACATAAAAGTTCCCGACAAAAAAAAAATTCCCCGACACAAACACGAAAATAAAGAAGTTTAACCATTTGAATGCTGTTTTACAATAACCCGAAAAAAAGGCTGCAGTTTCGAATATATTTCACACAGAAAGCTGGCTAACTGAACCCCGCCAATCCGCAGCTCAGCTCCAGCTACGAGCACAAGGCTGAAATGAAACATGAAATAAAAGTGAGTGAGGAAACTCGACTGAGGAGGAATGAAGCATGTGGCTCCTGTATGAAGCGGAATTGTTGAAAAGTTTCTCCGGCTACAAGCTCATTCACCTTTGTTTTTCCTCTCAGAAACCACTAATGTCTGACTGAGCATTATCCACAGCAAGCAGAGGCTGTATCCGACACAGCTAAATAGGAAAAACACACTTCTCACACCGTTCAGTAAGTTTTTGTTGTTGTTGTTGTTGTTTTTTTTCAACAAGCCGCAGCTCGACTGGCTGTAAGTCGGTAAAATGCTGTAATGCTGTATTCAAGAGCGACTTAAATGTTGTTTACCTGCAGTCTCCGGCGCACAGATCAGGTTACCACACAATCAAACTCAAACTCAAACTCAAAACTTTCACTGTGCAAGCGCAAATCCAGGCTAAACTGCGCTTTATACTCCGACATCTCCTTAACATCCTGCATTCACATTCACACACACACCACAGCAGCGCGAAAAGCACTTCACTCTGTGTGCTCAATCGAAGCTCATCCTCTTGTGGGAAGAAAAGAGGTGGTGTTTCCCACAAAGCACTGCAGCCGGCCGAAAATGGCACCTAGAGAAGCAGCAGCAGCACGCATCTGGAGGCTTCTCTGCACAACATGGCCTGATGAGCTCCAGATGCCTGCTCTGTGCCATGACCCGACCTTCCCTGAGCACATGAACGCAACATCATGCTACACACATGTCTGACTAATCACCTGCTCGGCACACACTGCATTTACTAATCACTAGACTACACGCTTAAGCTTCCCTGACATGCGACCATGACTGCTCGAACAGTGTTGCTAAGTCTTTTCAGGGGAAAGTTGCAAGAAGGCGCTGCGAGTCGCCAGGTGACGTCATAGATCATTTGCATATTCATTGATTCGTCATGATGAGTTGCATATCAAAACGTCTTAGATGTAGAAGGAAGATTTTCTGAAGATTTTCAGAACAGAATAAGAACAACATAGAGTTTTATCCGAATAAAAACTAAATAAGGAATAACACACAACAGACCGTGCAGCTATATAAATATAATGCACGTCGGGGTGGAGTGATGTGGCACAACGTGCAAGCTGAGTGCCATCGATCACAATGTTTAAATTATTAATGAATGACACAGTGCACGTTTTAAGGGTTTATAGTTAAATTTAATGTTGTGAATGTCCAGTAGGCAAGTTAGTTCCTGTTCTCACATACATTATAGTTTCGATAAACTGTCATCCCCTCACCAGCCTCTCTCTCGCTCTCTCTCTCTCTCTCTCTCTCTCTCTCTCTCTCTCAAAAAACGCAGCCTGTCATTTTAGCAAGAAACCAGAAACTGTAAATTCCTGTCCCGCACACCTTCTGACCAATCAGATTCGAGCATTCATCTGTGCTGTGGTATAAGTAAATAAAACATGACAGGGTGTTCGGTTATAGGAATATAATCCACCATTTTGTTACCAGCATGCAGTTGATTATTTATTCATTTTCAGCAACAGCTCATCCTCTTATACTATGGCAGTTTGCCACCAATTAAAACTGTATACTTATTAATGAGCAATGTTTTAACTGTTTCTAGTTACATTAAATGTTAGAGCATCTGCAAAAGTTAGTCCCTTTTATCACTTACGCTATAGGAGCTATAAACAGACATTCCCACCCCAGTTTCTTTTTTTCGCTCCTGAAGTTATTAAGACAGAAAAAAAAAACACTTGTTAACAAAAAGTGGTAAAGCACAAAACATCTTGGCAAACAGAACAAGGCCCCATCCACATGCATAAAGATATTTTTGAAAACATAGTTTTTACCACCCCATTTTCAAAATATTTCCAACTAAATGAAAACACAAAACCAATTTAAAAACACTCACACAAGCAATAATGGCTCAAGAATAAAGTTGAGTATGTATATTGAGTGATAGAAAAGGTGAAATGCAAGAAAACATGAACATGCCATTTGCAAGGACTAATAAAAAAAAAAGTGGAAGTAAATTGTGGACAATTTTCAGGTAAGAAATTAGAGACTACAGAATAGCCTGCTCAATAGCCATGATAAATGATAGTCCTAGCACATTCAAAACACATGCAAAACTGCTAAGGGGCATGCACAGATTGACACTTGACATTTCAAAAACATGTTTTTCTGAGTTTGGAGGGTGTTTTCGAAAAGTATATCCAAAAATTATCTGTGTGTGAAATTCCCAGGAGATCAGCAGTTTCTGAAACACTCAAACCAGCCCACCTGGTACCAACAACCACGCCACGGTTAAAGTCACAGAGATCACACCTTTCCTTCATTCTGATGTTTGATGTGAACATTAACTTCAGCTCTTGACCTGTATTTGTATGATTTTTTTTTTTTTTGCACAGTCCTGCTGCCACATGTTTGGCAGATTAGATAACTGCAGAACGATGCAGGTGTTCCTAATAAAGTGGATAGTGAGTGTATGTGTGGACATGTTCATTAGAAAAAAGTACAAAAAAAAAAAACTGCAGGTAAATATTGGTCAAACCTTCTGCAGCAGCAAGCGTGACTGGTCAGAATTCCTTTACAAGCAAAAAAAAAAATAAATAAAAATGGTCCTGTGCACTCCTCTAAATTAAACCCATTTCATTTTTGTGGCAAAACATTTAGACAAATAACTTTTACAAATGAAAGAACTGTAACACATTCAGTTGTAGTGCTAGTGATATTGAACAACACAGAGCCAAATGAATATTAATTATTAACTTGTGAACCATGTGGTACAGACACTATTTTGAGAATCCTTGTTTAAGGATTGTCAGGCCATGAGATAAGCTTTGTAGCTAACTGCTCTTTGTGGCTATCTGTTTGCAAATTCAATAGCCAGTCAACTTTTTCATATTTTTCATAACCAAACCTGTAAAAGGTTTTAATTACAAATTAATCTGTTTATTTATTCAAGTTTAATTAACTGTGTTGCTGGATAAACCTATATTTTATTACTGCAAGGACACTTGATGAGTGGGTATAATTTTGGATGTTAACCCGTATGGGATAAATTCATACTGCGTCTGTACATCTACAAAAAATAAGTGTTTTTTTTTTTTTTCCGCTTTTAATTTTTCATAAACACCAACATCAGCTTGTTAGCTGGATCATGTCTAAGCCACTCACAACCTAACACCCACTTTCCACTTCTTGTAACCACATTTGACCAAGCTAATCTTCTGCAAAGCGAGAAGGTGAGAAAAGACAAGTGTAGAACCATCAAACTAAGTAAGTAAAATGTGCATGCAGTTAATACAGGCTATATAACATACACTTTCTTTCTGAGGAGCAGCTTGTCACTTGCCAATATCAAAAATTTCATGCATGTTGATCATTTCAAGCTCTGTTTACCTTGTTGAAATCAACTCAGGTTTTTTAAAACATAAAAATGCAAGTTCTGTCAAAGCAAACAGTGAATAGAACTTCAAAAACAACACCCACCTACAAGTACAGCATGTTTTCCCTCACCTTCAGCCAAATACCACGAATATTTCTCAAGATCGTGTGCTGATATGCAGGCATTTCAATCCTGAGCGGATTTAGGAGTTCAGAGAGGGAAAGTGTAGTTCCTGCAGTGATCAGTGGCCGGGAGACATTCAGCAGAAGGAGAAACCAGAGTTTAGAGATGTGGCTCTACATATCACTCATCGTATGTGTGATGTTTCTAAATGCTGCTTCCTTTCCCTTCAATCATGATTCACCGCACACACACACCACAGCAACGGTATTTGTGATTTTCTGGAGAAGGGAGTGTCCAAGCTTAAACTCAGCGTGGTTTTAGGGAGCGAGCCAGAGGCCCACCCGCCCTGTACATCTTGTTTTGCGGACATTCCACACCATTAAATGTCTATTAAAAAAAAGTCATTCTTTAATTTAAAAAAAAAATGTAATTGTCGGCAAATGACATGCGATATAAAAGGACTAAGGAAAAATACCACTTTTCATTGGTAACAGTAACTCCGCTTCACATCAGGCACGGCACACCACCCTGCCACTGATTGTTTTCTATTAACAGCGTGTCCCGTTGTGTTTTATTCCTTATATACACCGCTGGAGTCTTTGTTAGTTATCTAAACCACAATATTTCACTGTAGGGATGGGGTTAATTGAGTTATGGCCTGTGTTAACTTTGCACCACACGTAGTGCTTTGAAACTTGCCCAAATTACACCAAAAAAAAACAAAAAAAAAAACACATCTTCTCTTCACATTACTCCTTTTGTGCTTTCAACTGGCTCTTCCTGAGCAGTGGTTTCCTTCTAAATACCTAATCATACATTCCTCTTTATGCAGAGCTCTTGAAATGGTTGTCTGGTGTACCTTCTGCAACTCCTTCAGAGTGACTGTTGGCCTCACTGTGGCCTCCCTCACCAGTCTCCATCTTGTTTTTGTGCTGAGTTCTGAGGGCTAGGTAGTGCTTGGATTGTGTGATGTAGTTCCAATTCCTCACTACTGGCCCAACAGTCCTTACTTGGAATGACCAACCTCTTAGATATAATTTTACACCCTATTCCTATTTCTATTACCTTATCTTTAACTCTCTAAGGATGCTCCTTAGTCTTCATTTTCACTCCTTTCCTTCAGATTGACAATCTCTTCAGTGACATTTCAACTGAAGTGTCTTTTTTGTTCAGAAGATGAGAGCTGTTTTAATATTTTACAAGTGTAGGTCAATTACAGGTCAATTTTTCAGTTTCTGATTTTCTTTAAAATACATATTTTCTTTTAAAATTCACTGTAAGAGAACATGAGTTTGCAATAAAAAATACTGAGAGGAAGAATATGTGTATTTATCATTTGTTATTCAGACAAAGTTGATAAATTCCAGTGAGGTTGAATACTTTTGCAAGCCACTGTACATATTGCAATATACTGACATTATGATACACTTTTTCAAGTATTATGGGTCTAATCAGGTGTCAGTGCTTTTATAACTTAATTGTTTTTCCACTTTAAAAAGCAACTGACTGGAGATAAAAATCTTTTCACCCCTATTTCCTTCAAATACTATTTAAATACTTAAATAGTATAAAAACTCTTAACTAACAGGTTGTTGTAATATGGCTACGCAGTCTCATTGGCGTTTAGGTAACAGAACTTTAGCAAAACTAAATATTGTGATTAGGGATGTAACAATATCATTTTTTCAGACTGAGTCCGAGTCCACGTTTTTGGTACTCGCAGATACCGGGAATCGGGGGCTTCGTGGAACATCTGGGCTTGGGACCGGCTCTGGGAGTGCACTGTCCCTGCTAAGGATTGTTCCCTGGCCCAGAGTCGAACCCGGGCCGCGGCAGTGAGAGCGCCGGGGCCTAACCACTAAGCCCTCCAGGGACCCCCCACCTCAGTACACAAAATAAAAAGAATCTTTTGTGATTTGTGAAAAGATTTTCACACATAGTGTACCTCATGTGTTATGAGGAGAAGATGATCAAGCAGCACTAAAGATCTGTCACTTTGACTAACCAAATCTTATTAATATTGCATAGACATCATTTGTGGGCAGACTCACTTTTCTCCATAATTACGCTTTCAGTCAGAAGGTCTTTTACTTTTTTGACTAAAAGCGTTCTGTCAAAAATGTTGGAGATTCTTTTTGTACAAAAAGCTCAATTGTACGCCCATGTGCTTTGTTTCTCGTTATCATTTCTCAACATTTTTTGGAATGATAAATGATAATCACGCATGATGGCTTCCATATGGACTGGAAGGACAAACAGAGCTCTTCAGACCAAGCTGCCTCATTCTGAAAGAATGCGAGAATGAAATCATTTAGGCTGAGCCCTTGATAGCTCTGATGTGGCTTCTTCTAGCTCTGTCGTCATTTTTATTGACCTTCATTTCCTCTATGGCCTCTGAAACGTCTCTCAGGGGAAGTGACTAAAACCGGGAAGTTATTCTTTCAGTATGACAAGCCACTGCCCTAACCCAAACCCAGATTCTTCTCACTTCGTGAAATAAATCAAAATGCCCAGCAACTGAACCATGTTTCTTTAATGACTTTAAATGACACATGCAAGAGCACATAAGAACACAATGTGCGCTTGTGCTAAAAGCTGCAAAACAATGTGTCTCATCATCAAAAGGGGTCCAGTTAGATTGAGAAGAAACTCAGCATTATGAACCATGAAGAAAAAAACAGCAAAACAAAGATTTGCCTTAAAGGAAAATCTGTGCAGACTCATAGACCAGACACTTATTTAAAATATGTCTCTGCTCTCTTTGGTCCTTAACTTTCCATTAGTCAGTATATCGATCAGAAGCACACCTTCTTCAGGACAGGCTGTCATTACTCACTTAAAACCTTCTGAACACCATTCACTAATTGTTTTCATTTGCTAATAGTTGAGAAAGCCTGATTTTCCACTCTGCAGTCTTTAATGAGATCTGTGCTTTTCAATTAAATTAACTCTGACTTATCTTTCTGGATCTCTTTATTTGCTTAGTTTGCAAATCAATTCTAATAAAAAACAAAAAAAAAAACATTGCAAGCGGACAGAGAAGGATACTGTATACTGATCCAGTACTAAGTACTGACCTGAAATAGTGGATCAGTACTGGATCTGAAGTGACATATTTTCCTATTCAGTCAACTGATATATTTTGTGTGTTGAATACAATATTCAGACTACTGCAACACAGATCGTTCACGTGAACTTAGGACACTACTTGTCTTAAAGCGCACCACCATTCCGCCTCTGATATTTCACATAACTTCATAATGGTCAGTACGAAATCATACTGTAATATCAGTGTCGTTTTAATGAAGAAAACGTGAGTCGGTGCATGGCCAGTGTCAGACCCAGACGCACATTTGTGTCCTTGGCAATGCACTGATACGTATACTGGTATCAGTCTGATACTGTGCTCAGTTAGTATTACTCATATCGTAAAAAATGCTCTGATACTAACAGGCTATATCATGTGATACTATGTGACAAGCCTGGTGTCATGTACTAATGAGCAGTGGACATGAAATAACAGCATTTGGGACGTATTTAACAAATAAAGCAGAATGCAAACTGCGCTCTGCGAAAATATCAATATTGATAAAAGACCAGCATCATCCTTTAACATTAGCAACTTGATAAAACATCTTATCTCTATCTTTTCTACATTTTTTTAATGATTATTTTTCCTGGTTTTTCTCCCTAATTTTGCTCTCTTGAACTCCCAGTCACAGATGGCTGTGTTCAGGTTTTGAACTGGTGATCTTCATGTGATTGGTCAAATGTGTTTCTCTTGCAGCATGATCTCTGGCATGAGGGCGACCAACATGAGCATGCAAAGCTGTATCAGTGCATGTGGTCATCAAAAATGAGAGCAAGGTGCTCTAAATTTAGTGTACACAACTTCTATTTGGTATTTGCGAGGGTGAAGCAGTGAGGCTAGCATGCAGAGAAACTGTCGAGTGTGAGAGCAGTTCAGTTCTGCGAGAACTGAACACTGAAACACACGCGCTCCACCCCCAACCCCTCCCCCCATCAGTATGTACCCCTTGCGCACACTAAATAAACTCGCTATGTTGTCTCAGATTGATCAACACCACTTGGGTGCTCAATGTAGTATCAGTATCTGTATTAAGAAGTACAAAAAAACATACACATAGACGGCATGAAAAGATTGTATCGATGCATCACTAGTTCTTAGCTCTGCACAAACATACAAACACTGTGACACGATGGACTCTTCGGAGCAAGAGGGAGTCAATAGATTGAAAAAAGTTCAAGAATGACATCTTTGAAAAGGACTAGAGGTTTTTATTTTTATAAAATAATAAATAGCTGGGAGTGAGTAAATATGATTGGCCATTTGTAATGAGGGTCAAATTCCATTTTCCAGTAATGGCAGGCAGTTCTTAGCTACTTTTATCAAGCTAAGATTAGAAAATTTTTCTTGACAAATTCTAGGTCATTCTCCAGCCAAGTGGCTCCAAGATTAACCACGTGGTAACTGATGGTCAAGTAAGTTTATCCAGAAATGACATTAAATTTCAAAGCATTAAAATGATTAATTTGAGAAACTTAAAATTAAGCAGCACTAAAAGAAAACCTGCTCAGACTGAAATGGAGGTATAAAAAACTGGCCTGTGTGATCTTTTCGTGGAGTTCCTCATAACGATGTGATAGTTCCTCTTCACGCAGAACACATGTGGAACTTAGCCTGACCACAGATGATGCTTTTCTCTCTGGTGAGTCCAAACAGCACTTAAATATGTATATTTTCTACTTATATCTATATTTAAGTATGTATATGTTCTGCTATCATCTATATTTATCATATCTAGGAGTAATTAACTTCTTGAGTCCGTGATTTTCCTGATGTATCAGTCCCATATTGAGCAGAATGCGTGGGCTGAACTGGACATGTATGATCCTCCCCACTGATTCTGAACACTCCTCCACTTCCTTCTCTTGGTTTCAGCCCTGCAATAATACTCAAACTCCAGAGCCTGGGCAGAGGAAAATAAACAATACTAAAAAAAAAAAAAAAAACTGTGCCTGAACCAGCATGTGCTAGTACAATAGCAGCTACACTCTGATAGCATATTGTGGCACATTAGCGAATTCCTTTGCGAAGCTGAAAGCCTGAGCACGCATTGTGTCTGGATCTCTCGCTCCTCAAGGATAACCAGAGCCATTTTGCCCTTGACAATAATTCATCAGAAGATGAAGTGCAGGCTGTGAAGCAGTCTGCCACGAGGGCTAGTGTGAGGATGCAGAGCCATGACTCAGACCCACAGTACACAGTGGCCAAAGAAGCAGGAACTCTGGGTTCCAACTAAGAGGAAGCAGAAGAGAAGACAAGAGAATCGCCACACAGATACACTTTGGGTGGCATCTGTATTCAAATCTGATTCAGGGAGAGCTTCTAATTCATCTTAATGCATCTACATTTTTTGATGACCACTTGCCCTTTTAACACCCCAACGCCAAGGCAACTGCCTTGATGCCTTGCTGCCTCCGCTGTCAGACAACTTTATGTCTTAGAAGGCAGCACTGTTATATTACGACTCGTAAGGAAACAATCTGAGACACCCTTTGAAGGAAGCATGACATGATGACATGCCAAGATACTAGCCCCAGCCTCAGACTCTCCAGCAACATGCCACAGAGCATCTGATATATTTTGTGCACGTTTTTGGCCACGAGCTTCAGAATCTTGAACACTGCAATCTGATCGGTATCTCTGTACCTCTATGTATACACATGTCTGTGCAGATTGTAGTGAAACAACAAACCTTTGAACACTGGGGCACTTGTTTGCTGATGGGCTACGGGGAAGCCTGTGGTTGGTTGTTTGCCACATCAGTCAAATAGCTTCTGTGTGTAAAAGCAGGCGGTTCTTGGACAATATTTATTATCAAAAACACATCAGGCTCTCTAGCAAATGTTAAAAGTCTAGCTTGCGAGATTACTAAGATATCAATATATACTTATAGTCACTAACCCCAGAAAGAAAAAAAAGGAGTTAGGGAATTTTCTGTGTATACACCAGCTATTTCTCATCACAAATAAAATCGTAAGTCGAAAAACAATTACAAAGAAACTAATTTATACTGTCATTATTGTCCAGAGTGGCTGCTGCACCTGACCTAATGACCTGCTGCTGCACAGAATTATGGGATAAATAGGACAATGAAGGACATAGTCATAAGCTTATGAAATTGACTGAGTATGTTAATGCAATTGATTGAGTATGTTAATGCAATACAAATACAGCATGTGATGGCATACTACAATTTCATAACAAAAAAATTCCCAATCTCGAACAAAAATGATGCTGCTAGAGGCTAACCTCTATGCATTTCTCCTCACAGCACTTCTCAAACTAAATTCATTCAAAATATCTCAACTCGGGCTGTAGGACTTGAGTCCAAGGCTGGTCTTGAGACATTTTCTGTACTGGCTTGGACTTGTCTCTGTCTAGGGCATTGGTGTCACTAAATATTGTCTTGATCTTGACCAAGAGTTTGTAAAAAAAATAATGTTTGTGTTGTCTTTTCTTTCCATATGCACAATGTTTGGAAGAAATAATTTGTTCTTCTAGATAAATAGCTTAATCACTGGAGCAATGCACAAATGGAGCCAACTAGTTGAAGTAAAAGCTTGGCCTTGAAAGGGATTTGATGGTTTTCTGTCTCAGTCTTGACTCTATGTCTCGCTTTCATTTGGACTCAATCTTGACTTGGCCTCGACCTGCTTAAAACTCAGTCTTGTCTCAATCACAACTAGTCCTGGTCTTGGCCTTGACAATGGTAGTCTTGACTACAGCCCTAAACTTCACATAAAGGACTGCAACACTGTTTAAGTTCAGAATCCAGAAAAATCTCTCTTGTAGGCCTGCTGGTCATAATCAGATTAACACTGTTCATTCATTCACTTTCATCCTTGTCAGGGTCACAGTGGATCCAGAGGCTATCCAAGGAATCCCCGGGCATGGGGTGGGAATACAACCTGGATGAGGTCACCAGGCACCATGCACACACACACATATTCACCCCCCACATATACACCTATAGAAATTTAAAATCACCGATCCACTTCCTGGCACGTTTTTGGGAGGTGGGAGGAAACCAGAGTGCCCAGAGGAAATCCACACAGGCATGATGAGCACATGCAAAACTCCACACAGACAGTAACCCAAGTTCAGGTTAGAACCAGGGATCCTGGAGCTGTGAGGCAGCTTTAACTGTATACTGCTGTAATCTGTCAGAGCTCCAAATTGTCTAACATTAGATCATGTTTTAAGTCATTGTTTCATTATCAGAATCATTACCCTAGAGATCTTTAAACAAGCCCAAAACAATGTATGCTCTTCACAGTCACCGATGTCTATATAGATGTATATGCAGTGAAAACACCAGTGCTCTTCTATTTGAGTAATTAGTCACTTCAAGGAAGTATCACTGACTGGTTCTAGAGTTTTGAGTAGAAATACTAGGCTGCTTGGGCTCCAGAGCTCTGTCAGAGATGAGGCATATGATGAACAATACTTGTACACTGCTGTCAAAAAATCAGCTGGGTGAAAGTATTTGACTAGGTAAAACAGCAGTCTGTTCAAACGTTCGGAACATGACTCCCTTCCTACAAATACAGACGGAGCAGACAGCACTTTTAACATTTCTGACACATCCATTATCATTTTCAACCAAGGCTTAATGCAGTTCCAATTGCTTTTATTGTCTTAATGTTTTAAACCCTGCATAAAAGTCCAATTATTGTACTTTGTACACAGAAATTAGGAGAGAATAATGATGCATCTGAGGGTTGATTATTTTCCCATCACTAACACACACACACACACACAGAGAGAGCCTGGTACTGCTTGGAAACAGCTCTCTCTTTTCCCTGCAGGATCACACTCAGGGCAGGAGATAACCACGGGACGTGCAGATTACTCTGATGACTCAGCAAAGCCCTCAGAGCTTCAGCTCACACTCTTCATTGAGTGAATCTGTTAGCTTCTGCATACCCACGTGACATATCCTCCTATTAGGTATTATTCAACGTATTAATCTGACTGGTCAGAAGGTGTTGATTAATTGTCTATAACAGCAGCTCCAACAGTAGGTCAGGCTGCAAGGCAAATTACAGGTATGTATTAATCCGCTCGTGGACATTCATATCATCCGACTCTAACAAGTGTTGTCATTTTAAGGTGCAAAAGTAGATTTTTTTATATTTCTTACTAGTACAAATAATCTGGAAAAACATGTTTGAACATGATTAAAAGTAATGGTTCACACCATGGCTTGAGAACAAGTGTACTTCGTGGCTAAGAAAACCCCTCTGGAGAACTGCCTTATGGTCCGGAATGCTTGTTTGTGTTTAAATGGGTGTCTTGTCAGTCATTTTATAGACATTCCTCAACGCCCTTCACCCCGCCTCATCTCAGTCTCAAATCGGCATACGCCCAGCGCAGCCAGATAATTCTCATGTGAGCGATTACCAGTGAAGGGGATGAACCTGGACACAAAACTGACAACATTACTCCCAGACAAGTGTGTAAACACAATCTGTATAAAGCT
The DNA here is from genome assembly GCA_022985145.1 of Pangasius djambal. NCBI lineage: Eukaryota > Metazoa > Chordata > Actinopteri > Siluriformes > Pangasiidae > Pangasius > Pangasius djambal. Next base: position 15,428,258 of record CM040991.1, read on the forward strand.
TTGTATTGTTCGAATGCTATATCGCCTTTATATAACAAATCAAGTAGATGTGATTTTTTTTCATTACAAAGAAAAACTTATTCAACCGTCTTCATAAATCATTACTATTTTTGTGTGTTTATAGTGTTATCACTTGGCTTTCATGCAGTTGAACAGTCTATCTTTTAGCTAAGAATGCTTACGTGCTCATACCAGGGCTTAAGAGGACAGCGACTGAATTATCATTATGAAATGAATTTTGTGTGCTAATAGTGTTTTAACTTGTTGAATGTCTGAGTTCGCTTGAACATCCATCACTAATGCTAATAACTCTAGTTAGCATGCTAATCCCCATAGGTTCTGGGGGCCGAGCTTTGTCTACATGGGCAGGACTTTGCAGAGGTGGAGGTGGCTGTATATTCAAGTGTACATCTTTTCATCGTTTATCTTTTTGTTTCGGCATATGTGAAGGAGTGGTTGTCTTTCTCAGTATTCTGTCTACTCTCCGCTCACAGTATGTAAACAGCTCCTGCACCGACCTTCTTTTGGCTCATTACTGACCTCTAGCAGCTTCCATGCACACCCACCCACCCACCCACACACACACACACACACACACACACACACACACACACACACTGTTCACTTAAAGAGCAAAATTGATGCATTTAACAGAGGAAACCACACTATACACCCAAAACCACTTCCTTTGGTCGCCATGGAACTGAAAATGTACTTGACCACTAATAGGCATGAAAATGCTTTCAGAAGACATTTTATTTACCATCATGTGACATAAATTCACTGCTCAATGCATACAGAGACCAGAGAACTCAAAATCTGTCCCCTACGTCCGAGTTGCTTTCTAAAAATCACACATTGTACGTTTAATACCAGAAAAGCAATGCTTATAAGAGTGAGTTCAGAGAGCCATAGGCATGGTGGGAAGGCAGACTGAAGTAGGCAGACTCAGACGTTTGGCAGCACGCCTGCCATGCTGACTCACATCTCCGGCCCAAGATAGAGTCTCAGGAGCCAGGAAGCGACAGCTTTCTCAGCACAAGCTGAGAGGCCACGAGCCCCAACATGCAGGTGTCCGTCACATGACTTCAGCACACATCAGCGGGCCACCTGGCACACACGTCAACACGTAAACCTGTTTACTGCACGCTAGCCAGTCACACACGACTAAAACTGACGTCTAATGTAATAAACAAAACACAGACAGCAAAAAGACTGCTGACTCATCATTACTACATGATACCGACGCTTCAGTTATGTCTCTTTAACGCTCGTCCTTTGAGGAAATCTATAAATGTCAAAACTAAATTTATACCTCATATAAGACCTGAATGGTATGGATGAAAATGACGTTACAATTGCTGTATCTGTGAATATCACAGTTTAAGATTGGCCTGCATTAATTAAGGGAGAAATTAAACACAACAGGGCATGCTGTTATAGGAAAATATTCAACAACGGGTTTCGCTTTGAGCCGTTACAACCCCACGGCTGATAATGTTCCAATAACAGCACGTCCCAAAGTGTTTTATTCATTTTATAAGACAACAATTTGTCAATGATGACAGTTTTCAGATTAACTAATACTGTGTGCATGGACTTTGCATGTTCTCCCCATGCTTCGGGGTTTCCTCCGGGTTCTCCGGTTTCCACCCTCAGTCCAAAGACGTGCATTTTGGCTGACTGGCTTTTCCAAACTGTCCGTAGTGTGTGAATGGGTGTTGAGTGTGTGTGTGTGTGTGTGTGTGTGTGTGTGCAGTTGTGCCCTGTGATGGGTTGGCACCCCATCCAGGGTGCCCCACTGCCTCGTGCCCTGAGCCTCCTGGGATATTCTCCAGGCTCCCCACGACCCTGTGTAGGATAAGCGGTACAGAAAATGGATGGAATGGATTTAGTAATAAATGACGCATCATACTTCTGAACCACTTATAGTTACATTTAATGTTGTGGAGCAGCCAAGAGACAAGTATAAATAGTCGTTTCCTCATCAGACTCTCTTTTTATTTCCCTCTTGAAAAAAAAAAGAAAAAAAAAAAAAAAAAAAAAAAAAAAAAAAAAAAAAAAAAAAAAAAAAAAAAAAAAAAAAAAAAAAAAAAAAAAAAAAAAACGCAGCTTGTTATGTTACTAAGAAACCAGAAAGCACAAAGTCTCTTCTGTTGTGGAAAACATACTGACTGTTACAAAGCGCTGACACTGGAGACTCCTTACATAAATGTTTCATAAACATCTTACAGAAAACATCAGCATATTAAAGATTAGATGTTTTTCTTTGTTAAATAAAAACGCGTTGTTTTTTTTTAAAAATCCTTTCATCATTAGGCTGAGACTTTATGAAGCGTCCGCCGTACTTCCAAGTCCTTGTGAACACATTAATATAAACCTGTGATTTGAATTACGGCTGGCACAACTGTCAGAGCTGCTGTTGTAGAAAATGAATCAACACCTTCTGACCAATCAGATCAAGAGTTCAGCAGCACTGTGGTATAACTACACTTCATCTGGATACACTTGGCAGAATACGAATGTAAAAGTGGAATGAACATCTCAAAGAGGGAAGTGTATATAATACGATATGGCAAATATTAATTCAACGGGAACAGAAACTGAAATTTTTTTAGTCACTCTAAACTGGCGTGATTGAGCTTCATGTCTGTTCCACTTTAAATAATCACCTTTTTTCCACCAGGGCCTTAAAGAAAGAATACAGAAATCGCTATAATATAATATAGCATGAGATGCGCAGCAGGATTGTGAATTGGTGGAGACTGGGGCAGTTGTTCAGTTCAGTCTGAAGGCTTCAGCATCTCCTGAGCAGGGAGCCATGAGATTTAATTACACGGGGTGGAATGAGGCAGGCAATTTACTGCCATCAAATTGAGATGATGAGAAAAGCTATATGACACAGCAAAGCCATCAATCTTCTGCAAATATGAATCATCTTGTTCCCTTGTTATTATGACAGACATAGTGAAATATTCTGGAAACTCATTTCTGCTGGTGTCTAGGAGGACGTCTCATCATTGCCACTTGTTAGATCGTTAAAGCTTTTTGTTTTGTAATTGAAATCATTTCTGTTGAATGCGCTGCGAAGGCAACGGCATTTCAGCATACAGGAAAAAGGTTTGCACGATGTCAAGCTGAAAGCTTTTACGTTGCTGTAATAAACCATATATCGATGACCTGTCATGGGTTAGCATGAGAAGCTGAAGACAGTTACTGACTGAGAGCTAATAGAAGTTCTGCCTGTATTTAACACATAGTTGGAAAATGAAAGGAGATGAAATGGGCTTGTGTGCTTTTGTTTAATATTTGCTTCACGCTGAATGCTTTGAGCTTCCTGTTGGAATAGGAACATCCGACTTCCTGGGTGAAAATGGGAAGTACAGCGAGGCAGCAAAGCCGCCGTTTCAACCTTCACATTTAGAGGACGTTAGAAAGAGAGAGGGAGAGAGAGAGCGAGAGAGAGAGAGAGAGAGAGAGAGAGAGAGAGAGAGATGCTGCAAGCTACAGTTCCGAGGAGTCGCTGCGGTGTGCACACACACACTCGCAAACGCTCTGACACACACACAGCTGCCAGCCTGATCCAGAGTGCACTCTAATCGTCATCTTCACTGTGATTAACGAGAGCGTCATGCAAAGCCACTTACTGGATGGAGGCGCGTTCGGGATCGGCCAGGTCTGGCTGGGCAAAGCATCCGGACACCAAGGAGCCCATAGAGTCCCCTGGCAGGAGAAAAGAGGAGGACAAGGAGACAAGGACAGTCCTTGCTAATAAACTCCTGAGCTCTCGCTCCTGCGCGCCATGTGATCTCTCAATAAACTCCTGAGCTCTTGGTCCTGCATGCCATGTGATCTCTCACTCCCTCTGTGCCGGCTCTGACCTACATGGCTGCTAGGACACAGGTAGCCCTTTCTTGCTTATTCATTAGGAAGGCCATAGAGCGTCTCCAGAACGGCTGGACGAGTGCCGCGCTTCCTGCCTTATGCTCCATCTGCAGGCCGGATGGGGAGGAAGGTGTGGGGGGGGGTGGTGCTGAGTGGGGAGGGGGGGGTGGGGAGTGGTGGACTGGTACATGGCCCCTCCTCGTGGAAAGGAGTCAGAGAGAAAGGGAGGGCCAAGACAGTGAATGGAGAAGATTGTGCTCATCAGGAACGCTGTGATGTCAGCGCTGACTTTATTTACGTCCGACACGCTGTGGGGAAGAAGTCAGGAGCCTGCCTGGGTGCAGCGAGTGCAGACTGCTGCTGCTCCTCTGCTGGAGCTATAAATAACGCCGCAGCACCGCCTTACAGCTCAGTGGACTTGACAATGAGGACGTGCATCACATGTGAGCTGCGTTTCTATTCCATGAGTGCACGGGTGAGACTGCATGCTTTAGTACTAACACGATCCATTCGCTTGTTAACGGCGTCTTCGGCAGGATTACTGTTTAAGCAGCACTGGATGAACTGTTTGCTTCAAATGAGTTCACAATTTCACTGTAAAAGCACGCAAGCTGTACGACTGCAGGATGATCACGCAGTCATTTATCATGATTACTTATTCAGCTATTTTTGAAAGAAAATGATACTGCACTTCCTTTATGTAAACAAAAGAACACTGTACATTATAAAGCAATATTCTAACCATATATACCAAATATAAGCAGAGTTAGGCTAAAAATAAATCACAACAGTCAATATATAGGAATAATCTCTGATCCCTAACATTAGAGCAGTTAGCTAACTTTAGTGAAACTCACCACTATCACAGTCACTTATAGGCCACAATTATGAAATTTTGGATGATGATTGTGATTAAAAATGTCCTATTGTCTTTATGGCACATCCACAATCATTGATCACCACTAATACGATCCATTCGCTTGTTAATGGCGTCTTTGACAGGATTAAGTATACTCAACTTGTGTTTGTTACGTTAGTACTATTTGGACAGGGTAAAATGAAGTAATTTTTGGAAGGAGTCTCCAGTGTCAGAGGTAAAGCTGTAACTTGTCCCAGACAGGAACTTTTCCAGGATGGTAGCATGGCAAGCTGCTGTAATGTAATGTAAACTGTTGTAATGTAAGCAATTCCAGTTATGCTATGGATGTAAACATTTGCACTCACATTGACTGACAAAATGTCTCACAGCAGAGACAGGATTAGGATCAGTGAGTCACTTTGCATTATGTACGTATGTTGTCATTTAACCTTTTGCGGACAATGCAGACGAATCGTAAAATCTCATGTACTGATGTACATGTTTCAAATATATAGCATTTTATCAGTGTTACAGACGTGACCTTTTTTTTTTTTGGGACACGTTTCCTACAAAGTCTGTGAATTTTACAGACCATTACAGAAAATATCATATGTAAGCCTATAACAGGAGACTTAAACGAACAAAAAAAAAGTGTAGATTTGAAAATATTTCTTGTTCTGGGAATACATCATTAAGAAAAAAGGTGGCATTGTGGATGTGACGTTTTTGAACAAGAACCGATTTTCTCTATAATTCAACCTGAGAAGTTAAATACAGGTGAAATTTCCGTGAAAGACACGAGTGAACATTTTAAAACTAGTTTCGCTCCTGTGCTCACAATTTTATTTCTCCATGGTAAATTCGAGTACCTGTTTTTAAAAAAAATCCTCAATTACAATTTACCGTTTCGAGTATTGGGCAAAACGACGGAGGCACGGCAGTGCAGAGACGAGGGTCTGTGCAGCAGATGACAAAGAATGTCAACTGTGTAGGAGCACGTTGCATCAGATGTGAAAAACAATGTTGCTGTCTGCCGTCACTGCAAAAATGAACACAAATATCATCCCAGCACGTCTTCAATGCTGCAGCACCTGAAAAGGCGACATCCAGGTTTCTCGGATCCGCCGTCAGACGCGGCACGGTAAGCTCACTAACAGACAGATTTGAGTAATTTTGAATAATCTTAACTTGCACGCTCGTTTTAAGCACAAGCCCAAAAATGATGAGTATGATGTTTTTGATGTGTGTGATGTGTATGATATAATCGCATTACATTATGAAAGCGTTTTTCAGCACTTAAACACCTACCAGAGCGTCAAATTTCATAGAAAATAGACAGAAATGATCATTATCTCTGACCAAATGTGAAGAAAAAATGTGAATACATCAATATTTTTCCAAATGTGCATCGCATGTTTCAATATAAGGTCATAACTCCCGCTTTGAGTTTGCATGTTTCCATGGTTACTCATCACACAAATCAAGGAATTATAATCACTGCAGCATTTCTATCATAAAACAGTGGTCAAATATCAAATATTGAGTGATAGATTATTCCATTAGCAATAAAGTCAGTAGTGACAGCCCTACAAGTGATAACAGGAACTAACATGTTTTACTACAAACAGGTAAAAAGTATGATGTGTCGTTCATTAATAAGCAAAAAAAAAAAATGTACTAGTTGGCAACTCGCTGTGGTATAAGAGGAATAAACACTTTGTGACGTGCTGTTATAGGACGCTACTATAACACTACTATACGTCACTATGTCATGTTAGTGCGAAATCGGAGTGGGACTACACTACCCATCAGCCCCTGCATGTCACATGACCTCACTGAGCACTCACCCGTGTCCTGTTTCACCTAATTAGTAACACTAAGTTAGCATTTTGTCTAGCATTTGTCGTTTGTTGTCGTGTGTACTTATCATCTATACCCTGTATGATCCTCAGCTCATGTTTAAGAGTTGAAGCTCTATGTCGTTTGTTTTGTTTGTGTTTTGTTTAATATTAAATTGCTTGCACATTGATCATTTTCCTATAACAGCACCCCCAGTCATGCGTTATTCCTTCCTTAACTATGTAGCCAACGTAAAAGGTATAAACTTAAAAAGAAATATTTTTTTCATGCATGATAATATAAAGCAATGTGGTTGTACGCTCCTGCTCCAGCTCTGATTAATCAGCTTCAACAAATTCACAAGGAAGCTGAGCAGAGGCTCGAGCCCATTCTCCTCCTCTCATCCAGGAAAACACGCAAACTCGGCTGAGGGAGGAATCCAGATCCTCAGCCGACATAATAACCTTTAATCCCTAAAACTCTGAGGAATTTCCTTCAGCTCCTGAATCACGTGCGGTTCAAGCAGAGCCGAGCGGTGGGCTGTAAAGGGCCTTTGTGTTAAAACATGAGGAAACGCACCGAGCCGAGCCCACAGGTAGCGGCAGCCTCTACTTCAAAAACACACACTCGGAGCAGGATCAAGCTGAAAATACAGCAGGTGTGTACATCTAAACGTGATTTACACATCATATCATACGTTTTCACTGAATCCTGAAGTCAGGTTAATATGCTTTACCCACATAAAGTGAGTTCAATTATTTATTTGAGTTAAATCATCATTTTAGCAAGCGGAAATAAATAAGAGCAGCAAAGATTAATAGTCATATAATATGAAAGAACAGCAGCTGTAGAACATCAGATAAAAAGCTGTCTTGTTTTTTACCCTCCTCGTATGGTACACACTAACCTGGTAATTGTATAATCAAGCAATATTAATATTTTTAATAATTAATTCAATGCAATCACCGATACGACTGAAAAAGTAAACTAATCAATTATACTACTTTACGTTCTTGAGAGCTGTCTTAGCTTTATCTGTTTGTTTGTTTTTTCATTTAGTTTACAATTTAATATTAGAAACAAACGGATTTTAGAAACAATAAGAAATAATATTTTGAAATGCTACTTTCAGGTACAGTCAGACAAGCCATGTTTAACTTAAACGTGTACATGCTATTTTAGTCTTTTTCGCTATCCTGTCACAAATCTACCTGCGCCAAACAAACCGGCACTGTGTTTCAAATCGCACACTTATGTACTATTCTAGATGGTTACTGAGTACTAATACTAACTGATTTTCCTATTACAGTTAGTGTTTGAATTTTAAAAACCTCTCACAGTGCCTTCAGACCTACCCAAAACGTGTATTTGTGTACCTTCTGGATTTTCTTGACTGAAATTCTATATAAATTCAAAGGTTTCGATTTGAGACGCGGCTCGTTACAATAATCACAACGGCAGCGCAAGAGACATGAACTCGTGCTTGAAATCGCTTAACATTTTACGGTTCGATGTGGAAGCCTGATGCACTGGTGTGTTTTGACTCCGATGTGCCATCTTCTGATGTCACTTTTGTTCGTCCAGATGCACATGAGATACATGAGTGTGTGAATAATGCCACTCGCACTACCTCCGCTCCTGCACGCTCTCGCAAAGCCATGTGCCAAGTATCAAACACATACTTCCAGATACTTTCGCTAGACTGTTTTTCAGTCACTTACATCACACACACACGTGTTACTTACATTAAAAAAGTGTTACAATAGTCCTATATTATAATTCTGGAAATTAAAAATAAAATGTAGGGTGGTTAAGGCTTGGGACTGCAGAAAATTCACAACGTCCGTTTGGGGTCATTTACCCATAAAGCTCAGGAATACTTGAGATACATCATGCTTAATCATTTAGATGCTGGTTAGATGATCTTACAGAATTTTAGAATCAACTCTAAACGAGAACTGTTTTTTTTTTTTTACTTGCTAAGGCATTATTTTTGGAGTGCATCATTGTATTTTGTTGGGCATACATTAGAAGACTTTTTTTTTTTTTTAATTAAGTGAAAAGTGTAAAGTACATTATGACAGGACCATCAGAATGGCTCTGAGGCCAACAAAAAAGTTTTTCTGCTCAATTTTTCTGCTCGTCTTGTGAAATTCCAGAAATAAAGGCGCCTCTCGGTCACTCACGCCTGGTCATGTCGCCTCCGTCTCTGCTGTCACTCATACACTGACAACTGACAGCTAAATACACTCTGACATGTGCCTACTGCAGGGCGAGGTGGCCTAGATGTGCGTTAGAAGATGTAGTTTGTTGTTTGTTGCAGTAATCATGAGGTTCATGATTACTGTACTTTCAGTAATTTCTTTTTCTACAACAGCAGTATAGCAGTATTGGTCTCTCTTAAGAGAATTATTTCCTCCCTTTGCATTATTGTGTTTTGATAACGAACTATAATTCAGCAGCAGATGGCGCAATTTCATCAAAATGAATCAAACGTTCGTAAGAGAACTGATGCTGCAGATGTTCCTTCTTTAACACAGTTTTACACTTCTCAATAATTCAGTTCTCTCTTTACAGAAAACTCATTTTATATATATATATATATATATATATATATATATATATATATATATATATATATATATATAACAATTTCATCCTGTAAATAAGTTTTCTAATCTAATCATGATATAATAAATTGGTACACATAGATCTTACCATTATGAAATTATTCTAAAACAAATAATTTAATTTAACCCACATCTAAGCACAAATTTTATCACATGTAGTTTTTAGTGTTTTTAACATCCCAGCATTTAAGCAAACCTACTTTTAATAATTTGAGAACATTAAAATTCACTTGATATTACTTTAAATTAGTATAAAATGTCTAGATATGGATGAATTAATCTTATAACAACTTAAAATGTATTTTTAAAAAATTATACATTATGAGTGGTTAATTACTGTTAAAATGGTTGGAAAAATATAACCTATAATTATAATTCAACTTATTAGAAATTGTATTGATATATAAATTATTATAAATTAAATTATAAAAGGTAATTATAATTTTTTTTTTTAGCAAAGTAAATAATGTAGGTTTTAGGCCCGTCAGAAAAAACATCACTGTTTAAATACCGTTCTAATTTATGTATTCAAGAGAACAGTTATGTATTCAAACTCCAAAAAAGTACACGGTGATCTCATTTTCTACATTCAGTCGCTTCACGTACGTCTTCAGTAACCTATTTTTCGAAATCTTTTTTGGTCAAATGACCCTTGTTGTTTGATGGCGGGATTGCACGGATTCCAGCTTGCCTAATAAATGCAAAGCCAAGTAAAATATCAGCAAAGATACAATAAATATTACCGTAAAAAGAAAAACAAACGTAAAATTATGTCACTGGCTCCTTGAGATTTTCTGCGCTTAAGAAAATGACACTTCCGTGGTTTCTGTGATATAAACGCGCAGTGTAGCTGTAATGATTTATGGCAAAACACAATTAGAGGTTAATTAATATTCGAATATTCAAATGCATTCAAATGAATCTTCTAAATGATTCAGTGAATCTTCTAAATGATTCAAACTGAGTGCATTGAATTCAAAAGAAGCTGACCGCCCCAGTGTTATCCCCATCTCTAAATCTCATGTGAGCAAAAGTGTGCAGGTGTGTAATTTTTTTTTAAATTGCGCTGAGCCGCTGTGTCCCAAAGCTCATTCTCTAAAATGCAGATGAATGCAGAAAGCAGCAACGCTGCAAACAAAAGAGATGATCATCACACTGCCGATACAGGTGTTCACTGACTCTACAACAAACGATCCAGCTGTGTTTATAATGTAAACGCGGGCCATGTTGCAGCTAACCCTCGTGCCCTACCTCGTCCAGCTCTGCAGCCAATCGCTTGCGTCCTTCCCCATCATGCCATTGGCCAAAGCTCCATCCGTGTGTCCGCCAATCAAGTCCACTCGCTCTGTGGATGTGTTCAGGAAGGAGGAGGTCACCTCCAGGGCAGCTTTCCCGCTCTTCCCGGTCGCACTGACGCTCAGCACCTCCTCATGCCTGCTGCTAGCCTCCATAAACAGGCCGCTTTCCTTCAGCCGCTGCTGGATCATGGGCGTGAGGGGCATCTCCACAACCCTGCGTGTGTGCCCTGGCTCAGTCTGTGTGTCCGTCTCATCAGCCGAGGAAGAGAGAGCATCCAGTGAGTCCAGGCTGCTGTAGAGTGTGACGCACAGGCGATCCGACTCCAGGATGCTTTCAAACTGACTGCTGAACACGTCTGTGGCCTCCTCACTCACGCTGGCTCTGCCCTCTACACTCCTACTGAGAAGAATGTAGCAGTAAGTTAGCGCTAAGATACTCCAACTAGATATCATTCAATATTCAACACTCAAACTAGAAGTTACTTCTATATATACTGGCTTGTACACACTCACCTCCTAACACACTCAATTCTGAAATCTGATTGGTTAGAAGGTGCTGATTATTTTTCTATAACACTGTAGATCTGGCCATAAGACGAATCACAGGTTCACATTAATGTGCTTGTTCTGATATGTTAGCGTTTCTATAGTAACAACTAGTTCACAGAAACTTGTACAGCAAATGCTCCACATAATGCTAAAAGTCTACCAATAAAAGGATTTTTTTAACATAGAAAAACGTATAATCGCTGCTGTGGTTAAGATTTCTGTGACGAGATGTTTATTTAACGTTTTTGGAAGGAGTCTCCAGTGTCGGAGCTTTGGAACAGAATCTTTAACTGTTCTCACAAAGTTTTCAGGACGCTATGCTGTTTCTCTCTAACATGACAAGCCACACTTTGTCTTAATAACTTCAACAGATAGAAAATAAAAGAGTCTGGTGACTCTCTATATCATGACACCAGGAAGTAACTTGTCTGGCGGACGTTCCACAACATTAAATGTAACTATAAACGGTTAAAAAGTATGGCATGTTGTTCATTAATAAATAAAACATTGTAGTCATTACCAAACTGCCATGGTGTAAGAGGAATAAAACACTTTGTGTGGTGTTATAGGAAAATAATCAACTTCGGCGCGGTAACAGTAACTCAGGACACACCACATGACCCCATCACTGATTATTTTCCTGTAACAGCACAGCCTGTCAGGTTTTATTCCTTGTGTATCGAATTGTCTAGATCTGGGATGGGCAAATTAAAGCTCAGAGTAGTTTTCAACCTTGGAGCTCAAAAATGAGTTAGTCAAGGTGGTACGTTTGTCATTTACCACCTTCTAGGGTACAATTTTGAATATATTAACATTATTCCTACCACTAGATGGCAGACAAACGCAACAATAACAGCCAAGTGCAAAGACTGGACTGTAAAATTATTATTTTTTAAAGATTTAAAAGAGTAAGTAAAGTACTGTAGTGTTCTATCATATTACCTGTGTTAGCTGTTATGCTAAAGAGCCAGTTAGTGACATTTTCAAACCAGCAGCTGCTTTGCAGGTTTGGCAAAGTGTATTTTTCTTTTTGCCAAATGACAATATCAATATTTTGTTGCACAGCAACAAGCCACTTTTTTTTGACGTAAGATTTTTTTTTTTTATGCCTGATATTTAACAGAGATATCTGAAACAATGCTGGATAAAAGAACATGAGAAGAAGTGTGTTAACGAGAAATAACATCTGGTTGTCTGGAACCAAATGACAGCTCTGATAACACACACCTTCACACATTTTCAGTAAGTGTGATGTACCTAAGCATCGTGTCCTGAGAACAATCAAGGAGCATATCAGTATTGGATCAGTATTTGGGCTTGTCCAGTGCTCTGTGCTCTGATATTGAAAAAAAATGGAAATAAAATAATAAATTATTTAATTTAAAAAAGGATCGGTGCATCCCAGCTATTGTGCTCAGTCATTTCTGAGCTGGAAAAAAGAAAGTGTAAATGACGGACATGCACTAATCAGTACAAAACAGGAACAGCACTAGGCAACACGCTGCCAAAATATTTGGTGGGTAGAAAGAAGAAGTGCTGCCGTGCATTAGCCACCAGCTTTCAGTCCATGTGGTGCTCATTAAAAGAAGCACAGTCAGATATTATTACTGCAATATCAGCAGGAAAATGCGAATATGATCCTGCTAGCTAATGGCTAATCCAGCGCGTGTGTGTGTGTGTGTGTGTGTGTGTGTGTGTGTGTGTTGCAGTGTGAACCTCATACCTGGCTGAGCTGTTTTCTGTCGCTTCAGAAACACACACCACTGGCACCGTGGCCTTGAGTGTGTTGTCCCGAGAAGGTTTCTCCATGTCCTGAGTCGCCTCTTCCTTCTCTTCAGCCTCTCCATTCAGAAATACCTCTCCGTCAGCCTGGTCCTCCACAAAGCGCAGCTTCTTCTGGGGTTTCTCTCGTGCTTTGCCCCCGTCCAGGAAGGCACTAAAGATGCCGGGGATCTCCGCCAGGATTTTGCTGGACTCATCCAGAGAGGCATCCAGAAGCCTTGGTGACGAGTCTGCACTCTCGTCCCCCTCCTTCTTTTCCATAACAGGCACCGGTGCAGGTTTATGTTGGCTTGTGGGTGCATTCCTGGCGTCTGGGCCGAGAGCGGGGCTCGCACAGTGCAGCTCCTGCGCTGAGCTCGGGTCCTGAATCAGCGCCTCACACCACGAGTCGAACGTCGCGTCGCTCAGCTTTTCTGTCTGCCCGGAGTCTGAGGCGCCGTTCTGTAGCTCTGAGGCGTGATCGGCTGTGCCCGGAGGAGAAGGAGGCGTCCCGTTGCAGGGGATCATGTCTGAAGTGGCGTCTCCCGATTGACTGCCCTGCTCGGCTGCCACAGCATCCCGGGCTCGAGCCGTGAGGCCACTCAGCAGCTCGGACAGCTCCCTGTCTATCTCCTGAAAGAGTGACGTCTCGTCGAGTTCATCCTCCTGGATGGAGGGGTCAGGGGTTGTGCTGATGTTGTCCTCCAGCTGGGGGTTCGAGTCACGTGTAGAGGCTGAACAGAGACAACAGAGCACATACAGACAAAGATTCCTATATTAACCATTCAGTCAAAAAGACCCATTTTTGAAATTTTTAAAGCATTATATACAGATTTTCCCAATATGAAACTTTAATTCCATCAAACATCTAAAAGTCACATGAATATGTGTGCTATAGATACAAACCCCGAGCTCTCACACTATTGGTTCAAGGCTTTGGCCACTTTTTTTTTTCTGTGTCCATGTTGCTGTCGTAATTTATTGATTTCACATTGTACAGACACTTGTGTTCCTGCCACAACTCAATCAGTTCAATCTGTGAATGCCTGGCTGCTTTTTTTCCCTAAACTTCCCTTAATTACCGCTTTTGTGCTCTGGATTTTTATTGGCTACTGACGGGACCATTTCAGATTTGTGTACACTAATTGACCTCTAGAATCAGGTCACAAAAATACATTCGACACATTTGAACTTGCTCCGTTTGGCCTGAAACGCGATCAGGAGGCAAGAGTTACATACTTCTTGATTTTCTGTACCAATCATCCAATTCCAAGTACTAGCTGTCTCACAAATATGCAGACTGGAGCCAACCAGCACAAAGTCAGCTCAGTTGTGAACCATGTGTAAAATCAGGAGTCGTAACACGAGGTTATGGCAGACGTATAAAACACTACATTAAAACACTACATTAATCTGGAGCTGCAGGATACGACTCCTACTGATTCTACTGTTGAATTCTCAAATCTGATTGGTCAAAAGGTTTATATTACTGTGCCGATTCTAATACATTTATCATTTCTATAGCAACAGCTTACACAGGGACTTGTATGGCAGCTGCTTAATGGATTAAACAAACGTGTAATAGAAGTTTTTTTTGTGTGGAGACGTTTTGCATTTTCGGAAGAAATCTGCAACAGAAGCACTTCGAGGTTAAGGTGTAACGAAGTTTTCCGAATTCAGCTAGGTCCTTAGGACGGATCGTTTTGCAGGTCTTTAAACACCATGACAAGCTGTGCATTTTTTGTCTCAATACAGTAACTTCACGAGAGAAAAAAGGAGAGGCTGGTGAGGGAATGACACTTTACAGCTGCTATAACGTACGTGATAACAGGAACTAACTTCTTTCGTGAATGTTCCACAACAATAAATGTAACAACAAATGTATAAAAATGTACGAATTTTCATTTTTAATCCAAAAAAAATTGTTAGCATTGACAAATGGTGTAAGAGAAATTAAACATTTTGGGATGTTAGTGAAAAAATGAAGATTCCTTACTTCAGACCAGGGTTCATACAGATTCTTCAATTCTTGAATTTTTGTTTTGTTTTGAAGGAATAGACAAGATGTCTTATTTAAATAAATGTAAGGTTTAATTTAAATATCTTAACATATACTAAGATTATTTAATTTAAATAAATGTCACCTTTAATTTAAATATATTGCTGTAATGGAAGAGGAATAAAACACTTCAGGACATGCTGTCATAGGAAAATAATTAACTTCAGACTGGTAATGTCTTCACCCCATCGCCCCATAGTGTTTATTTCTTACCTAAACACACACACACACACACACACACACACACACACACACACACACACACACACACACACACACGAGCACTGCATTAAGTCAAAGCTCAGCGGCCGGGCCGAACAGCTGCACATCAGCACATTTAATTTCTACTCAGCTGATGCTTCAGGTTTTGCTGCAGGTTTTGCTTTTCACCTGATGCTCTTTGAGCTTAGAACAGCGGCTTTATCATGTTCTCCCACATTTACCATGTAAACAATCAGAACTTTATCAACATTTCTGTGTTATCCGATTCCCCTATTGCTGTCATCCCAGTATGAGAGTGCATCAGAGTGTGTGTTAGAGTGTACTGATTGAGCTTATCATGAATAACTCCAGTGTGGTTAGAGAACACAGACAGACTGTGTTCACGCTCTATAAACACACACACACACACACACACACAGAGAGAGAGAGAGAGAGAGAGAGGAAGGGATGGGAAAATCGCCCAGTCTCAGCTACGGCTGTGGCTCATGCACATGTCTCTTTCACTCTTTCACAAAAAGAACAGCACAGGCATTCAATAATGCTAAAGCTCCTTGTGAATACGGCACTTCGGGTTATCCAGGCCAAAAACAGAGCTGGTTTATGAGGTGCTGAAGAAGAATGTGTTCGCCAGGTGGCAGCATCTGCCTGTCCTTACCTAACAGAAAACACAGGTGCGGCATCTTAATAAAAAAATCTTTATATCTTTAGAAGTCAAGTCAAGTGAGTTTTTATTGTCGTTCCTCTATACAGCTTGTATACACTGGAACGGAATGTCGTTCCTTCAGGACCATGGTGCAACACAGAAAGGCATGCGGGACCACATACCGTGCAAGTACACATCCACAACAGTGTCAGACGAACTGTGTGGTGCAGCAGCACAAGCGTAGCTTTCGTTGCAGATGCTGAATGTTTAAAGCATTATACACATCACATATTTCCTCCAAAGCCACCAAAACTACCTTTGTGCATTAATGTGCATTGTATAGTTACTGATGTGAAACACTTTTAAGTTCATTTTGTTTTTCACGTGAGCTTCCTGAGTGGTGCAAGAGAACAGCTTTTGCCCTATTGGCTGAAGCGCGCAAGTTCCAACAGAGCAAAAGTACCCGTGCTCTCTGGGTGTCCTCTGTCAATCACAGCGACGCTAGCCAATCACGGCCTTCTCCGAGCTCGTGTATGTGGAAGAGGGCGGATTTTCTCCAAGTGTGTTACGCCGGCCTGTGGTGAGAAGTTTAAAATCCTGTGAGGTTCAACTTCCTGATGCATTTTTTTTATTCCTGTGTTCAACTTCACTAGGAAGCGGAAAGAACTTGGAATTTACATCATTTTCGTCCATTTGCGTCCAAGTACATAGTAAGAGAAAAAAAAACACAGATGGCTCCATGTTCGTCTTTTGTAAGCAACAAGAGAGCCAGCTAACAGTGATGGGTAATATATATTTGCCTCCTCATAACAGCCATCGTATAGACAATTTTATAGATTTAACAAGTGAATATGTCTGTATGATGATTGAGCTAAAGCAAATACTTGTATATATACAGTATAATTCGTTTAAAATAAAAAAAATGCTACATTGTTGACTGCTGATGCTGTTTTGAGCATCCATGTTGATTTGACATCACATGCTGAACTCGGGGTTAAGAAGACCATCCCGATTTTCCAAGCACGAATTCCGAGTAGAGAGGGTGTTTTCTCCATTCTTCCTAGTCGGAGGTGGGAAAGTCTGAGTTATGTGATTTGGTCAAACGCAGTATTAATAAATGATCCCAAAATCATTCATTCATTCATCTTCAGCGAGCGCTTTATCCTGGTCAGGGTCAGAGTAAATCCACGGCCTATACCACACTCATTCACACTGATGGCAATTAAAAAATAATCCACCTGGTGATGAGTTTTTTGAGGTAGGAGGAAACTGGAGAGCACTGGAGAAATCCACGCAACACTACCCACTGCACCATCATGTCGAAATCGCAATTAGCTATTACGATTCCGGAACGAAACAGCTTTAGTCATTTAACATCTATTTGGCATTACACATTACAAGCCTGGCTTCCTTCAAATTTGTTTCAAAGTCTGCTCCTAATTCCCATTTACTGAGTGAAGCATTTAGGCTGCGTTCATCCTAACGGCCATTTTATCCTTTATACAGTTTACCTGTAATCCCAGAGGGAGCAGCTGCAAACATTTAAAAAATGCTATCAGATTTTTTTGTCACCGCAATAGTACAAGAGTACGATAGTGCAATGACTGTACTATCTGAACTATGCTTTTATTTCCGTGTGTTTGTTCATGACTGTTCATGGATTATGTACTGTTGTATCCCTATCGTAAAGCGTCCTTGAGCTCTGAAAAGGTGCTATATAAATTAAACATATTATTATTACTACCGCAAAGCGCTTTTGCTGCCCCCACATGGATAGGAATATCTGACAGTTTTGACTTTGTGGGGACGTCTTGCTGCTTCCTGTTTTTCAGAAAACTGAAGATTTTATTTAAAAACTAAAAGAGCCAACAGGTTTCATTTTGTTTACTGAGGTTAAGGTTAGGGTTAGGTATAGTACAGCATTAATTAGCTACATTAATAATTATGCCAATGAAAGTCCTCACAAGGTTAGTAAGACAAACGTGTGTGTGTGTGTCCGTGTGTCCTTATCACCAGCTGCTGGGTTTAATAGCTTTGTAAGTCTTCTATCTCATTATATTAGGCCTGAATACAGCCTGTGTAACAGGAATGAAATTAACGTATTTAGCTGGGTTAGGAATGTTATGTTGAGGATGGAAGACATCAGCAGAACTGTTAAAATATTAGTTCTGCTCAGATATTTTTTTATTCCATTTCTGAGGACAACATAAAAAGCTTGGTGTACTACACACCACGCTATCAGTAAGTCAGTTTAGAAAAAAAAAAAACTAATGATGTACTTATCTGATATCGTTTATGTAACAAACCCAGCTGCCTTTTAAGGGAATGCGGGCCTTTGACTACATCCTACAGTTCCAGAAATGGCGTGTATGTAGGTCAGCAGAGTCATTTCCAAAGCTCTGAAGCATGTCGTTCTTGCATGCACTTCTTAAAGAGAGCCTGAACTGTCAGTCAGGAGAAGCAAGCATGAGCGGAAAACACAAAATCAATCAGCAGGGGAACTGGAGCTTTACCTGTCCTTCTGCATCTCCAGAGTGTTGTAAAACATGAACGAGGTTAGTGTGTGGAGCACAATATCGACACCAGAGACCTGCTCTTCGACTGTCGTGAGTTAGTGTGGAAAGGATGTGGCACGTGTTATTACTAAAGATGAAAGTGAGAACAGCTTTTTCAGGCTCTCTTCAAGAGAGAGAGAGAGAGAGAAAAAAAAGAGAGGCTGGTGGTGAACCACTGTTTATAGTTGCTATAGCGTAAGTGTGAATTAACTGGTGTCGAGGACATTCCACAGCGTGCATGTAAAAATAAACAGATAAAAACTATGACGTGTTGTTCTTCAGTGAATAAAAAATGTTAACATTGGCAAATTGCTGTCATGTAAGATGAGTAAAACACTTCAGTACATACTGTTCGAAAATAAACAACCTCGGGGTGTCAATAGTAACATCGCTTCAGTAACTTTGTTTATACAAAGTAGAATTCTGCTCCCAAAAACAATGCTATGTTCAAAGAATAAAAAAAGTTTCCAAAGCTATTGCTCAAGGATAATCTCAAGGAGTTCTCTTCCTTGCAGGTCAAATTAAATATATGTGTGAGTGGAGATAGTTCTGAGAGTTCTCCTTTAAGTCATCTACCTGTTAGTCACTAATTCTTACTAACTAATTAATAATTAATTACAGCTTCGGATTGTTAACAATAATCAAAATGGCTACATTTTGTATACGTTTATCAGGATCGGTTTGGCACTGCTTCCTGTTGTTTTAAGTGTTCTAACCTAATCTACGCTATCAAAAAGTGAGAATAAGCGGTGCTAAGCTGATGAACACACACCACCATGGGGAAGTAAGTTAGAAAATTCTGGGTAGACAGATTTTTGTGCTGATATGAAAAGAAGAGTGGCTCAAGCCACCTGCACACTGTAACCATAACAACAGTCTTACTAGTGTTCCCAAGTATCGTCTAACTGACTAGCCTATCTTGCTATCTAGATTAGACTTATTATTATCATTAATAAAGATGAAATGAATATTGCTTTAAATGTGGTGACTGCGAGGAGGTTGTTTTCCTCTAACTTTGGAGTTTTTGCAATTTTGTACATCGCCTTACTAACAAGACTAATTTTTTTTCACCAGCACTTTCACCTCCATGTTTGTTTCTCTCGCTTGCAACTTGATTGATCAGGAGGTAAAAACTGCTGCTCACGTTGCATCACAGGACGGCGTAATATACTCGAAGGAAAGCGCTATCCGCCCTGTTCCGCATACATGATCTCAGACGCCCATGATCAGTTAGTGACACTGTGATTGACAGGGGAGAGAGAGTAATGCCATCCCTCCCACCCAGAAAGCACGACTAACTTTGCTCTCCTGGATTCCCGGCTATGGGTGGCTGTGGCATCGTTGGGATTCCACCTTGCGATCTCCAGACAATAAGATGAGCACACATTTTAGCCGTCTTAGTTTCAAATTCTGCGTGTTCAGTCGGTCACTGTGTGAATTCGCTTTAATAACAACCCTATTAACTTATTAAAAGCTTTCACATAAACTGAAATAGCAAACCTGAGACTGAAAACCTGTCTAACTTCAAACAAACGAAATGATGATGCAGTTAGATCTCGTTCAACTGCATACAAATAAATGATGAACACTAATCCCGCCCACACCCCAAACTTTGTAGCAATAAAATGTAATAATGACTATCAAAATGAGTCACGTGAATAGCTATGAATTAAAAAAAAAAAAGTAACATCATGTGAGAAAGAATGAAAAGTTAAAAGATATCCTACCAGTGCCTGGTGAACTTGAGTCGTGTGTCTTTCCGAAGAGGAACTCGTACTTGGCCTTGGCGACAGTCTGAGCATGCGAGGAGGAGCCGTTGACCCAAACAAATGTTTCGGCCTAGAGAAAGAGATCACTGTTTAACATGCACGGCAGTATCGCTGGACGCTTTCACTGTGAGAACACAAATAATCATCATTCAACATACGGTATTTGTAAAGAGACTTTTATAATGAAGGAACAAAAGTAATAAATTAGCTGACAGTTCGTGTCCTGATCATTTAACTGCTAAGTGCTTATTCATATGCGCCGACCTTCACGTCAGAGCCTCACGTGATCATCGAAATTGAAATGTAATGCTCTATTCTTCTTTAAACCTACAGTGTGACATGGACAGCTGAAGCTCCCTTTGAGAAAGCCAGGGTAAATTTCAGGCTACAAGCTGTGCTTGGAGTTCCCACAGTAGTGAAAGGTTAAAGTGCTGACAGGAGGGAGAGCAGTTGCTATGGCTCCCTCTGGATGCATCAGGAACGCAGGCTTCTATTCCCAGCACCGTGCTCTTACACTCGGTCCACACACTTGTGTTTTAATCAAGGGCTTTTGTTGGTGCCATGTAATTGACTCAGCTCGGTTACTGCTGAAGCCAGAAATATCTAAAGAGAGTGCCTTATGTCAAATACTTCTCGCTTTAGGTATTAGGTATTTGACATAATAGCTGCAACCATTAAGGATTCAAAGTTGCATCCTTGCAGTAGATTTATTACTTTATTGTATTCCACAGCACTGTTGAATCTGTGAATCTGATTGGTGAATCAGAAGGTGAGTAATTTTCTATAACAGCACCTACAGTAGTGCTGGCTGTAATTCAAATCACAGGTTTATATTAACACTCCACACATAATCAAAACCTAAAAATAAACTGATCTTTTTAAAAAAAAGGGTTGTTATATACCAAAGACATATAATCACAGATACGGTGAAGTGTTCTGTAAGGAGACGTGTAACAATAATGGAAGGAGTCTCCAGTGTCAGCATTTAACATTCAGTTAAGTGAGTCACTTGGTAACAGTCTGTGAGGTTTCAGGACAGAGGACTTCCTGGTTTCTCAGTAACATGACGAGCTGCATTTATTTTTAGTCTTCTTAACTCTGAGAAATAAAAAAAAAAAACATGCTGGTGAGGGAATGACTTGATAACTGCTATAACGTAAATGACTTGTCTCACTGATGTTTCACAACATCAAATGTAACTATAAATTGCTACAGTATATAAGAGGAATATTCTTCAGGACATGCTGTTATTGGAAAAGAATCAACTTCACCATCAAGCAGCACCACCATATTGTTGATTATTTTCCTGTACCAGCATAGCCCTTCTAAAAAATAATGATCTAAAGGTAGTTTTCTTGTCTTTTACTTAAAAGTAATTCGCGAAAAGTTTACCAAAAATGTCTAAGGCCATAAGTGTTTTCTTTGTAATACTGTACTTTTATTTTACTGCACGTAGGAAGGAAGCAGCTTCTGCATCGTTGTTAAAGCTACTTGTGAGTCTTTCATGCGAACAGAGCTCGGGGAGTGTAAAGTCATTTCAGTGTTGTAGACCTTGACCATTTATCAGATAGTGTGCTGTTAAAACAGGCCCAAAGTCCAAGAGGCTGTCTGCTAGAGCCGCTACAGATCTACACAGCCTAAAGCTCAGTCTTAATTCAGGTGAATTAATGAAGTCATTAGCCAGGCTAAGACCTGCAGCTTAGGCACGTGGCAGTGAAATAGTCCCGGCTCTATTTCCTTGTCTGTTTCCATGTCTAACGTACGAGGTGGATCAGGAAAGCACCAAAATCCCATCACTTAATAAGGACAAGTTTATTTTGTGCAAAAAATGCTGAAGCATTTAGTTGCTCAAGCTAAATTAAGCAAGTGAGATTAAGTAAGGTTTAAGTGAAACTCCTTTTCCTGCATATGGGTCAAATGTTTGTACATGTTTATGCTGGTGAGATGCAAAATAAAGATATGATACGTGCTCAAACACAATTACTGTCATATTGATGGAAGTTGTGATAACTTAAGAGAACAGGTAACTCCTATCCTACATGATAGATTTAAAAAAAAAAAAAAAAAAGAGCTATTGCATATATTAACTAATTTATCATATTTAGGCTAATTAACCCCTTAAACATTCAGGACCCATCATCAGGTAAAGATTTCTTCATCCACTTTCATAACTACTAGGGATGTGTATGGGTAATAAAAAATTCGAATGAGGCTAGGTGCCAGTATTAGAGGAAGGAAAAAAAAAACTGAAAAAACCCATATCGGGAATATTTTATGTGGGGAGCAGCACTATTGTGGTGTGCAAGTTAGAGTTTTACTCCCATGCACGTGGGAGCAGGCAGTCATATACGAAGCTCACAGGATATACAAATAGATAATACATTTGCAGTAATGTTTATTAACAATATGCATATTTAATCAATTCTTACACTCCTGTATCAGACCAGGGCAGCTCCATTTTCCTAGCAGATATTTGTGAATAACAGTTCACATCTACATTCCGAATTAGCGATTACGTACGAATAAACGTGTACTGCGTGCATGAATCAGGGGTGTCAGGCTCTTTTTAGGTATTAGGCCACGTTACACTTAGTCTAATAATCAAAAAATAACAGTTTAGTAGACACATCAGTAACTCCTCTTAAAATGTGTTCTATTCAACAAACTGCAGTCAAACCAAAAATCAATATACTTTGCAAAATTATTTACAACTAAAAACCTTAAAAGTTGTGATTGCATAAGTATCCTCCCCTTATGCTGTGAAACCTCTAAAATGAGTTCTTCTGGGAAGAGACATGGTTACAGCATCATCATAACAAATTATATGAATGTAAATGAATTACACATCATTAGCACATTCCCTCGGAGTTTACAGCTCTGCTCTACTTTGCCTCATAGTGGAATAACAGAGACTAGCTGTTTTTTCAAATCTTCCAATTCAGTTAAGAACACAGGTTCTGTCACCCCTAGCCTAAATCCTCCCATACAACTCCCACGATCCTCAGCTCACGACCTCATTACATGACCTCCAGTCAAGCTCCCCACTATCCCCACTAATGGCACCAGTTTTACATACACACACCTCCCTGTAAATAAGCCAGACTCTCAGTGTTATTTTGCAACGTCTCATTCCAGCACTGTACCTGTAATGATTCCAAGCCTTTGTCATCTGCCTGGTTTTAATATTCTGCTTCCTGTTTGCTGATTTAGACTTGTCTAGTTTATACCAGATCTCCTGACCATTTGTCTGCCCCATATTTATGAGTACTGCCTAGCCATCTGGTTTGCCTGCATCAGTTTTAATTAAACCAAAAAAAGCTGCACTTCCGTTCATCTGTCCGCTTCATGACACATATCAGGGTGCCAAGAAGCACAGTATGTCCACGCTAAGTTAAAAAGGAAACTAAGAATATCAACAGCTGTTTAAATAATTACTCATTTCTCTTCTTCTGGTGAAAGCAACTCATAAAATCTCTTGTGGGTGGAAATCGGTATTGATAAACACGCTTTATGTGTAATGCATCACAGACTTTGTGCGAGACGGAGCACGCAGTCATGATTCACTCGCACCATTCTTACATTCCATGCAGTACGTAATATTAAACGTTTTGTTTAGAACAAATTTGTTCCGTCTCACTACAAGTGGGCATTTGGGTGATTTTAAAATTCACTCACAGCTTTCCAACGTTGTTTCTCCCTTTTTCCTCCTGTAGATTCATCATGCTTAAGGTGGTCACTGGCCCCAGTGAATAAGGAAGAACACTGGCTTTCTGTCTTATGTAATGCTTGCCCAAGTGCAAATGCTGCAGAATCGACACTCTTCTTCAGTCAATTTGCATTGAGGAATAAACTGAGATTGCGATTCTAATATGATTCTTGTGCCATCACTTTTGTAGGTCAATCCAGATGCCTACGTGACAAAACACGTCGAAAAGTAACAACGCTGTTCTTCCTGATTTAATCGTATAATCACGTCCACATGATTACTTTTTCCACAAATTCATGCTTGTTATTCGGTTTATCATACCCAGCATACTTCAGTAACAACCACAAATAATTCATTACAGCACTGAAACTAATAGGAACTGTATGTAGATATGGAATCCAAGTTTAGAAAAGGTAAGACTGTAATTATTCTAATGCTCAAACTAATGACCACACACCACGTCCTCGACTGCACACGTTGTCTTTTGTCCGTGAAGAGCAAAACCAAACTGGTGGAAACAGGAATGCTGACAGTCCTGAGTCTGCTGCATACCTCACATATACCTCACGGCTGACCTGCATGTAAACCTGACCAGGAAAAATGAAAGCATTCCAGTTATGCTGCAATACGTTTCCGCTCGCTGTGTACGTCTATGTGCACGACAACTATACAGAGCTTGTGTCACTGGACGCCATTTCCACCTGGCCTTTTCATGTCTCTAGCATCTAAATTGTACCCGATAACACGTTAACATCATTTGCACTTGTACTCAAATGTGTCTCTGTTTAGCCAGATCTGATTGCTGTATCGCATGTAATATTCAAATCAGCTCGTTCAAAGGTGGCTTTGTTTCTGTACGTAGTCTGCTGTTTATTCTGCACAGTCATATCTGTCATAAGCACTAATTCTTTTCTTGAGAACACCGACTGTTCTGTCTTGTGTGATTACTGTAGGATGGACACGGAGGACAGGACCGCATGCGCTTCACCGCAATGTATCCTGAATGATTTTTTTATTAAATGTGGTTTGAAGAGATGGATGTATTTACATGTGTTTACACCACTGCTCTGTTGAATTCTCAAATCTGATTGGTCAGAAGACATTGATTAGTTTTCTATAAGCACAGCTCTGGCAATAGTTCTGGCTATAATTTAAACAATAGGTTTATATTAACGTGCTCACTGTAATATGTTAGTCTTTCTATTGTAAATACTTATACAGGACTTCTATGGTGGACGTTGCACGAGAATCTAAGGCTAACAATAAACAGATGTGTTGTTATTTAACAAAGAAAAACGCATACCCATTGACATGGTGAAGCCTTCTATTGGGAGACATTTATTTAACATTTAGGGAAGGAGTCTCCACTGTCAGCGCATTGTAAAAATGAGTTGGGATGGGAAAGTATTCAGGACAGAGGCCTTTACGTTTTCTCGGGAACATGATGAGCTGTGTTGTTTTTTTTGTTTTGTTTGTTTGTTTTTTGCCTCAATACTTTTGAGACAACTTTAATTCCATATATTGACTTCAAGAGAAAGAAAAAAGATCCTGGCGAGGGAATGACTGTTTATGGCTGCTATAACGTAAGTGATAACAGGAACCGACTTCTCACAGACGTCCCGCAACTTTACATGTAACTAAAAGTGCTTAAAAAGGGCAAAGTGTCCATTAATAAATTACAAATAGTAATCATTGGTGTTGTGTTTTATTTCTTACATCACATAGGTAAAATAATCCATAAAATCCATAGATGCCAGGTTTAAATTGAGTCAAAGAGCTGTCTGTGTATGTTCGGCTCAAATCCCTTCTTTCTGGCATATACATTTTTTTCCCCTATTTTCTCCCCAATTTGGTCACCTGCCAACTCCTACTCACCAGCCAGCTCTCCCTTCTTATACGACAGCTACCGACCGGGGAGGGTGAAGGCTAATGTGACCAGGCTTCCTTCGAGACGTGAAACCAACCAACCGCATCTTTCTGAACTGCTTCTCATGCAGTGTCACAGGGCAACGTAACACACTTGGAGGAAAGCGCTATCCGCCTTCTTCCACATACAGTCCATGAGCTCACAGGCATCCGCAATTGAATAGTGTCACTTTGATTGACAGGGGAGAGACAGTAAGCCAAACCTCGGCACACGGCGAACTCACGATCTCTTGATGATATGGTGAGAGCTGCGCCACTCGGGAGCCAGCATGTACGATCTGAGCATGTTTTCTACAGTCTAAACTGTGAAAACACCTACGAAGTCTGACAGGAATCTGAAATGGATTCAAGGCACTTTTCAGTTTGAAATCGGATTAAAGTCGGACCTTGCCCTGCCCTTGCGCGACTCTGTGTGAGCCTGCATCATGTGACCAAAATGTGACCAAAATCCAAACACACAAATTTGATTTGATGTTAACACTCAAATGTCCAATTTGGGAAATAAATCAGATTGCTTCCTGCGTATGAACACCAGATTTTTCCTGCACCTGAGATGGACAGTGAGTGACACAGTTCAAAGTGTGTCTCACACACCTTCCTCAAGGTAACTCCACCCGCAGATTTACAAGTAATGTTCAACTATGTGCTCTTTGCCAGGCAGCTGCATAATCGCACACGTTGATCAGGAAGTAGCTGATGAAATGTAATTAGGCAGGAAAATACCTGGGAAATTCCATGTTTGTAGTGGACCTAATATAAATCGTCGCTAGTATAAAACACTGCCCTGCATAGGCCAAGTCTCAGTGTGCTGGTCAGCAGCTCAAGGTCTCAATGTGTCTAAGTTGAATGAATGAGCTGAACATGAGCAAGCACTTACTGACTGTAAAAAAAAAAAAAAAAAAAAATGACAAGAGACCTGTTGGCAGTCAATCGACCTTTTATACTGTGTCAATAAAAACTAGGTTACGTATGAGCAGACTCCCTTATAGTGTGTTTGAATGAAAACGAAAGACAGGTCACTCTCTAACCTACATACTAATTAGTACTCGTTAGTTTCATTGTGTGGTAAAATGAATAACTGCATAACAACCCGGGATTCTAAGTGCTTAATAATGTTTAAGA
This sequence comes from Pangasius djambal, assembly GCA_022985145.1. Taxonomy (NCBI): domain Eukaryota; kingdom Metazoa; phylum Chordata; class Actinopteri; order Siluriformes; family Pangasiidae; genus Pangasius; species Pangasius djambal. The sequence continues at coordinate 15,455,081 of CM040991.1, forward strand.
TCTTATCCACAGAAGCTTGTAAGTAGTAAAAAGTATGCAATGGTTCAAAATTAATCCACTTAGTGCTCCAAACACAGAGCGTAAGTACTTGTCGTGTATAATCAGGTCCTGTCTGGGCCCTCGTTCTGTGATTTTCCACAGCAGAGCTCAAACAGTGCCTAAGCCCAGGTTTGGGTTCACAGCCAAATCCTGCCAATTTCACTGGATCAAAAAAAGTTTACAAAGCACCTCACTGCTCTAACCACTAAATCCCTTTCCTGAATTGAGCAAAACTATGTTCTATGTCACAATTGGCTTGTCTTACATAAAAATAGCACAAGCAAAAGTGACGTACTCGAGTCATTCATTTCTGTTTATACTATTCATTCATTTCATCATACGAAACTATAGTTCTGGAAACTAAAGTCCACGGGGAGGAGTCAGACCTGATGTCAGACCAGCTCCTCCTACACGGACAGAGCTGGGCGGAGTTGAGCCAAAATTCCATGCGGTGGAGTGTGTTTCAGGCTGCAGGCTTTTCAGGACAGGTTTTGTTTTGTACAGCATTGTGTGGGTTAGGGTTAGAGGTTAGGGTAAGGATTGCGGTTCTGCAGCGAGGACTATCTCGAATTCAGCTACAGTGACCTCTGATGGGTTTTCGCAGACTGCCACACACACATAACTCGTAATTATTATATAAATAAAACTTCTAACCACTGTTGGCCAAACACTGCATTTACATTGTGGGTCCTGATTATTATAAACGGTGGATATTAAAAATCTACACACCCCACAAAATTGAAGGTTTTTGTGATATAAAAAAAAATTCAATCAAGATAAATCATCTCAGACATTTTTAATGTAATATAGCAACCAACAAAATTCAAGTGAAAAACAAACAGAAACATTTTAGGGTAAAAAAACAAAAAACGTACAATAACCTGTTCGCATACGTGTGCACACCCCTTATCTAATACGTTGTTAAAGCACCCTTTGCTTGTAATACAGCACTCAGTCTTTCTGGGTAAGAGTCTACCAACTAAGCACATACTGATTTGGCAATTTTATTCCACTCTTCCTTGCAAAAATGTTATCAAATTATCCTGGAACAGCCTTCTTCAAGCCATTCCACAGGGCTTTCAATAGAAGTTCTGGGCTCTTTTGGATCTAGATTGAGATGTGAGCTCTGACTGGGCCAATCCAAAACATTAGTCTTCTTCTTCTGACTTTTTATTTGTGCTTTGGGTCGTTATCATGCTGGATAACGTGCTGAACATTTTCTTTATATTTTGTGCCAAAATAGATTGGTATTTGGCACTATCCATGATTCCTTCTATCTTAAGTAGAGCCTCAGTCCCAGCTAAAGAAAAGCAGTGCCATAGCATGATGCTGCCACCACCATGCTTCACCATCAAAATGGTGTTCTCTGGGCGGTAAGCTGCCTTGTTTTTGTGCAAAATCTTTTAGAATTATACCTTGGTCTCATCAGACCATGACACATTTTTGCACATGGTTTATGATGATTTAGGCAGGCTTGGATTGTTGTCACATTTAGGGAGTGAACAGTACTTGGCAGATATTCCTGCATTTCGTTAAATGTTGCTGTAGGTCTCTTGCCAGCCTCCCTGAGAAGATTCTGTCTTGTTCTTTCATCAGTTTTGGAGGGACGTCCTGTTCTTGGTAATGTCACTGTGGTGCCCCATTTTCTCCACTTGTTGATGATGGCTTTCACTGTGTTCCATGGCACATCTAGTGTTTTGGAAATTCTTTGTATCCCTCTCCTGATCGATACCTTTCAACAATGAGATCCTGTACAAGCTCTTTGTAAACCATGGCTTCAGCAGTCAGATGAAACCAAGAAGACGTCAAGAAAATCCTACAGAAACGGCCGATCTTTATTTGGGGTTCATCCGAATCACTTCACTGATGACAAGTGTACGCTGCTTACATTTGAACATGAGTTTGATTGTGATTGGTTCATTCTGAGCACAGTCACATGCTCAGAAGGATGCGCACACTTATGCAACCAGGTTACTGTATGCGTTTCTTTTTTTTTACTTGAATTTTGTTAGTTACTATATCACATTAACGGTAGAAACAGATCTGACAAGGTGTAGCTTGGTTTCATTTTTTACATCACAAAAACCCGCGATTTTAGCAGGGGTGTGTGACTTTTTATATGCACTATACAAAGATCACAATTTTGTCCCACTTGTTAACATATACATTTGACCTGATCAGTATCTGATTGTTTATATCATTCCCCCACCAAAATGTGCTAATCTGAGAACAGCAACTTTTCACTAGCAGAATAAATTGTCTTTTATTCGCTTTGTATTTTGACGTAAGACCTTTTCATTTTATGTTGACACTTGAAACCAGGACAGACCGTACCCTTACTCTGCCATGGCCTGAGAACAGCCTGGTTTCTGTAGCCACCCTGCAGTTTTATTGAATGGTTGTAACCCTGCACAGACTGATAAAACAATTTATTTCTTCTGGACTCCACAGACTACCTTCCATGACTCACGTGCCACTCGAGTGCCAAATGATGAATTTTGACCTAGCTAATCTCTGCATAACAATGATGATAACTTCATCATTCAGATTTAAAACCGCATTTGAATGTTTTCCAGAAAAAAAAAGATGTAAAAAAAAAAATCTGATCTGTTTACAAATATGCAACAATATCCAATTTGTCAGCAAGTCAGCAAAAAAAAAAAAAAAAATAGAATTGGTCTGCAATTTAAACTCAGCCAGTCAGAACTTCATTCAGAAATTTCAGAAATAATCATCTAAGAGCAACCACATGCAGAGACCAAATCATCATGCTGATGTTGAAGATTAGATGCGTTTTAGGAATTTTAAGTTAGAGCAGCATGTCAGTCTGTTATCTTGACTGTTTTAACACAGTAATTATCTTAAACACTGGTTATACACTATGTTACAACATGTTGGAAGAATTTAAATCCATTAGTAGCAGAAGGCTATTATTTTAGACCCTTCAGTGTTGCACAATTTATATTCCTCAGACCTGGGTGCAGGAACAGCGTAATGCAGCCAGATCTATTCGATTCAGTGAACCAGTTATCTGTGTATTCAGTGCAGTAGCCTATATAATATTTATCATTTCCTGGACTTAATGAATACACTGAATGCACTGCTATTGTAGGGCGCCAGTGGAGACAGGATGTGAGCCCTGCGGCGCAAGAGAACTTGAGCAGTGATAATAAAACAGGTTAATGAGGTGAAATACAGGGCTCTCATGTAGGGCACGCCAAAGAGGAAGCAGACACGGAGAGCACAGCCTGGGAATTAGAGATGATCTGTTTAACTCTGTGGAGCAGGAGGACTTATTCGCAATGGTGCATATGCCTTGGGAGAAAATGGATTATTCCATCTGAGACAAGCCAATAAGCAAACGTCACCTACTAACTCATCAGCGACGCCTGGTCTTCTCCTGACAAGTTTTCAGAAAGCTCAAAGTCGCCATAACAGCAAGAAACATGTTCCAGAACATTCTGCTATGATACATTTTCCCCCCAAATACAGGAAGGCAAATAAACAGGAAAATATTTCGATACACAGCTGTTTTCTCATAACACAAACCGAGACAGAGGGAGCATTTATTCCAGCTGTTTATGCCTTACGTGTCGTCATACGGCAGCACAGACAAACCTCGTCCACTGCCCAGCTGCTTTTTATTCTGTAACAGAAATGTATATCTTAGCAGATAATCTAATCTTGCAGGGGACTTGACATATAGCATGGGGGGAGGGGGGGTGGATCTTACGAAAAATCATATTGCGAAAATGTGAAACTTCCTCCTCTGTAACACTTCCTCATTCCAGGAAGGATTGAAGAATTCAAGAATTAGGCCAGAAAATCTATTTTGTCAAAATAATACTCACTAGCAGGAAATTACGGGACAATTTATAGGCCTGGTCTGTCAAGCATTATTAAAGTACTGATACCCTCGCTGAAAAGCTTCCTAAACAAAAGGAAATAAACATGACATGGTTAATTGGGTGATATGAACATCCTGATGCTGAGCCAGCTGATGCTGATGGATGTTTCTGTAGCAGTTTTCATGAATCTAATCACTGACATGATTGAATAAATGACAATAATTATGCATGCTATTCTTCTCCACAAACACTTAGATATCGTTTTGTCCGTGGTAGCAGCTCTACTATCCGAGTTTATCCGTAAGGTCACAGGGGACTGGACATCATCCAGAATAAATATTAGAGTCAAAATCTTCGGTAAGCGCTTTATCCAGGTCTGGGTTGTGGTGGAGCTTCACAAGATGGGAATATACCTCGTTAAGAGACACCAGTCCATCGTAGAGCAGCAATAATGCATGTGGACAACACTAACCTCTCATGGGAAGGTGAGAAAGTAAAATATTTGCCAAGAAGTGTAGTAACATTTTTAAACAATTTTTAACTTATTATTTAAAACAAACTGCCTCTGGTCTTGTGTGATTTTTTTTTTTCTTCCAAAATTCCGATGAATCAGATTAATGCTTTGTTCCAACAGGGGATCAGTGGATAATTTAAACAGGCAGTGTATTTACATGTAAATACCTCCTATGTAAAATCCAGAGCTGGTCATTAAAGCATGAAGAACAGATATATTAGAGGCGAATTATAATGAGCTCCCCTCCTCCAGCAGTCCTACTGGGATCAAAGCCATTAGTGACTGATGGAGGTGTTCAGCAACAAAAAGGCTTTGTATATATGTACACAGAAGATTCAAGGCGTTTAATTCAGTTAAAATCGCCTCATAGTTCCAGAAAGCTTGAAGGTGTATTCTTAAAAAAAAAAAAGAAAAAAAAAAGAGTCAGCTGTTCTTTCTGTTTCGTCCAATCAAAAGATGGATCTGCAGACCTATGTTTACTGTAATTGAAGAGTGGAAAAAGCAGGGAAGAAGGGGAAAAAAAAAAACCTGAGCTGGAAACATCTGCAGAGGGAATACACACCGAGGGATTCGACCCGCTTACTGATCCTGTGCCAGGGTTCGGAAGAGTAAACTGCAAACTATACATCAGTCAGCATCTGATAGCAACTACATCAACTACATCTATAATGTGTAGCAAAAAAAAAAAAAAAGAACAGATGTAGTATCAATGTACGTACAAAACAAGACCGGGTTCTGGTGTTCAACACTCGTACACACACATACACACTCTTTTTCTCACACCCAAACACAAACAGAGAGACTCATGTGGCAATACTTGTTTTTGACAGCATGTGTGGTAACACTAACATAGGTTGGTACAGGGTGACCGGACGAAAATGCTGGTGGTCAGGGAAATACCCACACACACACACACACACACACACACACACACAAAATGGCTTACATTTAAAATCTATAGGAAGTGACTCAAATTCACAACTCAGTCACAGGGAGATAAATAGTGTGTGTGCCCTGTAACCTAAGGCTAATAATAAACACAGTTTTTAAGCGTTATTATTTAACAAAGAAAAATGTCTAATCATTGATATGCCAAGCTGTGTTTTTTTTCTCTTATTAACGTCCAGAGAGAGAAACCGTATAATGTGTCATTCATCAATAAATAAAAATGGAACTTCATTGTATGCTAATCGCTGTGGTATAAAAGGACCAGGCCTAAAACATTTCAATCATTGCATCAGGCAGCATCACACCACCCTGTCGCTGATTAGTTTCCTACAGCAGCACACCCTTAAGTGTTTTATTCCTTATATATGTAATAAAATGATGCCTATGGTATGACTTCCACTTAAATGTATAACTATGAAATATTACAATACGTGTTGGGTTTTGAAACACCATGGGGATGCATGCACCCCAACACACAAACACACACACACAATAAAAAAAAACCTTTTTTTAATTAATGCAGTTAAACCTAACCTTAACCTCAGTAACCAAAAGGAAACATGTTAAACGAAGGGATTTTTTAATAAAATTGCAGTTTTTTGGGGAAAAAAGAGGTTCTCCTCATATGGACCAACCAAATGTGCCCATCACATCAAAGCTGTTAGATATCCCTATACTTCTGGTGACATTTGGACACACACACACACACACACACACACATATGTATATGTATGTGTGCGTATATATATATATATATATATATATATATATATATATATATATATATATATATATATATATATAAAATTAATTTTTGTTTGTTTGTTTGTTTGTTTGTTTTCATGCCAATAAAGAGCAACCTTTCGTTTTTAGAGAGAGAGAGAGAGAGAGAGAGAGAGAGAGAGGGTAAAAGATAGATAGATAGTTAGGGAGAGAGAGAGAGAAAGAGACGGAGAGAAACGGACAGATAGAGAGACAGAAAGAGACAGAGAGAGAGGAGGGGGGCGCGCGCATCTTTTCTATATCAGTAGGTTGTATGGATCCGCATCCGGGACAGCGCTGTAGCTAACTTAGCTGAATCAGCAGAATTTTCCAGGCAAGGAAAAGATAAACAACTTCAACTAGGACTTTATCTAGCCACGTGTACTTGTGGCCATGAAAAAGAGTGTCACACACACACACACGCACACACACACACTCCCCTGTCCTGCTAGCTTTAGCCATAAAGGCATTAGCCTGTCAGTATTCTGACCAGCCTCAGTATATCATAACAATGCTGCTGACTAACCAGTTTTCTGATGAAACTAAACGCCAGAAAGCCGCAGCCTGCTCTCAGGACTGGCTGAATGAACCTCACACTAACGCCTGCACACATATACAACTAGTTAATTAAACATTAATAAGAGTTTAAAGACGACACAAAGGGTTAGCTAGAGCATCTCACCCCATCTCTCTGCTCCATATCCAAACTGCTGTGTTCATGTGATGTGTGCGTGCGGAGCCTCTGCGCGGTCAACACTCCAGCTCTTCCAGAGCTTACATGAGCTAGCTGACTGCTCAGACAACATGCACTGAATCCACAGAGTTCGCAGCACGGAGCGAACAATGATGTCCGAGGTTTCTGTCTCTCTAAGCGGACACTGAGAGCTCCGACACACTGGCGAGTTCCAGCAGCACTTTCAGACAGTCGCCTGGAACTGAAGGCGTGACACAGAGCGCGCTGCCGAAGAAACCCGAGCGAAGTGAAAGCCCTGCTGTAGCAACGAACCCAGAAAAATCGCCCACATTTGCGCTCGCTTTCACACACAATACTCACCAAGACTTCCTGAGGCTCATCTATTAAACATCGCCGCTAATTCATCATCGCTGGACCTCATCTCTCACGCTTTCAGCCTTGCACTAGGGCTTGTGTTTTGTTGTCCATATGCCAGACACGTCCCCCCCCGTCTCAGTGACAGTTGGTACGTTCCCGGGAGCGTGTCCCATGTTAGGATAACGCTGTGGTAGGATCCATGAGAGGAGAGGCAGGGGGTTGAGATGAAAGTTAAGCCAGGAAAAGGTCTGTCATAAGCGTTCAAGATTTTGTTACGGAGAGAGAAGTGGCTGGAGTGTCTTTTCTTTCTTCTTAAGATGAGCTAGGATCATGGATTGTCATTATACCACGTGATTTCAAATTCCTTCAAAGTTCCTTATCTTTATCAAGTCAATTCAATTCTATTCAATGTACTTGCAGTGCAAACAAGAGTACATTTGTCTTACCAAAGCTGCAGAGTATGTCAATATTAAAGAAAAAAAAAATCATATAGTCATCTATGTCATATTTTTGGAACCTGTGATCTTCCCTATAATTTTAGTGGGCTGCTAGTGGTGAGGAAACTGCTCCAAAACTATACCTTTATATAGCAGGCGTACTTCTATGCTCATAGTTTCTTCTCTAAGGGAGGCAAAACATGAGAAAGTAAAAACAGCTTACTAAACATTTCTAAGCATGCCACCATGACCAAGGCGTATGTATTAATATGCATAATCTGCACAGATGTGTTGGACATATCATGAGTCACCACCCAACAAATTTATGATTTGTACAGGACGAATGATTTGACAAAAGACGAATTTATGATTCAATACAGGACGAATTTATGATTCGATACAGGACGAATTTATGATTCGATACAGGACGAATTTATGATTCGATACAGGACGAATTTATGATTCGATACAGGACGAATTTATGATTCGATACAGGACGGACATGCTCACACCTGTAGAGAAAGCAGCTCAGTAGAAATGGCACTTTTCATCAGTAATGGAGTGGAGTGTTTTTTTTTTTTTTTTTGTAGAACCCTTCATAAAAGACAAAACTACACAAAGATCTTCTTTTAAAATTTTCTTTTAAAAAAAATCAGGCATTATCACCTGTATTAACCAGTAAACACTGTTCAAATGTAAGTTTATAATCTTGGGAGCCATATCAGTGCTTATTCCACTAGTACATTTTCTTTTACAATTCAACCAGTGCAAATAACTGATACCTTTCCATCCTGTTTAAACAGAGCAGAGCTTTTACCAGTATTATCAGGAGATTTCTTTTTTTTTTTATCAAAGAAAGAACAACAAATTGAAAAGAACACCCAATGGAAAATGGCAAGAGCAAAGGAAGAAGATGAAAATTCTTTCTGGTCCATTTAATGGCAGGAATGGCAGAAATTACTCTTGGATACACAGCTGTAATCGGTCCATCTGGGTGGGTAGCCTTCAACCATTATCCACCCTGGTGTGGTCAAATCGTACAGTCTCATACTTTCAGATGAAGATCATATTAAGTGTCTAAAACCCTAATTTATGATCAGTATAATCAGTACATTTTAAATTACTAACATTTTTAAATCTTAATTTCAGCCTGTTGAAGTCTTCAGAACCACAAATTTATGGTTAGTGTAAAGACTTGGACTCTAACATGATGTACGTAGGGATCAGTATTTTGTGCTTTAAAGTTGAGAATGAATTCAGTGACTACATCTAAAGAATTAAAGGCAATCTTACCTTTACAGGTGCTGTAGACTGAAGCATGACTGATGGTGCTGTTTCAGTGTGCAGAGATTCCGTAGTCAGTGCAGTTTGGTTTGGTTTTCCCGTACCAACTACAGCCAGAGAAAGGTTTTCAGAAGGTTTTTCGACATCAGAAGTCGCTTCAGAAGAACTACATGCTGGTTTACAGACATCCCCATAGAGCTTTGAGGACCTCTTGATGACGGCTGACACAAAAGTGGTCCGCTCTGCGTTCATGCTCAGCACCGTCTGTGCTCTTTCTAGAGCAGCAGCCTCCTCCTTGTGCTTGGCACTGTGCACCCAGCTGCTGTGCGATTGCCGATGTGTGCTTGGTAGAAAAGTAGAGGTTGGTGTGCAGGCTGGAGGGACTCCACTGGGCGTTGGGCTCAGATCTGGACTATGTGGTGTTGTCCTGTTCTGGGAGTCAGATCCTGTTGACGGGTAGAGGAAACTCACTCTGGGACCTAAAGAAGGTTTGGGAAAGTTCCCCAGTGATGGAGATTGAAACACTTCACTCATGGTTTCAGGAGGGTCCTGACAGAAGAGCCAAGTGGAGGATTCTATGTGTTCACCAGAGTTGTCCGTCTCAGATACTGAACCTTGGGATTTGTTGACTTCACAGCTTAAGCACTCCTGAGAATCTGTTTTACTTAGAAACACATTTCCTGTTAAAGATTCAAAGCTTGATGATGAAGTGGTTTCTTGGTTAGCCGGCCCGATATCGATCCTTGTTGAATCTGAAGAATAGCTCTTTTCTGTAATCCCAGAAGCAAATAGTGGTGAAGGTGCTTCCTCTGGTATAGGTTTACTATCCACACTCAGTAATACGGTGTCATCTAAGGCATCCTTGTAGGAGGTTATACTTTCATCCTCCAAGGTGTAGATGCTCTCTAGGTCTCCGACTGAAGGTCGTGCTATGTCTGCAGCTGTTGTGGCTGATGATACTTCCTCTGGAGTGACCAAGCTCAGAGAGGCAGCAGAAGGTTGGCACTGCTGGGCTATAGAGGGTGACTGCAGTTGGATGAAAAGGAAGGAAGTCTTGACCTGATGATGATCTCCCATTTCCTCGATGGGAGTGTGGTCTCTTGGCGCAATGGGGAGGGAGCAGAAGCGCACAGGTTTTCCCAGACCAACCTAGGTTACTGCTGGCCTGGAAGCACAAAAATACACACAGGCCAACACAAATGATTATTTGTTTTGAATCTTTTGGGATGCAAATTCTGAGAAGAGACCCTAAATATATTTTTGAGTTCAAACTATGGCAATCTGTCTTGCTTTCATTAGTAGTGTATTCTCACTTCAAACCACTCAAAACCAAAGCAATCATACGCAATCTTCCAGCCCGAAACAAATTCTGCAATGTACCATGTGACACATCCCAGTTTCATCAAATGTTTAGTGGGTTACATGAGTCTCTAATGTCTATACAGATTTGTGTTGCACCATCTTGTATACCAAAAAAAAAAAAACATTATTAGCTGTCCATCACATTAAACAGTGAACAATTGCACAAAAATGAGTGAAAGGTCTTCTGACAAGCATGGAGGGAATATCTCAACAGCCAGAGCAGCTTATTTTTATTAAAAAAAAAAAAAAAAGATGGTAATAAGAACATCACATCACACTCATGAAGCATTCCTCAGGGGTTTGTTACGTGTTCTTAGGCTCTTACAGAGTCCTCTTTAACAGAGAAACACTGTTGCAGAAGATTTCTCAAGAGGGGCTAGCTTAAAGAGCCTTAAGATTTGACCTTTTTTCGAAGATTGTTTTTTTTTAAATAAATTACCTTAATTAGCAAATGATCGAACCATTTATTATTTTCAAATCGCTTCAGACAGGTGAGCAGCACCAAGTTTCTGGGTGTGCACATAACAGAGGACCGCTCCTGGACCACCAACACTGCATCTCTGGCAAAGAAAGCACAACAACGCCTCTATTTCCTCCGCAAACTGAGAAGAGCCAGAGTCCCGACACCCATCATGTACTCATTCTACCGTGGCACCATTGAAAGCATCACCGTGTGGTTTGGGAACAGCACTGCTCAAAATCAGAAGACACTGCAACGCATAATGAATGCAGCAGGAAAAATCATCAGTGCCACATTACCTTCCCTCACAGACATTTACAACACCCAGTTAACCCCGGAAAGCTCTCAGCGTAGCGGGGGACCCCACCCACCCCTTGCAAGGCCTCTTTAGTCTCCTGCCATCGGGGAGGAGATATCGCAGCCTCCAGCCCCGAACCACAGGACTGAAGAACAGCTTCAGCCACCAGGCTGTCAGAAAGCTGAACTCTCTCCCCTCTCTGCCCTCTGCCCTAAGAGTCACCGAACTGTAACTGCACACACACACACACACACACACACACACACACAAACACATACACCCCAAATCCCACAAATGCACAAGCCACTTTTACTAATGCTGCTCTCTCTGTTGCACTACAATGTAACCAGGTCCACTTCCACAACTGCTGCTCTCTCTTGTTTTGCACTATAATGTAAATATCTACACACTCACATGTGCCATGAAGGTTTATGGTGTACATATTTTATTTTATTTCATTTTATTTTATTTTTTATCGTATTTTATTTTACTTTTTTTAATTACTAGTCTTGTTATGTTGGTTTCTCACACCATGGGTCTGAGGGAAACGAAATTTCAATCCTCTGTGTGTCCTGTACATATAGCAGAATTGACAATAAAGTTGACTTTGACTTTGACTTTATTAGCAACAAATTCTCAAGCTAATAAAAAAAAAAATAGAGACTGGAAGTGTTAAAAGTCAGCAGCAATCTAAAGATGAAAGTCTAAAGATGAACTGTCAGGAGGCATATTTAAATGAGGCCCAATCATTATCCAAATATGAGGTCCATTGTTATCATCCAGAACCTTGCTGCAGATCCAAAGCCACACTGTGCACAAGTGCAAGTGTGCAAGGAAGTTAATTTGCATAACTGTATCTATGAATTAGAGTAACAAACGAGTATGGACAGATAAAAGTAAGAAAGGTTGAATATTAAATATGTAGAAATATGCTTTAGATTACGTGAGAATGTATTATCAAGTAAGGGCATTTTAATATATTGTTAACACCGTCTCAGTTCTGAAGCTCTAGTCTGTAAAAAAGACCACTGTGGGACTGATTCTCACTGCTCTTTCCTCACTTACAAAAAGTGACATCCAGAATATTATAGGGTGTGCTACTGTGTTTCTGCAAATGGAAATTAATAGTCTTGCAGAGTCAAAGTTTATGTATCTGTGAAGAAGTAACACTTTATATGCATGATGTAAGCCATGTAAGCCATGGGCATGCAATCTTTGATGTTTTAGTTACCTGCTCAGGTAACTAAATGAAAATGTTGAAATTTTGGGGGTAACGTTTTTCTTATTTTCCTTTCATTTCTTTGGTATGCAGACTAAACTATACCTGCTACCTCCAGTTAAGCACCGTCAAGAGCACTGTAAAATAGTATCAGTGACCTATTTTTATCTTAGCTATGAATGTTACACTCTAGTGGGTCTGCAAGTCCACTTAAAGCCATTGAGAGTTCGGCTAAATGAATCAGCATCGACATGTATACCAATAGACCACTGAAATTATGTTGATTTTGTTTAATCAAAAAAAAAAAAAAAAGGCAACTGACAATATATGAAAGTATAATCTGAAATGACAAATGAGCATGGGTTGGTCTGGAAACGAATGCTAGGTTGAATATTATGACTATAAATTAAGATTTTAGATGTTCCTCTCCCGTTCCTCACTTCAGTACTGAGACAGAATAGCGCCATGGAACTGTTTCTCGAAGTCAAGAAGGCGTGTAAACATGCTGAATGACTGCATATTGACAAGCGTGTGCGAGGACTCTTAATGTCAACTCGCCTGGGGGCCCCTGTTATTGAAACCAAACACAGAGGAAATGATGTAATTTGAGGGGCTCCAAGGGAACCCTTTCTTTTTGGGGAGAGTCTGCTTCCACTGAAAGCACGCCGATGATGGTTTCAATCGCAATGAAAGCATTGTTTTGGCAATCCAGTGATGTGGGCTGGACAATCTTGAAATCGGCAAGGGAAAACAGCTGGCCAAGCAGTTTAGAGTTGATCCCCCTGTCATTTGATCAAACAGCTCCCCATTTAACCAGCAAAGAAAGGTGCCTAATTTTGACAGGACATAAAGTCTTTGCTATGTAAAATCCAACACTGACGAACGGCCCTAGGTAATTATTTACTGTATAAACAGTGTTATTATTGTGACAATGAAAAATTATCACTAAGAGAGCAGACAAAGCCAGTAAGAGTTCAGACATGTTGAGCAGATCTAAACTCACATCTCCCACATCACTGCAATGCTGATGGTAGAGTGCCGATAAAGTCGACGACTTGTTGGGGCAATGAGTGGGTGCCAAAGTAAACATTTACCAGGAAGAAAAGGAAGCATTCTACAATCCATGTCTACTGTAGTTGCCTCATAAAAACAAAGAAAATCTACACTGTTCTGCTGTGGTCAGACATGTACTGTACTTGTAATTATACATGCTATATTATTATTATCTTATTATTATTATTATTATTATTATTATCTTATTATTATTATTATTATTATTATTATTATTATTATTATTATTATCTGAGTGTCCAGTGATACATATTTTGTAATTAGTATTTTTAATTAGGCTTACTCATAAGCTATTTTGGTATTTAGGACAGCACCAGCACCATGTTCATTTATGTATATTTTCAACCATAAATATTTCATTTTCTTAGACAATTAGAGACATTAAATTGCGATTAAACTGAAAAGTCTGAGTTCATAGAGTTTTTTCTGTTTTTTATATTATCAGGCTGTAAAACTGTTAAAGGCCATTTGAGACTACTAAACAGTAAAAGCCATTTGGTACTCTCTTATAGCCTTTAATGCAAAATGTAAACGATTCAAGTTTTAGAAACACTAAATCAGTTAGAGGTCAGTTACAAAGTGCAGACGAAATTTTAGACATCTGTCATCTGAAACAGACGGTAATATATCAGCTCAGTAACACAATACTGTGGAAAAGATTCATTCCGACTCATTCAGTGTGGGTGAGAGGTTGAGAGATGTTAAGGGGATGCTGATTCCTAAAGGGTCAGATGTTTGCTTCAGTTTTATGGGTGTAAAACCAAGATTAATAAATGAACTATGTAATGTACAGCTTGAGGCAGTATATAGTTATAGCACTCCATATGGAAGCTATACAGCTATTGGCATGAGCTTTCTTGTGTCTAATGGGCATTGAAAATGATTCATGGTGTAAAGTTTTTGAAGCTACATTACACTAGGCATAAATAAGTCAGTTATAAAATGCATAAACTACACACCCACATTTTCAGAAGTCAACTGTGATAACATATCTGCTCATTAACTAACTTTTCTGTAAAACTAAATCAGTAAAATCTTTTTAAAATGACAGTGCACTGAAGTTTACACTACTACAATCTCATGTTTTATATATATATATATATATATATATATATATATGTGTGTGTGTGTGTGTGTGTGTGTGTGTGTAATTCCAGGTTTTGGAATTTAAAGCTCACCCTCTTACTCACTGTGCATCTCCAGTCCTCGCTCAGACCCCAGCACGTCTCCTGCACTGGTGTTGAGTCATGTTGTGATTTAGTGAATTTCGCCTGGGTTCAGATGGATGCAGTGTAAAATCCCGTATTGTGCTCATGCTCCCTGCAACATTAGCTCGCCTCGTTTAACGCTAGAGCTCCGTCACATCTCCGTCTACACACTCATTCACACGAGTTTACAAGCGCTGGGCATGACGACTCGCTTTACTGAGTCGACTCGCTGAAGCAGACTCGTTTCAGTGAGTCGAACTGCGCGTGTTTTGAACCATTTGATTCCACACCTAGTGCTTCTTCCAGAAACGGTGAGGACTACTAGTGTGGTCAGCCTTTTAAAGCCCTTTTATTATTTTATACTGGTAATTTAAGTATAATAAGAACTATAAATTGGGTGATAATAGGCTTACTTTACCTTTAAACTCTTTTGGCTTTTGTTATGTGCCTTACTTTTACTGACTTTTACGTTGCTTTTATATTATAATACATTTATTATATATTTTTTCTTATAACATTTTACATTGTTGTTGTTTTCTTCTTTCTGTTAGTACTATTATTTCATTCTTCTTCTTCTTCTTCTTCTTCTTCTTCTTCTTCTTATTATTATTATTATTATTATTATTATTATTATTATCGTCGTCATTATTATTAGGCTATTTTACAAAATTATTTTAAGTAAATTGAGCTGCATTTAAATGTATGATGTATGATTTAAATGCAGTAATGTTAAATGTTATATAAACAATATTAATTATTACATTTACGTTTACAGCATTATTATTTTTATAATAATAATTATTATCATTATTATTATTGTTGTTGTTGTTGTTGTTTTTGTTGTTAAAGTTAAGAGCACATGTATACTCCCTAATTCCCAGATTGAAAAAAGAAGCCTAACATTTTGATTTGATTTTCGACTCTATACACCCAGTTAAACGACTTGTTCAAAAAAGAGTCGATTCCTAATTGAATCCCTCGTCACTGGTGTTTTACGGTTCATTCCTCTCAGTAAAAACATTTCAGCATGCAGTGAGTGAGCAGGAGGAATAAAGGCATTACAAAAAAAAAAAAAAACGATGAGTAGGCCTGCTTACTACAGCTTGGCAAAGAAACTGCTGAAGTAGAAGATCTAAAAAAAAAGAAAAGAAAAACAAGCACTATGCTGGTGTAGCACTGGGGTTAACTTTACAGTTCAGACTGTGTGTATCTAATCAGGCTGTAGTATAGAATTTCACAGGAATACACTTCATTCATATTTTCATCTTACAAACTTGTCTCCCACTTTCCCTGCATCACTGAAGCAGATGATGAATATAAGCCTTTGTCTGACAGATTAAAGCAGGAAACAAGGTCACACAACACACTCACGCACACACACACACACACACACACACACACACACACAATCAGTAGAAGATATGTTATCATCACAACTTAGAACTCAGTCTTTTACTACAGCAGTGTGTTCTTCTGAAACCTATACATTAATTCATCTCTAATACCTTTTCATTTACCATAACTGTAATACATGTAATGCATATTTTTATATTTATTAGCTGGTCAATGTTGCATAGCCAATATACAGTATCTGTTCTTTATTACAAAGCTGAGTTTACCGGTAACCTATTAACATTTATCAAGCACTGTATATTATACAGTGTAGCCTGTTTTCAATTACAGCTTTTTCTCATTTACCTCCTTTCATCCTGCAAGTGTGTACTTGTGTTAGTTTAGGACAATGTGTGGATTGTTCTTGAAGGAAATGATTGTTTGGTCTTTACGAAGGGCCTTTGCACTGGTCCAGGAGAGTTCTTCTGCATTTAAAAAGGCACAGAGCTACCTTGTGCGCCAAATGGCTTAAGTAGTATCTCACCAAGGCAATAAGCTGCGATTTTTCCACTGAAGACTAACGATTGGGAAAAGTTACACTGGTTGTGGGTTAATTGTTAAAGCCAGCTGTCTGTTTTATCTGGCACAAAGTTGTGCATACAGCATAGGTCATTGATCAGTCTGCAAAAATCAGAACAGTGCCAATATTTCTCTCCTTCTCTAGATTTGAAGCTCGTGTCAATAGGTTAATTATCATGCAGCCTTTGCAATGAACCTCGAATGGTTCATAATGTCATATCTTCCATTTGAAGTTCTATAACTGTATACTGCCTCGAGCAGCAAATTACTTTGTTCATTCATTAATCTCAATTTTACACTCATAAAACGAAAGGAAACTTCTGACCCTTGAAGAATCACCAACCACTTAAAATTTCTCAACCTCCCACCCAGGTTGGACCATTTAGAAAAGAATTTGCTCCTGCATCTCCACAGAAACATTTTGTTCATGCCGGCAGGTCTTCCTGGTTATGTTTAGTGAGTCTTTACATGTGTGGACAGCTTTCTGAAGAAATAAACACCTGTCAAAGAGACAATACACTCCAAATGTGACAAAACAAGTACAGTACTTTAATGCTGGGCAATCGCACTCTGCTCTTTTCAGAGTTTTTATATCTTGGTGGGGACCAAATATCCCCACAAGAATATGAACGACTGACAGATCTTGCGGGGACATTTGGTTGGTCCCCATGAGGAAAACTGCTTTAAAAAGAACCAAAAGGTTTCCTTTTAAGGTTAGGGTTAGGTGCAGGCATAGCATTAAATAGCTTAATTAATGAAAGGTCCTCACAAGGATGGTAAGGCTAACGTGTGTGTGTGTGTGTGTGTGTGTGTGTGTGTGTGTGTGTGTGTGTGTGTGTGTGTGTGTGACAAAGAGAAACACGAAAAAGAAAAAAGAGGAAAATTGAATCTGTTACTAATTTGATAAATTACATGTCAACAGACACTGTGTTCTGTGTAAATATTTATTGTCTTACTTTTTGTATTATTTAAAAGACTGAATAAAATGTCAGCTATACAGACACCACCATGCACCCACCTTCCCAGAACCTCATTCTGTCTGACCAGCTTTTCCAAAATAGAAAATGAGGACATTCTAATTTTCTATCTGTTCTAGAGATTTGAGGGCAGTGCTAATTTTGACAAAATAAAGAGAGAGAGAGAGAGAGAGAGAGAGAGAGAGAGACAGAGAAATGGGTCAAGTGATTCATATTTAAAGGAGTGGCAGTGCATCATGCGGTTTACTCAATATACAGCATTTTCACTGGAACTGCTAAAGGTGGAGACTGACATATTGTGCACATAGAAAAGCTGATTGTGCTGCAATAATACAGTCACCCCAGAAGCTTCCTGTTTGCAGAAATCCACACTCAGAATAAGTCCCTAGTCGGGCTTTCACCCCATTTTAGATCATGATAGGTCAGTGTGCTTTCTTGTCAGGGCATACAAAGAAAGAAATGTTTTTTCAACATATACAAATATCACACAGTGTTGGACAAATCTTTTATTAACCGTATATTTCCTCATTCTTGGAAATACATACCTTTTCCTATTAGTTTCAGTGTAGTTACTGCTTTAAGGCACATAACTGGATACTAAACAGAGTTTAAGGGGCTGACGACATTTGTCATTCCAGTAATAGTATGATTGGATTCAGAGTTTGTTTTATATTATTTGAACTTTGTTCAGGCTGATGATAATTTCATATCTGTCTAAAAAGTTAAGACACTTGAAAACCTGTGCAAAAATATTAATCTGTTAAACTCACAGGAACCATTGACGGGTCAGTTTCAGAAGAATACGGTTTAAGATTATTATTAATAATAATAATAATAAGAAGAAGAAGAAGAAGCAGAAGAAGAAGAAGAGGAAGCTAGCATGTTTGGAGGTTAAATGATTGCTGGACACCTCATTAATTCATTTTCATTTTCATTCACTCATCTTAAGTACGTGCTTGATCCTGGTTAGGGTTGTGCTGGAGCCTATCCTGGCAACACTGGGAATTGACCATATATGGGACGCCAGTCCATTTCAGGGCAACACGCACACACACTCATTCGCACCTATGAACAATTTAAAGTCACCAATCCACAGGCATGTTTTTGGGAGGTGGGAGGAAATGGAGGAACCCCGAAGAAACCTACACAAAAATGCAGACAGTAACCCGAGCTCAGGATTGAACCGTGGACCCTGGAGCTGTGAAACGTTCACACCCAAACGTAGTTCAAAATGCATTCAAAGCAGCAG
Organism: Pangasius djambal; assembly: GCA_022985145.1. Lineage (NCBI taxonomy): Eukaryota > Metazoa > Chordata > Actinopteri > Siluriformes > Pangasiidae > Pangasius > Pangasius djambal. The sequence goes on from CM040991.1 coordinate 15,473,719, forward strand.
AAGCAAAAAGCAGAATTTAAATAACGTTGTGTACAGTGACAAAAAAAAAAGGAAAAACGGAAAGAAATTGCTCAGTATTTCATGTCAGATGTTGAATGGAATGTGATACACAGTTAGTGCATTAAAGCAATCACTTTAGCCATGCTGATGGGCACTGGAGGAGCCAGATGTTGACTGCGGCCCTGGGGTCAGCCTAATTACAGCGCCGTGTGGGTTTGTGGCTGCGATCCAGTCAAAACAGAGGGTGGTCTGAAAGGGGCTTTGTTCAGCGCCTGTGCAGAGTCCGACCGTGTCTCAGACATTACACTGTGAATGAATGAAAAGATGCTTACCAGCATTAAATGTGTGTCTTTTTTGGTCACCCATGTGACCATGCACATGCTTAAGGTCAAAGAGGTTTTACTTCCCTTTTTATAGCTTTCACACTTCTTTTAGTTCAAATTAGTGGATGCCCTTAGCAATGCAGGAAATTAATGATGTTTGACCTGAGAAAATCTTTTTCTTAGATAGAATATGAAGAGTAAATGTGCTGAGTAAAATTGTCAGTACACCATGTTAGTAATTCTGTTAATCCATATTAAATACTGAAGGCTTGAAACCAAAGGGACATGAATTCTGGGAGGGAGAAGAATGTTACGATATGTCCAACAATGTTATGTCATTTAAGTTTATTTAATTACATTATTTTCGTTATTCATTATACTGATGTCATTTAAGTTCATTATTTTAAAGTCTAATTAAAGGAAAATCCACCCCAAATGACTTGCATATTAATCTTTATAATTTACATGGTTGCATTGAAGTAGCATTCAGTGCCATTGGAGATTTATTTCGTAATGAAATATAATAAAGTGGAGATTTTAAGTTTTAAAAAATTTTAGATTTAGAAACTTTTTTTCATCAACACGTTGGTCTTTTTTTTTTACGGTATGCTACATGACCCACAAAGCCATTTGACTAATGCTAATGATGTCAATGTTACCGTGCTTGTAATCTCGTAAATCGCTAACTAGCCAAGCTGTGTCACTGACTTTGTGCAATTGCGTCATAGAGCTGCATTGCATTCTGAACTTTGAGTCCAACATTTGCACCAACGTCTACACTAGTTCTATATTGGATTTCTCATTACTATGACAATGCACATCTCTGGATCATGATAAGAGAGAAAAGAAGCTTTTGCTCTTTTGATATAAGAGTTAACAGCGAAATCTGGTCGTTATCCCTTATATTAGAGATTGATGAATTTTTTTCCTTTTAAATGCCATTGTAAGTGTGCTAGTTGTCTCCCCCTGTGACATCAGCACGACACACAACCGATAACTTCTCACAGGAATAATTAAAATACAGCACCAACCAACAAATTAGCACCAGAATCACTAAGGGCACATCATAAATATTTAAATATAAACATACATCATGTGTATGTTGGGTGGAGGTTTTCTTTAACAGCTAATTAAGAGCTCACTCAATTTCTTTTCAGATAAAGTGTGCTGAAATAAACACAAGTATTTGAAAGTGCACACAAAACACTGCTCGAAAAATCTGAAACTGGACCCCTTGGACTTTATCATCCAACCCTTTCTAATTAGTTCCTTATATTAAAGCCAACAAACTGCTGCTTTTACTGTCTATTTTGGAAAGTGTAACAGAAACAGCAGCGTCATGTGACACTAAAGTCTCCCAGAGCATAAACAGAGAACATATAGACATGCACATGAGCTGACAGGCGAACAGAGGCCCCATTTACTGTCCCTCAGGGTGAGAGAGAGCATGACACACAGGAAAGGCCTTATCCTCCACCCTCGCTCCTCACACAGCAGAGCTTTACACCACTAAGTTATGTCAATGGACTCGACCTTCCTCTCCAACTGCTTGACCCTGGCATTAATATGCCCTAATGCTCTCTGATCTCAGGCCACTCTTGATAGGGCCGCTTGTTCTTATGTAAACACTGGAGATTATTGAGACACTGAGACATAACAGAGAGCCATTTCAGGAAAGAACTGTAGAAAACCAAAGGGAAAGAAAAAGATAAAGGTGACACACAAGCGTGTTTTTACAAGTCGGCGAGCTTTGATGAGAAGTGGCTGGAAAGTCCGTTGCTATATATACAGCTCTAAGCATAAATGTTGATTTATAAAAGGAACATTGTATGAGATATTTTGAGACCACATTCAATGACTTGCACCTGCACAATGAGTGAATCATAAATTCTGATCTAATGCTCTGCTTTGCATCCAAAATAAACTTGGCTGTAAGCATTTAACATGGTTATGGGCCATCCATTTTTTTTGTTACATTACCGGTGAATCCAGTTTTCAAGTCAGCTTTAAGTGGGATATAAAGAAAAACAAAGTAGCAGAGCCAAATGCTTTTAAATCTGGATAGAGCCAGAAAATATTGAACATAACTAAAAATAGTGGACATAAATCTAAAGAATGGCCTTTTAAAACGGCCACTGTAAAAGGAGCTGGGTACAAATAAGGCTAGAATTAGTAATAAACCTCTCTCTCTCTCACACACACACACACACACATGCAACAAATCTCCAGCTAAGTGGATGCATCACAGACTTATGCAAGTTAGTGTAATATAATCTTACATAAAACACTATTAGGGTGCTTTATTATATTTATGAGGAATATATACGAGTCAAAAACTGAATCCAGCTCAATAAAATTTTTAAACACAGCTATGAACAGAGTGTGCCGAATGCTCCGAATCGAAATGGAGGGCATCCATGATGAGGTCAGACTATCCGAAAGCACCTCCTAGATTACTCAATATCTGTACCAAGCCAGTAAGCTTGAAAAAATAAAAGCCCTCTCTCTTATGAGTTACATCTGCACTATAAACTTCTAAAATCACTTGTCTCTTGGGCGCAGCAGTGCACAAACCAATATGGGTCACACCCCTGATATACCAACCACGATGTACTGAAGCTGCACAGAGATACGATCATGCAGTCGCATAAACATGAGGAAATTATACAGTTCCCTTCCAGCACAGAGCAGGAAGTAATTATTGCCTTTGAGTTAATGCCCAGTATCGTTTTGAACTCCAGGTTTTGTACACAAACAGCAAATTAACAAGACAGTCTGTGGATCCTTTTCCTTACTGAGCAAATGTTGGCGTCTTGGTCGAGTGTCTGTAAGACTGGCGAAAAGACTGGCACTTCTGAACTTGAGAAAAAAGTCAGTGTGTGATCCTGAGATTAGTTGACTTCAAGCCTATATGAGGTTTCACATGAGAGATGAAAAAATATGCTGTATAAGTGTGCAGACCTAGGAAAACCCTTCACATGGTCACATTTTGACATTTTCTACTATATATATATATATATATATATTCTTTTTTAAAAGGTAAAGGCTTTCCTGAATCTTCAGATGTATCACAATCTACATTTATAATCTAATCTACTTATGGAAAAACAACAGTACTGTTGATTACTGCCACAATAGTCTTTGAACATGAGCCTTAATGTCTCTTCATTCCACTGATCTCATGTTTGCTCAGGCACACATCAGTGGTGAAATAATCACAGAGTAACGCAATGAGTTCTGTTCTTGCTGGCTAAGTTTCCTTTTTATTAGGCAATTTAAACATTTTAAAACTTTATCTGCTCTCATCTGTAAAGAATTTGTAAGCACTCTTCCCTGTTTTGATGATGATGTGAGGGCACATGAGCATTGTGGACAATTTGACTGTAAAGTGAACTGATTAGGCTTGTATCCACACTTGGGGAAATAGTCTCACTAGATTTAGTTAAATCAAGTGTGTACAATGGTTCCATGTGAATGAACCGAATTAGATTAACCCAATTAGTTTTCATACATCCAACAATATTTGATCATGTATTTTCAAAGCCTTGAATACAAATCAACCCCCATGCTCTCGATCAAACTCAGGCCATTGGTTTTGTGAAGCAGTGGCATTACCCGCTTCACTATCATACTGCATATGCATATGAATGAGGTTAATTTAATACTATAGTTATTTCTTCCCGCCAAAATCTTCATGAGATTTCATTTGGATCACAGTAATTCTATGTGAATTGATCATGCTCACTCTACCTAATTCAAAGTTGTGAAAACTTGTCTAAATTAAATTTAGCATAAGCAATGAAATCATGTTTCGATGAGAAACTAAATATTTTTATGTAAACTACACGTAGTATGACTGATCACATATTCGCTTTTTTACGGTGCATTTCGCTATGGCACGTAACTATCCAACAAACCTGACATTCACTGTGTGAGGAAATCACACTTAGCTAGCAAGATTTTAGACATCTTTAGGCAAACTGATTGTATTTACCACTGCGTTTGTTAAACTGGTTCAATACTCAAAGTTTACAGGAAGATAGCCAAGTTTAGAAGGAGAACCTAAATAAAAACATATTTCGGTGGCACGGTGGAGCAGTGGTTCCATGCTGTATTGGCTTAGATAGATTGGCGGTGAACGTGTGTGTGTGTGCATGATGCCTGTGATGGACTGGTGTCCAATTCAGGGTGTATTCCTGCCTCACACCCAGTGTTCCCTGGGTAGGCTCTGAATCCACTGTGACCCTGAGCAGGATAAAGCACTTACTGATAGTGAGTGAATAAGACATATTTATGTATATAAAGTATATTCACCAACAGTAAAATCCAGTGGGTTTTCCCAGGCTGCCACACACTCAGTTCCTAGCATATTAGTTACACCTATCTTGTATCTGCGCTTATTTTCTATTTTATCAGGTAAGCCCCCTATATAAGTCACTTTGTAGGTGCACAATTGGCTGAAAAGAGCAACCATACCAAAAGGACCACTGCGGACCAAATATTACTTGGGTGGTGGACGATTTGGGTAGTGGCATCTTAGTGGGTGTTGATTTGGTATGTGTGCATCAGGCATAGCGGGGGTGACTCAGTGGTTAAGGCTCCAGGTTAATGATCAGTAAGTTGAGCTTCAAGCTGCTACTGTTGGGACCTTTAGCAAGGCCCTTAATCCAAACTGCTCCAGGGTGCCGTATCCTGGCTGACCCTGCACTCTGACCCCAGCTTTAAAACAAGCTGGGATATGTGAAGAAAAAGAATTTCATTGTGCTGCGTTATAATGTAAATGGGACAAATAAAGACTTTCTGTTTTTCTTCTCAGTGATAGCTAAAAATAGTTGACATAAATCTAAAGAACGGCTATTTAAAATTTCCTCTATGAGAAAAGCTGGGTACAAATAAGACTAGCACTTGGTGCCTGCGATACGGTTGCCAGTAAGTGCACAATGCAATGGCAACAATGTTATGTAATTTATGTAATTGCTGTCCAATGAAAACTTCTCTGAATTTTCAACTAGGCTCATTTTGTGCCACAAAAAACAGACATCTAAGTGAAAAAGAAATGTAATTTATGGTGCCAGGTGCACCGTTTAATCCTCCCTGTTAAGAGAAACACATAAAGCCACTTTTGGAACAACCTATAAAAGACCTTTTGGGTTTCTGAACAGGTTCCATGGCTTAATTAGTAAGCCAGTATACACTGTTTTATGGTGTAAAATATAAAACATATATTAAAGTACCTCATCTGAACACTCATCTGGGCCATCGTGGCTCTAATAATCACCTACAATCAGACCGTGAGTGAATGCAATCAGAATACACAAAATAAAAGAGAGAAAATGAAGTCTTGATGGGAAATTGAAGTCATGAAGTGATTTTTAAAGCATTGTTTACCAAAGACTGAGTCATCAAGCCCCTCTAGTCAGAGTCCATAAAGTGTAAACAAGAGGGAACAGGGGGTACAAAGGTAGGACAAAAAGTTCTGGGGGAAAAAAAAAAACCCTGAGGGCATTTCTTGCTTTAACTGAATACCAATGACTACTGAATCTGGTGAAGGAAATTTGGGTTGAAGGCTTAAAAATAATGCATTAGTCACTTTTAGCTCTCAGCTTTTACTTTCAGTCACAGATCATGCTTGAATAATCAGAAAATCATGAAATAGGCAATTTCTGGTTGGGGTTTACTGATTAAAACCATGCAGCATCATTTCTAAGCTGCAGTCAGACTATTTCCTCCAATTTAATAATGTTTCTCTGTGAATGTGGATTACAAGTGCCACCTAGTGCACATGCGAGAACTAACGAGACTACAGGAATGCTCTGCCTGCATCTCTGATATTCCTGTTATTCCTGATTTTTAAAAATAGCACATCAGGAAGTGTAAAATATGTGTTGATGGCCTCATACACACCTGAAACTCACTGATCCACATTACAAACCAGACGTCATTGCTGGACTATTTCCTTTCAATGTTGTGCTACAGGAATTTGCGTAGTGTCATTCAGATGAGTTCCACTCAGTAGCTCTCTTCTCTGGAATGCTGAAATGTGTGAACACTGTATGTGGCATTTACAGTGATGTCAGTAGCTGGTATGTAAACATGCCTGTGTTTTCAGATGTGTGCTACTGAAAAAAGGAGACAAGTACTACTTTATACATGAACAGCTTCAGTTCACTCTGATTACATCCAAAACAGCATACTAAATAGTATGTATAAATGATATTTACTGTTTTTGACATTTAGATAGTTTTGGGCTTAGGTTATGAATATGATAAATAAAATGATTTTTAGATTCTTAGATTTAGAATATATATATATATATATATATATATATATATATATATATATATATATATATATATATATATATATATATATATATTTATTTATTTATTTATTTTTTTTTTGGGAAAAGTCCAGTGTTTGTTTTATCACCATTTTATGTCTTTGTGTGTTTTTTCTTCCCAAAATATAAAACTCGAGTATGAGAAAGATTATATAAATTAAATGTATGATGATGATGATGATGATTATTATTATTATTATTCTTAATATTATTCACCCATTCGTTCATCTTCAGCAAGCATCTGGTGGATCTGGAGTCTATCCCAGGAACAGTGGGCTTGAGATGGGAATACGCCACAGGACACCATGCGCACACACGTTTGCACACTCATTCACTCATTCCTAAAGGAAATTTATCTTAGTCAGTCCACTTACTGGCATTTTTTCATGTTTTTAAGAGGTGGGAGGAAACAAGAGAACCCAGAGACAACCTACTCAGACATGGGTAAATCATATGAAAATCAACAAAGATCAAACCTTGGACCCTGGAGTTATTATTATTATTATTATTATTATTATTATTATTATTATTAATGTTGTTCTTGTTGGTCTTGTTGCTTTTTTCTCGGAAAAAGATTTCCATTTTCAGGAAGTTCGTGCTCTGAAGTAACCACTGGGCTTCGGGCAGCAGCAAAGCTGGTCTACTTTTTCCTTTCGTCTGTCACTGTGAGAAGCAATGAAGCAGAAATGTCATTTTAAATGTTCACAATCAGCACATAAAGCAGTATCGGAATAGCCTATATAGGTCATATAGTCCCACAATATATAATCTTAGAAAACCTTAGTGTAATAGATGCAAATCTGTGTAAGTTTTAATGTTAATTCTTGGTTAAACAGCAATAGATGTTCACAAGTAGCCTGTACACCCAGTCAGATTTGGTTACTGCGTTGAATATAAACAGAAACCATTAGGCTCATGTATTTGGGGAAAACACAGAAGTGAAGTGAGAGAGTTAGAGTCAGGTGAAGTGATCTTTACCTGCACGCCTGTAGGGGCGCTGTGATCCTGCACTACTAGACCCATAAAACAAAGGCACGGTTATTTATGTATGGGTGGAAACTTCTCACTGAGGAACTGAACAAACCTTCAGACGACTCTTACAATGTTTCTAGTGACATGAGTTTGTCAATTACTGAATCATTTTACATTTTGGAAGACAGTAAGTGACAAGAGAAGATCCACAAGGTGAAGAGTTCTGCTTTTACAGGATGTAGTCTACTGTTTCTGTCATAAATCAGGATTGTGCTGTGTGGAACTTTATGATCTGTGGCTTTACTAATATGATTTCAATTCAAGGTAAGTGTGTGTGTGTTTGTGTTTCACAGCACTTTTGGGTTATGGAGCTGCTGATTTCTTTTCAAAAACATATTTTTATTTGTTACTTTGTTATTATTATTATTATTATTATTATTATTATTATTATTATTGTTGTTGTTGTTGAATAAAAAGAACCCATCATTGATAGATAATAAATATATAAATACATAAATTAAATAAATAAATAAATGCCCATCAAAGCGCAGGAAAATCATGTATCATTTACACACATAAAATACACACATAAAACAAAAACATATGCTAAAACAGTCCAGTTCTTTTGGCATAATGAAATCAAATTTAAAAAGTATAAAATAATATTTTTTAAAAACTGACAGGCGGTGCGGTGCTGAGTTCAGGCTACTGTCTATGTGGAGTTTCACATGCTCCCTGTGTCCATGTGGGTTTCCTCCGGGTTCCCCGGTTTCCAAACACATGCTGGTAAGGTGGACTGGCTATGCTAAGTTGCCGCTTGGTGTGTATATGTGTGTGGATGGAGCCTTGAGATAGATCTGTTCTAAATTATGAAATTAGGAAGTGCATAGCCAGTGTTCTGTTTTTTTTTTCTTTTCTTTTGCCTGTCGGTCTTTGGGAGGGCTTTGTTCCTATCAAAACCACCACACCACACTTTCGTCATGCTCCCTGGAATGAGGAAGTAGCCTATAGGTAAGACTTAACTCCAGCACAAGAGTTTGACCAACAAAATATCTACATTCACTGTGCGGGTGAAACAGGGCTGGTGTGTGCAGCCGACTGCTAGCTGAAAATTCCCTGAAAAAATCGAATAAGTAGTAGGTCCATGCATCTTACTTTCTAACAATATCATAGCTTATATTGTTCTTCTTTTTTTAATGCAGTTGTTTGGGACATCACAGTGAGGAATCAGTGATTCCCTGCTGAACTCTTTGGCCTGTGCCTCTGAACTTCTAAAACTTTGGATTTTTTTGGACTGTACACATGAAGAACATTTCTTCTTAAGACGAAGGATACAGGACTATAACCATGCTGCAGCAGATTCTCAATGACATGTACATCGAGCCGGAGCTGCTGGCTGAGCTGAACGAAGAGCAGAAGCAGGTTCTCTTCTTTAAAATGAGAGAAGAACAGGTCCGCAGGTGGAAAGAGAGAGAAGCACGGCTCGAGAAGGAGGAGGCTAAATCGGTGAAGCCCAAAAGAGGTAATTTTGTTAGAATAAAATAGTTCTTTTTTATTTTCATTTACCAAATAAGCCGCTAAACCTTTTCAGCCTGAGACACAAACAGCACATTTCCTAAATTCATCCCAAATTTTAGAACAAAAATGTAACACTCATTATTATTTACACAACTGAAGTCATAGTTCAGCCTGGAACATTGAGTTATTGCAAAAGAACACTGTCTTTTTACTGATTAACAGAAATATGCTGCATTACTGCTGCTGTATAATGAAGAAAGCATTGTGTCGTCTCAGGATTAGAGACTATGGGTTACAGAACAGTAAAAAAAAAAAAAAAACATTCAGTTGGGACTCATTTATAATGGAAGTCTAATACTTTATACTTTAAACCATAGTACTTTGAATTCTTGAATCTGATTTGCCAGAATTGTTCTAAAATCACTGGTGAATTCCTGTGTTATAAGAGGAATAAAACAATATAGGATGTCTGTTATAGAAATATAATCAACTTCGGGGTGGTAACAGGAACTTCACTTAGCATCAAGCCTCATCCCTCATTTCCCCATAAGTGCACACCCTGTCTTGTTTTGTTCCTTTCATTATAAAGATCTTCAAATGAGGCAAACATTAGAGAATATCTTACCAAAGATGCTTCCTCCTAATTTTGAATTTTTTTTCACCAAGTGTAAGGGCAGTTATTGGGGTGTTGGTAAACATTTATGCATATAGCAACGTAACCAACATAATTCAATGTAAACATTAAAGAGCTTCAGTTTCAGTCTTGTCATGCTTGTGTACCACAAAACCCCAGGGAAAGCTTATGTAACTGGAATTACTCTTTCTTATATTTCTCCAGTGTTGAAGTGTTGAATAGATAAAACTGTCATTACAGGGAAGCATTTTGAAATGTTCATCTGCGGTAATCACACGTAAGCTACAGATGTAATAGATATACTTCAATTCCCTAAAAATTAGCTTTCCTCAGCCTTCAAATAACTTGCTGTGTGTGTGTGTGTGTGTGTGTATGTTTGGTCCCTCAGTTTCAGCGAAGACTGTATCATGGCTGAAGGCGTCAGACAGTGACGTGTGGGTGTGGGTGATGGGAGAGCATCCTGATGATAAACGTTATGACCAGATCTGTGATGAGATCATGGCAGAGAGGGCAGCACTACAGGCGCAGAAAGAGGCAGAGGAACTCAGGTGTGTGCATTTTCATTCACTAGAAGTTCAGTACACTGGAACTGACTGGAATTTCCCATTTCACTCGTTTCCGAGCACAGAAAAAACTGGCAGAATATTAAATTCTTTACCTGTTAGAGGGAAGTTAGTACAACTGTAACATCAACTCACAACAAACCCTTTCTCGAGGCGTCATTGTTAGAACAAGTTTTTTTTTAGCACTCGTTAAAGGGCTTAGTGAGGTTTAGGAAGTGGTTTCATGTCGTTCACAGGTTGACATACTGCGTGTCTTCTTTCTCTACCAGTTCAGATTTTAGATGAGTCATCGTTCTTCCAATAAATACAATGACAAGCCATTTTATTGCTGTGAATTGAGTGTTGTAAAAAGATAAAAGGATTACCTATATTTATGCAACTATATGGAATGATATTTTATTATATTATATTAATGCAGTAATTGTATCTGCTGTATGAAGCTGTTAATTATTCCCGCATTCATTATTACACATACACATTCATAGGTCACTCCCTAAAGCTGCAATGCTGCCAGCACATTAACTCCTCCCAAAACCTACTAAGCAAACCACTGTTATCTTATCTCTGTAAGATTTTTCTAAAAAAAAAAAAAAAAAAAAAAAAAGTCTCCTTCCCGTGCAGAGGTGAACTCTAACTCCAGCTCTCACCTGACCTTCTATGAAGGTGGCAGTTAGTCATTAATTTTGCATGTAAGATCTCCTTAATTCTCTTTAGTTAAACATTTCTCCAATCTAATCGCAGGATATGGACACAGGACACTCCCTGTAGAGCACATGTTCAGCAGCTACAGTTTGCAGTGGACTTCACTTTTTAACTTGCATATTTAGTTACTTACTCATTTACCTACTTCTTTACTTATGTTCTTAGTTACTTTACTACTTATGTATTTACTTCCTACCTTACTTATTTCCTTCCTTCCTTTCTTAATTCCTTATAAATTTACTTACTTACTTACTCACCTAATTAGTTTCTTTCTTTCTTTCTTTGAGTATGGGGCTTTTTTTTTTTTGCTTTTTTTTTATCGAAACTGGGTCATAATAACATGGATGGTGAGCGTAATTAGATTATATATATATATATATATATATATATATATATATGCAT
>CM040991.1:15499416-15520514 GCA_022985145.1 Pangasius djambal
AGACATGGAAAAAACTATATTTAAAAAAAAAAAAAAAAAAAAAAATAGTTAGGCCAGCATGCTATTCCAAGACATTTTTACTTGCTGTTGGACACTTTTACTATTACGACCCTAAATGTACATTTATGACTCTTTTATTGCTGCTACCACAGTCAATTTCTACTACAACAATAGTTTACAGACAATTTTTGCACTAGTTTTTCCACTCAACACTGTTCTGTTGTCCGGTCTAGTTACCGTGCACTGTCCTGTGTATCTACAGGATGTTCCTAAAGTCTCCATACATAGAGGAAATTAACACTTTTTAGCAAAAGGTCTTTCAAAATTTTTCATACTTAGTTTATATTATATCTGTTTTCCAGACAGCCTTTAAGAGTGCTTTAAGAAGAAAGTATTGGTGTACCAGAAAAAGATACAGCACAAAGATCATTTAAAGGAATGCATTTGAAGTGCAATTACATGAGTAACACCAGATGTGTTAACACGAGTTCGTCGTGAGTGACAGAGACGACTCCGTGTGTGTTTACAAAGAAATGGCAACCATACAGAGGATGTTTTGTAAAGCACGTTACTTTTTGCTAAAAAGTGTTAATTTCCCCTATGTATGAAGACTTTTGGAATTGTGTATTTACGGCATTGTTTACACTCGTCTCGCACTGTTGTGTATGCGCACAACTTTCCCCACTTTAAGTCTTCAATTCCTAAAGCATGTTGAGACATGACAGAAGAAGCTTTTCGAAGCATCCTATAAAAATACAGCATACTGCTCATTTCAACACATCACTCGTTTTTGAACAGCACTCCAGGCTAGTTCCTGATAAAGTAACCTTCTTCTGATAGGGTTCAGAATATACAAACTGCACTCTCTCCAGCATTCTGTGGAAATTCTGTGGAAAATATGGCCTTTTTTAATTAAAAAAACAAAACAAAACAAAAAAACTGAGAGTGTGTGTGTCACAAGAGAGTGCTTTGGAAACTTAACACAAAAGTTCCACATCTCAGTACCATTAAGTGCTTTTTATCTCTGGACCAATCAAGTCGCAGCTCAGGGAAAATGAGGAAAAAAACAATGGAATACAAAATGTCTGTAGAAAAAAAAAAAACCAGAAGTCTTGTTAGTTTTATTTTACCAATGCAATGTTACTAAGAACAACAAATGTGTTAGTTCTGGGACATTTGTTAGTGTATTGCTGTTATGGACCAGTCCCACTTTAAAGGCTGTTTAAATCCTACAGTGGTATAAATGTTGTCTAGTCACACACATCGTTCAAGCGCATCACATTATGAATCACATTATGACTCCGGTGGCTATCTTTCTTGTGACTGTAGCAAAGTTGCTTAGAATTTCACATTTGCTCAACATTCAGGAACAAGGACACTCTGCTTGAAAATAGTATGGAATGTACACATTATTCACCAGTATGGATACTGACCTAATGTTACCAGTTTTAAGGCCATTTGTTTGGGAATAACACAAGAAATAAAAGGTTTTTATCAAAGTTTTCCTCCATTTTTTCAGTGAGCATGTTCTGCATCTTCACTGAATTTCCGGCGAATATTAAACACTGAACTATACTGAGGTCAATTCCATCTGCCTCAGAATTTTAATGTGATGCCCTTCAAACCACCCATTTGACCTCATAATCGTTTTAAAATCTGTAATATGAGCTGTTTAATTGCACATGGAGCACATCATGACTCAAACGGACATGCACAGAATGCACACACTCGTTCTGACTGTGAAAGTAATCAGGTGCTAAGGGGTGTTACATGGTTATTATTCTTCTATTTATTATTAAAAGGATTAACCACCTCATTCAGTTGGAAATTGGATTCAATTGCAGTTAGAGAGAGAGAGAGAGAGAGAGAGAGAGAGTGAGAGAGAGAGAGCAGATCACCAGACCAAATGAGTACGTTGCTTCGCAAACAAAGCCAAGAACTTAGTCAAGCTTTAATAAACTTTGTAAATATTATATATATTGTGAAAAATCCATATCTTTTTTGGCACTGAGCACCAAACAAACAAACTAAATAGTGGTATGTTTATCTTAAGAATGTCGTTGCTATGGCTGCTGGCTCTATTCACTTCCCTCCACATTTAACCCTATGTTTCCAAGTCCAGAATTTACTCTATTACATGTCTTCGGGTCATACCACAAGCATTCTCTATTATGAATAAAGCTAGTTAACATGCACTAAGGTGATAATGTCGTTATGGTTAAAGATAATGTCGTTATGGTTACAGTGTGTGTGTGTCGCTGTTTTGTCCCCACATCACCACGAAGCCATGCCAGCCTGTAGAAAAAACACCTAGCCTGAAAACAGCCTTACAGACCTACAGTTTGGGGTGACTGCAGAATCTCAGTGCTAACTGGTTGTAGTAAGCCTACATTATGAGACGTTTTACCTGGGGTACTGTTTACCAAAGATGTGGCCCATCAGCTGCACCCGAACCAGGTAACCCAGCAGCGGGTAGACGGTGGTCATTTGGAACAGCAGACAGGCTCGAGCCACAAACACCATAATATCACTGCTGGGAAAGTTATCCAGAAAGTTCTGCACCAAAGCAATGGACAAAGGTCAGCATGAGAATCCGTGGTTAAATGACATGAACAAGCCAGAAACAGACATATGTGAAAGCTGAACAGTGCTTTACAGCTCACAGACAGGACAAAAAGAGGAAATAAGGCTTACTGGTTCAATGCAGTCTTTAGACAATGGTGGAGAAGGAAAAGAAGCAAAGATCATAACTCCCACGTAGAGGTATGTTAGACCTACTAAAAGGTAAGCCAAGGACAAATCCCGAACCTGCAACCACAAAAAACAAGTTTCATCTCATTAAAGCGATAAAATAAGAAAACAAGAGAATGAACACTAGAACATTCCCCGTTTATTAGTGGCATAGATGGGGGGCCATCAGATATTTGACTGGTAGGAAAAATGACAAATGCAAAAGATGGATTTGCTGTAAACCATCTGGGGCAAAACTGCTGCACCTGTGGCACTGGGATTGAGGAGAGCAGCATTCACAAGGCTGGTTTATGTGAACAATGATCGAAAAGAAGCTCAATTCCTTTGATAAGTAAGTAAATACAAAAAAATTTTCATATACACTCACCATTCCTATTAAAGTGGACATGTGTACACCTGCTCATTCAGGATATTATACAATCAGCCAATCATGTGGCAGCAGCGCAATGCAAAAAATCATGCGGATACAGGTCAAGAGATTCAGGCAATGTTTATATCAAACATCAGAAAGGGGAAAAATGTGATCTCAGTGAATTTAACTGTGGCACTGTTGTTTACTACATCTCCTGGTCTATTTCCAAGCTGTCCAGTTTTGGTGAGCCTGTGTCCACCGTAGCCTCAGATTTTTGTTCTTGGCTGACAGGAGTGGAATCTGACGGGGTCTTCTGCTATTGTAGCCCATCCACCTCAAGGTTGGATGCGTTGAGCATTCTGAGATGCATTTCTGCTCAGCACGGTTGTAAAGAGTGGTTATTTGAGCTACCACAGACTTCCTGTTGGCTCGAACCAGCCTGGCCATTCTCCTGTAACCCCCCTCGTCAACAAGGCATTACTGCCCAGTGAACTGCTTCGTACTGGATGTTCACACCATTCAGTGTAAAATCTATAAACTGTTGTTCTAGGAGACCAGCAGTTTCTGAAATATTCAAACTAGCCTGTCTGGTGCCAACAAACATGCCGGAGTCAAAGTCACTCAGATCACATTTTCCCCATTGGCTTAGGAAGGTACACACAAAACAAAGTGTTCAGTGAGTGATATATACCATTATCATGGTATATTATCTAATTATCATTAGATTATCATTATCTCTGATATATACCATTATCACCCGAAGCTATATAAATATTGTGATATAAGATTAGAGCTGTATGCCAATGGTCTTACTTAGCAGAATGTAGAATCAGAATGTACAGGACACAGCAATAAAGGATGTGAAATAGGCAGCTAGTTGTTCCAAAGTCAGACTTTCGCAGACAACACCCTTTGTACTCTATAGATGATGTTAAATTTAACTTCATTTTAAGTTACTGTATCTTTACCTCCAGTTCATTTGATCTTATTTTAGCATGTAATCAGGAAGTGCGGGAGACCCAGCAAAAAAGATGAGTCATTTTATCTGACATCAGCATTGCATGTGATCAGGAAAGTGCAGGACACACGGTAAAAAAAGATGTGAAACAAGCAATACTTTTTTCCAAAAACCATGACTTCTGCTGACAGTGGCCTTTATACTCTCTACTGATGAGGATACAGTAAACACTGCCTGATCGGGAAGTCTGCCTTTACCACAGAGACTCATAGCTCTTTGTTCTTCATAGTTGTTTCACGTGCAAGACTATAAAATCTCTGTTCCCTAAGATCTGAGCCCTATTTCTGTATGCAGTAATGGGCAAAAAGAGGTAACATGGCCTGATGATGGGTAACCAGTCCACCTTTAAATAACCTGTCCATTTCAGTTGTTTAAGATGTGCAAGCAAACTTTGGCATGGGTGTGAAAGTGAGGGAAGAGCTGCACTCACGTTGTTCTGCTGATTCTTGTTGTTCTTCATGAGGGTGATGATGCAGTTGTGGATGAAGAAGGCCAGAGTGAGGACACCAGTGAGTTGAGGACACCAGATTCTGAACTCTACACAAACCCACAGATGCAGGTTATGGATGAACAATGAAACAGCTTGGTTCAATACTTATGCAGCTTTGCTGTCTTTGTTTAAAACAAAGAGCACTAAGCAATAAAAGTGATGTGATGAACACTGAGGACCTGACACCATCCTGAGTGTTTCACTTTAGGTCAGGAAATGATAGGAATTTTTTTGTCCTTCATGCCTTTAAAAAGCGAGTCACTTCTTGCCCTCTCATATGCACTGGTTGGCTCAAAGTTGAATTAGTCTGGGTGTAATTCCCAAATAGTGTGCAACACCACTCTCTTCAAGATACACAGTGATATTACCACTCAACCTTGGTAGGTAGCCTCATTAATACTTTACTCTTTTCATCAATGTGGCGCTGCAATGCAGAATCCCTCATCAATTCATCTCTACCTGGCACTGGTGTTTACCTGGGACAAAAAAATCAGTGGAATCGAACCAATGGAACTCCAGGTGAAAGCCTAGGCGAAAAGCTTTAAGGGTGACCAAGATGATGAGGTAGATCACTGAAACAGTGCCTGCGTGAAATAAAACAAAACCCATTTACACAACACTCTATTCATATGGTTCCCCTTACACACAAACAAACATGTTAACATGGAAAATACAGTAAATCAATAACTCCCATATAGGAAAATGCAAATAAATTTGCCTCAATAAGCAAGAGCACAATGTGCTATGACACATGTTTCATCAGTTATTCAAAACCTATCACCACAATATCAATGAAATATCAGTTACACTTTATTATCCTACCAAATCCAAATATTCAAACGAGCCCGCTTTTACATAACCAGCCCTTCAGATTAAAATGGAACAAAATGGACAAACAGATCATCATGATGAAAAATAGAGTCTTACCCAGAAAGGTGAACCTGGCGAAGAAGGAGGCCGAGCGGAAGTTGAGTAGCGGCAGAAGCAGCACAACAAGGTAGAAAGGAATAGTGTGGGTTTTATTCCACCACTGGTCAAACAATGCTGTATCCGTACTGTTATCACTGACATAATGCTGACTAATGCTGCTGTTCTTATCTGGATCCACATCTGGGTATGGACAAACCACTGGAAAAGATGATGAAATTAGAACACATAGAGCGCATTAAGCATTAGCTCACCAAGTATACTGACTGACACACTCAGGAGTGTGTCATTCCTTCTAAAGTCACACCCTCCAAGCACAGGAGGTCTAGGCTACAACACGTAGTGTTTGGCTGGTTGAGTGTACCTGGTTAGCCAAATTGTATGGCAAGTCACAGTTTTATTTATTATAGCAATTTTTTTAATTCTATATGCACAAACATAAGAGTAACCAATTTGAAGATGGTGCCATCAGCCAAGTGATTCCAGAAATGCTGAAACAGGAAATGATAACACTATTTGGCTCACCAGGCATGTCACGGGTCTGTCAGAGTTCGAGGAGACAAGTAAATCGACCCCACCTGTAACTAACAGCCATATTGCTGAAGCATATAGTAATGTTTATCAGATAATACTGCTTGTATGGTCATGAGACTAGAGTGGAGACTATTTATGAAATCTAGAGTGAAGACTTGCGTATGTGTTAGTCTTAACCGTGACATATTTTTATGTAAGAATTAATACACGCAACCTCTAGAATGTTCGTTTTTGTAATTTTCAACATGTAATGTTCATGAAAAATTAACATAAACAGGCAGAAAAAGGCTAAATATACACTCGAATACACCTGTACTCCTGCTCATTCATGGAATAATCCAATCAGCCAATAATGTGGCATCAGCACAATTTTTAAAAAAAAATCACTCACATACAGATAAAGAGCTTCCGTTAATGTTCACAGCAAACATCAGTATTGTGAAAAATGTGATTTCAGTGACTCTGACCATGAGGCTACATTGGGCACAGGTTCATAGAACCTGGACAGTTTCTATGACTGGAAAAAGACCAGGCGATGTTTTTCCAATATGGAACTGTCCAGTCTGAAAGAGCATGTGCCCACTGTAGCCTCAGACTCCTGTTCTTGGCTGACAGGAGTGGAATCCAATATGGTCTTCTGCTGTTGTAGCCCATCCACCTAAAGTATGGTGTGTTGTGCTTTCTGAGATGCTTTTCTGCTCACCTTGGTTGTAAAGATTGGTTATTTAACTTATTGTAGACCAGTCATTCTCCTCCGAGTACTCTCATCAGCAAAGCATTTCCACCCACAGAACTGCTGCTTACTGTTTTTGCTTTCCATTCTATGTAAACTGAAGCTCTTTACCTGTATCTGCATGATTCTATGAACTGCTCTGCTCCCACATGCTTGGCTGATCAGATAATTGCATGAACGAGCAGGGGTACAGGTGTTCCTATAGAAGTGGTCAGTCAGAGTATATAATGGTATACATTAGCAACTGCGACAATCCCTGGAGGACCAGTGGTTAGGCCTCGGTGCTCTTAGCGCCGGGTTCGATTCCTGGCCAGGGAACAAACCACAGTACAAACCAGCAGACCCCCAGTGCTGGCCCCAGGCCTGGATAAAATTTGAGAGGGTTGCATCTGGAAGGGCATCTGGTGTAGAAACTGTGCCAAATCAAATATGCTGAGCAGCCAACAGGAGCAGGCAAAACAACAAAAACAACATTAGGAATGATGAATATCTCACAGGCTGAAATATCTCACAGATACTAACCTCTCTCCGTTCCATTTGTGCCAAACTCTGAATCAGACACGTTGACGTGGTGAACATAGTCTGGGGGTAGAAAGAAAAGCACTTTTACCTCATAACACATTAAACCATCGTCAAAACCACAGTGAATCAGTGAATTCACAGAAGTCACATGACATAATGGCTGCTTACTGTAGATGAATTTGCCCGTGTTAAACAGGAAGTTGGACATAAGCACCCAGTAGACCACCATTGCCCCAACCAGCGATATCATGGAAAATAACAGACTCAACCACTGTCCCAATCTCCCGAAGTAATATTTACACACGTCAGGGAACTCCCAGTCTGAGGTATCTATATAAGCTGTGATGAAAAAGAGAAGAAAACACAAGCTTCATATCATGGTAATCTCTAGAATTGTGTATGTTAAAAAACAAATGATCGTATTTGAACTATGACCTATTACAGGCTGAGTCCCTTGACAGGATGCACCTAAATTGCTGAATTATACAAGATACAAAAGTGCAAAGGTGGAACATAAAGCAAGGGGCTAAATGTGCAAACACATAAGGAAGTACAGAAGCTTCCATTCCTGCATTCCTGCAGTCATGTGCTAACAGCAATGAACAGCTCAGCAGTGGTAAAATAGGGAGGTGCCAGCAGTAACACTGACCCGCTAAAAGAGTTCTTCCACACTTCATTGGCATTTCTGAGAAACAGCACCTCCTTTAGTGTGTCTGAAATCTTTTTAACGGGTGCAGCGTATCTGGTTGCCCATAAACACGATAATAATAATAATAATAATAATAATAATAATAATAATAATAATAATAGACTTAATTTGTATAGTGAACATCATACATTAAAATGCATCGATTTGCTTTACAAAGAAAAAAAAAAATCTGGCCTTGACTTGATTAAGTCACATTACTCATCAGTGTTGTTTAAGAACTGAGCAAAGAGAAACCATTATGATGAAGGTTTTAGAGAGATAAGAGCTGTGTGGCTGGCTTACGTATTGATTTAGTGGACTTCAGAATTCTATAACAACAGTAGAGCATGAGTAAGCCCATTAAGATGAGGACGATGACTCCTAGTGTGAACCCAGACTGCAAACCAAAAAAGAAATCCAGTTACAGGCAAGTGATCCACAGCGATTCTGGATGAAAACTAAAAGTTAAAACACACCTGCTTTATTCCCCATGGCATGCTCAGTATGGATGTTCCCATCATCGTATTCCAGATAGCAAAACTACACAAACGATTGGCTTGATTATTACATTGGCATGATTTCAAGCGTATGTATAGGTTTACAATAAGAATTAGAAAACTCTAATACGTACATAGTGACAATACTAGGGTTTTTGGTAGTGCCCTCTCCTCCTTGCACTTTAAACGCTGTTCCCAGTGGGCTGTAAATGTAGATCTCCTCAGGTGGAAGGATCACATGGTCAGGGGGAACCTTCAGAGGTCAGATGGAATAAACAAAAGCATTACCTCATGACAAACATGTAAAACAATTAGAATATCATCTGCTTTTCAATCGGTTTAAATCGAGTTATAGTAATCAGTGCCTCTACATGGTCAGCTTGCTCTGCTTAACACTGCACGGTTCAGGGTCCAACACAAATGAATCAATGTGTGTATATACGTATAGTGTGACACTCGGGTAACAAACACTGACTACTGGAGATAAGAGGAAAAGATTATCTCTGGACTTCAACCATATAAAGCATCCATTCACTTAACAGTTAGCTAGTTATCCACTGGGCATGTCAACTGAATATACTTATTCATCATTCATCATGGTTGCAGTGGATCCTGGGAACACTGGGCATGAGACAGGAATAGACCTTGGATGGGAAGCCAGTCCATCGTAGAGCACACAAACACATTCACACCTAGGGGCAATTTTGAGTCGCCAATCCACCTACTGACATGTTTTTAAGAGATGGGAGGAAACTGGACGAACCGGCGTAAACCCATGAAAGACTCAAGGAGAACATGAGAAAAAGCCAAGCTCAGGGGATCCTGGAGCTGTGAAGAAGCAACGCTATCTACTGCACCACTGTGCCACTCTAACTAAATGTAGCTTTAGATAAAGCCAGACAGGTGAAATAATCTGTTGGTGTATTTAGTTTTATACTAAAGAGGATAGAAATGCACATAGATTACCAGCAGCCTGTCTGATGATGCCGTCAGGCGACCATAGTAATGAACTCTGCTGTTCAGCACTGAAGCCTCAGCAGACACTCGCTCCTGAGCCGAGTCCTCCACAATGTTCCTCGGCTCCACATGGAAAGGCCTGCGAGACAGAGACAAGAGCTCTGATTAGCTGAACTCATCTCGTCAGTGTTTCTGAGCTGACTTGAAACTTTTGCCTGCGCTTTCTTTCCTAGTTTTATTCCATTTTGCTCTTAGATTTAAGCTGACGTTCATGATGTTGTCTTTAAGATATTGAGCTCTAGATTAGGAAATTAACAACTTTCTATAGTAAACACAGTGTCCCTGGCATCCTGTTAAAAAATTAACTCACCTGTCAATTTGGCTTATACCGATGTAACAAACTTTAACAGCTATAACCATAAACATGCTTAGATGATTACAATTGTACAACTCCACTCTGAGGATCACAGCTTTAATTCACACACAATCTCCAAACAATCTCAAAGCATTATTTCTTTAGAAAATGCTCTTGTGATTACACATGCCTTAGAAACCAATTAAAATTACACAAAAAAATTCTTGGAAGGAACAATGTTCACTAAAGGCAACCAGCT
This sequence comes from Pangasius djambal, assembly GCA_022985145.1. NCBI lineage: Eukaryota > Metazoa > Chordata > Actinopteri > Siluriformes > Pangasiidae > Pangasius > Pangasius djambal. The sequence continues at coordinate 15,509,500 of CM040991.1, forward strand.
GATTTTAGTGAAGGAAACAATTATGGGCGTTCGCTGTAGCAATATCAATGCACATCCCGAACATTTCAACACATACGTGTGGGAAAATCCAACGACAGGGCTTCCAAACACTTCCCAGAACAATCACTTGCTGTGTAATTCGCAAAATTTGTTGACTTGTTTGTGATGTTGCCATAAGATCAAATAGGATGAAAACATCTGACATTTCAATCTTGCTCAGACCTACGTGTTAACGGGTTGATTTAACGTCTGTTCTCTGCTTGGTAATTCATGAGAAATGGCAGCTTGTGCAGACATGTTACAGACAGTCAGGGAGTTGAAACACCAGCTTGTGAAGACAGACAGAAAAAAAGATGACTCACATGCAGCTGTATTCCACATGGCAGCCTAAAAGCTACTACGAAGATGGGTCGAATGAAAAACTGCGACATAAATTAGAATTGAATCCTTTTATGTTCTAGAGGAATCTGGATGCCTGTTATGTGCTGGAACATACGCAGTGGATGAAACGGAGATCATGTTTCACGCAACCTCATAGATACCTAAACAGTCCTGGCATAAACATTAGATACAGTCAAGAGATTGCTATTTGAGACAGTAGTTTAGAGGCTCAGCTAGTGACCAGAAGGCTGAGAGTTCAAATGTCAGCACTTCCAGAGCAGGCTGGACCTGAAACTGCTCAAATCTACATCTTCTCTATCCTAGTGTTTCAGTAATGTGATTTTTCTGTTGCAGTCAGCGTAATCGGGACTGAATTTCTGGCTTCGCTGGACAACACGAACATAACTAGAGGAGAAGGATGGCTAAAATGACTTGCCTTACTTCAGAATAGTATAAACAGTACTTTGACAAAGTCAAAAAAAATAGGCTGTGATCCTTATGTACTTTCCTCCAAAGAACTGATTCCACTTAAACTGGCAGAAAACGTACCAAGTTTGATATGTTCCCTAATCTGGAGAATCCCTCAAAGCATTTAAGCACACTGAAGACTATCAGCTCTTCACATCCATGTGGGTAGAGGATACCAAGGTGTTTAATCAGGAGGAGAAAAAACGGTTTTCATTATAGGAAGGATAAGTTGATATCGACCAACTTTTGCTAGTGTTCGCAATACTTGCTGCTGAGATAAACTTCCCAGTTGTCCTACGATGTTTCTACCTACATAATGTAACATAGCTATAAGGCAGTATGACAGGGAGCATCTGCTGCACTGCTGCTTATTTAAAGATGTACGTAACAAAGTGTATAAGTGTATATCATCAGATCATCAGTGTCAATGAAAATGAATTTTCTTCATGAAGCACCGAGACAATAGCATTAATGCAATCAGTCCCCTATTTGGACTGCAAAGTGGCAGCAATTAGACAGAGTGACATCACACTGAAGGTAAAATGTCTGCCAAATGAATAAATGTAACTGTAGATGCCTATAATGCCGGTGTATTTAGCAAACTGACCACTGAGTGCATAATCGCTTTATACTTTCACTTTCAACTCAACACTATTAGCTTGCACATATTTTATGACTTAACCTTCAGTGTTGTTTTACTGTAGTGAATGCCTTATATATAATATAATATAAACAAACACGTACCTTCTTTGTCTGGGGTCCAGAAAGTCTGGCTGGTCGGAGTAGTAATCTCCTGCTTGAATCGAACCCAGCAGAGGTTTCCCATCATCCTCCATGACCTCTTCTGATTGACGGGCTTCACTTGAAAATCATTGCCTGGACAGAAAAAAGACAAACACGATCAACTTCTCAGCGTGCACCGGCTGAGGATCTAGCACATCCATGATGTGCATTTTAAATTTTAAAAGCCATCCTGTTCTTCTTCAGAAGGAGCACAAACCTTGAACTAATTCAACTGAAACTAACTAAAGCCAGACTAGACACCGTGCTGCTCCTGAGAATCGGACTCTCTACAAATACAGTCCTCCCACTCCAATGAAAGGCAAAGGCTCTGTCAGGAGAGGCCAACTCTGTCTGTGTGTGTGAGCACGTGTAAAAGAGGAAGAGAAGAAATGGGCCCTTTACGTCACCCGTGAAGTATGACCTTACCTCTGAGGAGGGCAAAACATCAGCAAACCACAACCACACTCCAGCTCATATCATACTGACATGGACATGCTGTTTCAGGATGTTTCATTACCAAGTTCCAATGTTTCCTATCTGCAAAATGCTGCGTTCAGAGTTTCAAAGCAAAGATTGAACAAACATATGAAACTTTCTGAACTAATACACGACCTAGTGAAAGGATGAATGTGTCTACATGTTACAAAGCAAATAAACTACTAAGCAAATTAAAGACGTAAAGCAGGAACACTAAATCACTGAAGGAAAGTTTACTATAAATAGATGCAGACATTTTAGGACTTCTGAATATTTCAACACACTTTTTTTTAAGATTATTGTGGGTATAATTAGTTCTTTGAGAACCCTGACACTTTCAGAAACAAGAAGCTGACTGGAGATACACTGAAAGTTTATACTGAAAGTTTTGTTTTTCCTACATTTATGTTTTTGTAGACCTTAAATAAATGTGTCAATGGACTTAAATTTAGCAAATTTATCTTCAAATATATAAAAATATATCTTCAGGTGTTGTGATATTTCATATCACCAATCATCAGGCTTTATTAATACAGGCTTTATTAAAGGGGCTGTATGTAATAAATGTCTGTCCAAATGAATGAAATTCACAAACATGTAACACTCCAGCTATTTGTCAACACTGTTTCTTTGATATTATATACTTTTTTTTTTATTCAGATGAAATCAGCAGATGAAAGATTTAGTAGTGTGAGACGACAAAAAAAAAAAAAAAGGGTGTGAAAATTAACTGATTACAAAGTAAAAGCTGGACTGGAGACATTAGTAATGTTAGCTCAGAACTGAAACATGCCATAAGAAAATTTCAAAGGTTGTAACAGATTGTTCTTATTAATTATAACCTTACTTACAGATTTGTGTTTTATAAATATTATACAACAACGCTAATTGGGTAAATATCGTTAGCTTTGATGCTAACCGATTTCCTGATTCTACAACACCGGCCTTTTACTCCCCAAACTCAGCGTCATTAATGAACTTTACATCTTTTATATTTTACATTTTTATTTATCTTTGTTAACCTACCTGTAAAAAACAGTGGTATGGTATCACTTTCTTCCCCGATAAACCGAAGGAACAAAAATACATCGGCAAAGAAAGTTGTTTTGAAAAGGACACGTGAATTGATACCGATTTACAATCCTTGTGGGACATGTAGTGAATATTTCACTCAGCTATAACACAACCGTATTGTTTGGGAACGCTGACTAAACGACATTACCCATAATGCATCTGCAACTCGAGGGTTTTCTTTGTACCTTGGCCCTATTTCAATGTACTTCACTGCCTCTGGCCTTTTTTGTGGGAAGTGCAAAGGAAGTTGTCAGCAGAGTATCTCCTAATTATTCAAAACAAATAAAAACAATCTCTCTAAACACACAGTACTTTAATCACTTCTTTAACTAATGTACATTATACAGCTGCTCATAACCGGGAGTTTTAAGCACTTAATTTTTTTTTTTTTTCATTTCACTCATTTAAATAACTAAATAAATAAATGTTCTATTAAATAGTTTATAAAGTGTTTTGCGTCTAAGATGTTGTACCATCACACTGTAGGCAATGTGAACGAATTTTCTGCAAAAGGCATCTTCTCTTTGTTTATGATCATGATAAAAAGAGATTTTTAACAAGCCTGTACTTAATAACTTACGCCCAAGATAACTACATCTCCAAAGAATTATTATTTATTTAACCTGCTGAAATTAAAGGAGAAATTTGAGGAAGAAATCTCATGGTGGCATGATGACAGGTGGCAAAGATGACATGCTACCTTCACGTGCTCCTCAATTTCTCTCATTAATCACCAGTGAAAAATTACTCACTATTTAAGTCAATTATAATTACACTATATGGCCAAAAGTATGTGGACACCTAACACATATGTGGGCCTTCCTCAAACTGTTGCCACAAAGTTGGAAGCACACAATTGTATAGAATGTCTTTGTATGCTGTAACATTACAGAGGCCCAAACATGTTCCTTGTGAACAACGCGAGGTCCATGAAGACATGGTTTGCCAAAGCTGATGTGGCAGAATTCAAGTGTCCTGCACAGAGCCCTGACCTCAACCCCACTGATCACCTTTGGGATGAACTGAAATGCTGACTGCATCTCAGGCCTCCTCAAAGGACATCAGTCCTCACTAATGCTCTTGTGGCTGAATGGGCAAATCCCCACAGCCACGCTCCAAAATCTAGTGGAAAGCCTTCCCAGAAGAGTGGAGATTATTATAACAGCATAGGAGGACAACATCTGGAATGGAATGTTCAACAAGTACATATGGATGTGATGATGAAGTGTCCCAAACTTTTGTCCATATGGTCAGATATCATCTTAGAGTTTTATCCTAATAAAAAGTGTATAATAATGTGACCAAAGGGACGAAATGTAAGACTGTGATTGCCTAATTAGTGACTACTAAAATCTAATTTAATTTTGAAATAATTATCATTGATCACTAAAAATCATTCTCCTCTCAGCTATAATAAAAGAATTAAAGGTCATTAAAAGCAAAAAACCCCCAAAAAACTCAGTTTTTGAAGACACCATAAACCCCTTTTCAGGGACAATAACATATCACTAATAGTAGTGCAAATTACCTTTTAGAGTAATATTTTAAAGGACCATATACAGCTTTCTAGGTAAATAAAACACACTGAAGGTACAAAAGGTGTATGTTTGAGGGTACCACCCCAACGACAAGGAAAGATACAATTTAATTCAGAAACAAACAAACAAACAAACAAACAAAAAACAGAAAATGACAACAAGAAGAACAACTACTACTACAATGACAAACAAATGTGGGCAAAATGCACACTGTAACCATGGTGAGGACATTTAACAAATTAATAAAGTATATATTTTAACACAGTAAAGTGAGGAAAGAGGAATTCTCAATATATTGAAAGAACAAATTGTGACCAAGTGTCCTCAAATGGTTTATTGTCATATAATGAAGAAATGTTATTAAAATATTTTACAGTGGGATTCCCAAATTCACAACTGGAATTTTGAAGAGATATTTAGTCTGTATATTGAGTCACTCTACTGTCGCATCAGTACTGAGCTCCCACTGCCCAGATGAAACCAGGACTAGAGGCTATCATTGCACTATAATAATAATAATAATATTAAACTGTTATTATTATTATTAGTAGTAGTAGTAGTAGTAGCCATAGCTTCATGGTACATTTTAACTGGAACTTCCTCACTTTAAGTGCCTTATTTACAAGATTTTTGCACTTATTTCTTTTTTGTATAGACACAAGCTCCTTGCCCTCCCTAACAGATTTGCATTAGACTCTTTTCCCCCAAGTGCATCTATCTATCTATCTATGCTCAGTTGCCAAATTAACTTGGAAACTCTAATGTACGGTAATTGCAATAGCTCCTGAAGGCTGCATGACGCGTCGTGTGAAACCCTCCCCCTCCCATAACCTCCCCCCCTTCACTCCGGCTCTCCTTCTCCTCTTCCCTCCTTTCCATCGATCCGCTCTTCACAGTTGAGGTCACAGTCCGAGAGTAATCGCAAAGTGTATAGGCAGATTTTGTTTTATTAAATACACGCATACCTGTGAGTGATACCTTGGAATATTCTCAAAATAACACGCCATTAAAGTCGGTGAAATCATTAAGTTAACGTCACTTTAAACTGCGAGCTGCATCATTAAATCCCTGATGGGGTCATTATTGTTGGCTAGATTGGATTTTTTAGGCTCTCTAATGACTGTAAATACTAATAACAAGAACATATCCACACGATACGTAAAAGTTTGATAAAATTCCTTGAGGATAAGCGATAGTTTTCGGCTTGTGTTTGTTAAATGAACGCTGAATTCCTGACGAGGCCTGGTTGGGGGAAACGCCATGTAGATGCAGATAGAGAGCACGCGCTTTGTTTGATGACAATTTATAGTAAATTATATTGAATAAAATTATGTAAGTGTTAACTTTGAGTTATTTATAAAGAATGCATATTTCTTAGACGTTTAAAACCGACTGTCAAGCTATATTCATCCGCTGTGCTTGTGCTAGTCTGGTTAAGCTAGCTGGGAGCTAGCAATCTAAAGCGGATAGCTAGCTAACACCAGGCCTCAAAGTAGTTAACTAATTAACCAATTATTTAGAAGTTTTACAGAAAATGGAGTAGTAAAATGTTTGGGGAGGTGTATATAAAACAGAGTAAGACCTTTATGAGACTTTTATAGTAAAAGTGTCCAACTTTTGTCTAATATTTTATTATTTATTCGACGCACAATATCGATTTTGGTGTGTCCGCCATTTTCTTTCGTTTAAAATACCTTTTACAAAACACGACTAATGACTTTTCCCCCCCTTATTTCTCCATTTTAGCTCTCATCAACTATCTTCAACTATGGAGAACTGGGAAGATGATCAGGTAATGGGCTTCATGTGAAGATATCAGCATGCTAATGATGTCTGTGTTATAGATATAGTCAAATACAAATGAGTGACAAATTAAAGGAAAAGTCCAGAGCCCATGGGTGAGGTGTTGGGCCACATTAGAGCCACTGAAACTGTATCTTCTATTCTCTTGTTTCGTATTTTGGGGGTTAAATTCATACATTTAAATTTTATATCCTGAATGTATTTATTTCTGTAAAGCTGCTTTGTGACAGTGTTCATTGTTAAAAGCTCTATACAAGTAAAATTGATTTAAAAGACTGCTGTAATTACAATCTAAATCTAGCCTAACACATCAGTCCAAAATCTCTAATGGGTGTTCATTTGGGCTGAGAAGGCCATAGCATGTGATTTACATTATTTTTTTATATGCATCAAACCACTCAGTCAGTCCTTGTGCCCTGTGGATGGAGTCAATATCAGTATGGAAGTGACCACTCCCATCAGGACAGAAATGTTTCATCATAGGATAAATTTGATCAGTCTGAAGAACTTTGTATTATTTTGCACTGACTCTTCACAGTAAGGGAACTAGTAGAGCCAAGTCATGCTAGCAAAATGCCCCCGCCACCAGATGATGGTCTAGCAACCATCAGGTTTTGTCACCTGTCACAGTCTGTACATTAATAATGCAGAAAGTAAACACATGTAGCTGAACCATAAACAGTGAAATTACTTTCAGACATAGGGCGTTGCTGGTAACTGGATCTGAAACCAGGCTGTAAGGCAGGCTCCAGCATGTTCCTTAATTTTCCATTGCTGGTGTAAGGATTCATGTTATAACTAGTCTAGGCTATAATGGTTTTAATCTTTTGGTTTATTATGAGCTTACATGTTTAATGAAAAGTGTTGCCCAGTGTAATTTAAGGCTTGTTTATGCTTCTGTGTTGAAGCATATTTCATATTTATGTTGGGGTTAGTGCACTGACAGGTTAACGTGCACGCTTCCAAAATCCTGATTGCATTTATGTAGTGTTATATATAATTAGAAGTTTGAAATAGTGTTTCATTCAGATTAGTTAGAGAGTGTAGTAGTTAACATGAACATTTGGTGACAGTTTACAAAAAAAAAAAAGAAATAATAAGCCCTTACTGCATGCTTTTTTTTCCTATGTTTTCTTTTAATATGCAAAATCCACACTCATTTTTTTTTCTGTGGAGAAAATCTGAACAATCCCAGAGAATCCTCTTTATCTAATCCTTTATATTATGGTATCAGTGATTTTAGAACCCGGACGTAAGTAGTGAATCTCAACAATACTACATCTGCATGCTTTGCTGCTTCTCCATTCGTTCTGCAGTAAAACCTTGGGAGTGGTCTTTTGCCAGATGACTGACTTTACTTTTTTAGCTGACCTTCTTTTTTTAGTTTTTATTTTTCTGTGTGCAAATATTTGCATACAGCCTCTTGTGTGTGCAAATATTTGTGCACAAGAATATAAACTAGACCTTAATAGTTTTGTGTAAGTTCATGAGTTGGATAAAACTCCACACAGCAGACTTTAGAGACTGAGTCCTTTATAGTGTGGTAATCGATACATGATGTAACCTACAGGATGTCTATGGTATTGATTTAACATATGTTTGCCTTCTCCACAGAGCCCTGTCGTGAGGAATGACATAACATTTGGTAAAACATTTCACTGATCTTAAAATATCACTGACAGCAAAGCTAACTAGAAATGTAGCAGTTAAGTAAATGTGATCCGGAAATGGACAATTCCAGCCTTACTCAAGTTCATTGATTTGCGAAATGTCTGTGCCTGTACACGCTTGGCGACGTCGAGACAGTGTGTCTGCATGACAGTGTAACTTTTCTGATGGGATGCATACAAACAAGAAGATATATATATATATCCGTATACATATTAAAGATATAGCAGTTTGTCTGTTATTGATGGGACATCACATGGATAGGTGTTTTGGGCTGGAGGTACATTTTCACTATAAGCACTTGTAGCACTAATGGCAATTGAATTCATTTAAATAGTGTAGTTTGGAAAAGAAATTATGTTTGCCTATACTTTCCTGATTAAAATTTGGCATTATATCCCGTGAAGGGCTGTTTTACAGTCAGGTTAACAGTTTATGACAACTGAAGTAAAAATTCATTCCTGTCTTAGCTTCAGCTGATATTAAGAAGAAATTAATAAAGAAATTGGTTGGGTGAAACCTTGCTCTGTGTGGGATTTGATGCAATTTCCTCTGAAATGTAATCAGAGCAATTAAATATAAACCTAAGTGGGATCACAACTTTGTTGTTCCCATGGGTAGGCTGACACTTGCATGGAGTTGCCAATATTTATCTTGTATATATATGTGTAGGCAGGGGTGTGTGTATGTGTAGCTGTATCATTTGTGCATTTTGAATTTATCAGGGAATGCTGGGAACTTGTGGAACAGTGGGAGCCAACAAAACAGCCTCAAAAGCATCACCACAGGTAGGCAGTAATGAATATCATCAGAATTAAAATGTGCCTTATGTATAGTCGAATATTTTTTGTCTTACATCTTTATAATTTGCTATGTAATCCACTAAATTTACGCTTGTCTACAGCATATGGCCAAAAGTATGTAGAGACCTGATCATCACATTCATGTTACCATTCCGAAACCATGGGCATTAACATGGAGTTGGTTCCTTTGTTGTTATAATAACCTTCACTCTTCTGGGAAGGCTGTCCACTAGATTTTGAAATGTGACTAGTTTTGATTTTGTCCATTCAGGCACAAGAGCATTAGTGATGTCTGGTGAGGAGGCCTGAGCTGGAGTGTTTCAGTTCATCCAAAGGTGTTCAGTGGGGTTGAGGTCAAGACTCAGGCCACTCAAGTTCTTCCACAACAACCTTGGCAAACTGTTTTTATGGACCTTGCATTTTGTACAGGGGCATTGTCAGGCTGAAACAACTTTTGGGCCCTTTAGTTCCATTGAAGGAAAATGTTATAGCATACAAAGACATTCTATACGATTGTGTGCTTCCAACAGTTTGGGGAAGACCCATATATGGGTGTGGTGGTCAGGTGTTTCTGTATGATCTAATGAGTAACGTACTGACTAACAGTTAATGTGTGTTTATAGATAATGAGGAAAGTTCTTGGAAAAGTGGCAGCCATGGTTTTGGGACTCAAGGGGGAAACAGGGGTAAGCCACTTGTTCTGTTTTACAGCCTCCTAATCACAGATGTTAAGTGTTAGTTGAATTATTCAAAATGTTTCCAACATCAGGTCGGAGCTCTAGGGGAGGAGGTGGAGGCTTCAAGAGCTTCAGTTCAGGTGCACCTTTTTCCCCCTTCTTCACTTGCTTATTTGGTTTTCTTCATAAGAAATATTGGTTTGCTGAACTGTTTGCATTTCTATGTAGGAAATGATGAAAATGGAAACGAAGAAGGTTGGTAGGCAGCTCCTACCAAGGTTGATTGGAAGGTTGATTTCATTTTAACCCTACATACAGCACACTACTGCGACAGATTTATGCCTGTGCTGTTGTCTTTGTCTGTAGTTGATGGTGGCAGCCCCTGGAATGGTGGCGGAGACGGATTCAGGGGAAGAGGAGGCAGAGGTTTAAAAAGTGACTTTGCTGGCAGAGGTGGGCGTGGAGGAAGAGGAGGCCGTGGAGCTTTCCGAAAAGGTAAGAACAAATAGCGTTTAGAGCAGGTAAGCACACAGCAGTCCAGTTTGGTGACTTACTTGTTCAAACACACTTGATTAAACTCTTGCTGATCTTTACCATTTATTCCTGCATTCGTTTTCAGGTGGTGATGGAGAAGGCAGAAGACGTTTTGGCGGAGGTGGAGGTGACGCTGTCTTGCATAATTCCTGTTCATCACATAATACATGCCTCAAATTGGCTTGAAAATGTGTGCATGAAGCAGGATTTAAAGAACTGTGACTTGAGCCCTGCCCGGATAGGGTTAAATTTACATGGGGTCCTGAGGAAATTTCCTGGCGGGAGATGTTCGCAAAATGAGAAATTCTCATATACTTTATTGTTTTATTGTATTTTCAGATTGTAATTTCACTAGAAACTCATTGCTCCTGTGGCAATTTTATTGCTGTCTGGTTGTGAGAGTTTTATCACTGAGGAGAAGTGTAAAAAATTTATTTCCGACATATCCCCCTGATAAACTTATCCAATCCGAATAGGGCTTTAGTGTTAGGATTGTCTTTACGTTGCCATTTGTTTAACCTTATTTAGGATATAGAGGACGGGATGAGGAGGTGTTTTCTAAGGGTAAGTTCATACTGTAACTGTGACTATAATTAAATGGAGCACTTGTGCCTTTGAGATTTACTTTTCATTTACAGTTAATTTTTTAGGATCACAGAAGGATAATGAGGGAAATGGAGATAGTGCAACTGCAGGTTTGTAATTCCTCACCTCATTAGTATCTCAGACGCTTAAGTGTCCATCACTAGCAAATCTGAAATTACCACTGTCTTTATCCTGTAGGGCCCAAGGTCGACTATGTACCCCCT
>CM040991.1:15520614-15541404 GCA_022985145.1 Pangasius djambal
CCCCCCCCCCCCCCCCCAGACGTTTGAAGAAGCGCAACTCTGTGAGACTCTAAACAGAAATGTTGCCAAGTCAGGATACACGAAGCCTACTCCTGTTCAGAAGCATGGTATTCCCATCATATCTGCCGGAAGGGATCTTATGGCTTGTGCCCAGACTGGATCTGGAAAAACGGTGAGCACTCAGGGGTATAGCGTTTATAATAATTATACTAGTTTATTAATTTGCAGCATGCTTAATGGCCTATCTGATTTAAAAAAAAAAAAAAAAAAAAAAAAAAACCCTTCCAATTTACAGCATATTTTGGAGTGTTTTGTTTTTGGCAGGCTTATAAAATATTAAACACACTTGGCTAGTTCTGATTAGGTAGTGGAAAGCTCATAATTACTGCCATTATGACTCATTTACAGCTCATTTCCTAGATCCAGACCAAGTGTTACTCTTAGAGTTATTATATGTCACAATACACTTAAGATTGCAACTATCGTTGGTATTTATTGTAAAAGTTACACTCTGATCAGCAGCAGCTGTTTAGAGCTTTAAAACAATGTTTTTCTATGGTTTTAAGGAACAGTATGTTCCAACAGGATTTTAGATGCAGCACAGTTTTCTTTTGTACTTTTGTGCTGCATATTGTATAACAAATGTTTTCAAGTATTGTTTTACTTTGATCTACTGTGGTTGTGCTGATTGCCCACTGTAAATGATCTTGGTGGAAGTCATTGCCCTAAGTGGTTAAAACCGGATAAATCTACTGTGTGGGTTGGCCATCTGTAATGCTGTCTGTCTTTCCGTTTCATTTTTCATTTATTTATTTATTTTTATTTGCCATCCTCAGGCCGCCTTCCTGTTGCCTATTCTTCAGCGTCTCATGAGCGACGGTGCAGCAGCCAGCAAGTTCAGTGAGGTGCAGGAGCCCGAAGTAATCATCGTGGCTCCTACCAGGGAACTCATTAATCAGATTTACCTAGAGGCCCGCAAGTTTGCTTATGGGTATAAACCTGTCTTAGACATTTAGATAATTATTTTATTTCTCTCTCACAGTGATGTGATGCATATGAAACACTCAAATGTCATTTTTGCAAGTTCATTATTACTTTGCTTCAGGTGCTTTGTCATAGGTTTAATATGTTATGGTGTAATTGAGTGGATTATGGTGTAAATTTACCACAAAAGCCTGAGACACATTTGGAAATCTCTCGTAGCACTTGTGTGCGGCCTGTCGTCGTTTATGGAGGCACAAGCACTGGATTTACAATCCGAGAAGTGTTGAAGGGTTGTAACGTGTTGTGTGGGACCCCTGGAAGATTGCTCGACATTATTGGTCGTGGAAAGGTAATTTACATTGCACGTTGTCTCAGTAAACGAGCAAATATTTGAGGTAAAATTCAGAACATTAGAATTTGAGTTGTATTAACTTACGATGCGCGTTTGTTTTTTCAGTGATTAAATGATAGTTAATTTGTACCATAAGTTATGTCGGGCTGCAAACAGCTAACGTTTTAATGATTATTTACGTGAATTAATCGCGTCGAGTGTGGCTTATAAATGACAATGGCAGTAACAAATTTAATTTTTTTCAATAATATGAAAACTTCATAAAAACAAAAAGTGGGAGGAACATTATTAAACATCCTTTAATGTAACGATTACTGTTATCGTAACAGGCAATAACCCATTTGAATTTGAAAGGAATTTATTTTAAATAAAAGCACAAGATACTTAATTATTGATTTTAAATGGGGCTTTCTCGCTACCTCTAAACCGTTCTAAGCCACATAGACAATTAAACTTTTAGCTTTTACAATTACATCGTAAAAATAGCAAGTTCTATGGTAATAGTTCTTTGGTGATGTAATATGATGCAATAATCTGAGTCATGTAGTGTATTTGTCTCACCAAGCAGGAGCTTGTGTATCTCAGACTGCACTGTACTGTCTCTTCAGAATTTTTTTTTTTTTTCCCCCTCTGATGTTGCCACCATCATTCAGAGTTCATTTATTGGTCATGTACACAAGAACTCCACACAAATCAACATTAATCCTTTTTTGGCATTCAGTCTGGCGCTCCCTTCAGCTTCTTGTTATTTAAGCAAGAAAACTGCTGCAAGTGAGATCTGTCAGTCTGTTTTTTTTTGTGTTACTTAAAGCTGCCTCAGCAGTGTTGGGCCTGAAAACAGTTTTGTGTACGACACTGTGGCCCCAGTGGCTTTGCTCTGGTATTATATTTTAACCAGGAATAGAGGCCAGTGCATGCTTATGTTTCTGTTTTTGGTTGAATATGATGCGATAAATAGAAAAGCCACTTTGATAATTTTTCATAATCAACCATTTAATTCAATACTTATTGATTATTTCGAATAATCATTGCACTCCTTAGGAGTTGTTTTGAAAGCTGCACTAAATGTATGTGAATTGCCGTTAATTTGTTCATTTCTGTTGCCCAGGTTGGACTGAGTAAAGTTCATTATTTGGTGCTGGATGAAGCTGACCGAATGTTGGACATGGGCTTTGAGCCAGATATGCGAAAGCTGGTGAACTCTCCGGGAATGCCTCCTAAAGAAGAGCGGCAAACCCTTATGTTCAGTGCCACCTATCCAGAGGATATTCAAAGGTCTGGCATGTTCATACTCTAAATAACCCACTTGTAGGGCTGGTTATACTTTGTTTATAGAACATTTATATTGAGCCACTTGGTTGTATATCCTATAGTTGTGATCGTGATTTTTGGCTTTCTAAATAAAATGTCAGTATTGACACTGATCTTGGTGAGTTTTACTGAAGCTAAATAAGGAACAAAATACTATGTGGCGTGCTCTTATAGGAAAATAATCATTGATTGGGTGGTGTGATGATGCCCAACACAAAGTGGAGTTACTGGTACTCCACCAAAGTTGATTGTTTTCCTATAACACATCCAGAAGGGTTTTTCCTCTTATACCACAGCGATTTGCCAACAATTACTGTCATTTATTATTTAAAGAATGAGACATTTCAGTTTAGTTGCATTTAATGTTGCGTAACATCAACAAAACAAGATCTTGTCATCACATGTGTTATGGCAGTTAAACAGTTGTAACTCACCAGCCGCTCACAGTTTGTCATGTAACAGAGAAACCAGAAAGTATAAAGTCTTTACTGTGGCAGAAAATGTAATGCTGAATGTTACGAAGAGCTGACATTGGGGACTCTGTCCAAAAAATGTTAAGCATCTCCTTACAGAAAGTTTAGCCACATCAGCATGTGTTTTCTGTGTTAAATAGCATGTTTTTAATCAGTTTCTTAGGTTGAGGTTATGTGGAACGTCTGCCATATGCCAGCTCACTGCAAATTTGCTGTTACTATAGAAATGAACATATTAGCATGAGCACATTAATATAAACCTGTGATTTGCCTTATTGCCAGCACTACTGTTAGCACCGAGCTGTTACAGAAAATTGTCATCATTTGGCCAATCAGTTTGAGGATTTAGCTGTGATGTGATGTGATATAATGTGCTAATGTCTGGAAACCACGAGGGTCTAATTCTGCTGATGCCTCTGCCTTCCATGGCTGAGAGTCTCTGAGTGCTCTCTGGGTGGTAGGGATGGCATACTCTCTCTCCCCGCTGTCAATCACAGTGACACTAGCCAGTTGCAGGCATCTGTGAGCTAAAGTATGCAGAACAGGGCAGATAGCACCTTCCTCCAAGTAAATTACGCTGCCCTGTGGTGATGCATGAGCAACAGTTCAAAAAGATGTGCTTGGCTGGTTTCATGTGTGTTGGAGTTAGCCTTCACCCTCCCTGGTTGTTGGTTGTCGGTAGGGAAGGAATTAGCAGTTAGCGGGGGGGGGTGTATTTTTAGTGATCGGCTAGCTAATTAATTTGCCAGAATGGGGGGAGCACAGTGTGTGTGTGGAACACACTTTGTATATTTTATTAATATTATTAATAAATTGATTATTATTAAATTATCAATATTAATGTCTATGCACTGTTTTAAGTATTCTCATTAAGTTCACAAAAAACCCGAAAGGTTGTAATGTGTGTTTGCTAGGCTGGCAGCTGATTTCCTAAAGGTGGATTATCTGTTCCTGGCTGTGGGAGTGGTGGGAGGAGCCTGCAGTGACATAGAGCAGCACATCATTCAAGTCACTCAGTACTCGAAGAGAGAGCAGCTGCTGGAGCTGCTAAAGACCACAGGTGACCCAGACCTGACCTACTTATGACGTATGGCAAAGTGTGCAGCAGTGATCAATGCTCACATACTGTTTCTATCAAGACCATTAAAATGTAATTTCTAATTTGACTAGTTTGTAATGAAATATTCTTTTTAAAAGAGAGTGGATATTACGTATACAGTAGCATGAGTCGTTCTGACTACTTATATTTCTTATCCTTGTAAAGCTTGATAGTCTATGTAGTGTGCCCATAAAAGAAAAAATGGCAGTCATCAATTGGTCACCTTCTAGTGTGATCACATTGTAACCTTTTACCTGTGGTGGAAAATTGTTTACAAGTTTTATGTAGTTTCCAAGAATATGTACATTGCCATATTGTATTCCTACAACAGTTTTGTAAATAGTAAATTAATACTGAGTAACATTTCAGACACAGTATGGCCAAATATTTTGTTCATTTTTTTGATCCGCAAATGGAAATGGATCCCAAAGACCCCACACTTACTGATAGCCCATTGGCTAGATAGCTAGCTAGCGCACAATGATTTGTACATTCCTATTAAAGGTGCATTTGGTGAAACTGGCTTCATATATGTGGAATTGCAGTATTTTATTCCTGTCAAAAATGTTTTAGTAATATTTGCTTTGTTCACAAACAGCTGAAAACAAGAAAGCATTGATCTTGATCTTATTTGTAGATTTATGTGTTGCTTTATTTATATTATGTATATTGCTCTTTCTATCACATAAATAAACAGATGTTTTAGAGCGCTAAAACATTTCTTGTGTAAACTCATATGACGGAAACCTGCCTGCAGTTACGGCTGCAAAATGCAAAGTAGAGTTGAGGTAAGCAAATGTCCTGTGGTCATTTGGTAATGTAAAAGGTAATGTTTTGCTGTACACTCTCAGGTACGCAGAGAACAATGGTCTTTGTTGAAACTAAAAGAAGTGCAGATTTCATTGCAACATTTCTCTGTCAGGAGAAAGTGCCCACTACTAGCATCCATGGGTATGTACCTGTGCAGGCACGCCAAGTAATGTCTAGCTCCTAACGAGGTTTGATGTTCTCACATCAGCTTACTTCAAGTAGATGTTTTCCAGCAGCAGTTTTTTTTTTTTTTTTTTATATATAAATCTTGCATTGCTAATATTTCAGCAGGTTACACTGACATTCAACGTGTAAGGTTTTCTCCCTAGTCTAAAAGGCTTAGAATTTTTTATTCCAAGCATTTATTTAACCTGTGACCATGAAGGGGTAAAAAGCATCGTCTTTCTCTTTGTGCACAGCGATCGGGAACAGCGAGAGCGGGAGAAAGCTCTCTGTGACTTCCGCACAGGTCAGTGTCCTGTGCTGGTAGCTACTTCTGTCGCTGCTAGAGGACTAGACATTGAGCATGTCCAGCATGTGGTGAACTTTGACCTACCAAAAGACATTGACGAGTATGTGCACCGCATCGGGAGAACAGGCCGATGTGGAAACACAGGAAGAGCCGTGTCCTTTTTTGACCCCGACTCTGATACGCCTCTAGCCCGCTCTCTGGTCAAAGTCCTCTCGGGGGTTTGTGATTTCATTAAAACCAGAATTTTCTACAGGACCTACTTTTTTTTTCTTCCTTCCTGTCCTTTAAGGTTATTCAAACTTAACGGTTTCCTCTTTTGTTCAGGCCCAACAGGAAGTTCCTTCATGGCTGGAGGAAATTGCATTCAGTGCTCACGGCACCACAGGGTTCAACCCACGTGGGAAAGTGTTTGCCTCCACTGACACTCGCAGGGTAAAAACATTCTCACAGGACATGCTACTTTTCCATTTGTGAATCTCAGTTGTTATATGAATGTTCTTATCTACACCTCGCCTTCCTATATGTGGGTTTCTCTAATTAGGGTGGATCCTTCCTGAAGAACCAGCCACCACAACCTGCTGCACAGAGCACTGCTGCAGGAGCTGATGATGAAGACTGGGAGTAGATTTACTTTTAGGTTTCTTTTTTGTGCAATATTCCTGTGTTCTGTTTTATATTTTTATGTTAAAGAAAAGAAGCCTATGGGCCTACAGAGAGATTTGCAGAGTAAGTTGAGAATGGCAGGCCTTGAGCTAATTGCGCTGAGAAAGAGCCACAGGTTCAACCTGAAGTTAAGCTTCACAATGTCAGGAAATTTGGGATGAATCACTTAACTGCTCATGTGTTTGCACTTAATGTTTTCTTTTCTTTTGGTTTTCCAGTAAAATTGCTAATAGGTAGATTTCACTGTGTGGATTATTCAGAACACAAAAGTACACTGATTTTGTAGAAGCCTTCAACTGAAGGTTGTGTCTGCCCTCTTTCAACAAATGGCTCTTTTCTGTCAGATGTTTCCAGGTTGCATTTTGATCAATATGTGTGAAGGCATTTGTTGTCAGGGAAAAAAGTTGTTTTGCCAATGTGCCATGCCAATAAATTCACACAACAGAAGTTTGTAAGCTGTACTGAGTGGTTATTTTATCAGGTACAAACACCATGTAGATCACTTTATAGCTATGCAATTACTGACTGCACCCCATCTTTAAGCACAATTTCAGCTGCCTCTACGTCCTCCATATATGGTATAATTTGTATTAGGTACAATGGCAAATCATGTAAATGTGTGATGCTAGTATTTCACTACACCAGTCCACACTAAACTATAAACTTGGCTTAAAAGAAGATAGTGGAGAAAAGTAAAAGGAGTAAAATATGGGTAGAGAGGTGCTAATCTGATTTCAAGATTGATGAAATGTTATATGCAATGAATAAGTAGGAGGTGCAGAGGGAAAATATGGTTTCCATTTTAATTGTATTAAATGAATCACTAACAGGGTTAGAAAGGCTGCAAGGTCAGATTTTTATTCATGGAGGTATACACTGATCAGCCATAACATTTTAAACCAATGACGGATGAAGTGAATAACATCTTGTTACAATGGCACCTATCAAGGGATGGGATAATGGAAAAATGGGCAAGTGTAAGGATCTGAGCAACTTTGACAAGGGCCAAATTGGGATGGCTAGACAAGTGGGTCAGGGCATCTCCAGAATGGCAGGTTTTGTGGGGGTGTTCCCGGTATGCAGTGGTTAGTACCTACCAAAAATGGTGCAAGAAAGGAGAACCAGAGACATGGTCATGGGCCCCCAAGGCTCACTGATGTGCGTGGGGAGCAAAGGCAAGCCTGTCTGGTCCAATCCCACTGAAGAGCTACTGTAGCACAAACTGCTGAAACAGTAAATGGTGGCTATGACAGAAAGATGTCAGAACACGCAGTGCGTTGCAGCTTGCTGTGTATGAGAGAATACACCCCGGTCCGAGTGCCCATGCTGACCCCTGTCCACCACCGAAAGCGCCTACCATGGGCATGTGAGCATCAGAACTGGAGCAATTGAAGAAGGTGGCCTGGTCTGATGAATCGCGCGTTCTTTTACATCATCTGGATGGCCAGGTGCATGTGTCGCTTTCCTGGGGAAGAGATGGCACCAGGATGCACTATGGGAAGAAGGCTAGCTGGCGGAGGAAGTGTGATGCTCTGGGCAATGTTCTGCTGGGAAACTTTGGGTCCTGGCATTCATGTGGATGTTACTTTGACACGTGCCACCCACCTAAACATTGTTGCAGACCAAGTACACCCCTTCATGGTAACGGTGTTCCCTAATGGCAGTGGCCTCTTTCAGCAAGACAATATGCCCTGCCACACTGCAAAAATTGTTCAGGAATGGTTTGAGGAACATGACAAAGAGTTCAAGGTATTGACTTGGCCTCCAAATTCCCCAGATCTCAATCCAATTGAGCATCTGTGCTGGACAAACAATTCCGATCCATGGAGGCCCCACCTCGCAACTTACAGGATCTGCTCCTAACGTCTTGGTGCCAGATACCACAGCACACCTTCAGGGGTCTTGCGGAGTCCATGCCTCGAGGGGTCAGAGCTGTTTTGGCTGATTGGTGTAAAGTCTTATGTACAATTTCAAATTCTGGGGTGATGAAATACATAACAGATTTTAACCTTAGTCCTATAGGTTAAGCAGCTTACACTTGATTATTCCATGTTTTGTTCGTACTGAGGAAAAATGGACACAGTATAGAGCTCCTATTCATCGTCAGTTAATTATTCATGCAAAATTCCTTCCACTGATAAAACTATGTAAGAGGAAAATAAGATTACAGAGCCGGGTCCCTGGGGGGAAAATCTGAACGCCAAAGTATTTGCGGAATTTTCTGTAGAATTTTGCCATGTGTATATATAAAAAAGACTGGATAGAAATGGAGCATATATAGTCAGGTACATAAATATTTGGTCATCGACAGAGTTGTTGATATTTCAGTTGTCTACCACAGTATTTTGTTGTAAATAATAAAATGATGAATATGGGCTTTCATTTTATCTCTACTGGTAAATAATTTTTCAAATCATCTGTTACCCTGTCAGAGGAATCTACTGTTTTGCTTTTATGGCTGCTGAAAAAAAAAAAAATATTAGTTAATCATTGGAACCCCCTACTTCACTTTACCAGATGTTATCTTACTGGAACTCTCAGTGGCATGCGTATAAGGTGCTGGGACAGTGGAGGGATGGAGGGCTGCATTTGTAGTAAGTAAATAAAATCATTGATTTCTTCCCGTTGAACCACTAATGAGTACTTTTCTATAGAATCTATTCTATTAATTAGAATGTTTATTTAAATTTATTTTAATTTGGTCTTTACTAGGCCTTTTTTCCTTTTTCCTATTCTCTTATTTTTCTTCCTCTCTAGGTATATATACTGCTTTCATCTACTAGTCTACTGGGGGCTGGGCAGGAGCTGGGAGGTTGGAGGTTTGTCTAAATTTTGTTTGTATTTTCCATATGTTAATATTTACACAACTCAATAAAAAAAAAAAAATTCATAACGGGGCGAAAAAAAAAATAGGGAAAACAAATCACCTGGTCTTTTTCCAGTCTTCAACTGGAAAAAGGTGAGTCTTGTGCCCATGATAGTCTCAGATTCTTGTTCTTGGCTGACAGGAGTGGAACCCGATGTGGTCTTCTGCTGTTGTAGTTCATCCACCTCAAGGTTTGATGTTTTGTGTGTTCTGAGATGCTTTTCTGCTCACCACAGTTGTAAAGAGTGCTTATTTGTGTTACTATAGGCTTCCTGTCAGCTCAGACCAGTCTGGTCATTCTCCTCTGATCTCTCTCAACAAGGTGTTTCAGCCTGCAGACCCTCCGCACACAGGATGTTTTTTTTTTCCCCACACCTTTCTGTGTAAACTCTAGAGACTGTTGTGCATGAAAATTCCATGAGATCAGCAGTATCTGAAATACTCAAACCAGCCCATCTGGTACCAGCAGCCATGCCACGGTTAAAGTCACAGGAACTAACTGTTGTCTAAAACATGGATAACCATGAATACTTATTAAATGAGTCAATGAAAAGAAAACTTCCAAGGAAAAACAACAGGATGTGCATTTTTCCATATGAGCTGAATTAAAATGAGCTAAAATTTGCCAGAGAACACTGACTCAGCATGTTGTCACAGGTGGAGTTTGAGCTTGTTAAACAAATGCACTTTGATGATTTGTTAGATAAGTTTGTGAGAAGAAAAGCAAGAATGAAGCCAGTCGTTTAAGGTGAGAGTGCTTTCTGTGTAACACCAACACCACTCAAATACTCAACTCAATACACTCATAATGGACGCGTGGAATATGCATAATGCATAATGTGTTGGGGGCGGGGTTTGTGGGGGGGGGCGTGTCGGTCAGGGTCTGTGTATTGGTTCATGCAGAGAGGGTTAGGGAGGTGGCTTAGGTTCCTGCCTAGGATTTATAAATCCATCCCTGACCGTGGCTCTGATCAGGATGATCCGGTTGCTGAAGATTGATAGTTGGATGAAGGTTGGATTCTTTTGAATGTTTGTTCAAAATAACTTTATTTGTTGTAGTTCCTTCTCCTTAGCCACATCCCAAACAGCTATACTAGTAAAAACATCTTAGTAGATCTTACTCCACCTACAGTGGCGTATTATTTCGTGTTACAGTGTGCTGTGCTGTTTGGGATGTAACCGACGTTACTGCATTTCCTCTTTATTATGAGCTACAGATAGGCGCGTGTCGCAACGCCTCTGTAAGCGCGTGCTTCCGATTTCACAGTGCTCTTAGAAGAGTGGCCGGAGAGTTAACGCGTGCAGAAAATGAACCTGTCTTTATTTAACGTGCAACAGTGCGATGATCACGATGACAACTGGATTGCTTCTGAGCAGGACAGCGATGGCCACTGGCTCTGAGTAATAGGCGCTGAATGGGTGAGTGAGTGAGTGGCTTATCATTTCTTCATCGTATTCATCAGACCGATCAGAAATACACCAGACTGAAATGTCGGGACTTTTCTTTGACATCTACAGCTTCAGAAAGGTGATCTGCTAGAGATCCGGGACAACACCAAGACCAAAGCGTTTGCACTTTTTTTTTTTTTTTTTTTGCACCAAAGCGTTTGCACTAGAAATTCGGATTAGTAATCATGCGGATTGCTTTGCTTCTTATGACAGCAGTTCTTCAGGTAGTGTGTAGAGGTGAGTGATCTATATTTATATTTTCTATTACATTTATATTTATCTATAAATTCTATTCATTACTTATGTGTTGTGTTAAGGGGGGAAAAAAACACTAAACAGTTGGGCGTTACTGGAAATGGCACCCAAGTTCTCTGACAAAAAAGGACCTAATTCTAAGGAAGTGGATGAACATGTCCCAGCCTGTTAAAAGCCTCTCTACTCCATTAAGTGCACTTCAGGCATCATATAGGCTGAGTGTACAGGCTAATCTGCGCAATGGTTTATAGTGGTGATGACTTCAAATATTTGTTATGGTACTATTAACTGGTGGCGTCTTGGGGGCGTGTCGCTAAAAAAAAAATGGCAAAAAAAAGGAATAGTTTTCTGCCTGAAATTCCAAAGCATGATGCCTGGGAGAGGTCATGGTGCTGTTTGGCTTGTGATGCACATCTGCTCTCAAAATGTGTTGCAAAACAAATAAAAAGCACACATGCCCAGTGTAATAGGCACACTCACTGCTAAACTATTTGTTTCTTGACACTGGGGTGGTACACAGCTTTTGGTTCTGTTGCATGTAGTGTACATTTTAAAGTATTACTCTAAAAGCTATACATGAATGTAAAAGAATGGTCCTTAAGATTCAAATATGTATAAGATGTACCCTCCAGGATACCACCCCAGTGACAAGGATGTGCACACTTGAGTGCATTTTTTTCTGAGAATGCACAAAGTTTACAAATGATGGCCTACAAAGAGGAGCAGCAATGCAGGGACAGGAGAGTAAAACTGAAAACTGTACACTTCTGGCCAAAAAAAAAAAATGGACCAAGCCCAAAATGGCAAAATATGAAGCTTTTAGTGGTCTCAACAACAAATTATTGGTCAGGAAATGAGCAAGAACTAAACAAATAGATAAAGAAAGTTAGTATGGGATAGCTTTTCCCTTTGATTTCTTTAAAAGTTTAAGTCTTGTGGCCTTTGACGGGCTGCATCAGGTGTGGCACATAACCAAACAATGACTAATCTTTTAAGAAAAAAAACATCCCTGAAGACACTTTTGGAAAAATTTGCACACCCAGACAGACATGTGTTAGTTTGAATTTTCCATCAAATATTTTAATCATCATGATTTTACCTTTGCGTGCAAGAAGACTATATAAGTGAATTTCCCTCTTTCTGGCTTTTCCCCCAAACAGTTCACTGCAGCAAAAGTAAACCAACAAATGGTGGCACAGGAGCTCTCAGGAGTGCATTTGTTTAATTCTTGCTCATTTTCTGATCAATGATTTATTGTTAAGACCCTTAAAAGCTTCATATTGTATAAATGAGATAATTGTAAGTTGCTCTGGATAAGGGCGTCTGCCAAATGCCATAAATGTCAAATGTCAAATGTCAATATTTGCCATTTTGGGCTCGCCCCACTCCCCCCCCCCCCCCCCCCCCCCCCCCCCCCCCCCCCCCCCCCCCCCCCCCCCCCCCCTTTTTTTTTCCCTCCCCGGGAATGTGTATCTGCCAAAAGCTCACATTGTGAACTTTTTCTAATATTCAACTTTTTACCTGAAATAAATCTATGAATCTATGAACATGAAACATTTTACTTCCCCTTTCCTATGCTTATGTTTTCACTGTAAATAGGTTTATTGGTTTGTCCTTACTGACATGATTTAGCTGTCCGAGATACCGTGCCCTTAATTCATGCGTTTATGTATATGCTATGTAATCTTCAGATCAGGAAGTCTGTGAAATTTTTCCGAGGAACCCAGTCGTCCCATATGGTTCCAATTTAACAATGTTCCTCAGCGCTCCATCCAGTAGTGCCTGCCGCTCAAAGACGTCGTTCAATCCCAGCAGAATCTTCTGGACTCTCAATAAGAGGAAAATAGATGAGAGGTTTTATGACTTCAACTCCACCTTCGCCTCTGTGTCCATTCGCAATCTCTCTGTAGAAAAAGGCACAGTGGAGTGTTTTTTAAACGTTACTACCCCTGTCCTATTGCATGGCACCTTCATCCAGACGTACCGTGAGTACTGAACATGTTAAACATGCAAATCCCCGACTATTATAATAATATGCATGTACCTAATATACTGAATAAGCTATACCTTTTTTTTGTCATACTTTTTAAAATATATTTTCTGCACTATAATTCTGCATTTAGTTACATTTTCTGCATTACAGAAAAGAAATTAGAAAACCGTTAATTTCCCAAAAAAAAAGGTTACAGAGGTTTTATAATTTTCCACATGTGGCTATGTGAATAATATGCGATGGCACATTGTGAATTTAAGTACACACATATAACATCATGTTAATACTGTGTGATCCCATTGAAAAATAAAACTACATGCCCACTACTTGCCCTACATTTGGAAAAACTAACACGTGAAAATAAACAAAGCATGGGGAAAAAATAAAAACACATGTCTTACATTTGTTTAAAAAAAAAAAAAAAAGGTAAGAGGTGAAAATAAACCAAACAAGTGGAAAAACAAAATGATGTAGAAAAATATGTATGTAATTTTCCTACAAAAGTAATATTTTATTTTTTAAATAAATATATAATATTTAGAGACTGTTCATTCACAGCATCTTAGCTTTCTTAGCTGTACCTGTGGCTATGAATTTTGCACAGTACTGTATGTTAAAAATGCAAAACCCAGTGTTTACTATGCTGAACATACAAATGTTCACCCATGATATCTCTCTCAGCTCTTGTCAGCAGTCCCCAAAATGTCTCATGTATTGGGAAGATGAATTCTGATCCACCTTGGCCCAGAATAATCTGTATGTGGGATCATGAGCAATATAATACAGATATAAAGTACACAGTCCATCTGAAGTAAGTGACGGTCCAGCTTTCTCTGTTTATGGGAACTGTTTTTTTTTTTTTTTTTTTAATGAGCGGTTGTTACATTTTTTTATGTATGTGGGATTTCTGCAGGCAGAATGAAGAATATAGTTGTGAATCATGGGAGAAAAATTGTACATTCCCGGAAGATGTGACTGTACTGTTAACTAGTGGACTGAGCATAAGTGTGAGTGCACAGAATTCCTATGGACATTCAGCTCGCTCCAATGAAGTTACCTACAGTGAGGGTTGGGCTATTGGTAAGTAGCTGAAATTGGCAGTTCATTGTTTTAAAATCTTTTTTTTCCTGCTGGATTGTAAAGCAGCAGGTCAGGCTCAGCCCTGACTGGATTTAGTTTAACAGAAAAGTCCACCACAAAACACCTTAAATATATTTATAGCTGAGGCATCTGCTTTATTTCCATTACCGGTCATTTCACAATACTAGATAAGAGACAGATTTATTTCAGCTTTTCTTTACTATATCAGATTTCCGGTGGGTTTACATACACTTTGTTAGTATTTGGTGGTATTGCCTTTTGAACTTGAAACAATCTCTTGGTGAGGCCTTCCACAAGCTTCTCACAGTGCTTTGCTTGAATTTTTGCCCATTCGTGCTGACAGAGCTGGTGTAACTCAGTCAGGTTTGTTGGCCTCCTTGCTCAGACACGATTTTTCAGTCCACAATTTTTTTTTATGGATTTCAGGACAGGGCTTTTTTTTGAGGGCCACTCCAGTACTTTCATTTCGTTGTCTTTAAGTCATTTTATTACAACTTTGGAGGTATGCTTAGGTTCAGTGTCCTGCTGGAAGACCCAAGTTTTAATGTTCTGGCTAAAGTCTTGAGGTTCTGTTTCATTATTTCTAAATAATTCTACTTCCTCATGATTCCATCTATTTTCTAAAGTGCAACAGTCCCTTTTCCATCAAAATACCCCTACAGCATGATGCTGCCAACCCCATGCTTCACAGTTGAGATGGTGTTCTTCTATACACACTTGGCCATGGAACACCTGAGCAGCCAATTGTTCAATTACTTTTGGTTCTTTAAAAGGGTGGGGAGCACGTGTAATTCTTCTTTTTCACTCGATTAGGATGTAAATACCCGCAAATTAAAGCAGAAAGTCTTCACCTTAAGCTCATATTCGTTATTTCATTTCAACTCCAATATACTGTGGTAAACAGCTAAAATAACTATACCTTTGTCAATGTCCAAATATTTATGGACCTGACTATATATTAAAAATTAAAAGAAGCTCCACATGGCACCTGAGATTGACACCTGGTTCTAGCTCTGTCTTTGTCAAAGTGGGGTCTGTGATATATACCCAGGGGATTCACAATTTGCTTCTTCTTTTTCTTTATTGTTAGTGGGATTTTTTGGACTTGCTATAGCTATACATATAGCTAAAGATATATGCTTGTTACGTTCATAAAAGTAATTGACATCATTTCAGTTGAATTTAATTTAATTGAGTTGAGCCGTTTTATTGTACAGTAATATTCACTATACTATTACATACTTAATAAGAAATTAGTTTGTAAACATAAAACAAGTGTAATTACTGTCAACCTGCAATATAATTAATGCCAGCCTGCAATTTGAATAAAAGTAGGAAAAGTGCTGTTTATGATGCAAAACATTTTGGTCTACATTTCACACAATATATCTGGTTGTGGGTGCTGTGGTTCAAAAATTCTGGATTAAAAAGCCCTAATGACTCCAATAAATAGATATGATGGTACGTATTTGCCCAATGTGCCTAATATGTGATTAATTATTTTAATTGTTTTGGGGACCCTGGATCCAATCACTCACCGTTAGTCAGTTTGTCTGTGAATTGCTTAGTCTGGCCTGATCATGCCATATATGTGCTCTAGTTCAAATGGATTCACCAGCAGATGTTATCGCTGAGCCTTTGCCAAGCGGTCTCAGAGTGTCGTGGAAGATTGAACAGAAATCATGGATTAACGTGGCGGATACGGAGTGTGAAGTAGGATTACATGAAAACGGTCCATATACTGAGGTGTGTCTCAGCATGAAGTTCTGAATGATTAAAGTGTGTGCTATGTGTTGTGTATAAATGTGTGTTGTTACGCAGCTTTAGATTTTACCCAGATATTATATGCTTCTGATTTATTGTATAATGAGTTGAGGATTTTCTTAATGAAAAGCTAACATTAGCATTCTAGGAGTGATATAACAAGATCTATTTGGATGTGTGCAGCATGTTTATTTTAGCATTCTTGTTTTACGTTACAGTACATCACTAGTTTTGTTGCCCGTGGCAAACCTTAAAGAAACAAGTGCCCGAATATGAGTAGTGAAATTAGAAAAGAAAAAAAAGGGCTTACTCACATGTGGCTATGTGAATAATATGTAATCACGTATGGAAAAACCTGTGATGATACATGTCAACATTGAAACTGCTCATGACCTCATGTCACAATATGCGAAAAAGGATTATTCTTTCGAAGAATTATGAAAAATGAAACCCCACACCATATGTGTAAAAATAATGTGGAAAAAAGACTAACTGTGTCAAAATCACATGCGTAAAATATATGAACCCTAACATGTGAAGTGTCTAAAAATGTGCAAAACTACACCCTAGCATGTGAAGCGCATTTGACTTTCTGAATAGGACACTGTGTAAAGCCCTTTGGAAATCTAAGCCAAGCCGCATTGTAGTTCATTTTTCACCACTCAATGCAGTGAGGTGTTCAGTCATGCTGCACAAACATTTGGATGCTTTGACTTGAGAGCAAGTTTTCACGTGTGATTTTCCACCTGTGTTGTAACAATGACCATCAGATTTTCTCAAACTTCTCTCAATCATCCTTGTCTTGTAGCCTGTGGTGAAAAGCGTGAAAATTGGCTTAAGTAGTGTGGACGTGACTGAGGTGAAACCATGTACCAACTATACGGTGTCGGTGCGCAGTAGGTTTCACGGCTCAGTCTGGAGCACATGGAGCCATGCTGTTACAGCACTCAGCTCTCTCAATGGTAACATTTTAGTTGCTAGCCTTATTGGTTTTGTGTGTAAAATAACACACATCTTCTAATCATGATGTTATATTTCCATTCAATAAAAACATTTTCTTCCTTTGACAGTCAGTAGCTTACAGTTTCATCTCTGGAGATCCAAAAGTGTGTTGGGTAACAGGGGGAAAAGAACAGTGCACCTTATGTGGAAGGTAGGATGGCATTTAAAGAAGGTTCTAGCGGACAGGTTCATGGCACTGAATGAATCTTAAATGATCTGATTTGATCTGATCTGATTTTTGTGTCTTTTAGGGAGTCCCACCATCATGTAAAGCTTTTGATGAATATTGTGTCTTCTGTGACCCTCTGAGCCTTCCCAAATGCTTTGGGCCATACCAGAATCATATGTTTGTTACTTTAGATGAACATCCACACAGAATAACTGTGGCTGTGTTTCGCAATGAAATGAGTCTCAATGAAGCTTCTATTGAGGTACCTGCCATGGGAGAAGGTGAGACAGTTTAGCAGAATGTGCAAGGAATAAAACATGTCAAGGCATGCTGTTACAGGAAAATAATCAATGATGGGGTGGTGCGATACCTCTTTCAAGTTGATTATTATCCTATAACAGCACATCACAAAGTGTTTAATTCTTCTTATACCACAGCAATTTAACAACACTTGCCATTTTTTATTCATTAAAGAACGACACATTCCTGTAATCTCTTATGTTATAGCAGCTATAAACAGTCACTCCCTAACTTTCTCTTGATGGTAATAAAACAGAAAAAATGCAGCTTGTCATATTATTGAGAAAACAGCTTTACTTCTGACAGTTACTCTTGTCCTGTTCAGGTTCGAAATCATAAACGTTAAATAAACATCTCACTATATCTACCAGCAGACTTTTTTTCTTTTCTTTTTTTTTTTTTAATAATCTGTTTATTATTCAGCTTAGATGATGAGGAGCATCCTTTATACAAGTCCCTGGGAGTAGATTCAGTATTGTTTTAAAACAAGTTTATTAATACGAACCTGTGATTTGAATTACAGCCCACGCTACAGTCAGAGTTGCTGTTTTAGAGCACCTTCTGAACAATCAGGACAGAGAATTCAACAGCGCTGTGCTATTAGTGAGATTAACAAAGAAATTCAAATGCCATCAGACCCATTAATACATTTATTTTTGTTTTGCATTCAGAGGTAAATTTACCTCCGCTTGGGAATATCAGTGTGTTTGTCCAGCATGGATATATCCATATCACCTGGGAGAAGCCCAGTCTTCCTGTCAGTGGATATGTAATAGTCTGGAACAGTACTGCCGAAAACCACTTGTGGGAGCACACCCTGGAAACCAGTTTCATTCTGAAGGGTATGTATGCATATCAAATTCTGACAGTGTTTAGATTCTTTAAATACATTTTATATATTTATTTTTTCTTTAAATGCCAGGTGAACCTTTCACCCTCTACACCATGTCACTGACCCCACTCTATAAAGATGGTCCTGGAAATGAAATTACTCTTCATAATTGCAGCCAAGAAGGAGGTGAGTACAAATAAAAGAGGCCAGATTTGGACAAATTTAATTTCAATTATTATATGAAATATATCCATTTAAGCAGTCTACACTAGAAAAAATGGCTCCATCTAGCATCCTTAAGGAACCCTTCACTGTCCAAGGAACCATTTTTTTCTGGGCATGTAGTAGAATTGTCTGTATTCCTATCAGCAATGGAGAAAGTCTGGATAAACCAAATCAAAAACATTTTTTCTCCTTGTCATTAAAACTCTAATTAAAATGTATACCTTTTGTTCTGTTTTAGGCCTAACAAAAGTGTCTGGAGTCCAAGTGACTGGGGTTAGTGACACGCACGCAGAGATCCGATGGTTGCCGGTATTACCGACTCAGTGCTGTGCCTTTGTACTGAACTACACAGTGTTCTACAAAACATACAATGAGTCAAAAACCAGAAGTAAGTCTGATATGTGTGGGAGTACATTGCATAAACCTGGTGACATTGTAAAGATATTGATGCATTAGATATTATGCAATGGATGCAATAGATATTGATTGATTGATGATTCTGTTTGTGCAGATGTCACTGTGGGACCGAATCAGCACCATGTCATTTTGGAGGACCTGCAGGCCAGAACAGCGTACAGCGTTTATGTCATGGCCAGTACAGTGGCTGCTTCTTCCAAGAGTGTGCCAATCATATTCTCAACAAAGCTCAATAGTAACTCTTAACACTTCTTTTTACACAATGATTTTTTTTTTCAGTTATAATTATTATTTTATTAAGAGTTTATCCATTATCTTGTTTAGCATACACCGAGACATCACTTTATTTACCAGTTAGACTGTAGCCCATCTGTTGGAATTTATCAGCCCACCACCAAGAGCCTTCTGACCCGAGATGATAAAAGTACCAAAATTCTTTACTTAAGTCAATGTGTAATTACTCATCTAAATAAAGCTCTAAAGCCTCTAAATGCAGCTACACATTATTCACTAAAGTTAAAGTAGTAAAGCATTAACTCGTTATTTTATTAAACGTGTGAAAGTAAAAGTACAAGAAAGAGTCACAAAACAAAAGTTGCCTGTCTCAAATCAGTTATTTTAGTTACTGATGGTAAATAAGTGTCCCTTTCTCCAAAGAACCAAGGAATGTGGGAAAACATCAGCTAAAGCTAACTAACAACAGCAGCATGATAATAACTCCAGAGGACTAGTGGTTATTCTTGGCCAGGGAACCAACCCCAGCCTCTGGGGTTGTGTGCCGCAGAATGTTCCCAGTGCCGGTTCCAAGCCGGGATAAAATTGGAGAGGGTTGCATCGGGAAGGGCATCCGGAATAAAAACTGTGCGAAATCAAATACGCGGACGATTGATCTGCTGTGGCGACCCCTAGCGGGAGCAGCCAAAAGAGGAACAGCAACATAGTTGCAGATAGATTACGGTAATGGAAATTAGGACTCATTTGTACTGTCACATCTGTTAAAGTTTAGATTCGTTAGGAATTTAGATCAACTCTGTGAACCTCATAACTTTATATATCAAAATATATGAGTATAGAGAAATGTAGTGATGTTTGAAAATATAGTGAGTAGAAAGTAGAGATTTTTATTTTGAAATGTAGTTTAGC
The DNA here is from genome assembly GCA_022985145.1 of Pangasius djambal. Classification (NCBI taxonomy): domain Eukaryota; kingdom Metazoa; phylum Chordata; class Actinopteri; order Siluriformes; family Pangasiidae; genus Pangasius; species Pangasius djambal. The sequence goes on from CM040991.1 coordinate 15,540,295, forward strand.
GAAAGTCAAAAGTATTAGGTGAAAAAAAAACCCAAGGATAGATAATTAAGAGTAAGATTTAAGCATAGTAACAAAGTACTTATACAGGGTGTCTCAAAAGTCTGCATACATAGGGGAAATTAACACTTTTTAGCCAAATGTAACTTGATTTACAAAATATCCTCTACATGGTTGCCATTTCTTTGTAAAAACACACGGCGTCGTCTCTCTCGCTCATGATGAACTCGTGTTAACACATCTGGTGTTATGCATGTCATTGCGTGTCCATCGCAACCTTACGACAGCTTCCTGATCCAGCCATGAGAATGATTTCAGTATGTTCTTCTTTGGTCAAAGGCATTCTTAAAGGCTATCTGAAACAAAATATAAAAAATATAAATATAAAATCTAAATATAAACTAAGTATGAAAAATTTTGGAAGACATTTTCTTCTTCTTCTTTCAGGTAAAGTTTTCCTTATTGTGATTGCCTGCTGTGTTGGCCTGATCTTGCTGCCCATGCTTGCTGTGACGATGTGAGTAACTACCTTATCCTTCTATAATGGCTTAGTATTTATTTCCACAGGTATTGTGGTGTTCCACAATACCTGTGGAAATAAATATTGTGTTGATATAATTGTTTCTTGCCCCTACAGACAAAGGAAATTCTTGAGTAAAAAGATTCCAGACCCACGATTCAGTTCTCTGTCCATGTGGCCATCAGACAGTTGTAGAAAGGTATGTCTTATTTGTTGTTTCTAGGTGCTGAAAAATAAAATGTAGACACGCAAAATAAATGCTGCCTTTTTTCCCAGCCGTGGCACCTACTCCCAGTGCCCGGGGGCAGGGACACAGAGAAAATTCTGCCATGTCATGTGGACAGTGAGGTCATCAGTGTCTCACCAACAAGCAAAAACGACATGGCTACAGTGAAGGCTTTTACAGATATCCAGAATATAGCAACACATAAAACATCACAGACAGAAACCACTCCACTGGCTGCCAGTTTTTCTGAAAAAGGACATCTGCCATTTGGAGGAGAAGAGCAAAGAGTTCCTCCTGTACCATCACTGGATCTCCAGACTTCAGGAATTTGTCCACTCCCACCTATTCATTCACCGTACAGGAAGCA
>CM040991.1:15541504-15591128 GCA_022985145.1 Pangasius djambal
TTTTTTTTTTTTTTTTTTTTTTTACCTCATGTTATTATTGTTATTATTGTGCATCATTACTACAGCTGTGATGTGTATATCTAGAGCATTCAGAATATCCAGCAACCAGTAATAACCAGAATTACATTCTTTTCACACACAGGATGAATTATTTGCCAAGTTGAAGGTGTTTTTGGATCAACAAAGAAGTTAAATTTGAATAAATTAAGAAAGAATTCATCATATTGGTACTACCCTCTTTTTCACTTCCTTAGTTAAAAAAAAAAAAGGTTTAGCGAAAGTTGAAGCCTTAATTACACCATCTGACATTTATGTAGCATCAGACAGTGACTGCAGTCTAAGTTAACTAGGTAGTTAGCTGGGTAATGTCAGCACAGTGCTACATTAAAGTAGCTGGCTAGCATACCTAATGCCTCACTGTTAATGTCATAATGCAGCTAAGAGTGAGGTAGAGTTTTGGTTAGAACCTTTTTAATAACTCCACCTAAAAATGTTCCAAGCTAAAATATCTTACTTTTTTTTTTTTTTTTTTACATCAGTTAGCTGCTAGCTAGCTGCACGGTGAAGCACAGTGAATGATGGCTACCTAGCTTAATAGTATTATTACCTTGCAAGCAGTAGCTCTGAAAATACAAAGCTAGCAACGTGTGCTATTTAACTGTAATTATAACCAGTACTTTATGATTTTATTATGCAGTAGCTCTGAAGCCATGAAGCCAAAAAAAGGTTATTACTAGAGATGGCACCAATCTGATACCCAGGATCGATATTCGAGAGATACCAGCAAAATGGTGCATCATTTATCAGAGTGATCCGATCCAGAATTGAGTTTGGAAGGAATATTTTTGGAACTGTAAATGTTTACATATAAAAAGTCACTTGATTTTTTATATTATATTTATACATTATACTTGCAATTATATTAACTTATAATTGTAACATAAGTGATTTTTGTCTGAAAGCTGTGGTTTTGTGTAAGTTGTGCTTTTAGCTATGTATTTTGTCCTGTCTATTTTTTTAAGTGCTTCAGTTTAAAAATTTTTTTTTAACTTTTATTAAAAAAGACAAAGATATCAGATGGGTATCAATATCAGCTGATAATTGAATATCTCCCAGTATCATGCCAACTTTAGTTTATTATTAGTATCACATGATCAAGTTTGCAACTGGCAGTCAATATTTAACTTAAAGACAACTTGAAGCACAGCCTTCTTCATGTGTTTCATAGTTTAAAAAAATGTGGATATTCAGGCATGAATAATGTATAGTTAGGATGTTTAGATGGCATTATCACTGCATTTTAATGGAAGATTATAGAGTAACAATCATTTCATCTTTTAAGACAGGATTACAGATGAATAGTGGATAAAAAGACCAGGAACATGAGCTGACCAGATGTCCAGATTGATTGATTCATTGTTGTTGTTGTACCAAAGGACACTGGTAATTTGGCAAAATCAGGATGTGGTTGTAGATACTCCAGACTTCAATATATCCTCAATGTTCTCAAATATTAACAATGTACTACATAAAAAGGTCTTGTTTGTGTGCCTTGTGTTTATCTTCTATTGTACTAAGCCACATGTTTTTCTTGCAAATGGACTCTAGTACACTTGTTACCTCTGGCTGTGTTTGTGTATGTCCTGAAGCACATATGGATTAATGAACTCAAAGAGCAAGAAGACTACTTGTGATAAATGAACCTTTATTTCTCATATGGATACTACAAAGTGTAAATGTCAGTGAAGACTTTTCACAGGATACTGGAAATGGATATGTGAAAAAGCATGCATTAAACATGTCTCCTGCTCTCTAACGTCAAAATTACTGTAGTGTAGTGTCGAGTTATTTTTGTATACATACACACAATTTTTATCCATGTGGAGTATGGACATCCTGAAAAACCGGCTGAAGCTCCATAGCAGGTGGCAAAAAGTGCAACAACACTTGAGAAATACACAAGTCCTCTTCAGAGTTTTCACTTGTCCTAAAACGCACCCTGGGTGCCAGTACGTCTGAGTCAGTACTGACAGTCGTAAATGTAAAGTGAATTAGGCTGAAATTCAACCTCAGTCCAACAAGTGTAATGTTCCAAACCAACCAACTCTTGGTCGCAACCAAATACTAACCACAATTAATCTTGCCTAAGATGAGGGTAAGTACATGATGAAGCTTTGGGAAACATTTTAAAAAGCACTTGCAGCCATTGTCTTTCTGCACATACTATCAAAATAATAAAAGCTTCAATATATTCCGGAAAAAAAAAAATAATCCAAGACCTTTTCCTTTAAACCAAATAAAGGTAAATCAGAAACTGCATGAACACATTAGACTGAATACAAAGCCTTCTCAAAATGAATTTCATCATCTTATGCTTTTAGAGTAAATATTTACATTGGGATTAACAATTGAATGGCTCAGCCACTTATACAGTGCCCTCCAGACATATTGACACCCTTCATAAAAAATATGCAAGAATTATTGTAGAAAAGAAATATTATACACAATAATTCAAAATGTACACTCAAACAATAAGAGGAACCATTTGTATTTTTTTCTAACCAAAAAAAAAAAATATATCGTCATTAGAACATTTTTAAAATAGATTTTTTTTCCTCTCAAAAATATTTGCCAATATTATTGACACCCCGAAAGAATATTTCAGATAAATGCAGAGAAACTGTCATTCTTGAAAAACGTTGCTCTCGGTCCACAGGATCTGTTGTTGCCTTTGACCATGATCCTGTTTCTCTGGGTTATAAATTTAAAGGTTGCAGGCTTGTAAAATCCCTTCATCACCCATTACCATGGAAAAAAACAAGGAATTAAAAAAATAATAAAAAGATAGATGGTTGCTACATAAATTAAAAACTACACAGGTAGTTAAAAATATCATTAGGCACAGTTTTGGCCAGAATGTCTGAAATGGCAGGAAATTCTACAGGTATTGACCCATGAGCACATTGTTCCACTTTAAAATGGTGGAGGTGGAGGAAAAGAGCCCAAAGATCTCAGTTTTAGAATTGAACAGCTGAATTGATTCTTGTACAATGCTATTTGGAAGCGTTGCGAGAAAGAAGCCCCTCCTGAGAGCTCCTCAACTTCACCAAGCATCATTAAAACCGTAATTTGGCATCATGCGTTGTAGTCAGAGGAGATCAAAATGTTTGGCTCATGCACATTCTCAACAACATACTACAGGAAGAGTCTCAGTGCGGTTATTCTTTCCAAGGCAGTGTTTTGTACGGATGTTTTGTAAATGGTGCTACTTTTTGGAAAAAAAAAAGTTATAAACTATAAAACTATACAATGTCCATGTATATTTGAGTTTAAAATAACACTTATTGAATGCTATAGACTATATTTTGCTCATTTTCATGAAAGCCAATCATTCTGGAGGGTACTGTATATGCTTTAAACCTATAGCATGTGTAACATTACAAAAGCAACCTGCAAGTACTCAAACACTAAATTAAAAAGTGTCATTGCCGGTACTTATGCGGATATTAAACATGGCAATAATATAATTTTATCTGAAAACTGAAACAACACAGTCGTGAGACAACCTTCTTCTTCTAAGTTTCTTAAATTTAGCAGCAGTTAGTGTGACACTTAAATGGGCTTTAAAACATGGCAATGAAAATCTGGTCACCAGAAAAAGGCACAAGATTGCGCTAACATTGATAGTGTTTTTGTCCTCTCACTGTGGACGGTAGCCACTCTGTTGCGGCATGTAACCGGGGGCAGGTCCTGGAGGATCCTCAGTCAGAGTGGGCGAGTCTTCCTCCTCCATTGGACTAAAGCTCAGAGAGCCAAAGCTAGGGTCCTCTTCCTCGTCCATGTGCAGCTGCTCCAGGCCTCTACGTCGTTTGAAGTAGGAGTTTGTGTGGTGGCCGCTGGCCTCGGACAGGTGCTCTGGGTTTTCCTCACATTCCAGTAGCGGCTGGGTCGATTCAGAACGGGAGAACGTGGCCGCCTGTGTGCCGGGGGTCTGGCCTTTATAGCCGCTGCTCACTACAGCAGAGTACTGCACAGTGCTGGCCGTGGTCTGGCCCGAGTCGGCCTCGTCATTGGACGACACGCTCTGGCGCGGAGTGGACATGCCGGACGAACCACCGATGCCACTGCTGCGCTCCTCTGAAAAGTACTTCTTGAGTGGCATCACTGCCTTATCCTCATCACACAGGGACTTTCTATCATCCATGTCTACCTCCACCACGCTCACCTCTGCCAGGATGCTTTCTTTTGGAGTGTCCGGCTGTGGGAGAGCAAAGAGGTAGTTAGCTTTTTATGCACAAAAATGATCTGTGTTATAACATTCTCATGAATCAGAAGCACTTTATTGCCTGAGTTGTGTTCACAGGACGCTCCAATGGCAAATTCTTCAAGTCCAGATAGCTTTACTTACTACTACAACCTGGAGAGTGTGTAATTCACGAACCTTGTTGGGACAGTCAGGTGACCAGTTTGCAATAGTGCTGTGGGACGGGTCAGGGACCTGCGGCCAGAAATGCCTCTTTAACCTTGAAAAGAGGTAAGCAAGCAACAAAATGTATTCTTTTAAGACAGAAACCAACATGTTACAGCTTAGGCTACAGTCAGTTATTAGATCTCCAACCCAGGTTAGAAACATTATATATTTAACCGAAACTCAAAAAAGTGATTTTTAAAATTTTTTATAGCCCTTTGAATAGCTAATATTCATAAAATTTCATGTTTAAATGATAAAACAGTACTAAATCCACATTTTCCATTTAAAGCAGAGAATACTTGTAAAAATAAACCTAGTTTGTGATATACAATGGGTTAGGCAGATTTGAAACAATTATGTCCGATATGTAAATTATTTCAGGTTGATGTGGTAAATGTAAACTATATCCGGTTTGAACATGTGAGCTAAGCTAGACAACTAACGTTAGTCATGAATAAAATCCTGGTTGTTATTGTGCAGTATATTTTGATAGGTTTGTTTATTGTTAAACAAATTTCACAAACAATTTCACAACCTCAGTTTCCTAAAAAGTTGGGATATGTGAAGAAAAGAACAGAAAGATCTTCTTTCTTCAATGCAAACTGAAAGGCAGATACTGAAATCTCAAGTTATCTCTAAGTTAACTGGCATACAATTTTACTAACAGCTTTTTGGGATGGATGGAGGTCACGTTTTAAATATTGATGGAGCCTTATGAATGTAGATGTAGAGAATTTAGGCAATCTTAGTGATTTCTTGAGGATTTAAAAACATTAAGCTAGTGTTTTACATAAATTATTAAAAAAAGACAAGGATCTATTTTTAAATGTATAGTCTAAGTGAAATATAATATAATATAGCCAGTTATACAAATAAAGCTGCTAAGATATCTGACACGTTTATACTTTTGCTTAAAGTTACTAGTTTTCTATTTTCTCTTTCAAAATCGTGTTGTTACATTTGTGTGGTGACTCACAATTCTCTCTTCTTGATGACGAAGAACATTATGAAAAGTACAAAGAACAGGAAGCTCAAGCACACCATCACGACAATCAGGTCGATTTCACCATCGTCTAAAATTTGCAAGTGGAAATAAAAAAAATAAATAAAAAAAAACACACACACACACACACACACACACACACACACACACACCATTATTAGTGAAACATCTGAAAAATGTGAAAATGTTAAACTGTATTTTCTTTTTTCTACTTGTCACGGAAACTATCACGTTACAGTCTGTGCAACAGCATAACATCAACTTCACACCTGAAATTCACACCTTTACTGTGAACTCATTTTAAAACCGATGAATCATGAATTTTCCAGCTGCACGTTTCAGCATGTAGCATTTGTATGTCCATACTGCAACATACAGGCAATTTGGTTTTTGTTTTGTTTAGACTAAACACTGGAATGTCACCCACAATGTAACCAAGACATAATGTACCAAAAAAGTACATAAACTCAGGAATCTTAAAAGACTACATACCATACTTTTTTGTGTGGAAACTGGACTTAGATCCATTTTTTGAGCCCGCCTGGTTGGTCACCATGATGTATACGACATAATGACTATCACGAGCCAGTCCAGTCAGCTTGTACGAGTAAGTGTTAGACGGAACCACAACATCTGCCAAACAGATTAGGTCATGAGCCACAAAAGGTCTTCACACTTCTTTACATTAATCTACTTTTTTTTTTTTCACTGAACCTTTCACTGAAACTAGAAAGCAAAGCAAAAATACATACATCAGCAATCACAACTGATTTGCCTTACATTGCATATAGTTTCCTGTTTCGTAGAAAATTGTGTGACTGATGAGAAAGCCCTGCTGATCATCAATAGGAATCTCGTTCCATTTCAGCTGAGCGCTGGTTTTCCCTGTTGCAGTCACATTAACAACTGGACCTCTCAGAGGAGCTGGGGTTTTAAAGAAGATTGACATGTTAACATGTTAAATCAGGCAAATGTTCTGTATCTTGATCAAATGTCACTACACTAGCAGTGAATCCTAAAGGAAATAACGGGTTACATATTAAACTCACATGATCATAGAAAAGTGTGTGGAAAGCATGAAAAATAATTATACATACGTCCTTGCTGGAGATAGGCTTGTACAGTGACTTGTGTCCCTGGACAGTAGGAGCTGGGGTTTCTAACTCGATAAATTGGGTAGACTGATATGTTGTAGCATTTGAATGGCTTTAACTCTGAATAGTTGAAACACAAAATTTAGTTAATTGAGCCTCATAAAACTATAATAACAGGTATATCAAGCACAATATTGTTGAGAATGCAATTAGAAACATACACATTTGATGGCAATTAATCTTCAACCTTACACTCTCATGACATCCAGTGACGTTTCCTTTGATTATATTATAATATATATTATGCATATACTATAACACTAGAGTATGCTAATACAACTTATCACTCCAAGAGTTTTCTTTTCCTCCCCAATAAAATGGGAAATAAGCCAATCAGCATATTAATCTCGAATGACTGACAGTTGTGCAGGTGTTTTCACTCGCTAATATTAACTGGCTCCACCTGAAATCCCCACCCACTTTCCCCCCAATCTCACACGCTATAATATTACAAAATTATGAACATTGCTGATGATTAAATACACTGTTTGCTTGTTTTTGCTCTCCTGTGCAGGTCAGTACTTAGATGCGTTCGAACACTTGAAAACGGCGGCCATGTGGACATAAGACCGATTTGTAAAAGTATTAAAATATTGAAAACATAAAGATATTGGCTTTTCTTTTACTATTCACTGTTCATTACTGCAAAATCACAGCACAAATCACAATTCTGCATTTAGAGGTAATCACCTTTAATGGAGACATTATTGGCACTGCCCAACGCTCTTTGCCAGCCGATCTCTTTATTAGGCACTGAAACCCATTCTATCACATATTCATAGGGAGGCCTACGGGATGGTGGAAGCCAATTCACCCACAGCTGGCCATCCTGCGCTAAGCAATTCACTTGTTCCACTCCAGGAGGGAGATCTGCTAAAGAAATCATAACAACTTAGTGCAATGTGACTTCAAACTTGAAAGGAAATGGTTTTAAACCATCAATTATGCTTTTATATCACAAATTTATATTCATAGTTTAACATATATTACCATTAATAGGATATACAACATAACCCTTTGTAACACTTGTGACAGCATAGTAAGAAACTGAAAGATACTGTCGTGATATATTAGCTCTTAAAATACACACTCTTTGGCCAAAAGATTGTGGACACCTGACCATCACACTCATATGTGGTTCTTCTCCAAACTGCAGTGATGTTCCAGCATGACAATGCCCCAGTGCACAAAGAGAGGTCCATGAAGACATGGTTTGCCAAGGTTGGAGTGGAAGAACTAGTGTCCTGCACAGAGCCCTGACCTCAACCCCACTGAACACCTTCGCGATGAACTGGAATGCCAACTGCGCCCCCGGCCATCATGCCCAACATCAGTACCCAACCTTACTAATGTACTTGTGGCTGAATGAGCAAGTCCCCACAGCCATGTTCCCAAATATAGAAAGCAGAAAGACTTCCCAGAAGAATGGAAATTATTAATAACAGCAAAGGGGGACTAAATCTGGAATGGGATGTTTAAAAACATATATGGGTGTAATGGTCAGGTGTCTACAAACCTTTAGTCATACAGCGTAATACAGCTCTAGCATTAGTATTACTAGAACCATTAATACTATTAGAACAATTAAAATGTTTAACATGTTTTCTAATAAACAATATGTCTTGATTGATTAGTGTAACATTATATTATTAGTGTAACATTTTTCTTTAGCAGAACAAGTAAGGCTAAATGTTCACATACTTCTTCCAGGTCTTGGGATCTCTAACGTGGCTACAGGTGAAACTCCTACTGAATTATTTGCAGTAATTTTGACTGAAGCCTCTTTTCCCTTTAGGGAGAACTTATGCTCTTTGGAACTGACAGCACGGCTCTCAGGATGTCCATCTTCAACAACTGTGACATCATACCCCAGTATTTTACCATTGGCCTTCTCAGGATCCTGGAACAGAAAATGGGCATGCTTGAAAAATTCACACTATTGATCATCCACAATAATCCAGTGTAGTGGGTCCTACACTCGAATGGTCATTAACATAAGCTATACAACAGTGACACATCGATTTAAACATTTCACCTTCCAAATCAGCTTAACAACAGTGTTATTGGAGTCCTCTTCATAGACTCTCCAGAGATCTGGTCTGCCATCAGGAGCTAAGCAAACAGGGCCATATTAGAAAAATAGCACGCAAACACATCTCATTTAAGAGCAAATGTATCTGAGATCCAATGACACCCAAAGAATTTAAAAAAAAAAAAAAAAAAAACAAAAAAAAAAAAAAAAAAACTTCCCAGCAGTGAATGTATACAAACCACCCCAGTGGAGTTTATAGTAAGTAACTATAAATATCATTATTGCTCTTACTATGCAGTATCTATATTTCTCATGTTTTTTGGCTGTCCAAAGTTGTTCTAAAGCAGGGAAATGTACACAGCAGTGACTCACTGGCTTCTGGGGTACGAGCTGTTGCATTTGGACTCCAATCACTCCAGTAGCCCAAACTTTTATGATGAATGCAGCGCATCTGCACAACATAATCTGTGTAAGGCTGAAGACGCTGCATTCTGAAGGACTCAGTGTAAGCTTTGGTTAAATCCTGGGATATCTGAAAGCACATGGCCAAAACTGACATTATATTCAGAGTACAAATTTTGGATCTGATTTTTTCAGAGCTGTATGAACTATACAAAAATACAAACTTTCCCTGTCAATTTTATACATGGTTCTAGTTTAGATATGTGTCTGATACAGGGCCACGCAAGTGTAATGAGAACACACAGATTACTGACCTCTAGAACAAATAATCAATGAAATAGTTCATTCTACTGCAGTGGATTATATATATAAGGCAAATACAATGCCTTAAAAAAATTGTAATGCTGAAAACCGTGTTCTTATGCAGTGCTACAGCATCGATAGCGTTGTTTTGGTTGTGGTTCACAGTATTAAAAAGAAAGCATAAAACATCTGTGCAAGATTAACAGCTAGTGTCTGTGGCTCATATACAAGGTAAACAGAAAGCAAATATTTTTGCATCAAGCAACACGAGCTTTCAGCAATGTGTTGAAACAAGTGTAAACCCTCTCCCCTGCCAAATAGTAACAGAATTCAATCATTGCCCGGAACGAAAACAAAACACTCTTTCACATACTGAAAGAACATTTGAGAAATTCTCCTTCTCATAAACCACAAGTAGGTTCAACAGCTCCACTAGTATTTTCAATTTCCTAATAGGGCAACAATGATCAAGATCAAGCTGGCAAAAAACACAGAATACTAAAGCTTTCCATGTATGGAATATCAAGCCATGTGGAACCTGGGCTTAAGCTGTTTTGGAGCTAAGGCTATATCCTTTTATACCATGTTAAGTACAGCTCTACTCAGAAGAGACAGGTCTCCTTCCTCTTTCCTTACCTCTTGCCAAACACTGCAACCTGCTTGGCAGTATCTGATATGGTATCTCAGCTTGAAGGTTGTTTCATGAAGTGGATGTGTCCAGTTCACCATTAAAGATGTTGGGAAACCATCCTCTGGAATAATCCTTACATTTGCAGGTGGCTTTGGTTTGGCTTGAAGAAGATACAGGCATTTATTTTATACTGTATAAGGAAGGCATAATTTCTCTCATCACATTTATTTATTTATTTATTTATTTTTATCACATACCGAAATATTCAGAGTCAACAGTCTGTCTGTCTGATTTCGCAGCCCCCAATTCGTTCTGTGCTTCTACCCAGACTGTTAAGAGCACGTGATTGGGGAAGGTCCCTAAATTGACTGTGACGTTGGGTGTTGAATACTTGTGACTTGTACCATTTAGTGGGGTAATAAAAGAGCTACAAAAGAAATGAAATTGGAGAACATTATTGGAAAACAGAACAAAAACGCAATCAAACAAAATCCTTTGGAAGCCAATTCATGCATCGAGACAGACCTTATATAAAGTGTATAGTTGGTGCGAATAATTGGGTCTCTTGTCCCTGGATCCCATGAACATGACAGTTCAGGAGAAATACTGTCGCCATCTTGAAGAGCAATACATTTCAGGTCCTTTGGCTTTAACGGAGGATCTGAAAGACACGAACATCATAACATTGTTAAAGAAAAAAAAAAAAATAATTTAACATGCTTTTAATGTGTATATATTTAACACAATCATTCAATCACAACAATCACAATTTATTATAACAATCTCATGGGAACTGCTAAAGATGATTATTTTTATTTATTTATTTTTTTTGCATAGTGCAGCTATTCCAATCCACACCAATTAAATCACAATTAAATGACAAGGCTAGTCTGGTTTTTGCAAGGCGCAGTCTGTCGATCGGACATTCAAGAGCAGTATCTTTATTTATGAGTATGAGGAAATTTCTTCATCCCATTTGTCTGGCTTCTCAACTGTTCTACTAACCAATCTTAGCACAGGAAACGGGAATAAAATTTTTTTTTTTAGGTTTTGTCGGAATGTGGGTGAGAAAGAAATAACATGGTGAGTTATTCTTGCTGGATCTGTGCTTGATATATTTATCGCTACTAGATGTGCCTTCTGTCTAATTTTATTATTCTGAATTTGAATATCCATAAGGGTTAATCAATGGATATTTGATTAACCACTGAGAGACGAAAAAAAAGTCTTAAATATGGCATAATTTTGTATCAGTGTTTATCTGCAATGACATTTTCCTATTTTGATAGATGTAACATCAGTAAACAATGAACAGAAATACTGAATGCACAGCAAAAGCTTTACTTTACTAATGTCAGCACAATGTTTTGGCCAGTAGCCAGACTGCAGCAGCATGAAAGTTCTGACTATCACAACATAGGTGTGAAAATCCCTCTGGATTAAAAAAAAATTCATTTGAACTCAGTAGCAATAGATGCTTATAACAATGTAAGGTCAGTAAAGATATTTGCATGTTATATTTAATAAACCAGTGAATGAATACACAGAAAAAAAATGCTCCATGCGACAACAGTGGCCAGTATAAAAAAAGTTTTTTCTCTTTCTTTGTCCCAACAAGCATTAAATCTAAACTACCCACTCCACTTGCGTGGAAGTAAAATATTTTAGTTACGAACTTCTTTACCACGATGTGCCCTTTTTTTTTATATATATATATATATTTTAGCACTGACTTCATGTGGACCATTCATACCAAATACCTGAATTCAATATTCGAACAGCACTTGGAGCCTCAAACGTTTGACCTTGTATTCAAATATCTGTGCACATCCCTAATTCCCATCTAATGTACAGAAATCCATGGATCTGTAGATGCATGCGAATTGATTCCCAATACTTACATCCTATATCAAGGAAGATGCCATATTGGCATGGATCTTCATATGAAAGCATCTGTTTAGCAGCCTTACAGATCAATGGGTCGTTCATGTCACTGCTGATATTCACAGTAACAGCAATGGCCGATTTGTTTAGTTTTTTGTAAGACTCCTGTGGAAGAGCAACATTTCCAAAGAACCATTTAATGTCATCAGCGTTGTATACCGAATCTTCCCAAAGATTACAGATCGCTGTGAATTCCTTCCCCAGTTCCACTGCAACACGCTCTGTTGAGTCTGGATATATTTTTGCACAGTTATTAAGGAAACCTGAAGACAGAGAGAAGAATTAAATTTGGCATGAACTTCAGTCAATTTAATAAAAAATGAAACAGATTTAAACATTTTGAGCTTTAGAACTCACACTGGGCTATAATTTTATTACAGAGAGAGATAAATAGATAAAAAGTTATTATCCAGCCTTAGTTGCTTACCGACTGCACAGCCAAAGGGCAGAAAAAAGACAAGCCCGAACAAACGTAGTGACATGCGCTTCATGATGTCGGCCGTCAGCATCTGGAAGAGCAATCTGTAGTTATATACTTTGCAAGAAAGGAAGCTACCACTTTGAGTTAAGGGGTGTTTGCAAGAAAAGCTCAAAGAGAAAAGTTCCTGTCTTATTTCTGTCACCTACGGTGCAATGTGCATAAAGTGACTTACGAACTTTAATGAAGAAAGAAGAAACATGAAAGCCAACATGTAGAGAAGGAACACAATGCTCTTACTAATTTACATGCAAAGCCAACATAGTTTCAACCACTGTTACCTTATTTAGGCACACACTGTTCCTCTTGATTAAACTTGCTACCCTTAAGAAGTTTCTTAACTATAATTCCCAAATCACACACACTGAATCAACATTTCCCACCAAAACTAAGGTTTAAAAAAGAAAATCAATCACAAAAGTCTCCATAATAACATGACTAGCATATACTTTAAAACTGGATTTTATTGGAAACATCTTGCTGTCAAAGGCCAAGTACCAATAAAGGATTAATGTTAAACTGACAGGTAATACAGCAAGTCGGAATGAATAAGCCTTGTACAGTAAAAACATTAAAACAAACAAAAAAAAACAGTGGTCTTGTTTAAGGAAATTGCACAATAAATACAAAATTTAGACCAAAAAAGCACAATCAATTATATTGATGCACATTGTAATTGCTTCATACCTTGCAGTGTGTTAAAACAAACTGAATATGGTTAGGGTTTTAAACTGTTCCCATTTTTAATACAGGATCAGAGATTAGTATGTTGCCCGATAGCTGATACTGATATTATACTGATATCCTCTTAGTAGCCCAGCTGACTTCTGCTGCCAGTTTATATGAAACATCACAGCAATAATGCCATGCTTTAAAACAAGCTATAGCCTTTCTACACATGCAATGTTTGTTGTGTCAGTTGACATCAAACCACATGCTAAAGACCAGCATGCATTTATTTAATTCACTTATTTATCTTCCACGACTGCTTTATTTTGGTCAGTGTTGCAATGGATCCAGAGCTTGTCCCAGGATCACTGGAGGTGAGGCAGGAATACACCCGGGATGGGATGCCAGTCCATTATAGGTCACCATGCCCACACTCATTCACACCTAGTGGTATATTAGAGTAGCCAATCCACTTGCTAATGTTATTGGGAGGTGGGAAGAAAACTAGAGAATCCTGAGAAAAACTAACATGGACACCAGAAGACCATGTGGAATGTCACACAGACAGTATCCCAAGCTCACGGAAGGCAGCAAGGAATTTATCTGACCAAAATGGTTTCACTCAAAATGGTTTTGTGTGGCCAAAGCCAAAGCCATACAAAACACCCACAGAAAACCATTAAAATGCTCAGGATGCTCAGAATACAATAAAAACCGTTTGTTTGAGCTTTCAATTTCAATTTCATTTTATTTGTACAACATTCAACATTAGACAGTAGACATTATCACAAAGCAGCTTTGTAGATCCCTAATGAGCAATCCAGACACAACAGAGGCAAGGAAAACCTCTCTGAGACGACGTGCAGAAGAAATCTTGACAGGAACCAGACACAAAAGGCAACCGATTCTCTTCTGGGTGACACTAGATAGTGGGATTATAAATCAATACTCTTCTACAACCTCTACTACTATATTATAAGAGCGAACATCACTAGGAGTGTTGAAAGGGTGTGTTCAATAACAGCAAATGGTGAATACGAGTCCTGGGATAAACACAGGACAGGCTTTCTGATTACAGCAGCAGCTCTTAGGTACAAGCCTACAGCATCAGTGTAAGATTATCCGCTGACTTCTGGGATGTCTGCCCAAAGCCTAACACTGTGGCTGAATGACATTCATTACAGAAAATGACACGTTATTTGAATTATTTCTTTTATACTACCATGCTAACTGTCTTTTCAGCCTCACAGGATGTAGTGATATAAATATATAACTAATACAGATTGTACATGAGCCCATTGAACAACACATGACACTCATTACTCGTACCTATATTTGATAATTTATTCTCGACTCGGTTTTTGGTTATGCTGATGGGTTTTACAGGAGAAGCTGAAGTCATTATAAAGAAGCAGAGGCTTGAAACGCCGTGAAAAGCAGAGCCACTTGGTCTCCTCTGTCCGGTCGCTAAGGGGGAGCTCGAGAAGTTTCTTTTCTTTTTTTTCTTTTTTTTTTTGTGGCGCATAAAATTTGACTGACTAGAACAAGAGACAGTTTCGGCTTTTTTTTTTTTTTTTTTAACTTTTATTTAGATATTTCCCTCGTCGTGACCATAACATAATGCAGTTTTTGGCTAGCTTTTTTGGGAGCAAACAAAACCCAGCTGTGTTAGAAGAGGTCGCTACCAAACAGCAGCTCATTCAGCTAGGCCATGCTAACGAACCCAGGCTAGCTGCTTAAATATGGCTGAGGCACTTATCAATACGTATCAGCATGTTTTATACGGATTAGTTAAAAATAAATAAATTAATGAATAAAAACCACAAGGCGGTGTTTATAATCTTACCTGTTCAGCGTTTTCATACCATCTTTGTAGCTTGAGCGTGATGTTTTGTGCTAGGTAGGCTAGCTATTCTTCAACTTTCTACCTTCCTAGTAGTCAATTCAGAGCACCACAGTCTGGCTAAATTAATGAAATAAATAATAAACCCGTGGGAGAAACTTAATGTTGAACTTACTCTGTTCTACACGAAAAATGTGGGCAAGGACATACCACAGGAGACCAAAGCGTTCATCAGGAAACTCTTCCTAATTGGCCAACCCAGCTGTCACTCTGTAAACTGTAAGCCGTCATCCGATTTCTATTACATTTCCAGTTAGTCCCCGCCCTCTGACAAAAAGTGTCGGAGGGGAGGGAGGCCGGAAAGTGTTAATGAAAATGTCCGACTCCTTCCTTCACCGACAAGGTAACTTCTGAGAGTAGTGAGTAAACAGGAATGGTGTGTGTGTGTGTGTGTGTGTGTGTGTGTGAGAGAGAGAGAGAGAGAGAGAGAGAGAGAGGGACATAGTAGCCTTGCCAACAATCTTTCTGTGAAATAGTGACTCACTGTGAACATTTCAGTTGAATAGCTAGAATGAGATTCCTCTTAACACTACGTAATCTAAGGGTAAACACTTTATTATTATTTTAAATAAATATTATCCTTAAGGGGGTCTGGGAAGCATAGCTAGGGGAATCAAATGTGTTGGTATACGTGTAGTTATTATTTATATTATACTATTTATACCACAGCCCTGCCAAATGCTTGATTCTAATCAGAAGGCATTGATTAATTTCCTATAACAGCAGCTATGACAATAGTGCCAGCTGTAATATAAACTATAACTACAATATCTATCTAACAACTTCGACCCCCTAGATATGCTTCCCGAAGCCCTTGGGGGTCTCTGGTCCACGGCTTTGCCTATACTTGTTTAAAAAAGGGTTATGATAGTGATACTGCAGTATCGACCATTTGGAGTTAAACCTATGTAGCGTTGATTAACTTTCTATAACAGCGGCTGTGACAATAGTGCCAGCTGGAAGGTTTATAATTACTGTATATATTAATGCGCTCATTCCACTAAGCTATCAACTCTATAGTGACAACATACACAGGAACTTGTATGACAAATGTTCAACATAAAATGATTTTTTAGAAAAAAAAACCTGTGATTGTTGATGTGGTTAGTTTTCTGTGAAGAGGGGTTTATCTAGAGTTTTTGGAAGGAGTCTCCAGTGTCAGTGCTTCGTAACAGTCAGACATAAAGCTGTTCCTTTAAGTTTTCCGACACGGTAGAGTCTTTATGGCTTTATGGCTCATGACCAGTTACAAGAAAAAAAATAACAAGAACTAGCTTTTTACGTTTTTCACTTTCATGTTTCACAGATGTTCCACAACATTACACTCATTGGCATATTGCTGTGATATAAGAGAAAATACTTCAGGACATTCTGGTATTGGAAAATAACCAATAACACCCTGTTGATTAATTTTCTTATAATAGCATGCACTATGATGTTTAATTCCTTATCTATAAGCCCAACTGGCTGGTCACTTGAATTTAATTTGTAAAAATCAATCCTCAATAAAATTTACCCACAAAACATCTGTTGATATGATACTGAATGTTTCAAATCTACATTTTACCATGAAGTTTTTGTTCTGTGGTTGGATAGTTCAGGAATAAACATTTCTAATGACTCAAATAAGTGAACATATTTGTTGCTCAGTATTTTGAATACTTGAATACTTTTATGTGAATGCTGCAATTATAAGTGGGTCCATGACTCACTGTGAAGATTTCTGTTAAGTAACTGGAATAAAATTCCTCTGAACACTATGTAGGTTTAATTCCAGATGGTAAATACTGCAGGAATTCATTATCATAAATATTAGCATTGAGGGGTCTAAGCAGCATAGCTAACGGGTCAAAGCTGCTGTACATGTTGTATTTATTATTTAATTTACCACAGTATGGTTCTATGCTCTATGTTGATCAGAAGGTGTTGATTAATTTTCTATAACAGGAACTTTGAGAATAGTGCCAGCTGTAGTATAATTAAACGATAACTACAATGCCTGTAACTATAACTCTGCCGCCCTTGCTATACTTTCTGCTATGCTTTGCCTATCCTTGTTTAAACAAGGGTTGTGATAATGATACAGTAGCTGCAGTGTTGACCATCTAGAATTAAACCTGTGTAGTGTTGTAGTTACTATTTAAGTATACCACAGCCAATTCTTATCAGATGGTGTTGATTCCTTTTCTGTAACAGCAACTGACAATAGTGCTAGCTGCAAGGTTTATAATATATTATTGTGCATGTTTCTATAGTAACAACTTACACAGGAACTTGTATGGTGGACATTCCTCATTAATAGATTTTTTTTAAGCACGTATGCGTTGATATGGTTAAGTTTTCTTTTAGGAGGGATTTTTCATGCATCTTTGGAAGGAGATTCCAGTGTCAGTGTTTGGTAAAAGTCAGAAGTAAAGATGTTCCTTTAAGTTTTCAGATACAGAAAAGTCTTCAGGACTGAGGACATTGCACTTTTTGCAGTTTCTGTAACATTACAAGTTGCATTTTTTTTTAACTAACAGCATGCCCTGTCATATTTCTATTTAATTGACTGATTTTAATATGTATAAATCAATCCTTAATACCTACAAAAAGTAGTCTAAATTGTGTCAACTACAATTTTAATATGATGCAAAGTGTTTCAAATCTGCATTTCACCATCATGTAACTTGGGTTCTCTCGGTGAATGACTCCTGTAAATAAACATGATGATACAAATTTGTGCCTAATATTTGAATGCTTGTGCTGCAGTCGTAAGTCAGCCCATGATTTTTCCCCCCTGGAATGGGTCCATGGCTGCAAAGAATTAAAAAAACAAAAAAAAAAAAGCCTGGACTATAAAACATAAAATTGCAGATGAGAAAGTAGGAGAACTTTAAATAAACAAAAACATCATGACAATGATATATAACAACCACAAATATTTGATGGCTGCCACTGTCTAAACCAGCACTTCCATGTTCTCCTTTATTTGAATAATATTTAGAAAATCACTATATCCAGAATGTCTGCACCTACCCCTTGCTGTTTTGAGTCAGAGTGGCTCTTCTTCATCTTAAAGCAATGCAAACCTTGCAAACATGATTCTTAGAAAAAGGTGATTCACTGGTCTAAAGGATAAGCAGCACTTAAGCACATTTTAAAGAAAGAATTGCGATATTCCAAAAAGTACACACCCATTTATTAATGTTAATTATTTAAAACATTTAACTTAAATAATCAAACTACAGGTATGTTTGTGTAATATATAGGTAAACCAGAAATCAGATCATACACAGTGCATGCCATAGACAAGAGTCTATTATTTTGTAAAAACGTGTGAAAAAATAGGCTGATAGCTTCATAAATTTTATCAAACATTTTAACAATGGCAATGCATTAAAATGAACCTTCTCCTTCTCAAGTCCTCATGAAAATATATACTGACAGTTTACTGACAGTCCAAAAAATCCAATAAAACCTGAAGATCACAGTATTTTCAAGTTTACAGACAGAAACCATTTTTAATGTGGCTGAGAAAAGGTCAGCCCTTTTGTTTTTGTCACTAGTATACTGAAAGTGCATCAGGTTCTTCTTTCGGTGTGATTCTCAGTCATCTTCGGGAGTTTCGGAGGTGAGGGGCTTCGTTTTCTTTGGGGTGGGATAGCGGGAAGAACTTGCATGTTCCGCAGCAGCTCAGTGCTCAGGGGAGCAGGAAAGGAACACAGGGACTGGCTCTGATGAATGCCTGGTCTGTGATTCTTAGACGTTACAGGAGTGGGGAGTCCTGCTAGACTGCGTCCCAGAGAGCTGAGGGGCAGGGATTTGGACTTCCTTACTCCTTGAGAGACTTGGTCAGGTGGCAAAGAGACTGAATAAGAAGAAAAGCGATTGGTAAAATGATACAGTAATGTAACTTTGATGTAGCTTTGATATTATTTTTATTACTTACAGCAAAGCAAAAAAAAATTTGTATAGGAAATTCCTAAATGCACATTTCTTACCCCTCCAAGACTAAGTTGCAAACAAAGAACAACACATACATTGCTTCCATAAACACGTTTTTTTTTTTTAATA
The DNA here is from genome assembly GCA_022985145.1 of Pangasius djambal. Lineage (NCBI taxonomy): Eukaryota > Metazoa > Chordata > Actinopteri > Siluriformes > Pangasiidae > Pangasius > Pangasius djambal. The sequence continues at coordinate 15,560,551 of CM040991.1, forward strand.
CTCCTCAATACCGATCCTGATACAGAAATGAGTAACCTACTTAGTATTAAGTAATCAAAGGCATCATGGAACATGTTATTTAGCTCTGTTTATGTTGGTTGCTGCCATGTGCTGGTAGCAATGAACCCCTCAGTTTAATCTGTAAGATTTTATGACAATTAAACAGTATGTTTAACACAGAATGTGAAGGCGGCCAACCTGAGCAATCAGAGAAGAGCACTGAGTACAGACATTAAAAATGTCCTTGACAACCTTGCACCTTGAATTGCACTTTGTAGAGCATGTCGGAAGAGTGCATGTCACAGATCTGAAGTGCACTCTCTCACATGCAACAGTTTCTTTTGCATGCTAACTTCCCTACTTCACACTGATAATGCTGTGCGACATGAGGTTGGCCTTCCTCATGCTGTCTATTAAAGATACTGTTCAAACGTAATAAAAATGTTTTAGCAGGTTAATTGTATAGTAGGAAGATTCTGTAGTACTGCTTCATTGAGCTCAGTTTGCAGACTACTTTGCTTTGTCATTGTTAAGTGAGATAAATTGCTTACATCTGTGAGTGCAGTGGTCACGAATGGGAGCCAAGCTGTTGCGCGTCAAGGCCAAGTCTCTCATTCTCAGTGGTATCAGATGAGTATTTGCAACTGTTCAAATGGAAAAACGGGCATCATATGCATGCTGTTTGAAATAGCTTTAGCAACAGATGTGGGTTTTGTAACTCACCTTGGTCATTTCTCTGGATATAGGGTGTGTGGTTGGAGCAAAGCACATCTATAGGACTCTGTGTTTCGTGCAACAGTTTATCTAGCATCCTATCAGATGGAGGTGACACCCAAGCCTTGTGGTTTAGCAACTGACTGGATTCTGTTTTCCAAGGAGGACCTGTGGCTTTCTGAGCCTTCGTTCTGCTGTCAAACAGGTCATGTTCACTCTTGCTCTTCTGCGACCTGTGGGCCAAATGACTAACCATCTGCCCTGACACAGTTCTATGTGGTGCATTGTGCAAGTTGGATAACAAAGAGTTTCCCAGAGTGATAGGTGGAAGACTCTGTGTGCGTATAGGAGGTAGGCTCCTATGGTCCTTGGTTGTGGGGTCATCAAGCCTTTCGGGTTCGTTAGGCTGCTTTCTGCTGTCGTCCTTGCCTGGGAGATCAACAATGCAGTCGAACATGGTGATGATGTCGTCCACTTCAGAGGTCTCTTCTTGCAGGTGGCTCTCTTGACTCAGCTCCCTTTGCCGTGTGGCATGCAGTTCTTTCTTCTTTTTACATGAGAAGATGTGGTTCAGTACACGAAATTTGCCCTCTTTTCTGATAGCAGGGTCGCTGCTCTGGGAAAGTAGCTGCCGGGTTGATTCAGGCCTGCACACACATAAGATCACAAGATGTTAATAACATGTATGTGGTTGTCTGGGAAAACCCCTCAGATGTTGCAGTTTAACAGGCAAAAACTACAATTTTTCTATCTATGACATACTTATGACACATACTGTAACATCTCAACTTTAACTATAATTAACCAAAAATGTTGTGGAAGTGTTTTTAAGGATGCCTAAGCTATCTTTATATAAAGATCATGTTAGGGAAGGAGCCAGGTTAGAGTGATTTTCTCACACAGTGAATGCCACACTTTGATCAAGTTGTTGGATACTTACATGCCATAGCAAAATGGACATAAGATAATGGACACAAGTTGAGTCAGTTTGTAGATTAGATACCGGCTGTTAAAATGTCAGTGCTGCTCCTGCACTGCAGTCAAAATGGGAAAATTTCTTATTTTGACACATGCAAAAGAGTAGCATATCAGGAAATCCTGTAGATGTCAGAACTATATATAGACAAAAGAATTTCCCTTTATGAAGAGTTTTCAGGCTGCCACACATGTACAGTATTAGATAACTGAAGGTTAAGGAAGTTTTAAAATATTTTAAATGCTCAGAAAGGTTTTATTGCTTCTATGGAGAGTAAGAACAGTCCTGAGATTAAAATAAATTAGACCACCAAGTAGCAGATTAAAGCTAATCTCCTTGGCTTGACTTTAAAATGAAAAAAAAAAAAAAATAGTACATGTTAAAACAGAGGAATAAGTAATTAGAGCCCAGTAGTAGTTACTAATCCCATTCATAATGAAAATCTAGTGATCATTCATTCATTCTGTACAGTTGATTCAGTTCAATCAGTTTCATAGTATATAACTATTGACATGTGGGTTAGCTTCTGATGAAGATAGCACATTTCGGGGTAAAACCAAATAATTATAATTTCAGTCCTAAGTAATCCATAATACACTACAGGCTTTAAAGATTTTCTAATAGTTTAGCTTCATAAAATAACATATTTGAAATGCAATATTTTAGAAATAGTTTTATTTTTGAGAGTGTTTAATAATCGAATAGTGTATTAGGCATTTCTGAGTATTATTTGACAGTAATCACAAGAGTTGCATGCATTTACATTTACCGTACTTGGCTGTCGCTTTTATCCAAAGCGACTTAAAACTGAGACTGGATACAACTGAGCAACTGAGGGTTAAGCGCCTTGCTCAAGGGCCCGACAGTGGCATCGTGAAGTCATGACCCTTTCATGTGTAGCCTAGTAACCCAATCACAACCACTGCCTAGCACAGTTGAGGGTTACGAATTTTGCAGGCTACAAACCCGTCACCAAAACACGGTCGCTGTCAGTTAGCTGAACGCTATTCAGCTTTCATTTTCTCGACGCGAAAACATATCTGAATGTAATACAAAAATGGACCACCCTTGTCAGTGTATCATGGCTATCTGTCTCATTGCCATGCAGCCCAGTGGTTAACACTTTCCACATCATGTGCATTTTATTCTCGCTTCACCACTTTTTGAGAGGAGTGTCTTAGTTCCACTTTGTGACTGGAGCAGCTGTGTTTCCCGTTTTGAACAGGGCGGATGTGATTTTGCCTGACTGTTCCTAGCTGCTAAATCACATGCTGCCAAATACTAAATGAATTTGCGTGAATTTACATGATTGAAGTTATAGATAATTATACAAGTTATACAAGTTCACACAGAACACATGAAACACTGATCACGCAGGTACACTGATAAGGTACTTCTTTTCGGGAAGGTCATTTTAAAGGGTACCGTTTGAATAGAAACTCTAACCTGCTGTCGGCTGAAAGCAGTTTGATGCAGGCAGTGTGGCCGCAGTACATGGCGTACGTCAATGGCGTGTTCTCGTTGATGTCTCTTGGCCCAGGCTCCACGCCCAGCTGTAACAAAGCTTGTACACAATCCTCCTTTCCTGCTGCAGCTGCCCAGTGCAAAGGTGTCCTAATACAGGTTTTGCAGAAAGAACAATAAATAGCATAATCATTCATTCATGTTATATGAATGAATATATGTGAAAGATGATCTGATTTATATGATAATTTACATGATAATTACATGCATTATACTGCAAGAAAAAAACAATTAATGACCAATGAACATATCTGAAACTTAAAATCAGATTGCAGCAGGAGTGGTTAACCCATTTCCCCATGGATTTTCAGGACATTTTCCATGACTTATATACATAAGAGCTGTTGATCATGGAATGATTCACATCTTCTGACATTCTATATATATAGACTTACCTAGTATGAAAGACTAGTAGCTGATTAGGTTTAAATGAATGGTTATGTTTAAATTAAAGAAAATGCACCAAATTGCAAGAAAACAATACAAGAACAACTGACCAGTATGTTTAAAAAAAAATAATCTTAAGAAATTCAGTTATACGTCTTGTCTGGGTTTCCTTTGAAAAGTGAATCTGTTTCTTCTGGTAAAATAAAGGGTAAAAGAAATAGATTTGGCTGATGACAGGATCAAGATAGTTTAATGCACATATGTAGCTAATGTCTGGTGATATTCTAAAGCATGGAGCTGCAGTAGCTTGATAGCCCAATGACACACCTTTCCAGAACCCTGCTAATTTTCCATAAAATGCTAGCCTGACAGGTTTTCTTGTTGAGGAAATCCTGTTATCACCTTTGCTCTTAGTTTCTATCTAAACATTCTGGTTTAAAAACATGTTTTTAGATACCTTTGTAGATTTTCATCAGAGCATCACAGGTGCATTTCAGAACAGTCAGGGTTTATATGATGGATTTAAGAGGAAGTTGAGAAAGACAAAGGAAGTCATGAGACATACTGAGCATGAAGTTGAGGTGAAGTGGATCATAAGACATTAAGATGTACCCCTATCTTACCGCTCATCCACATCCAGAGCCTGCAGATTGGTTTCAGGGATGCGTGCAAGCTCGTAGATGATGTCACTGTAACCTGCTGCTGCGGCAATGTGAACGCAGGTCTTGCCATTCTCGTCGTCATAGTTTATGATGGTGGAACCAAGGTGATGGTCGAGAATTAGTGAGCACATAAATCTGCTACCACTCTGCCAAATAGGTAAACAAAATTTAAAAAAACACGTTTTAGTTTTTGTGGCCAAATAAAGTTGTTTTTTTTTAAACAAACAAACAAACAAACAAACGAATGAATAAAGCAAGGAAATATGACACCAGCTTTATTAGCTGATGCTTGAATCTCATGTAATTGATTGAGTGGGAGGGAGGTTTTGTGTTCAATTAATGATGATGGCATGTGGGAGACTAGCCCGAGGTCTATGTGCCTCATAATTGCAATCCTGACATGGGCCTCAGTAGGATAGCAGGTGCACACACACACACACACACACACGCACACATAGATTTTTAAATGAATACAGTTCGCAACATGGAAAGCCCTAAGATTGAAATAGTTCTAAAATAATGGAGTATTTTAGGCATAAAGGGCCTTGTGAGGTTTTTTTCTGTGAGGAGATATTTAACTAGCATTTTTGGAAGGAGTCTCCAGTGTCGATGCTTTGTATCTGGTATCTTTGTCATTGGTAAAGCTGTTCCTTTAAGTTTTCCGTCACAGGAAAGTCTTCAACTGGAGAGCGCTAGCATTTATATCAGCACTATAACAAATCTATAACTATGATTCACAGAACCATTTCTATTGTAAGATTAATTGCAATGATTGGGAGAGGGAAAGGGTGATTTTAGAGTAATGTCTGTACATCAGAAATGCATGGGAAGTATTTTATATGTTGAGAAAGGCTGAGAAAAAGAAAAATGTCTCCCGCTTTCAATGCAAAGTTGGGCATTGTGCCCAGTGGGGTTGGTTTCAGGTCTTTTGTGTGGTTTTTCAGATGTAGCTGGGCTGAAAATCTTTGCTGAAACCTGTCAACTGTGGTTAATGATATTATCGCGAACACAGTTAAACAAAGGTACATCTAAAACCGATCAGAATGAGCTGCTAGATTGTACGTATGACTGTATGTCAACAATCGACAGCCTGTCATGGGGTTATTCTAAAAAGTCACTAGATAGTGGGCTACAGCATAAGTCAAGTGTGATAGGCTCTCAACTTAATTTTGTTTGAGGCTATGTTGTTGTTTTGTGAACCAACTTGTTTTGTGAACATTCCACAACATTAAATTCAGATTCAGATTCAACTTTGTCATTGTGCAGTGTAGACATACAGAGACAATGAAATACAGTTAGCCTCTGACCAGAAATGCAAATAGCAATAAATATGGCAAGTAAGTTAAATAAAAGTATTCACTGTAGAAGTAAAGTGCAAGATTATGGTTGCAACTGTAAATGGATAAAAACTGTCATTCTTTAATTAAATTGTAATCTATACCAGCATTCCCTGTCCTGTTTAATTCTTACATGATGTCTATAAATTATTTCACATTATATCTACTGTCAGTACTTTTATAATACTGCTCGATTGTGGTATTACACACTGTAGTAGCTGTCTGGATGCTTAACTCTATGTTTCTTGCAATTGTTTTATTTTTCTTCCTTTTCTTGTTCATGTAACTGTTCTTAGGTTATATCCATAAAGCCCTTATTTATAATATTATTTGTGTACAAAAGACTGATAGTGACTCAAGTCAGAATCCCGTATGTGAAAATGAAACTGAACACGACTGGGCATGATATACAGTACGCCAAAATTTATTATGCTTTCTGCTGTCGTCAGTCTGTTGTCTTCATTCAAGTCTTCAGTCTTGTGCAAAGAGGGAGTGTAACTAAATTTACTATGTTGTAACTTTTTTGTGTTGATGCTTTGCCTTGCCTACTATTAGTAGAAGAGCGAATTCAAGCACATTTTCGATACACTCTGGACACTATTTGAAGTTGGCACGTGACTCAACAGTTTATCCAGTCATTTCACAAGAAGTCAGTGTGACTGTCCTACCTGCACAGCCCAGTGAAGTGCAGTTTTAAAGTCTTTATCAACCAGTGTGGGATCCGCCCCTTTTTGCAGCAGGGCCTGTACGTGCTCCGGGCGGTTATGGAAGGATGCCCAGTGAAGCGCCGTCATTCCCTACCAAGACAAAAGCAGTATTATATGTTTTAATATGCTAGTGATCAACTGTAAAGCAACTCAGTTACCCATTATAAGACAGTGCATGAAAACAGTTATAAATTCTGCCAGGTTGTTAAAGACACAATGCATGAGCGTAATTCATTCAGTGTATTTCCATTTGGGATTTTATGAAGTTCATTTTATGAATGGGATTTTATGAAGTTCATGTCTTGAGACATTATAGATATTGGCTTTTCAGACATTATCTGTTAAAGCAGAAATCTCTTTACTGTTCCACTCCAAGAGAGATTTAGTACTTATATCGTCTCTGAAGTTCACTGAGTATAAAACTATGCCCGTAGCTCTCAGGGAACATAAAATACATGCTGCAATACAGTTACATCCAACTGAAAGAGTGTACCACTCTGTTTTTTTAGTGGTGTATAAACGTCACACTGTGTGAAAAAGAAACCAAGGGAGGGTCATGTCTGGGGTTTTAGCAGAGAGCAAATGTAGAGAAAAGAATGAATCACACTCAGGTTCAGTCTTAGTCATGTGATTTACTAAAGGTAATGAGAAGTAATGAGTTTTTGCTGCATGACCAACTCTTGGGAGAGCAACATTAGTGAATTTCCTCCATTTGTATATCATCTGCCTTACAGTGGATTGGTGGAGGCCAAAGTTTATGTTATTGAAACATGGGAGGGCCTGCTAAACTCATGCCTGATTGCCATCCCCTTGATTGAACACCTGCCTTCAGTTGCCCCTTTAAACTAACTCATACTCCTACTCCTAGAGGTTCACGTACTTTTTCCGACAAACATATTTTGTTGTTGGATAATGTAAAACCTATAATGTTTTTGCATAATCTGTTTGAATGGGTTCTCTTTATCTAGTTTTAGGACTTAGATGAAGATCTGATCACACTTAAGGTCAAAATTCTAAATGGTTCACAAGCTTTCCAGTGGCACTGTATACACTATATTTATTCACAAGTTTATATTAATGCACTGATTCTAATACAGTATTGCTTTTATAGTAACAGCTTCTGCAGGGTTTTGTATGGTGTACGCTCCACACGAAAAAAATTGTGTAATATTTGATACGGTGAAGTTTTCTCTCAGAGGACATTCACACAAACCTGTCATTTATTATTTTCCTATAACAGCATACGCTGTCATGTTTTATTCTTTACTTAAAACTATTAATTTTTTAATGAATGGAGGTTTGTACCATGATACTGAGTTCATCAGGCTAGAGGTTCAGGCTGAATATAGTCATGCAACACACTGGTATTAAAGACCAAAAAGATTCTGGAAAATATATATATATATATAAATACACCTGGTGGGTGCAATTTGAACGTTATAATGATTATTCCAGATATACCATACATGCAAGTAAATTAACAAATGTTTAAACTTTTCTCACCTCATTGTCTTGATGGTTTATTTCACACAGTGTTGACTGTTGCAATAATACAGCCATGAGTCTATGAATGACAAAATTGCATAATACCATTAGGAATGTACACTAGTCATACTCAGTATTATTTTCACACATACACTATATGGGCAAAAGTTTGTGGACACTTGACCATCACACCCATATTTGGTTGTTCCCCAAACTGTTGCCACAAAGTTAGAAGCTCACAATTGTGTAGAATGTCTTTGTATGCTGTAACATTACAGTTTCCCTTCACTGGAACTAAGGGGACCAAACATGTTCCAGCATGACAATGCTCCTGTACACAAACCAAGGTCCATAAAGACATGGTTTGCCAAAGTAGGTGTGGAAGAACTCGAGTGGCCTGCACAGAGCCCTGACCTCAACCCCACTGAATACCGTTCTAGATGAATTGGAATGCCAACTGTGCCACAGAGCTCCTCACCAGACATCAGTGCCTGACCTCAATAATGCTCATGTGTCTGAAAGAGCACAAATCCCCACAGCCATGCTCCAAAATCTAGTGGAAAGCCTTCACAGAAGAATGAAGGTTATTATAACAACAAATGGGGGACTAAATCTGGAATAGATGTGATGGTCAAGTGTCCACAAACTTTTGGCCATATAGTGTATGTAGACACACTGTATCACATGTTGAAAATAATATACTTGCTGAAATATTAACTCCGAACTGTTCATATCAGGCTTACACTGAAGTAAGGCTAATTAGTCATATTTTTCACAACGTTCCCAAGTTGAGAAATCTAATTGAAAACACTTATGCTTACTCTAAGTGTCTAGAGACTGCAGTAAATCTGCACACACTGCTCATTATAACCATTGCTAGTACAGTGGAAACAAGCTGCCAGATGGACAGAGAGAAACAGGAAGTCTCACTGAAGGGTCTTATTTTTCATTGTTGTTCTCACACTCCAACACCCAAAAGCTCTGGTGCAGATTTTAAACAGACCTATAAAAGGCCTGCCATTATGGGAAAGGAAAAGTGCTGCTGGAAATGCTGCCGTGAAGAGCAAAGGTCTCAGGTTGCTATAGGGACTGCATACATGTCCCGGTGAGAGCGTTCCCATTTGAGGAAGTGAACATTCATTAAGACACACAATGAATCTTGGCCTGGTGCCACTGATTTGCTGACCCAGCTGCTGGGTCTACTACAGTGTACTTTCTCTTCCTCTTGTGGGCTTTGGTTTCTAAATTAATCCAAGGCAGTTCCTTAAATCAATTCAAACCAGTTCCTTTAAATATTTGTAATATTAATCCATTTTAATATTAATCCATGTTAATGTTCATGATCATGTTTGAGAAATCTTTTAGAGCTTTCCATTTCCACCTAAACTGTACCAACAGTAAAATAGCCGCAGATTATAATTAGGTCTTAAATGAATGTTTTGAAATGGGTCTTGATGAATATCAAAGCATGAATAGCTTTTGCTTCAGCTTTCAGGATAGATTTAATTCCCAAATCATATTCCCTGTGTATGAAGAGCTTATTTGCCTGATGTCTACCTTCTTTGCTAAACTTCCAAGAACTTTCCATAACTTCCAGCTCTATGAGTGGAACATCAGATATGCAGCTACGTTTTACCAAGGAAAATCATGTGCAGATGGATGTGTACCTGAGGTCGATCTCAGCTGTAGCAGCATGAAGCGGTAAGCGACCGTTCTTATCAGGGATGTTCTGTTTTGCTCCATTTCGTAGTAAACACACACAGCCTTCCAGCCAGCCCTTTGAAAGATAACATACCAAGTCGTGTCAGTGAACCAGCTGGAAATGTCACACAGATGGTGTTAGCTAGGTTTTGTGTTGATTTTATCAGAGTCAGGCGGTGGAAAATTTCAGACCCCGTATCAAACAATGATAACAAGTACAAAAGCTACAGTCAGGTCTGTCTTGCCTCTGTACACCATCACAATGGATTTAAAATGAAGCAATCAAGATAGGACTGAAGTGTTGACTTTCAGCTTTAATTCAAGGGGTTTAACAAAAATATTACATCAACCAATAAGGAATTACAGCCATTTTTTATATAGTACATCCATTCATAACAAAACCCCTTCATAACATCTAGCCAAGTCATGAACACTCTAGAGGAGGTAGACGTATCATTGTCAAAGTCTACAATCAAGAAATGCCTTCATGAATGTAAATGCAAACCACTGGTAACACTTAAGAACAGAAAGGTTAGATTAGATTTTGCTATAAAAAATAAAAAATAAAATAAAAGCTCTAAAAAGCCTGAGCAGTTCTGATGCAAGATTAACTTGTACCAGAATTATGGGAAGAGAAGAAAGAGAAGAGTATGGAGAAGGAAAGGAAGGACTCATGTGGAGGCAGTGTTATGGCATGGGCATGTATGGCTGCCGGTGGTGTTTATCAATGATGTGTCTGCTGATAGAAGTAGCAGGATGAAGTGTATAGAGCTACACTATATGGCCAAAGGTTTGCGGACATCTGACCATAACATTCATACATCATGTGCTTGTTGAACATCCCATTCCAGATTTAGTCCCAATTTGCTGTTGTCCTCCACTCCTCTGGGAAAGCTTTCCACTACATTCTGGAGAGTGGCTGTGGGGATTTGCCCATTGAGCCACAAGAGCATTAGTGAGGTCAGGTACTGATGTTGGGTGAGGAGGCCTGGGGGGAGGGAATTGTAATGTTATAGCGTACAAAGACATTCTATACAATTGTGTAATTCCAGATTTGTGGCACCAGTTTGGGAAAGAGCCACATATGGGTGTGATGGTCAAGTGTCCGCAAACTTTTGGCTATATAGTGTATATTTTCTGCTCAGATTCTGTCAAATTCTGCAAAACTGATAATGCTTCACAGTACAGATGGATAATGACCCATCGGGAAAGCAACCCAAGAGCTTCTTAAGGTGAAGAAATGGATTGTTCTTATGTTCCCAAATCAGTCACCTGACCTCAAACCAATTGAGCAGGCTTTTCACTTTCTGAAGACAAAACTGAAGGCAGAAAAACCCACAAACAAGAAGCAACAGAAGGCGGCTGCAGTATGGGTGTGAAGCATCTCAAGGGAGGAAACTCAGCATTTGATTATGTCTATGGGTTTCAGACTTCAGGCAAGTATTAAAAATAATCCTAATAGTTATGATTATGTTAGTTTGGCGATTACTTTTGAGCCTGTGAAAATCAAAGGACTATGTAAAAAATGGCTGTAACTTCTAAATGCTTAATGCAATATTATTAACCCCTTGAGTTAAAGCTGAAAGTCTACACTTCAATCACATCTTGATTGCTTTATTTCAAATCCATTGTGGTGGTGGTGTACAGAGGCAAAATTACGAAAATTGTGTCACTGTCCAAATACTTATGGACCTGACTGTACATCAGTGAAAAAGTAGCTAACAAACTAATGAACATTTGATTTTCTTTAAATCGAATCTACAATTTGATTTGCTGCTGATATTCTGTCAGTGACAAAAACTGAAGTAATTTTATGCGTAATTTATGCTAGAACTGACTTGAAACTTTCAGTTCCCATTAACATTACAAGTCATTTGTCTAAATGTCTAAAGTACTTTTGGCAAGTTTCTTCATTTTCGGCTTCTTTTATAGCCCAGAACCTGAGAACAGCTGCTCAGTTCCGCCTCTTCCTTAAAAAAACAATTCACAAGGCATGCATAGTTTCTGCAGAGAGATGGAAACAGGTGGCAGGTGTTTACAATTCTCCTTACAGACAGGAGAGGGCTCAAAAATTACACACTGCTCCTTTAACTCTTTAAAGCTAGTGTTTTGCAAAGTACACTAAATCTAATTGGTTAGATGTTGATTAATTTAGTAGTAGTGCTGGCTGTAATTCAAAGCACAAGTTTAATGCTGCCATAATATGTTATCATTTCTATAGCAAGAACTTACACAGCGACTTGTACGGCTTAAAAAGGTGCTATTATTTAACCAAGAAAAATGGTTCATCGTTGATCTGGTGAAGCTTCATTTAACATTTTTAGAAAGAATCTTCAGTGTTAGCACACTCTAACAGTCAAAGCTGTCCTTTTAAGTTTAAGTCTATAGACTTCACAGTTTCCAGTTTTTTGATAATGTGACAACCTGCAGGGTTTTTTTTTTTTTCCATTTTACTAACTTGGACAGAGAGAAAAAGAGAGAGGCTACTGTTTCTATCTGTTATAATGTGAAAAGATTGTTATATGATCTGTTGTAATGTCTTGCAGATGTTCCACAACAATAAATGTAACTATAAATTGTTTTTTTTTAAGTATAATGTTCTTTGACATATATTATATGATTTGATAATATAATAAAAAAATATATATTTTTGGTAAAATGTCAATATGTACTGTTATTAGAAAATAATCAGTTTCTGGCAACAGTAACTCCAGTTCTAGCACCACACTGTCATTGATTATTTTCCTATATCAGCACACCCTCTCACATTTTATTCCTCACATGGAAAGTCCAATCCCACAATGCATCCCCCAAGCTCTCGCTAGTACCAAGTATGTAGCGAGGGAAAGTGAAGTCCTGCCACAGGCATCCTGAGTGTTGATCGATGCACCCATTTTCAGCAACAGCTTGACTGTATCCACCTGTCTCCCAGAGACAGCGTGCATCAGCGGCGTCGAGCCTGGGCCAAGAACATAAGCAAAAGGCATTTGAGGACTTTTGGCCATGTCTATATCTGCAGATGAGCTCTGTCTTTGTGGTATTTGAATGACAAGGAGAATGACAGCAGCTATGACAGCAGCAACACAATGCATGACATAAGGTGTGGCAAAAAGGTACATTTGCTTTTTGTTATTTGCTTTCACTTATACCATTGTTATGTTCAGTATAACAAAATATAGTTTCTTTCATTTGGACATTTCCATAGTAGAGTAGCAATTTGGGCTCTGAATAAAATCTATCCAACCAAACAAACTGGTGCAGAGTCCTGTATGTTGCTTTAATCAATTAGATAATATTTTAATTAAATAAAGAGAGGGCTGTAAGGTAGAGTGTCAGAACAATGGCCGTAGTTGGGGCGTATTGTACATGCCTTCGCTATCACAGCACTCCAGAATGGAGGGATCCTCACGTATTGTGGCTGTCAGACTGTTGACGTCCCCTGTAGCCGCTGCTTGGAACACCACATTCAAGTCCACCTCCTCAGCACAGTCTGACAGGGACAAAATTTGCATTTACATTAATTAATTTGGCAGACACCTTTTATTCAAACTGCCTTACACGCAAGGCAGAAGACTGTCCAAGAATCTAGCTGTTAAAGGAGTCAGCAGTGATAGAGGCAAGAAAAAGACATGTACATGATGAAGCAAGCTACAGCTTTTACTTTTAATAAATTAACTTCAGAATTCTTCTATATTTTCAGCATGAGATTAAGCTAATTAACTAATTACATTAGCTGCCACATAATTTAGCTGAATTGGAAATAATTCAGAAATATTATTGGTTTGGGGGGGGCTGCATAGGTTCCTCCCCAGAGGCCCCATATTGACTGATCTGTCCCTGGCTGAGGTGGATCTGGAGCCTATCCATGGAGCACGCCCACTCACACACTCATTCACACCCAAGGGCAATTTAGAGTAGTCAACACAGTTTTTTTTTCCAGTTCAGAGAAAGCGCTGAGGTTATTGTTATGGTGATCATACATACACTATATATGCCTTACACAGAAGTTATTCTGCAGCATTCCTTTTGCTGCAAAATGTACAGGGTTGGAATAACACCTAGTTAACTTTGAAGTCCAGCTGGACTCCAGTGTTGTAGCTGTAGCTTAGCGAATGCCATGACACAGTTAGTCAAAAGTACAAATCCCCTAAAGCCTCCTCAGGTACAAACTTCAGGTACAGAAAATCAAACGATCAATGCCTGTTAGTAGGGTTTAGTGCTCACTATTAGCCCAGTGCAGTGTGGGTTTCATACACCCCAGGCCCACTTTGCTCTTCTCTCCCATCAGTACCCCATCAGGCCGAACAGCCACTGATGCAAGCTGGGCGTCACCATGGCAACAGCAGCGGCTGTATCCCCCCTCTGCCCCCCACCCTTCTGCTTTACCTTTAGGCTGGTCAAAAACGGTGGCAGAGGGAAACTCCATGACCGAGGATTACCACCACACAAGGACAACACACAGCTTCCAGAGAGAAGAGAGAGAGTGGATCCAATGTGCAGACTATGTCATGGTGCCGGTTAGTGCTCCTGTTCTCCCCTGAATTACCCTGAGATACAGAGATAAAGACAGGAAAACAGAGAGAGTAGAAAGAGATAGAAAGCTTGGCAGGAGAAGACGGAAAACGCGTGTCTGTGCTCCCGGTAGAAGTTTTACGCGCGCATTCCTGATGTAGCCAAGGCGAGAGGAGAGGACGCGCCGCTTCTCTGTGATCGATATGCATGAATGGGGGATTGCAAAGCTCACACTGCGCATGCGCAGAACCACAAGCATCATCAGCATCCCAAAGCAACCTGGTGGCGGCACGACCTCATGGATTGTGTTTGCCAGATTTGGCTCGGTTTCCGGTCCAATTTGGGACTATTTTAAACACATCGTGTTGTAATTAACGGATATAATTTGACCATGTTATACTTTGAGCTGATTTAAAGTGAATTTTGCGCGTTTTAAACACCAAGAAGGCGGGATGGAGGTAACCCAATCTGGCAACCCTGGTGATGAAGGATTGTCTGAATGCTCTGGTCACGCATGGATATTTTACCTGATGCTATTAACGTTTTGTCATTTACACAACACATTAGCCCCCTTTCCATCCCTCTGTGAAAATGGGTTGAGTGTCGGAACAGTTCTCTAACATGGCTGTCAGTCTTGTTTGTAGAAGGTGCAATAAGAGATTCAGTAAAAAAGAAAATGCATGAGGTCCTAAGGAAATTCTTGAAGGCATAAATAGCCTACAAATCCATTAAAACATCTTCAAGCATTCTTGAAATATTCAGCCAAGAACCCAAAAACATAAAGTGTGCGTGATATATATTTTTAAAATAGCAGAAACAAACCTTATTTATTTATTTATTTACTCCATTCATATTTATCAGACAGCCTGTCACCATGGGAACCCCGGAGGATATTGGCTGTTTATGAAAAATAGTGTAAAATGAGCTCACTGCTTTTACAAGGCCGAAGCAATGTCCATCCACAACAAGGCAATCAATTCTAAACTTTCACATGCATTCTTTATAACAACTGAATTCTAACTGGAGTGATCAGAGATGAAAAACCTCAGACTTCTGGCAGACTATGTATCATTCTGAAATGCACTGTTGCACAATGCAATTTCCCATCTAATGTCATCATTCATAACAGGAAACTAGATTTAAATGTCCTACTTTTTGGTTTCTGGTTTCTAAATCATTACCAACAGGTAAACATCTCATCACTCCATGTTTATTTAGGTTTTCCATGATCTCTCCCTGGTTCAGGGGTGTAAAATCATTTTTAGATAACAGGCCACATTGCACTATAAAATCAGCTTAGTCTAATAACACATTAATAACTCCTCTTAAATGTGTTCATTTAGCCACATTTATCTAAAAGGTACATTTTGAACGCACAAATGGATTGAACATATATCACTTACAAAAACTGACTAAACACACTGCAATTCATTACTAATAAAAACAAAAGTTCCATATTATGGTTCTGCCAAATATACAGTGCATAAATATTTATGCCCCTTGAGCTTTTCCACAGTTTGTGGTGTTACAATCTGGAGCTAATGGGATTATATGTCATGAATCTACACAGTATATTGACGTGGGTAAAAATCAATGTAGCTTGCAAAATTATTTACAAATAAAAGCTTTTGCTAATGACTTACAGACGAGTTTATAGACTTGAGTGTTTACAGCCTATTGCTGCCTCACAGCTCCATGGTCCTGGGGTCAATCCTGAACTTGGATGACTGTCTGTATGAAGTTTCACATCTTCTCCCAGTGTCTGCATGGGTTTCCTCAGGGTTCTCTGGTTTCCTCTCATCTCCCCAAAACAGGAGGTGGACTGGCAGTAGGTGGACTGGCTAAGATAAATCATTCCTAGGAATAAGTGTGTGAATGTGTGTGTTGAGTGAGTGAGTGAGTGTGAGAATATTTTTTTTTGCAATATTTTGCCCTCTAGTGGAATAAAAGAGACTAGCGCTTTTTGCGAATATTTAAATACTATTACAGTACACAAGACGATTTTAATGTAAAACACGGATTCTGAATCATCTGGTGGGCAGTATGTTTGACACCCCTGCCCTAGTGTGTGATAGATTAGTTAGTTAGTTAGCAGTTTAGTTCATTTATGTAGCTAATGTAGAAAGAAAGTACACTACGCCCTCTGTAGCACAGCTAGCATAAGAGCACTGAAATGCTAACTTTGACAAGTAGTATTGCTACGTTTTCTAACGAACTTGTCAGGCATTTCTGGTTTTAGTTATTACACGATATATTTATTAGCCTTATATTTATTAGCATGCTAGTGAACTTGGCTATTGGTTTTAATTGTATGATATAGAAGTTAACTGGCTTGCTAGCTTGCTAACTTGGCTAAAGTTTATGTTTTTGTACATTAGCCTAATGATAGTTAACTGGCTGGCAAAAGGGGCTACTGGTTTATATGCACAGTATAGAAGTTAGCAGGGCAGTGCTGTGTAGTAGTATTTATCCAAACGTGATTTAATCATATTTCTTTTATAGCCATGTTAGTTTCAGCATTTTATTTTAATGTACTGTTCAAGAAAGTAGTAAAGAGTGTTAAAACCTTTTAGTAGTTAATCGCTGTAACATCAGTAATACTACTACTACTACTACTATTACTACTACTACTAATAATAATAATAATAAATTCGCAGAACCATTGTCCATACATCCACAGAAAAGCATGGTAGCAAGTGCTTTTTGTGTTTTAAATAATAATAATGTGAATTATAGATGAATGGTATTTAAGTATGAGAACTCAATTGCAATGTCATTTTTTTTCCAGCAGGCGTCGACACACTCTCTGTGATTATACGAGCTGTGAGCTAAAGTGAGTCTAAGAAGTCACTGCTCTAGTTTTGAGTAATTTGTGGTCAGATATTATGTAGAAATGGTAAATGTTTATGATAACTCTATATGTAATGCATAATGAACATCTATTGAAAATAAGCAATTCCTTTTTTGTGTGTATTTTACATTCAAAGGACAAAAAACAAGCTGGATACTTTTGCTAGATACTTGTTCAGGGTATGGAACAACACGTAATCACTTTACGCCTACTTTTGGCTTTGTCCAATCCCCACAGTTTCAGGTCAGAAAAAAATGTTGTATTTGAGTCACGGCCTTCCCCTCTCAATGCAAGCAGACTGGTCACTCTAGACATACAGGGGATTTTGGGCAATTACAAGGAATAAACATGCCTTAGGCAAAGAGACAAGAAAAGCAGCAACATCCATAAACAAAGGAAATCCTTGGGCAACAGGCAGCCCTGAAATATGCTGACCCACTCAGAATTGAGCAGGAGAAGAAAGACCTTCTCAGATTTACGATAAATAAAGATTCAGTCCATTTTAATGTACTTAGATTTATGGTAACGTTTCAGTCCAGTTTACTTGAATGTTCAATAAAAGAAATCCCCCTGAAAAACAAAAATGATAATTAAAAGATAACTAAACTGCATTCAGGTTCACACTTTACTTAATGATGAACAGAAGAGAAAATGCTAGGCTATACCTGCTCCTTAACTTACCTTTCAACCAACATAATATAAAGTTAATCCCTTCCGTCTCATAAAAATATTTTTGGCAAGTCTGGACAAGCAGGAGGATTACAGAAAGAAACTCTAGAGTGTAACTGACATGTACATTCTGTTCCATGTTATAGCCGTACTGGAAATAAACCTATGAGAACAATGCTATACTGATGAACTATACCTGCCTAGACCAGCAACCATTCATTAAGGCAGCTAACAAAGGGAATACAGGCAGTATGTAGGAGGCACAGCAATGTGATCGTGGTAACCAAAAGTAAACACAAAAGCTGGAAAATAATCTTGTGGATTAGTTATGAGTGTATAATGCTTAGTGAATGTAACATTAGGTCTTCACATCTGACAAGTCACATGCTTGTTGTCACATGCCTTTCAGTCACTGACCTTAGCAAAATCTCAGACATAGCCTGCAATGTCCAATACAGTACACAGCGGCTTTTCTGAACCCACACAATCACTGACAGAGGTTAATGTAGGCTAGCTGCCTCCACTTATGTTAAACAGACAACTACAATGTTGTGAGGTTTTTTTTTTTTTTTTAATATTATTCAAAGACCTTTTATGGTCAATGAAGTCAATTATTAACACATTTCACTGGAGAGGTGGGGCTGTTGCTCTCTTTTCCTTTTTCTTCTGGTTGAGAAAAACAAAAACAGAGCTTTTTCTTGCTCTTTATTTTTATTATTATAATTATTTATTATTATTATTTTTTTGTTTACAGTAAGTGGCTTTCTGCCAAGGAGCCTGTGTCCACTGAAGCACTGTAAGCCGAATGTTTGTCTGTACGAGCCCGTGGGTAGGCTCTTTTGTTCGTTGGAATTTGAAGCAAGAAAGTCAGTTGCGTGGGAGACGCCTGGCTTCATCCAGATTGTAGATGGTACAGGATGGGAGGATGGAACCTGTGGAGCCAATGTATGCAGATACAGACACGAGCACGACCACGGATACACACACCTATCTTTGTAGTAGCAAAAAACAACACTATATGTTATAGGTCTGATTCCAAATACTATTGGCCACACAGTGCAGCTATTTGCCCCTTTAATCACAAAAAGTCAGAAGTAAGCCTGTGCAACAGAATTACCCCATTCTGATTTTGCAACATTAGCTAAGCTACCTACACACTGCACTCCACTAAAGTAAGCTAGCTAAGCACTTTACTTTAGTTTAGCTAATATTAACGTACAATTAAGAGCAAATTCTCAAAAACGTTATGCTGACTATATGTAAGGTAGCATTAGGCCAACAAATATTTTGCTGTTAAAATCATTATCGAGCAAGTTAGCTAACAACATGCAAGCATCGTTTTTAGCCTAATCCATGATATTATTATCCAAGTTCTCTAGCAAGCTAGCTAACATGAGACCAAACCTTCTGTAAAAAAGAAAACCAAGTACCAATATTTTTTAACACAACCTTTTTCAAATTCACTTTTTGTGAACAATAACAAAAGCTTTATGTATTTGCTATATTCCACAGAAAACGAGTGACCGAAAACCCCTTGGTTTTTACAAAACTTTGCATTTCAACAATTTGAAATATTCGCTGAAACACTATCTGAGTCTGCCAGCACCACTGGGGTGTTTTTTAATGACCCATCATAAGAAATGGTTCCAAAATGACTGCCAAGTGGAATGGGGGCAATCTCCTGAGCAGGAAGTGCTTAGAAAGGAAGTCCTGCTGTTGTACAGAATCTGGCTGATTTGGGCAACACGCATCCTCCTCTCTGACCCCCTGGATGGATGTTAATCTGACTTTCCACACCTCTCTCTTATCTGCACAAAGACATATTAGAGTAGAGGGCAAGATCAAGGACATGTTTTGACTTTGTTTGAGGCTTGATGTAGGTGTAATAACAGCATAATCGCCATAAATCTTTACAAGCTGATGTGTTTTTCAAAACATTAAGTTTTGACCTTAGATTTTTATACAAATATTATGATTTATTATGATAAGCTGGAGTGAAATCAGAATACTGCAGAACTACAGAAAGCAATCAACTTTAGGGACAAAGGAACTTTTGGGGAAAAGTGTTGTTGTAATGCAAAGGTGCAAGTGCATTACCTTATACCCAACCCATCCCACTCTATGTATAGGAAAAATGTATGTATGATAGCTGACAGGAGGGTTATGCTAACTCAAATAACCACTCTTTATAAACATGGTGAGCAGAAAAGTATGTCAACCCTTGAGGCGAATGGGCTAAAGCAGCAGGAGACCACATCGGATTCCATTCCTGTCAGCCAAGAACAGGAATCTGAGGCTACAATGAGCGTAGACTCACCAAAAATGGGCAGCTGCTGTTGTAGCCCATCCACCTCAAGATTCGACGTGTGGTTATTTGTGTTACCATAGATTTCTTGTCAGCTTGAACTAGTCTGGCCATGTCATCTGACCTCTCTCATCAACAAGGTGTTATCACCCACAGAAAACTGGATGTGTTTTTGTGTTTTGCACCATTCTGTGTAAACTCTTGTGTGTGAAAATCCCAGGAGATCAGCAGTTTCCGAAATACTCAAACCAGCCATCTGGCACCAACAATGATGCCATGTTGAAAGTCACTGAGATCACATTTTTCCCCATTCTGATGATTTATGTGAATATTAACTGAAGATATTGACCTGTATCTGCAAGATTCTATGCATTGTGCTTCTGCCACATTATTAGCTGATTGGAAATGCATGAATATACTTGTATACAAGTGATCCTAATAAAGTGGGTATAATATAATTGATCACAGATCATATTTAATATCATTGATAATTGCTTTTGTCATTAAAATATATCAAATCTTTAACAAAAAAGCTTTGTTCATTCGAGTTAAAGTTACATTATGCAGTCTAATGACCTAATCTGTAGTAAACATACCCACAAATCTGCTCACATGAAACTTAATTTAAACTTCAGTGTAAGTAAACCTTTCTACTCTTACAAGTATCATGAGTTTGGGTTCATATAACTAGACAATGGATGTATGCATTTTCAATTTAGGGAACATTATTGCTAATCTTTGTTAGCTCATTGCTCATTAAGAGTAGATTTCTTGCCTGAATGAGCAAAGAAACTCATGCTTTTCAGCACTAGTTCAAGTGCCTGTGTTTCTGCCAGCCTTTCCCTTTCTTCTATGTTATTAATTCACTGGGAGACACGGTGGGGTTCAAGTTAATGGAATTACTGAGGATTTGGCTGAACCCAACTGCTCCACTTGGCGAACAAATCAAGGGACAGATTCTTATTTTCTTTTGTGTGCCTCACTCCCACCAGAGCACCCGTTTCCCCCCTTGTTCGACCTGCTCACCTGGGCCCTTGTTGCCTTTTCAATGGCTTGACTGATTGAGTCAAGCCTTTAATTGATGAGCCGTGGGTCCTTTGTGCGTTATTGTAAGATGCTAACTCTGCTTGTTTGTACGCTTGTTAAATTGAGTACTTTAAACAATATGTGTGACAATGTCTGTTTTATAAAAATTTAACACAAGTCAGCTATGTAATTTTCCAGAATTAGGTGAGAGTAACAAACTAGCAACCAGAAGTGGGGTTGCCCTTACAGAAACAATCACATAAATTGTTCATGTGCATACAATTTTACAGGAGCTTCTTAAAGTTCTCAAGGACAACATTATTAAATGACACTCAAATGGAAAAAGCTGCAGAGCCATAGCAAAGATGGCTTTGCCATACTTAAACATAACTAGCAGTAGAGTTGGTTTGATAATATGCCAATAATATGCTGGTGAAAAGTTCATGGAACCACACCCTGGGCTGGTGTGCCACTCAAGATTTCACAACACCCATCAGAATTATAAAGAAAAGGTAAAAGAGCCATCAAAAAGAGTTGCAGGATGACCTGAAAGCAGCGGGAACAACATTCACACAGAGAACAACAGGCAATGAATTGCTTCACAATCTCCTTTCCCACACCTCATGCAAAACCCCTCTGCTAAAAATAGAAGCACAGAGGTGCATGTCCAAAAAGCATTTAGACAAATCAGAACTCTTTTGGGAAAATGTACTACAAATGGTACTGGGGCATCACACGTCATCAAAGGAAACATAAATGGACAGATGTACTGGGATGTATTAGAGGAAAATTTAATCTCATTGGCCAAGAAACTGAATCTGGGGAGAAGGTGGATGTTTCAACAAGAAAACAATGCCAGACATACAGCCAAAATAACTCAAGAAGGACTTGCATGGCCTAGCCAATCTGCTGACTTAAATCCCACTGGATATTTACGGAGAATTTTGAAATTATCCATAAGTCCATAAGAGGGACCCTTGTAACCTTAGGGAATTGAAGATTTGGCAAGAAGAATAGGCCAAAACTGAACGACAATGCTGCTAAAAGCGAATTATTTCCTACCATAGACATCTATACAACAAAGCTGTAATTGCCGGCAACAACTTTGGAACAAAGTACTAATGTTAGTTAGTTACTACTAATGTCTGTGGTGTCCAAATACTTTTTTCCCCTATCAATTTTGTTCTTTTAAACATATCATTTTTATGTTTATGAATGCATACTTTTTTGTTCATAGTTATAAATACAAACGTCAATAGACATCAAGTGTGTAAATTTGAAAAATGTGTCCAAATACCTATTTCCCCTCACTGTGTGATGTGTTTCCATCTAATAACGTATGTTGCTTGGATTAAATGAAACATCTTTGACTTTGGATCACGTCTATGGAATAATTTTATTTGCTAT
Organism: Pangasius djambal; assembly: GCA_022985145.1. Lineage (NCBI taxonomy): Eukaryota > Metazoa > Chordata > Actinopteri > Siluriformes > Pangasiidae > Pangasius > Pangasius djambal. Next base: position 15,582,814 of record CM040991.1, read on the forward strand.
AAGAAATGGCAGACATGTTTTTGCCATTTCATGCCCAAAATAATAGGGCTGACTCTTGCCTGGTGGTGTAGTACAGCAGATATATTTCCTGGAAATCAAGTCAAGGCCGTATCAGAAAGCAGCCATGAGAAGGATATGTATCTTTTGTGGGTCACCATGTTCAAAGGCCTGAGAACCCTGAGAGGTTAAATAGAGCTACATGTGACAGCACCAGTCCCCAACTTTAAAACTAGCATCCCATCCCAATTTTAAGGGTAATTATCTCACAAATACAGCTGTAGCCTGGCCTTTACATATTCTATGCCAAGACAAAGAAGAAGCTGATGGATGCTCGTTTTACATGACCTGACCTGAAACTTCCATTTTTTTTCTTGTCATTTGTGGGCCAGTGCGAGGTTGAAGAGAGAGAAAAAGAGAGGGATGGGGGAGGGCATATGAGCTGGGCGTGGAGGGGAAAGAAAAGGAGATACAAAAGGGGGCTTTGAAAAGGGGCCCTTTTCTCCCTGCAGTAAACTTTGCTGGCCACAAGATGATTTACAGTCATCAGAGAGGCCAGACAAAGGCTGTACAGCAGAGAACAGAGTCTCGCAACGAACAAGTGTAAGAGAGAGAGACAGAGAGAGAGAGAGAGAGAGAGAGAGAGAGAGAGGCAGTATACTATACTGTATCTGCAGGGTATCTCAGAATTCACCGGAAGAGGGTTGGCCTTGTTGCATTTGGTCAGCGCAGCTTTACATTTCCTGACACATAATGATGCAGCAGTCTGGTGCTGCAGCTTTCAAGACTAAAAGTGTAACATAGAATTACTACCAGATGATTAAAGTAATTTCTGAGGGGTTTTTTTTGGTAGGTTTTATTTGGTAGCTAAAAGTAGTTAAGTCTGAATTAATCAGAAGCAATAACTACATTGAACATTGTGAAAGTATCCCTGTAACTGTGATTTATTTATAGGCACTCAGGACAAGCAGATTTTGGGTTACTTTTTTATTCATAGTAGGTTTAACAAAAAGAAAAAGAAAAAATATATACTTCTTGTAGATTTACACAAAACAAAAGGTTTAATTTAGTATGTAGCTATGCTAAAACTTAATGCACTTTATGGTAGTGCAACTCATCTCGATTCGGTAACTATACTGCATGTTTCTGCATCCCACCATACTACAGACATTGGCTGAGGTGTGATCTGGTTGATAGTAGAACAGTTTTACTAGGCAGATTAAGTACCCTGAACAGATGACAGATCAGGATCAGAATCAGGAATATACATAACGCCCCTGTTTACTTAAAAAATAAAGATGCTAGTCAAGCTCGAATATCTTTCACATGCCATGCAAGGACAGAACAGCACATCGCACAAACATGATAGCCTACATTATTATAAGGACAATAATCATAAATTTGCTTGTTTCCTTTAGTCTGTATTAATGCATGTAACTAGCAAACTAGCTTGCCATTTGTTATTATATTACATATCACTTGCTACCATTTTTTTCTAGTCAGGTTCCAGGAGACCAAAACGTGGGACTGGGCAGCACAGTGGCGCTTTTACTTCGCCGGTAGGCTGGCTAATGAATTCATGATTTGTCCATCCCTGAAATTACATGGCTAATTCTCATATAGATTTATATTTGGGTCAGTTTTTTTTAGCACACATGTACACAGGGGGCAGTCGTGGCCTAATGCTTAGAGAGTCGAACTTGCAACCCGAAGGTGAACCTGGAGGTTGCGGGTTCGAGTCTCAGGCCGGCAGGGATTGTAGGTGGGGGGAGTGAATGACCAGCGCTCTCTTCCACCCTCAATACAACGACTGAGGTGAGACCCTTGAGCAAGGCACCGATCCCCCAACTGCTCCCCTGTTACTACTGTTAAATAAATATCTGAGGATAGGGCAATGTAAATTAGATTGTTAGTGGGCTAGTTGTAGTACCGTTAGTGATTATTAGGATAAATGGGATGGAAGGAGGACATGAGAGCTCTTCCAAAATGAATGTTTACTGCTATTCATAGATTCATAGATACTGGCATAGATACTGGAATTTTAATAGGGGTAAATAGATGTTTCTTAAACAATTTTAATAGCTTCATTGGGATTAAAAATTTATTTCACTTAGTTTAAAGTGAAAAATTTATTTAACTTTATAGTTTAAATGCTTTAAGTGTCTCATGTCAGTGATTATATGAGAATATTCTTTGCTGCATGAGTTTTTGCTGCATATTTCATCTAATTTCATGTATCACTTGCATACACCTGCAAAGTCAGTAAGCAGCCATTCAGCACCACTTGAGGTGTGGCGAAAATAGTTTAGTAGGCTTATTTTAGCAGGGTGAGAGGCCCCCATGTTGCATACAGAAAGGAAATACCATCAATGACAAAAGAAGGGGGAGGTTTAAGCTCTTGCCTTTTTGTTTGAGTATTTACAAGCGTTGTGATAGCTTGCATGATCATAACATTCGATTCAATAGCAGGTCATTTGAGCTCCAACATTGCTTTCGTGCTAGACTCTTGGTGTTAACCTGGGAAGTATTCTGAGACCTTTGTAATGTATGCCATAAATATAATTTAGTGCTGTACCATATGTCCTTCAGTTGGTCTAAGAACATATCCTGTGAAAATGCATGTTTAGTGTTGTGTATTGTCAGATCAGTATACAATGTGTAGTGATGTCATTTCCAAATGACCACAATGCATGTAGCTCAAGTGAGGATGTCTTTAGTTATTCAGATAATTCTGAATTCTACATCTGTCCATTTTAATGAAGGTTTAAGCATCAAAATTCTTCCACAAAGAGATTATACTCTTAAACTGTTGCTTTTCCTGAACTCCCTTTCCTCTTCTGAACAACTGAGGACCTATACCTTAATTTAACTGCTAAACACTCAAAGGTTTTGACCTTTTACTTGGATCTTCTCTTAGTCTACTTTTACTATGAAACCGGAGGCCAAAAATATGAAACTTCTTTTTTCCCTTACCGCCGCCTTATCCACAGGTCTCCCCCCACCCCACCCCACCCCCCTTCCCAATATCCCTCTGTAGTGGAGGCTTGTTTCACAGCTGGACAAATAAAAGCGGTTTTGTGTTGGTGGGAACCCCGCGTTTTCCAGCTATTCATCAACATCCCATAAAAGCAGCACAGGTGTTGGGTTTCAGGCCGAAGGGCAATGGCAGGGCTCGTGTTCCGACGTAAAAGCCAAGCTAGAGCAAACACGTCAATCTAGCTAAGCCAACGCCACCGCTTATTACATCGGGGTCTGGGCTCTGCCTTGATAACAGAATGAACAGGTGCTAACAGCATTTAAGAGTCACTTCTCATTATTACAGAGTCATGAGATTCCTGGGGATTACTGTTAGCATGTTGTGTGCATAACAGGGTGAGAAGGACACCAAAAGAAAACATGCACATGGTGTCCTCTGCTAGATTTGACCAGAGATAATGGTGACCTTGGAAGGTGAAAGTGACCTTGACCAGGTTTAAGAGAGTATCGCTTTATCTATCCTATAAGCATATAATTATAATGTACTGATTCCTTGAGAAAATGTACTGATGACTGAAAAAATTGGATGATTAAATGTTTTTTTTTTCTATATCTGTACTGCTGCTCTAAATGCCTGCCAAAGTTTCCTTTGATATTTTAGCACTAGATAATTAGATTGAAATCTCAGACATAAACACAGGCACATAGATGTGAGCACAATGCTTTTTTATTTATTACTACTAACCAAGAACAATGCAACATCTCTGGGCAAATTTTTTTCTCAGTCAGGAATATCAAGAATGTCTTGGAATGTGTTTTTGTAGTAAAACAAACTGACATTGGTGCTATTTGTGTACAGGGCAGTGTAATCATATAGCAATATACTTGCACTCAGTGATACCTAATATAATGGACTTTCTCACAGTGTATCATGTTCTATAGCATACTCGTATACATGCAGTATATCACGTTCTATAGCATACTCATCTCTATGCCATCAGGCTGGGTGTATGCAACAAACATTAAATATATAGTGTATTATAAATACTGTAGACAGGTTGAGTTTTACTGGTTGGAAGTAATCACAAATATAATTTTTATTAGCTATATTAATATAGAAAAGCTATATTCATATATTATAATTTAAGCTATATTAACCATAGCAGGATCTTTTCTCACTCTACTATAGACATTGTGCAAGAACGTTGTAATTTTGCATGATGTAGCCTGCACTTGGGAGTAATTTTATAGTGAAAATGATAAACAGGAGATAACGAAACTCAGTTGTTTAGTAAACCTGTCTAACTGTGTTTTCAGTTAAAATATCCTTTTAAGTCTGGCCTAGACATTCCTTTCTTCTGATGTCATTTTCTGAGATCTGAAATTTAATGACTGAAATCTGTATCTCTCTTGTAATCATTACATACTGCATATGAACTTCTCACCTCAACCAACACATTACTATTTTAATAGATACACTGAGTCAAATAACACTGGCATCCAGACACCTGTTTTTCTGTCAAAAGGGTTTTTGAAAGTAATTAAGTAATAAATGAAATGTTCAAGTAAAACTAGTTTTTCCTGTATTATCCTGAAACTGTTAAGAAGAAAAACACACAATTCATATACAATATCTTGCTCCAAGTCTTCTAGTTCTAAAAAAAAGAAAAGCCTAAGTTTTCAGCTTCAGGTGCCTGTAATGCTTATGGTAAAATGGTCATTATAAAAGATGACTAACTTTTTTGTTAAGTCACATCTGTGATTTTTGTTTGTTTTGTATTGTTGAAAAAGAAGCCCTGGGTATGAGAATGCAGGTTTCAGACTCAGAAAAACATCACTGCCAAACTGACTGCTCATGCTCAGGCCTTAAACAGCACCACCCACACATCAATACAAAAGAGTCAAGCCCATGTGTAGTGGCTAGTGATGGGACTCTTTACAGCTGAAAAACATCATCCGTTGAGCAGCGACTTCATTAGGGCCTTGTTGACCCCAGAAGTTCATTTCTCTTGGACAGAAGCACAATCAAAAAGGTAGAAGAAGGATGATGGTTGATATGTAATCCATTCCATGCAACCACAGGTTCATGGTGGTGGACCTGCATTTAATTTATCTTCATTGCCCCAGAAAACATATGCATTCTCATTTAAAGTTCTAGTCTTTGGCCTGACCCTTGTGCCACTTGTGTTTTTCAAGAAGCTTGATTTCACTAGAGAATGCTAGCCACCTTCTCTGCCCAACATATGGCAGACATTATGCTTGCCAATCAGGCTGGGGAGCAACCATGGCCCACTGAATGGTCCCAATATATGCATATAAAACTGTATGTGGCTGTCATGTCAGTGCACTCCATCACTATGGATGCAATCTCTATGGAGTCTCATTAACATATAATGGCCTTAACATTAAGGGACACTTGGTCGTCTACCACTTTTCCATAATGGCCCAATATGGGCTCTCCTACTTGTCTCTTAAGTCCCTTAAGGCCCCTCCATATGAACCTATACAAGATGCCAAAATTCAAAATAGGTATCAGTAAATACTTCTTTTTTTTAAAAGCGATTACATCAGAAAAAGAGTGGGAGAACTGCATGCTTCGGTGATAAGCTTGTCAGATGACTGTGGTGTGATCTTCAGAATGGAAGATTTATATCACCGTGTTTTGTATGACAGTGGTATTTATTTGCAAATACTGCATAATACCCCTATTTGTGTTCAGTCATTAGGACTGACGACTCCCAAGAATATCAGCCTACTGTTGGAGTTTTCATTTTTGTTTTTGAGTGGTATCTCTTCATTCCACATGCAAGGGCACCAATAGAAATGGGACCCCTGACAGGTTATTACACTGGGCCCATCGCCATGGTCAATTTTAATTCTTTTGAACAGTCTCCATTCTATATGATCCTATTGGGCTCCTTGTCTACTCAGGACCATTGGAATCATCCCTCCCTTCCCTTTATGGCATCCTTGCCCACAAACCACCAGTCTGAGTGGATGTCTGGCTTCTTTCACTGCATGTGATAAACCACATGACCAGGATTCCAAACTCATAAAAGATGAGATTATGACATATCTAACAGTGTGGTATCATTCAAAGCCATAGCTAAATCAAGTCTCAGAGACACTGCATAATGGATACAGAATAGAAGCATGCAACTAATTGCAGCCTCTTCCTTTCATACCCAGGAAGAGCAATGCATCACTGGTTTCCTCCCTATAGAGAGCCATTAGACCTTTTCTGTCTGTTTGTTGCTGGCGGTCATCAACAGTGGCCACACACTACACAGGGAATTAAAAACTTTAAACATCCTCTTGTAAGAAAAGCAGACTGATTAAGCTATGGGGAAATCTGAGACCATTTTAACATGTGTTGCTTCTAACTTCCTGTATTGTCTGTCCAGTTATGATCACATTATCAAGAATACTGCATGTTCAGTTCTCCCAATGTTATACGTCCATGATAGACTTTAAAGGTTCTAGTTGATGTAGTTGTTCTTCCCTGAAATGAGATCAAATCATACTTGGCAATTGGCCAAAGGCAGAGGGGAAATACTCTTTTTTGTGCAGAGCTTGCACAACATTACATCATGCTGTTCTGTAATGTGCAACAGAACTGTACATAAATACACATGCTTTTAATTTATAACATTCAGTTGTAAATAATGAGATCAGCATTTACATTTTACGAGAAATGATGTGACTTCAGGGTCTTTTACAGTTCAAAGCACTTTTGTGATGACATTTTCCACATTCACCATACATTGCATTGCATTTCAGAGGCTTTTAGGGGCAGATTATCTTTTCTTCAGGCCCATTGATCCTCTAAAACAGGCCGTTTTCATCATATACTCATCACTGATGACTAATGTCATTGTTTTGTTTATAATGACTATATGGACATAGATAGCTGTTACCACTTAGCTCAGCCAGAGACTTTTTGTGAAGAGCAATGGATTAAATCAATGCAGGTGTCCAAAAAGCATCCAAAACACTCACAGTCACGCATGTGCTTTGATTTGAAATGCACCACCATGTACACAGGCTTCCGAATGAAAAAGCCTGCCAGAAAGAAATGACAAGTTTAAGATGCCCTCTTGTTTACCAAGGAAATAAGAGTTAAGCAAAACAGGAACCACCCCTCCCCCATCCCCCCCATAAAAATGGTTTGTGAATTAAAATGTCATCACCTCTGGTCACCATCACAAGGTTATTGGCAGACATTCTAACAGACATTTGCTTTCATTCTGAAAGTGAACCTGAAGTCCTGTTGAGCCTGTTGAGCCTTTAAAAATTAGAATAAAATGATGCATTTCATATATTGCCTCATACACCAATTCATTGTGCTGAAGATAAGAGTTAAAAAAGGTAACTAAGCATATGAAGCTTATAATATTACTGTACATTTACATGTACATTCGAATAGAGATAATTCCCTAAATTCCCTAAATTCCAGGAGGACTGCAAAAATCTAAAGCATGCTGAATCAAGAGGAGGAATTTATTTAAAAATATGAAACATTTGAAATGTCATTGTCTGCTATAGTAAAAAACTGTGTCCTATGTTTTTTTTAGACAGCAGATATCCTGTGTTCCCACACTTTAGAGCTGTAGTGTTTCAGTTCTCGTTGTGGAAAAAAGGAAACATTCCATTCAGGCATTATTATTATAAAAACACATATGTTTAACCACAGAACTGATACACAGAAAGGTCTTTTTAACAGGTCGGGCATCTGCTCAATTTATATAAGAAAGCTTTAAGAAAATCCTAGAATAGCTGTTACGCACAACATAATTACTGAAAGCTTAAAGAAGTTGTTGAATGTTTAATGGACATTAGACACTGGATACTGAGTAGCTTTCTCCTACTTAATTCTGACGAGTCTTTCTAATAGGGCCACCGGCAGCTAGATGTAAACTTTCTCATTATGTAGTAACTCTTGATGGCCTCTTTCTTTTGTTACCGCTTGGTTGGACTGTTGTAACATCTTGTTGTCTGGATGTCTCAGTAGGTGCATAAACAAGCTCCAGTTAGTCTAGAATGGAGCAGCTTTACAGTCCTTACTTGAATCACAAAGTTTGATCATCATATCAACATGTCATATTTTTATCCACACTACATTAGCTTCACATAAAATTTTGCATTGATATACACTGCCCTCCAAAAGTTTGGAAACGCCTGAACAAAATAGGGTTTTTGGGCAATATCAGCATAAATCCTCTTTAGTTAGTGACCATTTTGCATTGATAATAAGGGACAACACAAACTATGAAAACATATTTTATTAAATAAAAAGTTTATGAACATAAACATGAACATAACATAGAAAAATACTCAAATTT
>CM040991.1:15591228-15671136 GCA_022985145.1 Pangasius djambal
ATCATCTTTGGGCAATCCTCCAGGAGGCTTGGAGTAATATATCAAGTCAATGTTTGAATAAACTGACTGCTCGGATGCCTAGTGTTGTCCCTTATTATCAATGCAAAATGGTCACTAACTAAAGAGGATTTATGCTGATATTGCCCAAAAACCCTATTTTGTTCAGGCGTTTCCAAACTTTTGGAGGGTAGTGTATATACACTATATTGCCAAAAGTTTTGGGATGTCTGCCTTTACATGCACATGAACTTTAATGACATTCCATTCTTAATCCGTATGGTTTAATATGGAGTTGGCCCACCCTTTGCAGCTATAGCAGCTTCAACTCTTCTGGGAAGGCTTTCCACAAGGTTTAGGAGTGTGTTTATGGGAATTTTTGACCATTCTTCTAGAAGCGCATTTGTGAGGTCAGGCACTGATGTTGGACGAGACTGAAGCATTACGAGTTCCTTTCACTGGAACTAAGGGGCCAAGCCCAACCCCTGAAAAACAACCCCACACCATAATCCCCCTCCACCAAACTTTACACTTGGCACAACGCAGTCAGGCAAGTACCGTTCTCCTGCCAAACCCAGACTCGCCCATCGGATTGCCAGACAGAGAAGTGCGATTCGTCACTCCAGAGAACACGTCTCCACTGCTCTAGAGTCCAGTGGCGGCGTGCTTTACACCACTGCATCCGACACTTTGCATTGCACTTGGTGATGTAAGGCTTGGATGCAGCTGCTCGGCCATGGAAACCCATTCCATGAAGCTCTCTACGCACTGTTCTTGAGCTAATCTGAAGGCCACACGAAGTTTGGAGGTCTGTAGCTATTGACTCGGCAGAAAGTTGGTGACTTCTGCGTACTGTGCGCCTCAGCATGCGCTGATCCCGCTTTGTGATTTTACGTGGCCTACCACTTCGTGGCTGAGTTGCTGTTGTTCCCAATTGCTTCCACTTTGTTATAATACCACTAACAGTTGACCGTGGAATATTTAGTAGTGAGAAAATTTCACGAATGGACTTATTGCACAGGTGGCAACCTATCACAGTACCACGCTTGATATATATATATATATATATATATGCTACTAACAACATATAAAGCACTGAATGGTCTCTCCCCACAGTATTTGAGTGAACTTTTTGTTAAACTGTTAATGAATGCAGAGAAGTCCCCCAGCTATGAAACAGCCTTCCAATTAGAGTTGGGACTCAGAAACAGTCTCAATCTTTAAGTCTTGGTTGAAAACCTATTTTTAGACAGAGGTTTTTTTTAAAATAGGCTTTCTCTTATGTAAAGGTTCAACTCTGGGTCTCCATGGGCATAGAGAGATTTATTAAACTGTAACGTTTTGATGCTGTTGCACCCCTCTCCCACATGCTCGCTCTCCCTTTCTCCACTGGCTAATCTTTTCTGGATACTCTAGAACCAGTAAGAACCAGTTCTTCTATTCACATTATACACTATGTGGCCAAATGTTTGTGGACACCTGACCATCACACCCATATGTGGGCCTTCCCCAAACTGTTGCCACAAAGTTTGAAGCTTACCATTGTATGGGATACCATTGCATGCTGTAGCATTACACTTCACTGGAGGAAAGGCGCCCAAACATGTTCCAACATGACAATGCCCCTGTGCACAATGCAAGGTCCATGAAGACATGGTTTGCAAGGCTGGAGTGGGAGAACTCGAGTGTCCTCTACAAAGCCCTGACCTCAACCCCACTGAACACCTTTGGCATGAATTGGAACTCTGACATCACCTCCCCCCAGGCCTCCTCATCCAACATCAGTGCCTGACCTCACTAATGCTCTTGTGGCTGAATGGGCAAATCTCCACAGCCACGCTCCAAAATCTAGTGGAAAGCTTGATATACTATATGGCCAAATGTTTGTGGACACCTGACCATCACACCCATATGTGCTTTTTGAATATCTCATTCCAGACTTAGTCCCACCTTTGCTGTTATAATAACCTCCACTCTTCTGGGAAGGCTTTCTATTAGATTTTGAAGTGTGGCTGTGGCGATTTATGTTCATGCAGCCACAAGATCGTACACCAATGTCGAATGAGCCTTCTTAAAAGAGTGGAGGTTATTCTAACAGCAAAGTGGAGACTAAATCTGAGTAGGATGTTCATATAGAATAGTTCCTATAGATATATTGTACTTCACACTTAATATTGTTTACCTTTATTCTTCTACAGCCATATACTTTAATGAACACTTTTTCAAACTCTTTTCCACATAAAGTAAGAGATATTAAATTATCCATTTTCTCTTGCATACTGGACCTGACTGGTTTAATTCTACACAATACACTGGCTTCGATATACGGTAACTAGCTGTATATCTAACTTCGACATACATGGCTAACCATTTTTCATTGCACCAACAACAATGTCATTTCCAAGATGACTGCACTTCTGAAATCCTACCAGCAAATCCTTCTAGCCATTGTTAATGAGAGGGGCAAATTTGAATAAGATTAGTTGACAGATTAATCAGTCTGGCCAGAAGAACCTATTTACTGTCTGGGAGCATGTGATTGAAGCCTTAGTCTCTCCCTTACTGCTGTGATTATATCCTAGTAATTGTCCTAACAAGAACTGCCATTTGTTCTGCCTATGCCCTCAAAAACTTTCAGTTGAACAAGCAAAACCGGCCCTGCGGGAAATTAATCCTTTTGTACTTTATCCTGTTTTTATCTGTTACCTCTTAAGTAAGTAAGTTAACCTTTTTTGTTTGAAAACATTTCATTCATTTAAAGGAGCTATGTGGCACTTTTGTTCAGAGGTGTTTACTTGAAACACTATCTAACTTCCTGATCCATCAAACTGAAATATCTGTACACTTTCACTGACAGTGATCAACAAGAAAATGTTTCACCAGTGTCGGTACTATCAACAAATTTCTTCCTAAGATCGGTTTAATCATGCAGCCCTTGACTTCTCATTTCTGTTACAGTATCCTGTCAAATGGGGAAAAAAAGTTGTTGAAACCATAGTTACAGTTGGAAAACTATATTCCTGCCTTGAATGTTTTGGCAACAGGTCCTCCGCAGAGACAGTCTGTGTCGGGTCGTCCCAAGGGGTGCAGATTAGTCATTGTTTTGAAGGATGAAGGCATTACGCTGTACCAGGCACAGTGTTTCAGCATGACCCAGGTGGGAGGGGATGCAAACCAGTGTTCTCATTTTAACCCTTCCTCACTTACTCCTACTCTCACAACTTCTTCTCCCTAAAGTATCTCAGGCTAGCCATGCTGGCCAAGAAAGATATTCATGTCCTATTAATGGTGATTTTAATCTCAAAAAGATAATAGTTCTGCGCATGTAGTCTAATTATCTTGTGCATATCGGCCCTCGAACCTGTATATTACTGTATATTACTTTTGGGCTTGCAATTAGAGCAACTAAGGTTTGTAACCCAATCTGGTGCTGGAATGAACAATAATAAAGTATGACTTGACCCTCAATGCAACATCAAGCATCAACGGAGCATGCCATTGATCAAACTGCCAAAAGTCATTGCACTAGTAAAATTACTGTCCTGTTAAATGCTCTCTGTTCTGTAAAAGTTATTATTCCTAGAGGGGTATTAAAGAGAATGATCATTTTTCTTCACTTGGCACATGCATACACTCATACTGATAAGGGAAGAGGAACTGAGAAACACACACACACACACACACACACACACACACACACACACACACAACAGATCCTTTGAGGGCTCACACACAGCTCTCATCTGTCAACATGACCTTATTTTCAGGCCTATACAGCTGGCTTAAATTCAAGATTTAAAAAAAATACACTCCTTCTTCTTCACTGCTACTAACTAACAAAAAAGTGAATTCTTTTGCGTTCTCTCACACAATTTATATCACAGTTTGTACTAATGAGAAATGTGGCACCTTTCACAGCAGACCAAAGAGAACCTTAACATAGTCTATCATAGTTTGTGGTAGCTTATGTTTTACTGCTGGGACTGTGTAGAATTAATAGAAACAACTTGTAGAAGAAACTTATATTGTTATTACAAATATGAGAAGAACGGGATTGAAATTAGAAACAAAACCAGCTACAGCTACAGAGACAAATACCCCTTATTTCATGTATGCACCAGGTTATGTAAAACATACTTAAATCTTTATTAGTAAGATTTAAACATAAAAGTGTTCTTGTGGAAAAAAATTTAACCACACACCTTCACCACACAAATTATCCATGGTAAAATGAATTCTCAGGTATAAATCTCTTTCCCATGATGTCAAACCCAAGTGTTTGAGGCATTATTGTGTTGATGAAGTATATGACTGTATGCCACACTGCAGCTGTGCTGTGGTTTTTGAAGCATCATGATAAGAGGGGTGGTTTTGTTTTGAGATGCATGCCTTTTAACCTCTGCTTCACATCGAGGTGTGTTGAAAAATTCAGGCAAGCCAGAACCTGAATGCCAAAGTCAGCAAGGGAGAGACGTTTGAATAAGACCACACAATACAATATCACAGAGAAAGTCAGAGGCCACTGGATGTAAGAGCAAAATCTTTTATTTGGGGGTTTCCTAATGAACAAAAAAAAAATTAATTCAGTATCTGTTCGCTGGGGTCAAGTTACAGGTCAGGAAGAGGCTCTGTACTGTAGAAGCCAAAAATCTGGCAACTTTAGAAACCTTTAGAAAATCAATGATACGTTATTGGATACAGATCAAAACTTGTATTCCTGTAATGTCTGGGTAATTCTGTTTTGTAGAGTCCAGTGGTTTCATTAGCTTAATGAGTAATAATGTTCCACACATCAGAGCTCGATTTGACCATGTTGCTTTGTGCCTATTTGACATTTCTTGGCCTCTTGTGATGTTTGGCATGGCCGAAGAGGATATTGTCTGGCCAGGGAGAGACAGAGAAAGATAAGGAATGTGAGAGAGACAGATAAAGAGATCCTCCAGCCATTTACATCAACAAACTCTGTTATGTCCTGTCTGCTTGCTTGTTTTCTTAAGGATTTTCTAGATATAGAAAACTAACCTAGGGGTTTGTAAACTTTATGATCAGACTAATAGAGGAGTAAAATCCAGAAGCTTTATGATAAGGAACACACAGCATGGACTGTAAGAAAGTTCACTTAAGTAACTTTTGCTACTTTTGTTCTTTTTTGTTCTTTTTAAGCTATTTAACATTTTTAAGGTTACATGATAAAAGTCACATCTGCCCTGATTCTGTCCCAGACAGTCTTCACGCTGTGTGCTGCCTGTCCTGTTTTACTTCCACTTTCCATATATGGTCTCTCATCTATTTCTTGGTACTCCTGTCTAATTTGTCTGTTTAAGAGGCATGTGATGTAGAAGCCAAAAATCTGGCAACTTTAGAAACCTTTAGAAAATCAAGGATACATTATTGGTTACAAATGAAAACTTTTCATATAAGAACACTAGATGCCACATTAGCCACTTTTGTGGACTACTTTCATACATCAGTGACCCCATCACATTAGCAGAGGTGAGAATTGCTCAGCTGCTGGTCTTCCCTGATAAAATCATCTGTAACTCACTTTATGTTCAACTGATTTAGATCAGATTTAGTTTGTTTTGTTCCAGGCGTCATACATTTCTGAATATAGCAGGTGGTGTAAATGCAAATGTACATGCACTGACGATGATTTGATTGACCCTCTCAATAAGTTTAAACCTACTAACATTTATTACAAGCAATTATAATAACAGCCTATTAATGATACATCAGACAGTATATTCCAAGAGTTATTCTTTTAACTTCACATAAGAGGAATCAGCTATATAAGCTAAAGTATAAGATTCAAGTAAAAAAAAATCCTTTACAACATATTTATCATAAATTGATGAAGGCACGTAATATTAGCTAAAGGTAACACGATGCATGAAACAATCATCATTGCATTATTATAATCACAGCCAACTTGACAAGCTAAGTTAACAGCTCTCAATTTCAAATCCAAGTACAAATTCAATCACAAAACAAATTGTACCGAACATCATGCCTTGCAAAAAAAAAACAAAAAAACAAAAAAACTATAGACTTATATAGACTTAACATAAAACAATGATAAATAGTAAACTCACCTAGCCAGGCTGCCTTAATTCCTGCATTAGGTCCCTCATAAAATAAAATCAGTTCAGTTCAGCTTAATGGGGACAATCTGAAAAGTTGCGGCATCATAGATGAGTCGTATCCCCCCATCTCCCATCTCAAATCCTACACCAGACATGGGTCAGAGGACTACCAGCACCATTCAGCATTCATCTATGTTTCTATGGTTTAACCATGTTGCTGGTATGTCCCAACTGCACCCTGCTCACTACAGACTTCCCTATGTTTAAAGATTCAAGGTTTCCAGTTCAATAATTTGGGAATATTACCATGTTGTAGCCTTGTCTAAAAGGAGAGTGGAGAATATGCAGTGGGCTCATGAAATCACGCAATGCACTGCTTGGAGTTCTGAATGGTGATTAGAGCACAGATTCTCAATTTTCATTAAAAAAAAAAAAATTGTACCCCTTAAGATCTCAGCACAAATTTATTTTATAAACATAATTCCTCTATTTGAATATTAGACGCCATCATGTACCATCATGTTTATTAATTTATTGTTTCATTTTTTCCACCCACCGACCCCAAACATGTTTCTATGTGTTACAATGTTGATTTTGTATCATACATAACTCTATTTCTAGTTTTATTAAAATCGTAGCTCAAGTTGACATTAATTAAACCTTTTGGATGAACTCAAATAAACACACTTTGACATTGTACTTGTGTTCTACACACTCAGCTGAAAGCACCAACCTGAAAAATCCTCCATTTTGGTGTTTGATGTTGTGTGATGGTTGTGTGATCAGTCATCATACTTTTTCATCATACCTGAATGTTATATAGACTCACTATTGTCTTTCTTTCAGTCCATTTCAATTGTTATCAGGCGTTCTGATGTAAAACATCTGCAGTGGGTATGTTAGCACCACCAACAACATATTCTTCATGCATATGGAGTCCCTTTATTATTTAAGAAAAATAATAATGTATTTAGAGAGGAGTGGCAATTTTCCATGTTTGGACAGAGCCAGGAAACAGCTTTGTGGAGAGATTTTATTGTTTCCAGTCAATGAAAGGAAAAGTGTGACGTGGGGGGTGTTATTGAATCTCTGTGCTGGAGAAACAGGCGTTATTTTGCTCCTGAAAGATTGCTCAAGTGCTGGAGTCAAGCCCACAGTGATGGCTGAATGCATTTAGATGTACATGCATTTAGAACCAGACTACAATCAGCTTACCATGATCTGACGGAATATAACTTAAACATGCACTCTTACAAAAGGTTTCTTGAAGGTTTTCTCTAGACGGCTTCAGCGGTTTCTCTTACCGAGGAGTTTGTGCTTTCCGGTTTCTTAGTAACATGACAATCTGTGTTTGTTTGTATTATTAACTTCAAGAGGGAGAAAAAAGCTTATACAGTATAACATAAGTGATAACAGGAGCTAACTTGTTTCATTGACGTTCCTAAACATTAATTGTAATTATAAAGGGTTAAAAAGTATGATGTGTTATTTGTTATAAAAAATGTTGTCAAATTGGTACAGTATAAGAGGAATAAACACGTTGGGACATACTGTTAATAATAATCATACCACTCATTGATTATTTTTCCATGACAGCATTCCCTATTATATATAACTTACCTTAACTTTTTTTTTTTTTTACTCTTTTATGTTTCAGAGAACATAAGAAAAAAACACCAAACTGTACTTTTCAGGATATAAAAACCTGTCACTCAGGTAATTAAAAACACCCAAGTATTTGCTTTTTCAATTTGTCCCTCTCAAGCCTTAAAGAACCATTTTTTCTAAGTGTGATTTTAGTGCCTGAAGGAAATGCTGCAAAGCTCTTTTGGTGAACATTGCTGAGCCTATGAGTTTAACTACATTTTATTTGCTCTGATTCAGTACTTGTGATAAAACCTTGGAAACGGATTCCTTTCTAGAGCCCAGTTAGGGTTTTGGTATGACATGAATATATTACACTCTACGCATGTCTGAGAAAACCAAAACCTGCCATTTAAGACAGATGTTTAAGAGTAACTCACTGTACTCTGACGTTTATCTGTTTGTCGAAGGCTGAGAGGAGGTGGTAGTGTTTCCACATTAAAGAAAAAGACTTCTCCATGAGCACACTGGAGATAGAGCCAGATGTGTTTAGGTTGGTTGCTGTTTAAGAAAGAAAAATATTCCATAACCATGTTTCATTGGATTGATTCTATCTGAGAAGACACTGCCCGTAAAAAGAACCAAAAGTGCTAGCTGTGATGAATAAATCTGTTGAGGTTTAGACATTTCATCTCATCTCTTTCCAGGAATACACCAATCAGCTCTCCAGATCAGGGATCCTAAAGGCCAGCTTGTAACATCACTATTATTAGCCAGATGCTGCTGATCTGGGCCAGATGTCTCTTTCCTTTTTTTCTCTAAATGATTTAAAACTTCCAAAAATATGACTGTAACTTCCAGTTATCTCCAACTTGGAGCCTCATGCACTTTCTTGTGGCTGTTGTGGACATATTTATACTCTTATGGGTAAATCAGGCTGTAGGGTTACATAGGATCTTGAGAGTGTTGTAAATTTTAACTCTTCTCATTCATCCTGCCTGTCTCTCGCTCTCTCCTCCACTCAAACACAAACACACTTACAATGGTGGATTTTAAATCTTTTTGGTGGGAAAGGCTTAACCTTTCAATGCTATATCTCTGAGAAGTGTGTGTATTTGGTGCTATCATAAAATGTGGCTTTACATCGATTAGATACATTGAACTATCAAGGCCAGTTAGTTTGTTATTTTTGTGGAGGTTCCAGGCTAAATTCTTTCTACTGGTACATCACTGGCACGTTGCTGTGTTATAGGAGGAATAAAACACTTTGAGGCATGCTGTTATAGGAAACAATAACACTTCCTGTTAGGCCACATCAAGCCATATGGTTGTTGATTATTTTCCTCTAACAGCACACCCTGTCGTGTTTTATTCCTTACTTGAGATAAGGTGGCACATGGTGAGATGGTCAGACTTCCCCCACAGTACAGCTTGTTGAGTCATAAATATTGCACGTTATTAACTTATATTAACATTTACAATACGAAATTAGGGTGGCCATGACAGGACATTAAGTAAATTGGAGAGGTTAGGGTTCAAATATTCATAATTTATAGTGCAGGATAATCTAGGAAGATAATCACTTAAGACCAGACTGAAATCAGAACACTCAAAAGAATATTATTTATACATTCATCTTGACTTTTATGTTTTTCAATATGTTTGGATGTCTTTGTGTCAAATCTATTATGACAGGTGAGTATAATGTAAATTCATGACTCAGAACCACTATTCCAACAACAGAGACATGGTGACAAGTGACATTCAAATTGAAGATACCATCTGAGTCAATGCTTTGTCCAGCTCCAGGGCTGTAAATGTTTTGCATAACCTAAGTTCTTGGCATGATGACAACCCCCCCACCCCATCTCAAATCCTACACCAGACATGGATCAAGGGACTACCAGTACCATTCACTATATTTACTTATCCAACAGTAATCTCAGTATTGGATATTTAAACAACGACAGTAATTAAAAATAGTAGCTGAAATTTGATAATCAGTTCTTAGTGTCTTCACTAGGCTTAAACCTCCAGCCATATATAGAAGGCACAGCTAAAAGAAATACAGAAAACATATGTACCAAAGTGAAAGAGTCAAACGACTAGCGGTAGAGAAGCCACAATAATGTTATTTAAATGCTATTTCAAACTTACCACCAGACTGTGGGATGAAATGTTTGGTGTAATGATTTTGGTTTCTCCTAATCATCAGCCTTCAAAGTAAAAATGTGGCCACAAATCTGCCATAAGTGCTAGGATTAAAATTGCTTAACAGTGGTTTAAAGACTAATGTGAACGCAAAGCAGACGTTAAATGATAGCTGTGACGACATGTCTCATCCAAAAAAAAAGAAGACATAAGTTATTCGAGCACTCAAGGTCAACAATGTGCAAATGTGTAAATGTGTGTTTGCTGCTGTGTGTGGGTGTGCAAGGGTATTGCAAATCTTCTCACCACAAACCCTCAAGTGTTGGAATGCCACTTCTGAAGGTATGCACCTAGAAGCCTCCGTGCGGGGGTTTCCAGGACAAAAGCTGCCCCCTACTCCTGCATGTGACACATTCTGGGCTGAGGTCCCAGCTCTGCTGGCCATGTGGATGGATGCTGTGTCTGCATGCAGGGCTTGAATCAGCACAGCAGGATCCGCTTCCTGGACCGCAGTGTCGGGCTGGAAATCTTGGGGATTCAGGGCAGAGCAGAGCTCAATCTTAAAGCCATCGTCAAGAATGTCTTGGGGCAAATAAAGCAAGTGACACGCAGAGGTTAAAGGTATTTGTCAGGCTGCCAGATGCTTCAGCAGTGTGAAATCAATGTCAAATCAACTGGAGTGGCGTGATCTGTCAGCGAGCAGTGCAGAAGTTCAATGACAGTTGTGGGACATATTTAGAAAGCTGCCACGAGCTTCATATTGCTCTCAGGAAGAATACAAAGGGTGGGGGACAGACCTGAATGAGACAGTGGATGATTTGTTTAATGTAAAAACAGTTGGTTGAAAAAGTCTTTAAATATTTGACCAAAACAGAATGTGATTTGTCTAGTGCAGTTTCGGCTAATTAATATCTCATTAAAGAATAATCTGGTCTGAGTTTCCCAAATGCACTGCAGCACAAAAAAACATTTCTTTAATGGTAAACGGAGCACCAAACACTAACCACTCTCAGTTTAGATTATTTTAGCTTTACAAAACTAAATAACCTAAATAAATAGATTATAACCCTCAGTAAAATGGTACATTTGGTAGCATTACTATCTCACAGCTCCACGGTCCCTGGTTCAATCCTATGCTCAGGTTACGGGCTGTGTGGACTTTCCTCTAGGTTCTCCGGTTTTCTCTCACCTCCCAAAAACATAACAGGATTGACTATGCTAAATTGCCCATAGGTGTGAATGAGTGTGTGTGTGTGTGTGTGTGTGTGTGTGTGTGTGTGCGCTCACGATGCCCTGCGAAGAACTAGAGTCCCATCCAGGATGTATTCCTGCTTCACACCCAGTATTCTCGGGATAGGCTCAGGATCGACGGTGACCCTGGACGAATGAATGGGTGAATATAAAAAATGTGAAGTCATCATGAAAAGGTCACTGTGCTGCACTGCTTAAACTCGACTGTTAAAAGGAAATGAGAGGTGATCTGACTCAGCAGCAGGACACGTTACCCCATCTCTGATAATGATGTATTAATTCAAACCCACACACTTTCTACATTTACACCACTCTGTGCCATGTTTGTACATGTGCCAGTGCTCGCTATGATTCTAGAAATGTACAATACACTGATCATATGCCTTGTTTTTATGCATACTCTATGATCATGAATATAGAGCCTGAAGTTTTCTGCTGAAAAATATTTTAGCACCTTTACAGAAGTCACACAAACATCACATACGAATAATCACATGATTCAAGTGTAAAATGTATTTATTTTTCTTCGTGTATTTTTTTTTATGTGATTCATTTATTTGCACGCGGTTTCATTTTTCACATGATCATACATTATTCAACTGATGTCACATGTTTTCTTGAATTCCTGTGGGCAATTTCAGGGCATAACATGCTGAAATGCATCTTTATATGCCTTTCACATGCGATCACATTTTACTCACACAGTCATGTGAAAATCATACGATCACGTGAAATTTTTACTAAAAATGTACATTGGGCCATTTTAATCAGCAGAATAAACAAATAAGTTAATGGCCATGGTGATAGATGCAAAGATAAACAAAGTTAGTATAGCTGGGGAGCTCCAGATTCAGCAATATCCCAGTGTACATCCATCCACAAGCAATGATGTAATGTTTTTCATGTACTACATGTTAACAAGCTAAGCTGAGGTATAGGGATAGGCTTCCATTTCCGGAAACTCTTCCATCCATACATCACTCTGCTCTATGAAGCAGTTACATCCAATACCAAAAGTGTAAAATGTGAGTGTTAGTGTTACCGCAATATGATACACTTTGACTGTGTTGTACACAAAGAAAGAATGAAGGTGGAGATGAAGATAAGGTACCCGTACATCTCCGGGAGTCTTTTCTATATGATGGGTGATCATTACTAAAGGTCACTGTGGTAGATGAGCCTAAGGCATTGTCTAAATACAAACTATGTGTTAATGTGAGATGTCTAAAAAAAAAAAAAATTTATGTCAGTCTACCGTAGTTCATTTGGCCTTCAGAGTCATTGTCATATTTCTACTGAATATAGTACTTGGTTCAAAAGGACATTATGAAAAATCTGTTCAATTCATATACTAAACATTGTTTCAACTCTTCTTAAGGCTTCCTTTCTGAACAAATTTAAAGTTGCCTGGTTCCTTTTTACCTGTTTCCACAAAATCACCGAACACAGCTGACCAGATCTGAGATAACAAAAGTGAGAGCACAAATTGTTTGAGCAACGTTCTACGTGAGCAGGAAATGCAGAAGCTACAGGAAGCCAGACTGGCTAAGAATAGCACTCAGTAATAGATTGGAACCACTCTGACAGGAAATTGCTTTTGCTAGCTATCCTGTACCTAAAGCCACAATGTAGCAATCTTCTACCACAAAAATGGACCTGTGGTGTGTCTTTGGAGGAATTACATAAAAGGCATGTGTATTTTATGCAGGACAAGATATGAAGCAATCCCTGCTTTAGATGAGGAAATGATTCACAGGATAAGAGCTTTGTGATTTAACGTTCAGGGCCTTTATACAGAACTATTTATTAGGCTGTATTTGCTGATCTCTTAAGAATAATGTCCATTGCATTTGACAAAGTGGTCTAGCGAAAATAATTTAAAAAGACAATTTTTCACAGTTGTTTATGAGGCATTAGAGACCATTACATAACTTGAAAGAAAGATTTTGCACAGAGGGGGGATTTATTGAGAAAACCACGTCATTTGCGCATTCACAAAGCTGAAATTCTGCCCAGACCAATGGTTGGCCCAGAAAATGGGGATGCACTCACCCACTTATGCACGCACACACACACACACACACACACACACACATGACACCTGAGCTCCATTGACTCTGAGTTGCCAAGAAACTAACTGGTGATGTTTACCTTTGTGGAATGACGTACACAGTAATTGGCTTAACTTTTTATACACAGTAATTGGCAACATTTTTAAAAGCCTGAAAATAATAATCCAGTCCAAGAATTCATAATCAAACTGATATATCTCCTTCAATTCCAGTAAACAATATACAGTGGCATTCCATATATATCGAGCATTGTTTCCATTTTCTACTCCTTTGTGCTCATAACTGTTTAATAAGAATGCCTGCAGTGATGTTACAAACCTACACTTACATGTGAATGCATTATAAATTCTGTTAGCTACATGCATGTACCTGAAAAACTACATGAAAGTGCATTGTAGCTACGTGACTAGGTAGTATGGGAAGCCATTGGGGCAACAATGTCCGTTCATATAGGCCTTGACACCTTCATATACTGTACAGTCAGCTCTAAAATTATTGGCACCCTGGAAAAGATGTGTAAACGGTTATGAAAAAACATCTTTGTGGCAGATTAGCTTAATCTCACACTGAATATATGAGAAAAATCTAATCTAAGGGGAAAATATTATATATAGGGTTATATTTTAATTTTTAAGTTCATCTGTGTATAGAAATGCTTAAATGGTCATCCATGACTTACTGTTTCAAAGGGGTATAAATATGACATGACACACAGGCCAAATTCCCTTAGTCATTTCTTGTGAAGGATGAGAGACAATTTTTTTAAACATTATTATTGAGGGTCACCAAATTAGACACCAACTCCATTTAAAAGGAGTGCCAGACGAAAGTGCACTAAGCAAAGATAAGCAACAGTCTTGGGCCCCCAGAAGCCAAGGGCCCCCTAAAAATGCAAATTATATATATTTTTAATTATTAATGCTAAATAACGTATGCTGAAATTTAAAATATTGATGTTAAAACACTGACACGAGGGCCCCATTCCTATATTTTGCCTAGGGCCCCCAAATCACTAAATCCGCCCCTACATACACTCAAGGTGGACTTATAGACAATAAAGATGCTTATACAGACAAGAACCTAATTCCCAGTATTAGGCTTGGTGTAGGATGTGTGATGATGCAGCACAAAGCCGTTTTCCTCCAAAGGCCCTGGGACATTTTTTAGGACTCCATGAAGTACCAGGAGATTTTAAAAGAAAATCTGCCTGTGCCAAGAATGTATACATGGATTGTGGTTGTATATTTCAGCAGGACAATGATCCAAAACATACATCCAAATCCTAAACACCACTGAAAACCTGAGGGATGAGCTGAAGAGAAGAGTCCATAAGACAGAACCTAGTACCGTGAAGGATTAACAGAGATTCTGTATTGAGGAATGGTCTCAGATCTCATCACGAATTATAGGAGAAGGCCCAGTGCTGTCATGTTGGCAAAGTGAGGTTGCAATAATTGTAACACATGATTTTGTTACAAAAATTTTTTTAAAAGTTCTTTTATTTAAAACACAAATTTTTAAAAACCAGCAATGTAGAGGCAAAAATTGAGGTGTGGTACACGACATTTTCAGAAAGATGGAATGTTTCTGAGAAAAGTACTTCCCTAACATATGGAAGCAATCTTTGGAAACTTTCAATTTAGTTCAGTTCAATTCAATTCAACTTTACTGTCATAATGAAAATGTTTTCTCACTGTTCTCTCCAGTGCAACAAAACTTAGAAAGACAGATGTGCAATGTAAAAGACAGAACAGTGAAGATTAGCGCAAGACATTGACAAACATTCCAAGACAATACTGGAACAGTGGTTAGCATTGTTGCCTCGCTCTCTGGGGTTGAGGTTTCAATTTATGCCTCCACCCTGTGTGCGTGGAGTTTGCATGTTCTTGGAACCGGTACTCCGGTTTCCTCCCCCAGACCAAAGACATGCGTTGTAGGCTGACTGACATCTCTAAATTGTCCGTGGTGTGTGTGTTTGTGTGTGATTGTGCCCTGCGATGGACTGGCACCCCGTCCAGGGTGTCCCCCCGCCTTGTGCCCCGAGTCCCCTGGGATAGGCTCCAGGTTACCCCGCAACCCTGTGTAGGATAAGTGGTATAGAGAATGGATGGATGAATGGAAACTACAACTATTTAAAACTCTATTGGTCCAAAAGGAGGTAGAGGTAGTAGTTTTGTACTTTTTGCACTTTTTTTTCTATTTCTACACAAACACACAAATCTTCTAAAACGTATTTATCCTGCAATAAACTCAGTAACTTCATTCATTTATTTATATGTCAAATCTTGACATTTATGTCATGTTAGCACTAATGAATTTTACATACATTATCTGCAAGGAAATGCCCACACATAAACACCCCAATGGCCTTCCATATAGCAGCGCGTGTAAACCGAACGTAGGTGCCTTGGCTCCTCCCACCGGCTCCTCCCCCTGCTCCCTCCACTCCCTCTCCAATTGCACCTATTAAGTGGCAAAAATTCGGGACAGAAAATGGCGACGGCGGGGAGCCGTACCTCGTCGTCGGGATTATTAGATTCAAACGAGTGTACAAACGTTGGAAGTGGACCTCAGGGCGTTTGCGGTGCTCCTAGTCTTCCGAGCAGTCCCGGCAAGGTGAAGAGAAACGCGGGGGAAAATGCGCAGTGGAGACGGAAAGAGCTGCGGAAAGTGAGGAGTGTGGATCTGGAGAAAGCCGAGGCGCTGCATCTCTCCGCCGAGAGCGGCGCGGCTCCCATCGCGGCACAGCTCCACTACTTATCCGTGTCCTCTCCTGCCGCCGTGCAGGCCACTTTATCCCAGCAAAGCCGGCATATTCAGCACAGCAATTCACTAACTGAACATCCTCTCCTTGATAAAGCAAGCAGTAGTTTGACTACAGGCGCTCAGGAATTATCGAAAACTTCTTGTAGAAGCAGCAGCAGCGGCGAGCAGCTCAGTGCGGATCATGCAGCTCCAGGAACTTCAGTGGACCTGAACTCCATACAACAGGGGTGAGATTTCAGCTTCATTCACTTTCTTAAGAATATGTGCTTAAACTTTATATGCATACTGATATACGTGGAAACTTTGTCAGAATGAAGGACGGGAGATATTCGTGCTTGTAAAAGGCACATCCTTTCTGAAAAAGAGAGAAAGGAAAAAAAAAACAATAGAAACCATCACAGAAATTCTAATGGTTTCCACTACAAATCCCATTACAAACCATCAACTAACCATTAAAACCATTACCATTATTGGTCCTTAATGAAATCCACTAGACATAACATGCCACCATTAGAAAGCAACACATTACCAATAGAGACCCATTACAGTCCCCATTAAAACCAATACAATTCCCATTAAAACCATTGCAGATTCTATAAGCAGTTTTATTGTTTTTTGGGTTTTTTTCAGCAGAGATGGAAAGTGCTTGAATGTCTATTTCCACTACCATGTGCTGTGTTTCTGATCATATTCAACCCTGAATTATGAATGAAAAATGATGATGTACTGTGACACTGTGCTGAAAGCTGGACTTTATCTCCTGTATTGAATGGACTGAAGGTTTATTTAAGGCTGGCTGTCCTGTAGAGTAGTTTTATTACAGCAGGAAATTTGCACACATGGGATATTCAACCACATGGGCATGAATGGACAGACACTAATATTAGCTCTGGGGTGTTTGTATTGAATCTTACCTTTTGGATGCTGAGATGTCCATTATTAATAAAATTATTGCTGCTGTTTAAGATATTTGCATGGATAATAATAGTCTGACAGGAAATATCGAACTCGAGTTGCCGTTTATGTTTATTTTTGGAAGCTCATCATTTTGTATTGCTCTGTTGTCTGAACTATTTGAATATTTCTTTAATATCTCCTAAGCAAAATGTCAAATTCGCTTTTAGGTTTCTCTCACCTGGAAATAAAAGTAGGGTTGTTTTAAGATAAGATGAGATGAAATAGTTAGAGAACATTTTCTTAACTCCTCTTCTGTGGAAATTGTTAGAGCAGCATGATAGTAAGAATATAACGTGCAAGAAGGTAGATTATTAATATAAATATGATAAGAATACAAAATAAATGGTAGCATTGTATTATGTAGTGTAGTAAAGAGGTATTGTCAGAAAATGTGGCAAGTTCGGAAGTATTGGTGCAGTATATCAGAGGATTGTCCTAATGAGTGACAGCAGTATGAAATACAGGCTATAGGCAGGACAGTAATATCAGCAACAGTACAAACAAGAGATTGTGCTAAACATCATGGACACATCACTATTTATAAGTGCTAGATTATTCGAGACCTACTTGCTGAATTTGTCTGATGCACCTGCACCAGTTTTAGAATCACACAGTTTCTGAATTGTGTGTGAATTCTTAATCTTCTTAATCTGCTTCCTAATAAACAAATTCATGTGTATACATATTAACAGACCTTTCTTGCAGGCTGAGTGGCTTGGTTGCTTTTAATAAGAGGTTTCAGGGTTTTTTTTTGGCCTGTGGTGCAGGTGTATTCAGTTCATAGAAGACACCAAAGTTTCAATCAAGAACTAAATTAATATAAATAGATACATTTTTCGGGGTATAGTTCACTTTTGTTTTTAAATTATTTGCATTACTGACACACTTTTTTTTAAAATTTGTCACACTGTATGGTTCTGCTCCAAACCATACTCATATATGTTGTAGTTGGTTTAGGAGAAACAATCTGTGTGAGATTGTTTCTCTCTTTGGAAACCAAAAGCCATGAAGACAATTTTTTTTTTTCTTCCCCCACACAACTCCATTTAGGCTTTAGCATGTCCATGTTAGTTGTCCATCTCTGCACAACAGGGAGAGAACCTTAGTTTCTGTCTTTATTGCTTTTCCAACTTTACCTTAAAAGGAAAACTCATGTTAGACAATGATGAGGTAGGGTGCAAAGATTAATCTATAAATATAATAAAGTGAAGAGAGTGTTGTTTGGTGTCAACTGGAATGAATGAGGCTTTTTACTCAAAGTGATGTTTGGTGAGAATTTGTTTCAGTTTGGAAAATGTTTTTTTTTTTTTTGTCTATATTAAAATATGACTAAACATGAGGACATGGAAGGAAAAGATGGATTAGCCATGGTTTGTTTTATAGGATAAAGGCTTAAACCGAACCATCTTTTAGTGGTCAGACAAGTTGAATTCTGAGAAAAGACAACAACAAAAACATTCATTGGTAGCTTTGTGTTGTTTTTGTGATGTATTAATATCATGTGTCAGTGTGGAGAAAATCAGATCGCATTTAAAAAGTTAATCAAACTTCTCCTGCTCTACTGGATTTGAGACTGTAATGTTGAAGCAGAGCAGTTGTTTTTCTGTCCTGTTTATTCACACTTGCATGTTAGAGCAGTAAAGGGAATCTGAGTCAGAGCAGCTCAAATTTACGTCAGTCGCCTGATTCACTTACTGTCGTGTCCCCTCAGGTGAAAAGAGGGGCATCATGCCCCCCCCCCCCCCCCCCCCCCCCCCCCAAAATGTCACAGGTAGATGCTTTCGTCTCGACAGGTGTTGAAAAGGATCCAAAAACAGATGTTCTCCTGGCTGTGTACTCTGGCATTAGGAGGAGCTCATCTGCTCAAATGCAGCCGCCGATGTCTGCTTGAGAAAAGATCAAAGGAGGCTGCTATTCAAGCGCTGCGTCGGGTTGGCATAGTTTAAAAAAGGCTACCTTATTCAGAGGTCTGGCCTGCTTTTGTTTCCTTTGAAGGCTTCCCCCTTGATCACTGTAGGGACCGATTCGTGTGAAGGGAAGGGGTCAGTTGGCCACGCAGGGCGAGAAATGTTTGCCTTCTGCGTTTTACAGGAACAACTCTTGATTGGCGAATTTAAATAACAACAGTTTGAGCAAATAATAGAGCTTGACGTTTTGTATATAAAGTTCTAAACTCAGATTGCCGCAAGTTGTACCGTGGTTCTTATTAAAAACATCTTAACTCGTGTTAGCTGATTGTTTATCAGTGGTTTGGGCCACAAGTTATGAAACTGCTGCTGTGGCAGTGTTGCGGATGAAAGTTTCCGTTAGTGTGGACTGAGCTGGGTGTTCCCAGCCCATGGGATCGTAATTAATTTGTTTGCATTTCCAGCGGATGTGACAGGAGTTTTGATGTTCTGGTTTACAGAAGGCAGCCAGTCAGATGCAGGATAAGATACCTCCACTGGATAGGAAAATGTCACGGGACTTTCATCTAGCCAAGTGAAACACACTGTTATTGCGTGGTGGTGTGAAACTAAATGTAGGCGGTTTGTTGGATCAGAGATTTAGTGGTGATTAAGTCCTTTGGAGCAAGTTATAACAATTGTTATTCCTTGTTTTTTTTTACATATTGGTCAGGTCAGGACATGTTAAATCAACATGGCATATTGAATGCTTTTTAGAGCGTGCTCTCTCTCTCTCTCTCTCTCTCTCTCCCTCTCTCTCTCTCTCTCTCTCTCTCTCTTTCTCTCTTTTCTCTTATTTCTGGTACTAATACAAAAATGGAGAAGAGGTTTTGCATGGCTAAAAGCTAACAGTTGTCAGGAGACCACAAGAGGTGGCAGGTTTAAATGGGATATCAAGGTCAAATCTGCCTGTCTTTCAAAGATAAAATATAATGTTTGGTCTTTGGCATTGACATCAGATTATTTGATGGTAATAAATATCTAAAATGGATTATTTTGGATTTGTGTGAAATCACGCGCAACACCACCAATGGTTATAAAAAAAAAATAAAAAAATTAAAAAACAGAGTGATAATACGAGGTTGGAGATGATTCCTTTCTAGCCCAGACTGTAGATTCAGGCAGCTTTGTCAGTGACAGTTGTGCCAGGTTATTACACAGAATGAGACACCCCTTAGATCTCATGTTGCATTATGGCTGATATTTTTCAGCATATGATGCTGATTTTTCCATAAAACGTTATGAGCAGGGATTGAGAGGACGCATGTGAGGGACAGTCGTGTGTACTGAACATGACCAGTGATGGATTATTTGCTCTATCATACTTTTCTCCACCAAAATGTCTTTGAAGGAGAAACTAAAAGTAGATGGATTAAGCACACATTGTCTAGTCAAAGTACAAATTGCACAAAATGACAGATTGCAGAACTGTAAGTTTCGGAATGAATTGGCTACAGCTTTTCTGTTTACCACACAGGCATTCAAACTTTGGGGAGGAATTCCAGATGGTGTGGGTGAGGGGTGATATGGAAAATAACAAAAAAATATAAATATTTAAAATCATTGTATCAGATCTGCCAACGTTTGCACATTTTGTGTAGGAAATCTACATTTTAAGATCTGACTGGGCTGGAATGCAGGAAGTATGCCAGATGAGCCAATGGATGCATGAATCTGGAATGAATGACAGTTGTGCAGGTGTTTTAAACAAGCCCTGTCCCAGCCGCCCAAAATCTCACATTGTAATCTCATCTTGATTCGAGTTCCTGGTTTGAAAGATGCCTCAAATTCCCTTTCTGTCATGGCAAATGGAGAATGTTTTGAATTCATTTGAAATAAAAGTTCAAATGGAGTGGGTGGGGTGCAGGTTCTCAAAAACTAGGAAGTCGGCCTCATGGGGGAAAGTCTGAATACATCTGGTTTACCATGTTTGGTCTTCAGAGGAAACATGACATGAGCCCAGTGGGGCTTTATGGAAAAAAGATTAGAGCTGATGAATGCAGTTGCCTATTTGTCTTTAAGTGTGTGGGCGTGTAATAGTCCCCCACATCATTCCTATTGTGCCATCAATGAGACCTTGTGATATAGTGCATTGCTCAACCTTAACAGTTCCACTGTCGTGCAATGCATAATAGATTTTAGTTTTCACATCTAATATCACAACCGGCCATCACATTTGGACATTTAAAAGATCTTTTTGATTAAAGATCATAAATAGATGGTAGTTAGTATTTGAATGAATTGTGTTTATTTAAGTCGTCTTCTCTACATCTTGCGCTATTGTCATGTGTAAAGAAAGTGTGACTCACTATCACCATGCTAAGAGGTTTTGACAGGCTTGACTCTATAAAACTGACCTTCCCTCAAATTAGCTGTGGCATAACATCTGGAGCTACACTGACTTCATAGCTGCGGAGCTAGGATATGGGATGAATGGCTGCTGTCTTAAACCTGGCACTTGGACCTGCCACAGGTCACTGGTGTTCCCTCGGGAAGCCTCTGCTTGTGAAAGTGATACGGTAAGAAGAATCTATAGAGCTTTATGAAGTCTTATGAAGGGTTTTGCTGGAAACCATGAAGGCAGAGTCACCCTGGCAGGGGAACAATCACAGGGCTGAGTTCTCTTAAACATGCTGGGAGGCTGATGTCAGGTGCAGCGTGGGTCACCGATGCTCGGGTTCGACATATGACACTTTGCTTTTGAAAGTTAAATAGGATCGTATAGAGCCAAACTTGGCTGAAGATTCCCATCAACGCATTGGAGTTGATGTTGTGGTGGAGGTGATGTGTCTAAATAGATGCATGCAGTTTTTAAGTCTGTTGTGTTACAAGTTAGCGGGAAAGAAAGAGTTGTGCAGTTGCATGTGAAGTTTTATTTGTGAAGGCTACATGCTAATGTGTATCATGAGCTGTTTATGGCTGCTGTTGTCTGAAGTATTTGGTTGCTAAGTAGGCAAGGACAAGAATGTTCAGAAACTGAATGTTTGGCATGAGGATCAGAAACTTGTCTCTCTCCACCCGCTTGCACATGGGCTAAAACTATTTGTACTGATTTGTACGTTATTTGAAGTTGGAACTTATGGTAATTTGGGTCATTTAAGGCCCCAGAAAATACCCAATATAAAAGTCTTGTACTAAAACTGTGTTGCAGAAATGTATGTATATTGCAACATAAACTGTTTGATGATGCTTTAATTAATGCCTATCAAATAAAATGTAAAATGTGTTTTTATATAAAAATTAAATTTTAATTTCAGTGAATAGATATTTAAGCAGAAAATAGTCAGATTTTTTTTTTAATCTGTAAAAATCAATATTTACAATTTTAAACATTAACTGCAAAAGTTAACATCAAATCAGCTGCTTATAGTCAGTTTGTAAGTTTATTTAAAAAAAATCACAATATCTATATCTTAGAAACTGACAGTTTCACAGTTGCCATCCCTCGTACAATCTACATTGTACATTTTACATTTTAAGGGTTTAAAAATACATGCATTTAAGGTTTAAAAGGTATTTCACTAAAACACAATTTCTTGTTGAAGCATTGCTTATTTGATTGCAATGCTATTTTATAGTCACAGAATGTTTTTATGTTCGTGTAGTTTTGTTTAGAACATTATACTGTGATTTTGTATTCTGATGATGAATCATGTCATGAGTGAAATTTCATGTCTCAAGCTTGTTTAGACTCTTTTTTTTGTTTGTTTTTTTAATGTCATTGGCAGCACATACTGAATAATAGAATCCTAATTTATATGTAATGAACCAAAAAAAAACTAGGAATTGCCCTCAGTGTGCCATCCTGCCTGTAAATATAGCTGGTATTGGTGTGTAAAGATATTTGCCCTCATTCTGTCGAGTGGAGGTCTCATGAGATTTGGCCTATTTTGTCTAACCAGTCAAGGCCTCTTCACGGTCACCAGAAAGCGCCTGTTTAATGCCTGGGTTAGCTGAAACGCTCAAGCCTGGATGATGGCAACAAAGCTCCGGATATTTCCATGCCCATTAGGCCCTATGGGCCAGCACAGGGATCCTCCGACCTCCCCCTCCCGTTTCTGTTTAGTTAGCAGCAGGACAAGGCAAGCTAGAGATTACATGTGAAAAGCAAACACACAGGTCCCTGTTTAATACGGCCCAGATTACTAGTTAAAACAATATGTCTTGTGGAGGGGCCTTTGGTAGATGCCCTTAGCACATCCACATCCATGCACATGTGAGACTGACCCTGGTCTGAAAAAAACAAAACAAAAGAACCCTGTGTGATCACATGTTCCAGTAATGCAGGGAGAAAAGTAATCTGGATAAAGTAAATGCCTAATATGTAAACGTGAAAGAGGAAATGGCTTTGTTTGGTTCTGTTTGTGCTTTGTGTTTCCATAGAAGTGTTGAGTTATAGCATTGTCACTTGCAAAATCTGAGAGTTTACGCATAAAATACACATACACACAATGGATTTGGTGAAATTTCTGTTTCAGTTATATTTCAGTCATTTACTTCTGAAACAGAAATTCCACCAAGTCTCCAGGTGACTCTTAAATGACCTTAAACTGCACAAAGAATTTCATCCTCAGCAAGAATGGCCATTAGGAGTATACAATATGACCAAAATATCACATCATTTTATATATATATATATATATATATATATATATATATATATATATATATATATATATATATATATATAAAATCTGCATTTCTGAAATACAGGATGTATGTCACAATATTTAGTTTTGCTCACAAACTGTCAGTGTTGCATTAAAAACCTATATAAAAAAATCTATAAATAATACATGCAAGTTTTTAAATAATAACAAATGAAGTTATTTTTATATTTATATTTAAAAATAAGATTCATATCTATAAACACACTCTGGAAAAATAGGCAAAAGTACAGAATTTTAACATCACGTTGTCTGCTTCCAGTCAGTTTATAATGATCACGATATTCACAATATTTCAGAAATAATTTGTTACACAAATTATTGCAGTATGGATATTAAGGTCATCACTGTGTTTTTTTTTTTCTTGTTTGTTTGTTTGTTTGTTGCTTTTATTGACTTTTGTTATTGCTCCACTGTGCTAATGTTTTAAATCGGCCGCATTTACAAGGTGGCTGTGTGTAATAGATTAGACAGTCATCAAGAGGTCATCCTCAGTCCTGGTAAAATATTAGCTTCTGCTCATGCTAGTTCTTGTCCCGGTCTACTGCCACACTAATCCTTCCAGGATTTTGTCTCTGGCTTGTACTCTTTGCAGTTAATTACTGTTAAATTCAAGCATAAAAGTGTAAAGAGCTCTAAACTGAATGCTTGTTTACCCTTAGAGTAAACTACATTTATAGTTGGACGTGTGTGAAAAATTGGTTATTTGACTGAGAATGCTGTACTGTAGGCATCAGACCAAATCTTGATGGCCCAATAAGAGGACCATTGTTGTCGAACAGAGGGGAGCATGCAACTGGCATGGCAATAAAACTCCCACACACACACACTTATGTAGTAGTTTTGCAGAATGTTGTGGAGGAACATGCATATGAAAGAGATTTCTCTGCGGTTTACTGAGAAGTATAATAAACTCTGTCAGTGCAGTTTAATGCACTGACTTAATGCATGTCCATGCTAATATGTAGCTCTAATACTTGTAGAAAGTGGAAGTGACTTGACAGTTTGATCAGCCAGGAAAAAAACAAAACAAAACAGTGCATGTTGCTCAATAAGAAGCTGATGTCCGTGTGTCAAGTGACAAGAAGAATGTAATGGGCCTCTGCGCTAGCATGTTTTGTGGCCTTCTGTTTACCACTGGAGGGTAAATCGAGTAACGCACCATATTAGCACTGCAATCAATAGTGCATCCAGTTGTCCCCCATAGCAATGAGTGAAAGCTATGGAGAAACATGTAACTAGTAACATCTTGGGAACGCAGCACTGACCTCCAATCATCTCGCTCCTCGAGGGACGGGTAATACGAGCCGGCAGTGTGGATGGTGGCTCGGGAATGAGAGCTTGTCTGGTGCTCTGGACAGCCTACACCACTCAAAGCACTGGCAGATGGACTTTGTGAAGCCGTAACGAGGTGGATCCAAATATTTGGTGATAGCCAGTAAAGAAAAAGGCCCGAGTAACCCTTAACCACCCTGCAGACTCTCTAGCCTTTTCGACCCTCCCATTAGCTACATTCCAGGCTGCTTTTCGGAAAAAAAAAAAAGGCTTTCGAAGTGTTTACTCAGCCACTCCTTTTCTCCCTCATAGTGTTCATCCGGGCAGCTGCTTCAGCCCCATGCTTCCCCAGGACGCTCTTCCGCAGTTGTTTTCCTTTTGTCTTGCTCTGTTGTTTCGAGGTCAAGTTTTGTCTCTGTTGACTTTTTTTTTTTTTTTTTTCTCTTCAGGGCATCAGCCATGTTTGGTCGTGAAGGAGCATTAAGGCTGAATAGAGCTTTTTTTTTTTTTTCCCCGAGAGCTCTCGCTTTCTTTCCTCTTTAATGTTCTCATGCAGCAATTCAGCTCTGGATAGAGTTGTAACAGTGTCCGTATTTTTATTTTTGGGGGTGCATGAGATGGACTACTGAGGAGATTTACCTTTGCTGTGTATCAGGCTCTTTCTGGGCTGTTGGCTTCATTGCTGACAGTAATGTCCCTGCTTTCTTGGTACCAAGTAATAAAAAAATCACTACAGTCGCTTTTCTGTCCAGCAGCCTTGCAACTTCTCCTTATTCTACACTTCCTGATCTTTTCTCAATTTCTTTTTGCTAATGTTCCTACTCTTTCTCCAGTTCTGGTGTTGGTGTTCCTCATGCGGCTACCATCATCCCCCCCATCTCCATGCCTTGCAAAAGAACACTGTAGTATGAAGAAAGAGCATCATTCTTTGAATTTCCTGTAAGTCTTAGTAAAATTGTAACTTACTACTGTGCTTAAACAAGCTAATCTGTTGATTTAAAGCTTCAAATCTAAGCAGATGCAACTAGCCATTTTGGCTTTGGTGAGCATGAGCAATGTCGTGCTCAATCATTTATTAATCACAGTCACTGACTGCATGTCGTGTCCAAGTTGTTAGATTGCTGAGCAACATTTCACATGTTAAGGGGCAGTTGTTACCACACAGGCTGCATAAACGGCAGACAGAACATTTGCGCACGTACAGTTACTTGAAAAAGATCTTTTAGCTTCAGAAAGACACATACAACTCTCGTAGCCTACGAATGTTATATCTCCTTAACGTACATGAATAACGAGGCTTAATGATAGTTCTACACCATATATTTACTTTATAAGCATTGCATAAGACATACACTGCATGATCCTTATGATTTTCACAGAGCTTTTGTGTATGGGACAACGTTTAACTTTAAAGAAAGGGTCATAAAGCTCTCTCTCCTGCTTCCCATGAATGAGTTTCTCTTCAGTTTTTGTAGTGCAGCAGTACAGCAAAAAATAGAAACAGAACATCCACCAGAAAAGGTGCAGCACCTGTAATTGTGGTTGTCGTTCACATGCTACGCTTGATGTAAGAAAAAAGGGATTGGTGTAACTGCTGAAACAGTGGCCAGCAGCTCTAAAGCCTTCGTTTATAGAAATGCTTCAAGAGAACTTTTTTTTTTATTTATTTATTTTTTATTTATTCTTCATTCTTACCTAAATACCCATTCAGTTGAGTTTGGTGTATCATGACAGCTAATTTGGTCATGAATTTCTCTTGACATGTCTTTCTCAGCATTACATTTAACAGGGAGATACAAGGAGACACCCTGAATGTTTTCTGCTTGGTGTTTTTCAGATCAGAGATCTTTCAGTATCATTCAGTAGTCTTTAAATAGCAGCTTTCTCCGCATTGCTTCAAGTATAAGTAAAAATATCCTAGTTGTAGCTATCTTTTATCTGCTTTCTAGTGTCCAAGCTTATCCTTGAAATATAGAGGCCAGCTTGCCTGTTAACTGCTTTTTCAACTGTTGCATCGATTTATCTTCCTCTCTTTCTCACTTTCAGTTATATAGGTGTGTGTGTGTGTGTGGTTTTCTGCACCATTGCCCCAGATTCTTCCATGAATTGAGTCTCTCATGTTTCTTTGAGACACTAAAATATGCCCCACCTTGTGCCTGTAGGTTTGGCAGGATGGAGACTGAAAGAAGAAGGTTGTTTGTTTCTATTTTTTGTATTCTTTCTCTTTATGACGTGGATCAGCCTCACTTCTCCCCAGCGTGTTTGGTGTCTCTCTCACGCCCTCTCACTTCTATTTGTGTTTGCTGTAGAGTTGCTTTGGGGCTGTGAGTGGCATTATTGTGTTTGTCAGATCAGAGTGAGGGTTCTAATGTGCACACAAGGGGAAGACCACATCTCCAAACACGAGGATGCTCTCTCACCACAGCCCAAAAATCCCCTCTCGGATTGTGCACAAGAACCTCCACCGCAGACCAACTTCAGAGTTGATTAGATGAGTTTGTTTTTCAGAAAGCTCCACTGCAGTATTGTTTCAGTAACAGTCGTGAACGTGTAGCTGAGGTCTCTTCATGCCTGATCGTGTTTTGATGGAGCATTATGGACACTATAGCCAGCCTGCCTGCCTGTCTGGCTGTCATGTAAAATTTTATTTAACAATTTTACAATTTCTTTTTAAAATTATTATTTACATTTGTTTTACTTTAGAATTATTTAAGTTTTATTTGTTTAGAATTTTATTTAACAGGTTAATTTATTTAGAATTTTTTTAGAATTTTAATGACAGTTAATTAAAATGTTATTTAACAAAGGATCTAGAATTCTGTTTAAAAATTAACTTCTTTAAATTGTTATTTAACAATTTATTACATTTGTATTGGACCTATTTAAAATTTTATTTAACAATTTAGTATTATTTTCCCCCATCTTTTCAATGTGTGGGGAGAGAATTACAGAGCAAATTACACACTTATCTTCTTAAGGCTCTCACTAGCTGGTCATTTGGGAGTTATGTTGTTGATCCAGAAAACTTGGACCTTGAGATTTCTTGTTTGTGTCTGTTACTGCTGACTTTTTTAACCAACATCCTCAAGAGCAAAGTATTTATTAATAGGGTTGTTACTTCATCATAGCAGTCTGATCTCCATATAAGGATTTAGACTCCGTAGGTCTGCATTCCTTATTGTCTATAAAGTGAATGTTTAACGTGTAGTGTGTTAGCAGTGCACTGTGATAAGACACCACAAACAGGAGGCGGTACCTCGGGTAAGATCAGTGTGTGCGTAAGATGAAGTCATGTGCCATTTGCTACGACCTTGAAGCATGTTGAAAGGCATATTGTCTTAAGGTTCGACCGTGCGCATAAGGTTGTCGTTGTTCACAGCCCTATTAGTTTTAACAGGACGTATTATGACAGATAACAGCATTTGTTCCTGTCCTTTCGAAGATAGAAAGGTTATGATGTTCATAAAATTGTAGATGAGAGATAGGTCTGATTGTGGGCTAGCTCTGTAGTACGTCTGTTGACGGGTTGAGTAATTTCAACCTCAGGTAAAACCAGTTTTAGCCGGAGATTTTGAGTTTAGTTTCATGATCTATATTGACATGAACCTGGATATCAGTGTGCTCACAGCTAAATCACACTCTAACACCTTTTCAACACTTTACTTTAGACTGCATAAATCTACCAGAGCTACCTTTCATTCCTTGAGGTGGTTTATCCAACAAACCTTTACTAGTGGTCGGTCCATTTTACAAGCTTGCTCGTTTTCTAGACCATTACGTGGTCTTTATTATGTGGTGCCAAGTGTCAGCAACCTGAGAAAGTCTTGGGGTTAGTACCTTAATTCCAGTGACGCATTAGAAAGTGTTCTGGGGCTCATCACTGGGTTCTTCTCTGAAGCTTCTCTCACATGCACTGTGTGGGTTATGTGGGAATGCAACAGGAATGAATCGAAAATTCCAAGAAGATGCAGCAAACGACTGGGACAAGACCAGCACAATCCCTGGGTAATTACCAGGAGGGCTTTTGAACAGATGTTGATGCATTACTACAATCTAATTGGCTCTCTACAATTCTGTTTTACACAAATAGCTCTTCAAAGTAAGATGAAGTCATTGGATTGGGAAAAAGATCTATAAAAGTGAATTCAGAGTTTTGTTTGAAGCAATGCCAGTCAAATGGCCTCTTCTGTGAAGGTCAGTGGTTCACCTCAGAGTCTGGCTGGTAAGACTACGCTTACGTGATAAGATGTTCAAATCCTGGTAAAATACTGTTTGAATGAAGGAAAGCTTAAACTTAACTGGTAAGGAAGAGTTAGTGTCTTGGACTTGAGGTCTTTGGATGCAGACTCCATTGGGTTTACTGTACTCATGTCTTTTTCAAACAGAGATCTCACTGATGTGTGTCGACGTTTATGTTTACTAGTACACGGTTCAGGTGAAGAAGTTCACAAATATTTGCACAGAAAGCAATGCTATCTCGCCAGGAAACCAAAACCCAGCTTTTCTTTGGATTATCTGTACTTTGAGATCAAATGAGTTTGATACATATCCTGGAGTTGGAATAACAGTGTTTTACAAGTGTCTATGTACACTCCTTCCCCCTACTTCCTAAACCTGTGTGTGTGTGTGTGTGTGTGTGTGTGTGTGTGTGTGTGCGCACGTGCCTCCCCTGCCCCCCACCAGCCCTCTCCAGAGGCCATGCTCCACTTCCAGCACTCGGGCTATTGGGCCATTAATGGACTGCCTGCTCATCAGCTCTCTGAGCTCAATTGCCCTGACGCTGGAACTGTGTGTGTGTGTCTGTGTGTGTGGATGGGTGGTAAAGTAGCACTCAGGCTGGAATATAAGTAAGCTGTAAGACCACATGCTTCTAACCATATGATTCAGTCTCCTCACTTTCTCTCTTATCTTTTGTGGTAGTAGAAAGCATGTCAGAGTTTGTGAGCTAGTCCACAGCAAACAGCAAGTTCTCTTGTTTTTGTCCAAGTATGTATGCTGTGGACTAGCTGGCCTCCTTTAGAGGGAAAGGAAGCAGGTGGGGGGGTTAGAGGTTAGTGGAGCTGCCCCTGCTGAGAGAGGCCGGTGTGGAGATGGTTGGGGTCGCGCTGGTCTGGTGGGGGCAGCGTGTTGCGAGCTGCATTGGTTGGCTAGGAGGAATTTCTCTGCGTTCCAACCACATACCAGAGCCGGCGCTTTGGGACACACAGACTATACTGCATGCATCACTGATCTCCTACTCTCTGCACCTGCATCAGCCACCACCACAGCTGCTGGATTTTGCATTTGGGAATTTTATTCCTGGTGTTTAAAACATGGATATCTTGGGTCTCTGATGTGGGCAAGTGAAGCTACGGTGACAAAAGCATGCAAGAAGCTACGCAGCACCAAGCAGTGAGCATGCCTAAATGGAGAAATTATTTATAATAAGTACAAGTCTCGGATTACCTCCAAAAATAAAAGCTATTTGCAGAGTTCTGCCATCATGTGAGGCCTTTTAGAGCCTGGAGGCAGGATGCATCCAAAAGTATTTAGCCTTTGATACTTGTGAGGTAAACTTTCACCACCTCAGTAGGCACACATCACATGGTGGAGTCACACAAATAGCAAAAAAAAAAGCCTGGCAGTTAAACTTCCACTGAAATGTATTTTTGCACACTTGTCTGTTTAATTTTCCCTCCTATACCTTGTTAAAGTCCCCTAAACTCCTAGTACCATTCAGTGGGTCCAGACTTGCATTCCTCACACCCTTAACTTTATACCTTTCCACGTACTTTCTGTAAATAACAGTAGCTGTTATGTTTAGTAACTGAATGATAACCCAAGATTTAAGGGGTTAAATAAAAATCTCATTAAACTCCTAGAGTTTCTCAAGTTATTTAAATGTGGCACTATTATTCTGCTGGCACTCTGTGAGCAAACCTGAGTATTTTTGAATAATGCTTAAGAAATTAAATCTGTAAAATAACACACTAGATTATATAGTGAGTGAGGAAAAACTAATCGTGTTAAAGCAATCAAAACTTTTTTTTTTTAAATGTAATTTCTTAATAGTATTCTAATGAAGCTTTGCACACTCTTGGCATCTTCTCAGCCTGCTTCATGAGAGAGCCAAAACCTCTTAAATTTCCTAAACAGGCTGAGCCAAGGCTCTTATAAGTCCTAAATAAAAGCTACGAAAAGCTACAAAAGCTTGTTTAGTGAAAAGGCTGAATTTTAAGTAAGATTATATGATTTAAGGTAAAACTGCTTATTAAAAGTACATTTTGATTCAGAAATTTAGATTTGCATTTACTTCAAGAAAAGTCTTTCAAGACAAAAGTGTGTGTGTGTGTGTGTGTGTGTGTGTGTGTGTGTGTGTGTGTGTGTGTGTGTGTGTGTGTGTGTGAGCGTGCATTTTGGTGATATTTGTGCCAAATTGCCCACCCTAGGATCAGTGTCTTGATGATAATGGGTAAAAAATGTGGCCTGATAGTTAACAGACTTCCAGGATGCCAATACACTGCGCCAATGTGTATAAATACTATTGAGAAATTTTTAATGTGTGTGTATGTGTGTATATATATATATATATATATATATATATATATATATATATATATATATATATATATATATATATATGTGTATGTGTATGTGTATGTGTATGTGTATGTGTGTGTGTGTGTGTGTACACTAACCTAGTTACTGCATCATGGGGGATACTCATGTCAACACCAGCTACAAATTCACATTATGGCTAGTTTTCCTCTCTGATTGTAATCTAACAGGATGGTGTGAAGTATTTCCAGATTTGTTTAACTGTAGCAGTGGCCATTTATACTGAAGGCCTCAACTGTGCTTGTCCCACTAACTCTGCTGTGCCTTTTATACCCGTTGGCAGGGCAATGTTGTACGGTTTAAAAAAAAACAAAAAACTGACAAATATGCATCTTTCAAAACACGCTGGAGGCGTCCCAGCTCGTGCTGTTGTTTAGCAACAGCTGATGGAAGGTGAAACCTCTCGTTCTGTTATTTTGGACAGTGTGCATCGTGTGATGCGTGCATGCATGCTGCAGGAGGTCGGCACCTCTGACTTCCCCAGCACTTACTTGGTAAAGGATGAGGAGTGGAAGTTCACATTGCTTATACACTGAACTCTGTACTACAAAAATCCTCCCACTGATGGTTTGTATCATATGCGGAATGAAGATTTCATTTCTCTTTATCCAGTCTTTGAGTAGTCAGTTTCTCACTCTTCCAGCTTAATCTGTTTTGAAAAAGGTTTCTGTTCTCTAAATAAAGATGGGCTTGTGATTTAAAAGGCAGTTCCTGATCTAATGAGATCCGCTCTTGCTCACAGGGTGTACCTGATGCAGCAGTTAACGGAGCTGAACAGAATAAATCTTCACATTAGCCTGTTTGATCTACTGATTCCCTTTATACAAGTTCTATTTTAAGAAGAGAAACCTTAATATATTGCAAATCTTGGCTGTCCATCTGCAGTACTAACCCTGCAAGTCTTATTGGAAGGAGCTGGAAAGTTGCTTTTCATCATAAATTATTTGCTGACCCTGTCAGTACAATCCAATATCTAATGGCTCTGAATTTAATTAGAAATGCCAGGAGCATATATCTTTTAGCTTATAGCCTCACCTTCTAAAGTTCAAAGCTTGCTCCGTGCTTTCTGCACTGCATTTGTTTAGGCAGTTTTATATCCCCTGGGACGTTGTTGCATAAGTCCGACTTGTTTTCGGCTGTGTCATCGTCAGCTCTTTGAAGAGGGAGGCGTTTATGTCTCAGTGGGTTTGTGAGGCGGGTGCAAGGTGCTCATCTATATATCCGTTTACTCGGTAGCTCAGCAGTAGCTCTACTCCCCCACCTGCTTGCTCATTTATATTGCAAGTCGGCACTGAACTGTTAATAGGTAAACACCTGAGGTTTTGACACCTAAAACTACAGACTTCTGTTATAAACTCATTAATGAGCAGTCAAAACATAGCAAGTGTTAGCTATATTGAATTTTGGCTCTCTAGCTAGCCGACGTATGCACTTCAGTTTAAGATGAGTACATTGTTGGGTGATGAGTTATTGCAAGTGTGTGGTTCAATGTAGGAGAAATCATTAACATTGTGTTAAATTTTGACCCGACTTACTCGAAATATTCCTTCATGTCTAGACCCTACCGCTCCTGATTGCTTCCTCTTTGCAACTTAGATTTATTTTTTTTTAAAAATACAGGATTGCATATAATTTAGCAGAAGTTGAGTGAGCTGTATTGCTTTCCATAATGCTGAGATGGCAGATTTTATTTTTATTAGAGCAGAATGTCTGTTAACACCTTTAGCTAGCCAGTTAGTTTGTAAATTATTTGGTTCCACACATTGCAGGTTTATTAACCATGCACAAATATGCGACATGACTAAGCATTTAGAAACTGAATAGCGGTCCTCTTAATGGAAGGTCATGTGTGTGTTCAGAATTTAAATATCACGGCTCTGACACACCATGCTGATGCTAAAGAGCTATTTCTGTGTCATGGTCTGCAACTACAAATTATTTAGTGTTGTGCTGGGAAACACCTACAAACCCAAATTGCATACTGTTTACTGCAGTAGTATGTCTGACTAGTGCTCCACCTACGAGTAACAGTGTAATGGCATGCAATTTTGAGTAGCCATTTAGTGTGGTAGGGCGGCAGTTAGGGACGTAGCCAAACAAACTATCTTTGCCACCATTTTTTGCCACGTAGTAGCTGTTTAAATGGTTTGCCCAAACTGCAGAATTGGCTTGTCTTAGTAAAGCAAACTTTAGGCACCAAACATGTCTTGGCTGATCAGATACACACAAGAAGAAAACTGTAATTTATTTTATTTTTGGATAAACTGTTTGATTAAAGAATTTTTTATTATTATATTATTCTCAGTTTATTTCCATTTCTGATGGGCTAAATGAGAGTCTTCTGAAATTTGACCAGTTCTTGCACGAGTGTTGGTCTTTGTTTTTAGCTTAACATAAACAGCGCCATGTGATCTTCCTTAATCAGAGCAGGTCAAGTGCACGAGTACTTTTCCGAGTGTGTTCTGTTTCCTCATAGTTGGAAAGGACATCAGATTTGACGCACAGTGTTGTTGGCTAAGATTTCACAAAACACCTGCTGCCTTTGTCTTGACCAGTTTTAGGACTTGAGCAGATTGTGTGTGTGTTTTTTATATACGTTATATCCTCTGATTTGCACAGTGGCCGCCTTTGTTTCTTTGTTGACCCGTATTTTGTTTTTGACTTTGTTTAGTTGTCATTAAGCTTCTTGTGCTTTTGTCTATGTTTGGAGCCTTTATTTAAGTGCTGTGGGTCGAGTGTATGGGACTGTTAAGTCCTTCTAAGAACAAGTAGCTCCTGCTATTATGTGCAGTGCTTCGACTCCACTATCCCCTCCAGCAGAGAACCGCTGATTGTCTGAGCAGTAACTTGAGAGCTGGGAACTGTGTAGTTCCTGAGAGGGCGCGTGTTTGCATGCACATGTGTTATGGTGTATGTGCAAAAATGTGTATGCATGTTAGGTTGTACGTGGGTATGCATGCGCTCCTGTGTTTGTGAGAAGCGCAGTACTGGCTTATGAGTAGGTTTGAAATGAATTCCCAGCCGCCAGCTTCGCCTATGTCCCACCTGCATGGTCCACAATGCCTCTTTGTTCCTGGCTCATGGCACTGTGGGATAGCTGTTATCCGAGAGGCGAGGGCTGGTCACCACCGACTTTTTCTTTCAGAGCAGAGATGGTAAACTCCTGCTATCTGGTTTCGTTGTGCTTGAGTTGGGCTCCAGGGAGTTCAGTTCTCTCGTCGTGGGAGTGTGAGTGCTACGTGCCTCTCGCTTGTTTGTTTGCACTCCAAGTACTGTAGTTACTTCTAGATGTACCAGAAGGTGTTTGGTACAGACTTTTGAATTCCTAATTCTCTGGACTTACTCGTAGTTTGTGTGATATTGGTGAAGCAAACTGTGTTTTCTTTCCTAAATTTTCTTTCCAAACTGCCAAAGAAATTTCTTCTAAGCATTTGGCTACAAGCATCCAATTGCAGCTTGAATCTGCATTTATTGGCCCTTTATTTTGAATTAAAGACTAGAAAAACATAGTTCCTCTTGAACTGTAAATGTTTTTGCAGTTGTCAGGACTTCAACACACTTCCTCTTCGATGCGTACTTTGCTTCAAACAAGGCTGGGTTCAGCAAAGGAAGTCTGGCTTTCCTGTTCCCTGGTTTGTTATTGTTACGCCACCCCTTATTGAGTAATCGAAAAGGGCCAAAAGGGTGCGCACCAACGATTCTGCTCTTAATTAAAGATGAAAGCTGACCACAGCTTCCCTTCCCCTATCCTGACCACCCTCCCACATGTGGGCATTTGGAGCCAAAGAGGTGGTAGGGTCCTTCTTTATCTCTGTGTTATGTTCACCCGGTCCTTCTCATTAAGCTGACATGGCAGGCTGGCCAGGGGATTTCCACCACCACATTATCAGATATAATTCATTTAATGAGACTTGGCCCCTGCAATTTCTAGCATGCATTTTTTTTAAAAATTTTTTATACATTTTATACACTTAGTTTAGTGTGCAATTGCTCAATGGGTTGTTCTTAAAAAAAGAAAAACATTAAAAGCCTGGGTCCTAATAATGGACTTTAAAACAATTGATGCACTTTTTTAAATCTGTGAAAGTGATACTGTCTGTTTTAGGACAAGTGTCAAGGGATGGCTAGCCAATGCTGCAGAAACACTAAGAGCACTGTCCCACAGGTCTGTTCTTACCCAGTTTGGGCAGGAAGAAAAAGCTATGCTGGCTCCAACACCTCAGTGTTTGACTGGCTAGAGACTTTAGGCTTTCTCAACCAGATTTTGTCTGTTGTCTTTTTAAAAGCACTTAGAGTGTTAGTTCCTAAAAAGAACTCTTTCACAAAGCAGTAAGTGTTATGGGCTCAGACTGCCGGGGCTCCTTATCATAACATCCTCTGCTACGAGGCAGGCTGTTTGTTCTGAAGCTCTCCGACTGCCGTTGTCTTTCACGGTGACAGAGAGAGAGAAAGAGAGGAGGCTCCATTTGCTCTGCTTACTCAGCTCTCTCGTGGACCTCACATGCTGTGGTGGCCTTCAGTATGGTTTGTCTGTTATGGACTGGAGAGTGGATATCCTGAGGCTGCTGGATTTCATTAACTTTAGACAGACCTAAAAGTTGGTTTGGACTTTTGGGGTTTTTGAAGGCTTGAATGCATGAAGCAATTTAGTAAGGGTAACATTGCTTTTTCTTTGTTTCTCTGGATTTAGCCGTGACATGGAG
The DNA here is from genome assembly GCA_022985145.1 of Pangasius djambal. Classification (NCBI taxonomy): domain Eukaryota; kingdom Metazoa; phylum Chordata; class Actinopteri; order Siluriformes; family Pangasiidae; genus Pangasius; species Pangasius djambal. Next base: position 15,627,278 of record CM040991.1, read on the forward strand.
AACAAAGAGACGCTGCGTGGGCTGCAAAAGATGGAGGATCGGCCGGAGGAGCGCATGATCCGAGAGAAGCTCAAGGCCACCTGCATGCCCACCTGGAAACATGAGTGGCTGGAGAGGAGGAACAAGAGAGGCCCAGTGGTCAGCCACTTTCCCTATTATATCGCTATGTCATGTCACGTTATTTCTCATCTTTAAACTGCCTGTATTATGATGGGACATTTCTTTTAAGTGTGTCTGTTGTAGTAATGGTATGTATCCTGCTCTTGTTCAGGTTGTGAAGCCCATTCCCCTACGGCCAGACAGCAGTGAAGCTGGACGGCTGGGGCTCGAGGCAGGCAGCGACAGCGCAAGTTCCTCTTCCTCTCAGAGCAGAGGCCGTCGCAGCCCCTCCCCTGGACCTTCCTCATCCTCCATCTCTTCTACTTCCTCATCTACCAAGACGGCTGGGAAACCAGAGTCCCCTGGCGTCCGCAGGAAGCGGGCATCCCCAGTTCCTGTAAGGCTTACTTCCACACTGTATACACAGGACTATTATGATTATGGTTGTTTTGTATTTATTCTTTTATTGCATTGTAATTCTTGTGTGACATGAGCTGATTTTTATAATGTATTTATTTATAATTTTGTAATTTTTTAAAATAATTTTATCATTTTTTTATGATAAAAATCTATATTGTATACAAGATCAGCTAATTGGCTTATAGTTACTTCCATAAACCACAATTTTTGTAAAGGAATCAAACAAACAAATGAATAATGGTCAGAGTGCGTTGCATTGTAGGGCTGGTTTCTAATGTGCACACCTGTGGCTTGTCCAGTTTCAGAGCGGCAGGGTAACACCTCCTCGACGAGCGCCATCACCTGACGGCTTCTCCCCTTACAGTCCTGAAGAGACCAATCGCAGGGTCAACAAGGTCATGAGGGCCCGTCTCTACCTACTTCAGCAAATTGGACCTAACTCCTTCTTGATTGGAGGAGACAGCCCGGATAATAAATACCGTGTGTTCATTGGACCTCAGGTAAGCATTGCCTTCTAGTCAGCCAATCTTGACAGAAGTTTTTTTGTTGATACAGAAGAAAATTAGCTGTTAAAGCATGTACTTTTAATTACTTAGATTAGATTAGATTAAAGCCTAAAAATGTAATCTAAATTTTCAATCTATAACGGACTCTCAAAAGCATAACTGTTGCCATTTGCTTATCAGACGTGCAGCTGTGGCCGAGGGGCCTTCTGCATCCATGTGCTTTTCGTCATGCTGAGAGTCTTCCAGCTGGAGTCATCTGACCCACTGCTTTGGAGAAAGACCCTTAAAAACTTTGAGGTAAAATGGAGGAGCACATTTCTGGAAAAAACAAATAAACCCCCGTCCACCAGTCAAACCCCCCCCCCCCCCCCCCCCCCCCCCCCCCCCCCCCCCCCCCCCCCCAAAAAAAAAAAAAAGGGAAAAAAAAAAAACATAAATCCAAATTTGGCTCACATCATGTTGTCCATGTGCAGGTGGAAAGCTTATTCCAGAAGTACCACAGTCGGCGGAGCTCGCGAATCAAAGCCCCGTCTCGCAGCACCATCCAGAAGTTCGTGTCGCGCATGTCCAACTCTCACACTACCTGCACCTCCAGCTCCTCTCCCTCCAGCAACGAGAGCAGGTCAGTACTGGTGGGACTGAAAGGTGCCAACAGGTGTTCACTGAGTTTCGCACATTTTTTATTTTTTATTTTTTGGTCTACAATCATGAAGAGCATAATAAGTACCGTGTATTTTGTGGTGTAAATATTTGAAATATGAGTAGAAACGTCAGCACTAGGTCACGTGTTCTTGCTGTGTTCTTTAGACATAATGGACTAGTAGAGTCTCTTGAGTATGCTCTCTATGTTAATGATCGGTACTGAGTTTATATCATTGTTCTTCATCGGTCTTAAAGGGTATGGGAAGAATTTCTACTTGGGGGGAAAAAAAGGGAAAACTCAGAGCTTTTATGTTTTGAGACAATAGACAGCCCTTGTAACTTGGTGAAACAACACTGTTCCAGTGAGATCCACACATTCATCAAGATAAGCATCTAGGCTAAATCACATCCACCATTGTGAGATCCGGATTTAAAATGGCAATTTCATGTAATAAATATCAGTCTAAGAAAAGGCCAGTGTGGTAAAGCACTGCTCATTGTGTGTGTGTCCCATCTGCAGTATGAAGGATGAGGAAGAGCAGATGTGTCCAATCTGTCTGCTGGACATGCTGGATGAGGAGAGTCTGACTGTGTGTGAGGAGGGCTGCAGGAATAAGCTGCACCACCACTGCATGTCCATTTGTGAGTACAAGTCTACACACACACATACACATACCTTTTTGTGACCTTTAAAAATATGAAGAAAACTAAAAATAGAAAGTTTAAAAGTTTAAAAAGAAAATTGTGGAAAATATTTTCCATGAGGGGGGAAAAAAGGACCTAACTCCAAGACTGCTGGATTATGTTCCTCTTTGCATATATTATTGCAATTAAAATGTATAAACAGTTATCAAAATGACAGTTATAGTCCGGGTTGTGTAAAATAATACCAGCAGTAACTGCTATATTTAAGAATGGCCTATTAAAGTAACTGCCTATTTGTAGCAGTGCACTGTTGATCCACTGACAGGCTCTCAGAAGTACTTATTAAGCTCATCTGTCACCTTTTGTTTTTCAGGGGCAGAAGAATGTCGAAGAAACCATGAACCCCTGATCTGCCCTCTGTGTAGGGCCAAGTGGAAGTCACATGATTTTTACAGGTGAGAAGACCCTTGAAATTTCAACTCTTTGTAGGAAACAGAGCCACACAGTGGTTTGATTTAAAGGGAGAGGTTTGAAAAATGTTTATCATGAGATACCATGAAATCCTATAAACCAAAACAGACGAGTGATGAAAAATTCTTCTAATATAGCCTCTTCGAAAGGAGTTACCAGGAATATGAGCTATTGTTCAGTTCTTGACATCGTCCCGGGCATCAGTGTTTCCAAGTCTGTACAGGAAGCACCTGCATGTGGCCGAGGTGAAAGGGCAGGGAAGCCTGTGGAGACGCTCTGAGATAAGACAATTAGATGAGGTGCAGGAAGTGAGGAAGGAGTGTCCACCGCGTTCAGTGGTGCAGCATGCAGCTAAGTTACACAGGAAGAAAATGTGAAGAGCATGTACAAAAACAAGCAGGCGGAAAGCTTTCATGGACCCCTTTCCTACTTTGGGTTGGAGCAGTATGCCAAGCCACTCACATCAGTCCTAATATGAACCATCAGCCCAGACCTCAGCAGGAGCTCAAGAATGCTACTGTCAACAGGCCCAAATTATACCTCTAGACCACTGGCGCTTACCCAGATCAGCCAGTGGGAAGCAGTGGCTCAGAAACCAGTAGCTATGTGAATGTGATTTTACACACACACACACACACGTACATATACATACATACATACATACATACATACACACACACACACACACACACACACACACACACATATATATATATATATAATGTATCTCCTATCAGTTTTGTAGCATTTGTCTGAATGTGAGCAGAGAGTAAAGCCCTATACACCTCAGAATTCATCTTGCTACTACAGTCACATCATCAGTAAACACTAGTGAGCCCGTTCCATTGGCAGCCATACATGCCCATGCCGTAACACCTCCTCCACCGTGTTTGACACATGATGTGGTATACTTCTGTTGATGTTGTGAAGGGGTTTTTCTTCACCAAGGAAAGAATTCTGCAATCATCCACTTTAGTTGTCTTCCATGGTCTTCCAGGTCTTTCGAGGTTGCTTAGCTCACCAGTGCTTTCTTTCTTTTTTAAGAATGTACTCAACTGTTGATTTGTCCACACCTAAGGTTTTTGCTAGCTTTCTTATAGATTTAAGTTGTTTTTTCAGCCTAATGATGGCCTCCTTCACTTGCACTGAGATCTCCTTGGACTTCATATTGGTAGCTCCAGTTGAACAGCTGCTAAATGCCAACTCAATACCTGATATCAACTCCAGACCTTTTATCTGCTTCATTTGTCTTGAAGTAACGAGGGAATGGACTGCACCTGGTCAAATAACTTCTTATCAGTCAATTGTCCAAATACCTTTGAGCCCCTGAAAATGGAAGTACTTTGTTGAAAATGACTGTAATTCCTAAATGGTAAATGCCATATTTTTGTGGAACCTCTTAACGTAATGCTGAAACTCTACACTTCGATCACATCTTAATTGTTTTATTTCAAATCCATTGTGGTGGTGTATAAAGGCAAAACCACAAAAAAATCTGTCATTGTCCAAATACTTCCGGACGTGTGTGTGTGTGTGTGTGTAAAATCTGTGTGTGTAAAATCACATTCACATAGCTACTGGTTTCTGAGTACTAAAAAGGATGTGATGGTAAATATTGTGTATGATGGATGATTTTGATGGGATTCATTATGCAGTCCCCTTTTAATAGCGACACGGTGGGACAGTGTTGTTGGTGAAATGTGTGTTGGGGCATCAACAGGTTGGAATTCTGTGTGTCAGATCTTCTCTCAGTGGTTAGGTGAGCTAGACAGTACGGCACCACCTGTGTTTTGTGTGTCTGCCCAGGGCTGAAATGCTAGCAGCTAGTCACGTCCCCCCCACCCAAAGACATGAATACAGCCCCGACGTGGGATCTTCTCCGCACAAAAAGCTGTGAAACCGTAGCCTGTTGTTTTTCTTCTGAAAACAGCAATTATTCTAATTTTACTGGATAAATGTTGTTTGTTTACAAGGCCAAATGTTTCTAATCTTGCATTTACCATGCTGTGTTTAAGCAAACTGAGCCACTGAGGCCTGTTTCAACTTTTATAGTTGAATAAGATCTTGATGACATTTACTGTACATAATGCAAATGGACAAATTTGCTAAGATATTCTTATGCTTTATCTTGGTGCAGTTTGAGAGAGTGTTTTCCAATCATTTTTTGTTTTTCCGTAAGTAGTTCTTATCATGTGCACCTATTTGCTTTAATTTAGCGCACTTTATTTTAAGGAATACCCTATCATTTTTTTCAGTCTCGTTGCTATCCATCACACCTTATTATTTGTGGTAATAGCACTTGCGCTATTACCACAAATAATAATTTTGAAACATTCTCTGTCAAAAGATTCTCAGGGCAGTTGTTCTTTTGTTTTCCAGTAAAGGGAAATGTGTGAAATTCTTGTCCATGTTAATTGCACATGTGCCACAGATGTAGGTATGGATAAGACTGAAACAACACTGGGATATTCTTCAACAAATCACTTTATTATAAAGATGTTGATATAGCATTTATGTATCATTCCTCTATTCAGTGTGTGTACATTTGTGTTCAGCCACGACCCAGCGTCTACAGTGGAAAGCTCCATAAGTCGCTCTCAGAGCCTGGTATCTTCATCCACCGCTTCATCATCCTCCCATGCTGAAGGCCAGAGGGCAGCTCATGAGGGAGACTTTTCTCTCCCCCACTATGGAGTGCAGCAAATCCCTCAGACTTATAAAGAATTGGCTGAGCCTTGGATCAAGGTGAGGTGCAGGAAGGTTTAGCCACATTTTGAGTCATGCAGAAACATTTCCACCATAACACCATAAAAGATTTCTCTAAATTTTCTGGATTCTTATGGTCATTAAGGACCAGTTGTTATAGGTGGATTTCACAACCAGCTAATTTCTGATCTAATTTCCTATTATTTATTGACAAGTAAATAATCTACTGTTAAATATTGTGTATTGACTGAGTAAAAATGTATTTATTTTTTGATAAATGTTGAGATAAGTTTCTTACCATTTACATGCATTAATTCTTATAAAACATTGACAATGATACGTTGGCTTTATTCCCCAAAATGGTAGTCAAATTCAAATAAATTTTGCCTTATATTAGAAATGGAAATTGTTGTTATTGTTGTTGCCGTCATTTCCATCATTATTGGTGTTCCCCGTCTCTCTTGTCAGGTGTTTGGTATTGAGCTGGTAGGCTGTCTGTTCTCCCGGAACTGGAACATCAGAGAGATGGCACTGCGGCGGCTGTCGCATGACGTGAGCGGCGCTCTGCTGCTGGCCAATGGAGAGCACTCGATGGCAAGCGCGGCAGCAGGGGCAGGGCCCGGTATTGGAGCATCAGGAAGTGAAATCTCAGGGGAAGTGGTGGTGGAATCATGCTGCAGTGTTCTCTCTATGGTGTGTGCAGACCCTGTCTACAAAGTCTACGTGGCTGCACTGGTAAGATTTCATAGGTTGTTTCACGTGTATTATTGTGCCTCCTGCTTCCATCCCAGTCAATAAACACAGAAATCTTACTGTATTTACGTCTGCTGCCACATTCAGTAGTCTGAAGAAATAAACACTCATATGTTTGAGCGCTAAGCAACAGGTCAGTAATTCAGACCAAAGGGCTAATCTGTCTCATTTATATCACGCTCACTCTCTGGAGAGCTTTCTTAGCTTTAAGTTTGCCACAAGCAGCTTCAGCACCCACTTGACAAATTTGAGATTGACTTGACTACTGCTCATCACATGCGTCAGGCATCTGTGTTTATCTCATGATCGGGTCACAAGTGTGGCAGCTTGTGTGCTCTTGTGACTGCAGAGACGCCAGGGCTTCTACCACACTTGCAGGAAATTACGCAATACCACTCTTGTATGTTATCTGATGTCTTCCTTAAATCATAATCTGATTAGGGACAATTAGAGAGAACTAGAGTAACACGTATAAAGACATGTGTGGGCTCAGAGTGAACCATGGTTACTTTGGCTGCTTTTTTGGCTCTAATTGACCCCCCCAGACTGAAGATGTGCTCATCTTTTTAAAGTCTTTCCATCATCGCTCTCCTAATACATCTTCCTGAGAATTATGGCTGTCTTTAATTCAAAGGTCGCTAGGACATCACATTTATTTACTCTTTCTAATGGTGACCCTATTTGAGAGATTCTTGTGTATAACATCTAGAATTTTTTTGTTTAACTCACATTCATTTGTGGCTATTTGAGCAGTGCCAAAGTTCAATATGACAACAGACCATGCTGGCTAGTTCTAAAGTTCACTTTAATCCAGGAAGTCTGCAAAACAGCAGGGAACTTCAGGCTGGGACTTAAAGTAAAGGTTTCTGTTTTTTCCCCCCACTCTTAACCTATTTCTGCTTCTTTTAAAGAACAATAGCTTTTGGTGACTGTTTTCATGGCATACTTCTCGGAGTTTGACATTTCCCTGAGGCTCTTTGCTCCAGCGTTTTATGAAAACAAGAAAAGTTCTGTCCTCTTGGGGGATTTCCAGAATGTTTAGCGTTGTTGGATTTTTGCTGTATTCTTCGAACAAAGAAAAAAAGGGGATGGCGTCCATGGACTAAAAATACCACGCACACTTTTGTTCAAGGCAAGGCCAGCAGTTGTATCAAAGCTTTAGATTTCGGCGAAGATTTTTTTGTAGTGATGTTTGTATTGAGCGAACACATCGCCGGATGAATTACTGCACTGGAAAGGACACGTAGGCCATTAAGTGTGTTTTTGAGTATCTGCTGACAGAGTTAAGAGTTCTTCTTTTGGCCCAGTGAGTGTTTGTGATTTTCTCCAGGTTTATATTCTGTCTTTTTTTTTTTTTTCTTTCTTTCTTTTTTTTTTTTTTAAGCCAGGGAAAGGTTTAGGCGGCCGTTTGTGGGTGTGTGTGTGTGTGTGTGTGTGTGTGTGTGTGTGTGTGTGTGTGTGTGTGTGTGTGTGTGTGTGTGTGTGTGTGTGTGGGGCTGGAGTGAGAAGGAGAGTCGATGCTGAGCTTATCAGTGCTGGGCACCACTCCAGCACAATGCGCTATCAGTCACCACTCCCCAGTCTTCTCTGGTAGTCAGGGTCAGGGTGGACTGTTTCTCACACACTTACACAAACACACATATGCTGAGCATACTACTCTGTGAACATGTCAAGTTCTTTGCTTCAGATCCTGGCATCCTTGTTCTCACAAGAATAGTCAGGCCATAATGTGCAAGGTCAAAAGTTCATGGCTCTCTTTTAAGCCCTGTGATACTGCATTACATACCTGCTGCTATGTAGAGATACTTACTCAGCTAGACATGTTTAATTGACTATTAACTACTCTGAGTTTAAAGCTACATGCTTGCACACATGTAATCTTGTTTATTAGTTTAACAAAAAGCCCGCGTTTGACGAGTGTAGTCTGGCATATGTCTAGACTGTCATATAGCCTGTGATGTTTTGATGCTTGGAATATTTGGAATTCTTATTTTGTGTATTTCTTGCCCAGAAAACCCTGCGGGCCATGCTCGTCTACACGCCATGCCACAGTCTGTCGGAGCGCAGTCGCCTGCAGCAGCTGCTCCGACCCGTGGTTGAGACCATCTTGGTTAAATGTGCCGATGCCAACAGGTGCTGCACATCCTCAAATCTGAAGTAGAGATTTCAGGGCTTTTTGGAGTTGAAAATACATTTACTGCCACCTAATGATGAGGCCTTGTAACAGCACTCAAAGTAGTTTAGAGATTCACTACCGTTCATTTAAAAGGGAAAATGCATACTAGATATTTAATGTTGTAAGTCTTCCCAGCTCTGAGTGCTGGAGCATGTTTAATGTAAGTGTGTGTGTGTGTGTGTGTGTGTGTGTGTGTGTGTGTGTGTGTGTGTGTGTGTGTGTGTTTACAGTCGCACCAGCCAGCTGTCTGTGTCCACTCTACTGGAGCTCTGTAAAGGCCAGGTTGGAGAGCTTGCTGTTGGTAGAGAGATTCTCAAAGCAGGTGTGAATTGCACTCATGTTCTCAAAACCAATAACAGAATTTCTTCTTTCTTTTTGTACTTGTAAGAGCATCCAGCAGTTCATCATATATGTGTCTGTCTGTGTGTATATTAGGCTCTATAGGTATAGGTGGAGTGGACTATGTGTTGAACTGTATCCTGGGTTCCCAGACAGAGGCGAATAATTGGCAGGCACTTCTAGGCCGCTTGTGCCTGATCGACAGGTTGCTGCTGGAGTTTCCAGCCGAGTTCTATCCCCATATAGTCACAGACTGTGGACATCCCCAGAATCAGGTGGAGAGGTACAGGAATGCTTCATCTAAACATCAATAACTAAAATACACACAGCCCACTAGTCTCCTGACTGATAAATCAGGATATATTGAAAATAGAGTAAAATGACTGAGGTCGATTTGAAATGTATTTTTTTTTTAAGTGCCCTGTCTCTCTTCTAGCTGTATTTATGGTTTTATGTTAAATCCAGGTACCAGAAACTGCTGCGTCTGCTGAGCTTTGCGCTGCAGTCCATCGATAACTCGCACTCCATGGTAGGGAAGCTGTCTCGCCGTGTGTTCCTGAGTGCTGCCCGCATGGTGGCCCGCGTGCCCCACGTCTTTGTGAAACTGCTGGATATGCTGAGTGTCACCAGCTCCACCCACTATGCCCGCATGCGCCGCCGCCTGCTGGCCATTGCAGAGGAGATGGACATCCTGGATGCCGTGCACCTTGGCCTTGAGGATGTGCAGGGCAGCGCTGGACCGCACTGTGACACCTTTCTGGATCCCGCAGCTCCTCACAACTCGCCCATTTCCACTGAGAGGAACTCACCCACGCACTGCCTGCAGGAAAAGCCATGCGGTAAAGTAGCTCGATGCGGAACGGTCAGTGCCAAAACCGTAGACGATATGTCAAACAGGTTGGCGTGTATCACCACTGGACCTGCTGACTCCCCAAAACCCCCAGTTCAACTGCGTGGCCCACACAGACCCCTGAGCCAGTGTCTTAATTCACATTCGCCCTCCTCCAGTCAGCCGCCTCCACTCCCCTCCCCTTCTACCTCTCAAGCCCGGCCACAAGGTTTTGTCCCTGGCAAGCTCACTAACTGCTCCCCTGGTGCCCAGCGTAAATTCCAGATTCCCAAGGGTGCTAGTGGAGGAGGGACCAGTAAAGACCCTGAAAAGCTGCCTTCTCCTGTGTTCTCCCAAGCTAGGCCTCTGCCTTCCAACCACATCCATCGTCCCAAACCCTCACGGCCCTCTCTCTCTCCTTCCACTTCTTCTGAGGCAGCTAAAGCTCAGTGCCTAGGTCCCAAGAGCAGTATGAAGCTCGATCTTCAGGACATTTCTCCAGGGGAGGGTGCAAGGTGCAGTGCCAGCTCTGTGTTTGTCCCTAGCGATGATGCAGTCTTCACGCCTGTGGACGATAAGTTCCACGGCCTGGACGCTTCGGCAGAGCTCAACTCCAGCATGGAGGATCTTCTGGACGCGTCCATGCAAGTGGCAGACAGCACAGTGACGTTCCAGTCAGAAGTGGCGGTGTTGTCACCAGAGCAGGCTGGTTCAGATGATGCATACAGCCAGGATGTGACACAGAACCAGAAGTGCAAGGAGAAAATGGAGGCCGAAGAAGAGGAGGCGCTAGCCGTCATCATGGCAATGTCAGCGTCCCAAGATGCCCTACCCATCATCCCGCAGTTGCAGGTGGAGAAAGAGGAGGATGTCATCATCATACAGGTGGATGTGAGTGTAGATGATGCTGTTTTCAATTTTTATTGTAGCAGTTTTCCTCCTTGGTCAACACCTGAAATACTGTTTGTTTTCTTATTTACTGCAGCTGACATTCAGATGTTTTAGTAAACCAACATTAACCACACTGTAACTTTTCCTGTCCATGCTCAGACACCAGAGACACTGCCTGGTCATACCAAAGCAAAACAGCCCTACCGTGAGGGTGCAGAGTGGCTGAAGGGCCAGCAGATCGGCCTGGGAGCATTCTCCTCCTGCTACCAAGCCCAGGACGTCGGCACTGGAACACTGATGGCTGTCAAACAGGTGCGTGTATGTGAGTTAGTCTGCAGGAAAGTCTAGTTTATACCTCTGCATCTGCTTATTTGTGAGTAGGTGGTCACATAGTTGGCTGCTATAACTTGAACGTGTCCACTGTGGGGCAGTGTGAATGCAGAAACACTGAGGTTCGCGGCTAACTTCGGGGTTCTAAAACACTGATACCGTGCTATTAGATATTAAAGTTGACCAGAAGGAGGACAGTCTGGGATTGTTCATTTATGTGTAAGCATACATTTTGTGCCCAGCCTGACAAGCATAGCTCTCTTGTCTCTCTCTCTCTCTCTCTCTTTCTCTTTCCCCGTCTTATCTTGCTGCATATCAGCACTTTCCGGATGCTTTGTGCCCATTATAGTGCTGTTTTGGAGCGATGCCAGGTTTACATACTTATTAAAGAATTATATTGACTCTGGAAGGGGTCACGTCTTGTCACAGTGTTTCTGAGTAAGCAAAAGGGCACACCCCCAGCCTTGACCAATCACTGTTCACCTGAAGGCGGGTTACACAACGCGTTTAGGTTTTTTGTGGAGTGTGTGTCTGTGTGCCGCTTTAACCCAAAATCCCCCCTCTCTCAATGCAGAAGTATAAAGCAGCGTTAAGTATATTCATGTGTTTCTTGTTTGTCATCATTTGTTCTGCATAGTTAAGGTATAGGCTAAGACTGTCGCTGCCATGAAAAGGTTAATAACTTATAATGTGTTTTTCACGGATGGGTCTTAATCTTTTTATTTCGAATATTTTAGCCACAAATATTTCACTAGCATAATTATTATTATTCTAAATACTTTCTATGATATAATTATGCATCATATTATGTTCATATATGTGGGTTTACATTACAGCTTGCTACATACATTAGATCTGTCAGTGAGTAAGGCCAAGTTTGCTACTTAACACAGTTCACACAAAAAATACCCATCAGCATAAATGACCAAAGGAAAAGGATCTTGCATCTTACAAGAAAGCACAGTAGTCTGCATTGATGGCACACTTTATACAAGAAGATTGTTAATGAATGTAGGAGAATTATTTGATCTCGCTGTTTGCAACTGTAATTAATTTAAGAGTATGCCTAAAAAAACACAGTTTGTACTTTTTCTTTTTTTTTTTTAACCAAGTGTAGAAATGCCGAATTGCTATAAAAAGTATAAAAGCGATACTGGCAAGACTTTATGTATATTAATGAGGGAATCTAGTTATTGAACTGAAAGAAAACTATTTATTTTCACATTACAAAAACACTTTTGCCATGTCTCCAAGGTCAGTACTCCATGTCTCTGAAATACAGTATCACACTAAACCCTTACATGTGTCATCCACTGCTATTGAGCCTACACGGATCATGTTACAAGCACATGAGATGGTTATGTCAAAGCAGTCTGCCAGTAAGAGGGTTATTTGGCAAATCCTAGCATGATTCAGATCAGCGATAGATGTGTTGCCAGGCAGAAGCTAGATGTAGACTGGGGTTGGTCAGACTGTAGTGCTCCACAGTATGGTTTGCTGCTCTTACAGCCCACATTCAACTCATTAGTTAAAGGTGCAGTTTGAAATTGTAAAGGTAGAGATGACTCTGCTCTGTTCCTAAAAGGCAACTCACAAGTCAGATGTGGTTTCAGAAGTTAGTGGGGTCGATTGGGAGAACATCTCATTGTAACTACAATTTGTACCCAGAAAATAGTCAGAAGATTTTTGTTAAGCAGAAGATAGTCTCCTTCCTGACTCCTTTATGTGGTGCCTTTATAGGTGACCTATGTGAGGAATACATCCTCTGAGCAAGAGGAGGTGGTGGAGGCGCTGCGGGAGGAGATTCGGATGATGAGCCACCTGAATCACCCCAATATCATCCGCATGCTGGGCGCGACCTGTGAGAAGAACAACTACAACCTGTTTGTGGAGTGGATGGCAGGTAGGATCTGGGGTAGAAGGAATTGCCATGGTAGATTCCCATAACAGTCCAACACATTTTGATTAGGTTGGAGGCTGTTCTCTTGTATCCTCTGTCAATCAGACAGACCTTTAGGTTCTTTGATGAAGTTGATGAAGCTGTGATGAACTGCATTCCTCTCTCTGTTTCGTTCCAGGTGGCTCTGTGTCTCATCTGCTGAACAAGTATGGTGCCTTTAAGGAAGGTGTGGTAATCAACTACACAGAGCAGCTGCTCCGAGGTCTTGCCTACCTCCATGAGAATCAGATCATCCACCGTGATATCAAAGGTGAGCTGCGCACAACCATAACTGCTCTCAGGAAAGGGATGATGACTTTCACGACCTGTCAGTAATTAGCTGACAAGCTCATAGCATGCTGCTGTGGTTGGTCTGTAGCTTACAAGAAGGTGAAACAACTTTCTCTTAGGCTAGCATGTCAACTGGGAAAATGTTAACAATTTCACACCAGCTATTCCAGCAAGCTTATATGTCATACAAATGTGGACAAGTACTGTTAGCTTCCTTTCAGATCTTTCTGCCCTTGGCCATGTTTGTTTTTTGAATTTGTTCAGCTGCTGTCATCACAGCGAAACGCAATCAAAACGTGACATGCAGAAAATTTACCAGACTGAAAAGCAAAACTTGCATTGCCTTGCTCTTATATTGCTTGACCTATTTAATGCAGGGGATTGCTTTGTTAAAAATTAAATACTGATTTGTGTGAGAAGTAAATGTAATTTCTCACTGCATTGCATTTCACTTTCATCAGTGTGTTGCAGTAGTGCTACACTAAAATGCAACCACTGTACAAAAGCATCGTAATCAGAGATGTGGCTGTAATCAGAGAGGGGCCTGAACGCTTGATTTTCTTATAGTACTTGCTAAATATGGCATATATATTATATACTGTGAACTATTTAGTATGAAATTTCTTTTAATAATTTCTGTGAAATGATTTTTATAGAACATTAATGTTGCTCTAAATGGAAAAGGTCCCTGTGCAGTACCTCTTATTGACCCGTGACAGAACAGTTTTAACAGGAGCAATCATCCATTTTAAAACCTAAAATGTCAGGTCTGAAATTCTGCATCCATGATGTAGTGCTGGTTCTGCAATATCTAAGCCACAGTGGCCTCTGGTGGCTTCTACACTATCCCTGCATAGAGCAGGCTCTGACTGCACATTGCACAGTTTATTTCTGTACCCTTTTTGTACATCATCCTGGTATTAATAGTAAAGTATATCTCATTGAATTTGCTGTTACTTGCACTAACCTGCTTGCAATATGCCATTTGATACACGCATATATATCATTTAACTACTTTTCCTACCCTTAAGTTTCTCGTAGTAATAAATTACATTATACTATATAAAAATATTCTAGCAATGTCACATCCTGCAAAATATTGCTATTATTTATTTCCGATTGTTTCTCTTTTTGTCTTGCAAAGGTGCCAACCTGCTGATTGACAGCACAGGCCAGAGGCTGCGGATAGCCGACTTTGGCGCAGCGGCGAGGCTGGCCTCCAAGGGCACGGGCGCAGGAGAGTTTCAGGGCCAGCTCCTGGGCACCATCGCCTTCATGGCCCCTGAAGTAAGACTGAACAGATAATTAACACACTCGCACAAACCACCAGCATGTTTCACTGATGCCGAAAACTTGGGCATTATGTTTTTCAAAAATGAATTATGAAATGTCTAAATACATGATTATTATATGAAGGGAATGCCCACAGAGAGACACAAGTTGTCTTGCCTTTTTAACTTTGGCCATTTAAAGGGCCAGACAAAACTGCAGCCAAGTCCACTGAGCACTCTGTGTGACAATCAGATTCACGTGGCCCTCTGGAGAATCTGGCCAAAGTGGATTTCTCACTAACTCCAAGTGAAAGAAAATTGTAATCCTTTAGAGGCGGCCACAGTGGCCTGTGTGTTAAGGTTTTGTTCTCATTGTGGATGCAGACTTTGTTTAATTAGGAGGCAGTTCAGTAAGACTTGCCCATCCTTGGCAGTAAGCTTCATTACTAAAGCCTCTTAGACGATCCCCCCCCCCCCACAAAAAAAAAAAAAAAACTCCATCTATTCTTTTCCTGGCACAGACTAAATATACAGCAAAGTCTTCAATATTTCATCTCACAGTTCTTGAAGAGGATGAATGTAAGGAGGTGGCAAAAACTACCATGACAGTGGGAGTTTTGTAGCTACGATTTTGCATTAACATACACTTTTGTATATTGGGGCTTAGCAGTACCTGAAACTGATACCACAGTAAGTCAGATTTCATCCTAAAATAGGCTGTACTTCAGTAACCTGAGCTCCAGGCAAAAATATAAATGATGGTGTCCTGAGTTACTTTGTTTTAATAAAGTCTTATTTTGCTGTGTCTGCACTTTTAGAAATAGTTCCAGCAAAATGAGTCAATAACTCCTGAAACTGGAGTGATTCTGGTGAAAGAAATCACTACTGTCTATATGTTTGTCTGGCACTGTAGATAGTTAGATGTTTGAGGGCGAAATACCACTTTAATGACACTGCCTGAATCCAGTTATACGTAGAAGGCTTTGAGGAGGCCCAAACAGTGAAAACCATTAACCAGTGTAACCATTACAACATGGCTCTACAGAAAAATGCCCATGTAGCAACTTAAAGGAGCAGTTTATATAGTTTTTAGAGCCGTTTGCTACATGCAAGGCAATTGCAGTGAAAACACTTGACCGGCTTTCTCTTTCCAAAAACAACCCCACGTGCTATGTTGAAATTACATAAGCCTTGTGGATTGCATTTTTGGGAAAAAGGCTCGGTTTAGACTTGGAGTGAAACTAGCCAGATCCATTGCATGACGATAATGCAAATTCTAGTTTTAGTTATAGGTGTGGGAGCACTTTTTAAACCAGACGCTGACTTTTCTGTATGGTGTTCTGTGCTGCTACAGGTGCTGAGGGGGCAGCAGTATGGCCGTAGCTGTGACGTGTGGAGTGTGGGCTGTGCCATCATTGAGATGTCCTGTGCCAAGCCACCATGGAACGCGGAGAAACACTCTAATCACCTGGCACTCATATTCAAGGTGAGGATTACAGCGAAGACTAAGTGATGGGCTTCTATGTATGTTTTCAGTTTTTTGAACCACTGATTCAAAAATTTGAAGATGAGGGCAGCTGTGTGTGTGTGTGTGTGTGTGTGTGTGTGTGTGTGTGTGTGTGTGTGTGTGTAGCTTTTCAGTTTTTACTTAATGATATAAAAACTGACCTGTCGAGCAAAGTGTAAAGAAGGAATTGTAGTGTAAAGCTGAAAGGCTGGTGGTATAGTCTTACTTCATCCTTCCATTAGTTCCATTAGTTTTTAAAGAGGGAGTTTAGGGTAAGCAGAGGTTACTAAATAGGAAATAAGACACCAAGTATGTCTTGGCTGGTCAACAACATTTGGGGTAAGGAGAAAATTGTGTAATTGTGATTTTTAGCCAAACTGTGACTTAAGTAAGTGAAGTAAGGTTCATAAAATGAAAATGGTTTTTTGTAATACTTGGTGAGAGACTTTTTGGAGTCTGTCAGTAAAACTGCTCAGAAGAGAAACTCTGGCCTCTGTGACACTGCAGATTCTGTTAACAGAAGTTTAAAAAAAAAAAAAAAAAAAAAGGCAAATAATATCCAATCAGGACAAGGAGGTGTGTCTACTTGCCTCTTAGTTATGTTGTACTAGTATTCATTTATGATGGAAATTCCTGCTCAGTACATTTGGCTCAGCTGACCAGTAAGAGCTGTCTCTTCCATCTCCCAAACTGCACATTTTTTTTCTAAAGAGCCACACACATCTCACCATTCACGCCATCGAACAGCTCTGATGTTGAATTGAGATTTCCATCGATGCGAATTACACTGCAGTAGTAATGCCGTTGGCTGCAGCTACAATAAAAAAGTGAAAAAGGAGCAAACGACTCACGTGTGAGTCGACTCTCCATATTCACCTAAAAGAGCTGATTCGTTCGTGAACGACACATCACTGGTGTTCATGCGTTTTAGCCTAGGCCTGGGATGTTCTTCAGTTTAAAATCAGATTTATTCAGCTTTTGATAAAGTCTTCTTGGCTGTGTATTTTTGCAGCATCATATTTATTAAGGGCTGTGATCTCTGTTCCCACCCTCAGATTGCCAGTGCTACCACAGCACCCACCATCCCTCCGCAACTTTCTCCAGGCCTGAGAGACGTCACACTGCGCTGTCTGGAGCTGCAGCCTGCCGACCGGCCGCCCTCACGCGAGCTCCTCAAACACCCTATCTTCCGCCATAACTGGTAACACTGAGCGTCCAGGAACTACTGAAGGGCCTGTCCGGGCTGCCTCCTTACTGCTGTCATCCCCTCCACACTAGCACTAGCACTAGCTCAGCGCCCACACACACACACACACACACACACACACACACACACACACACACACACACAGGGCCCTTTACTGCTGTAGCCTCAGCACATAATGCAAAAGCAGCCCATCGAGTGCCTTTACAAAAGTGTCATGTCTCTTCACTGCATTCTGTTTCTGTGTTAAACCAAGTCTCTGCTCCTTCCTGCACTGTTTGTTGCCATTTCAATCACAGGAAGGTGCTCAAAAGCTTTTAAAATTAATTCTCTGTAACTGGAGCAAGATTTTTATTTTTTTTATTTTATTTTTTTTCCCCTTTCATTTTTTTAAAGTAAAGGTGTAATAAACTTGTTTTAACTGGTGGACTTTATTTTTTAAATCTGTTGCATTTAACCATTACTTCATATTTGTGCATTTTACTGTTGGGCCATCGTGTTTTACTTTTGTGACATGTAAAAACACCACGAACGGGTTTCAGGGAAAGGTGATGCTAAACAGAAACTTGGCTATTTTAGCTAGCGTAAAGCTCAATGTGAATGCGTATAACACCGGTATCTGTCTAAATGTATCGTTTCTTTTTTTTTTTTTTTTTAAATCTCAACGGAAATCCCGTGTAAAAGTATATGATTTTATATGTCTCAAGGGCGGATTATAAGGATACATTTATTAGCTTTCTAGGTTTAACTGAGCTTTTGATATTGAGACCAGCAAATTGTTTTGAACCTCCTCACTGAACTTATAACTTGTGATGTTAAAAAAAAAAACATCAATTTGTGGTTCACTTTCCTTGGGGTTCTGCGATAGCATGTTAACGTGTACATGAGCCTTCATTGTAAACGGTGTCATTTTGTTCAGAAGCCTTTTTTTCTCAACTGCATTCTTGGTGCTGTTCAATCTGATGCAATTAATCAATGTTGTTGATTTGATCTTGTCCTTGAAAATATCCAGTGCATGTTTTAAGTGATGGTTGTCCAGCCGAGCATTTCTGATTGACCTCAGGCTGAACATAAGCGCTGTTAGCTGTTTCTGGTGGAGGGATATTACTGAGCTTGCGTCTTTCTTTCTCATCGATGTTCTTTTTCGAAAAAAACGAGTCATCTTTTTGATTAGAAACACTGAACATGTTTTTAAATCATGTTAATTGTATGATTTGTAACTCTTCAAGTGTTGATGGTGTTCTTGTAACCTGTTAAACGATGATGAGGCTCAGTTTTGAGAATCCAAAATTTTTTTTTTTGTTTGTTTTTTTTTTTTTTTATTTCAGCTCCCCTAATCAGATGAAGGGGTGTCAAAAATTTGCGACAATTTTTAAAGAGAGAATTTTTAAAATAAAAAAGAAAATAAAAAAATAAAAAGAAAGAAAACTTTATTTAATGCATGTTTTGTGTGGGATACAAGCTGATCAGGCTTGAAGAGTTAAGATGTAAATATATGTGAAATTTTTGGTAGCTAAAATTATTTTACTTGACTCCTGTATTTTTATACCACACTTTTTTTTCCATAAATACATATTTTTGTTCCTCCTTTGGGTTTATTTTAACTTTATCTTTCTTTTTAATGTCTTTATGAAGAGCTTTAAAATTATGCACTCTGTCTTTTATATACTGGAAAAAAGATCAGATTCATTCAGATTCATAAAAGCTAATCAGTATTACTGAAATATGTCATACCTGTAATTCAGTACTTCAACTGTTTATTGATTTTCTTTCTTCTCTTGCTGTTATGTATTTTATTTTACACCGATATGTTGTACTTTTGCCCTTTTTATGGATCAGAGCTGGACTGAAATTGTGAAATAATGCTGTTTCTTGTCACTTGGTACTTTTTCCTTTTCTTGTTTTTTCTTCTTCCTTCTTTTTCTTCTTCTTTTTTTTTTTTTGTTTTTGTTTTTGTTTTTTGTTTCAAGTCTATTGCTGTTTTCTTCCAGTCTCTACTACCTCAGGTGTCCTATAGAGTTTCCTCTACCAAAGTTCACTTTCTCAATATATATATATATATAATTTTTTATATATATATATATAAATATATATTCTCTTGACTGTTGTTTGTTTGTTATTTTAATCTCTATTTTTCAGATTTCCAGGGCTTAGGGGCTAATTTTATATTAGCACCATTTTTATTGTGCAAATAAACTCATGAAACCTCTGGGTTAAGGAAACAGAACAATTGGCTTAAGCTATATTCTTTCATTTTAAGCATATTGAGATGTTTAATTAAAGTTTTTATCCCATTGGAAACCTTTTATAACAAAATTGACTTATTTTGGTGTTTGTCTTTAGCAAATAAAAATGGGAAATTGGTCTTATTTTTTGTACATGCAGCTTTCTTTCACTGTGTTGTTCTTTGAACTTTTGCCTGAATGTTGTACATTTCTACAAGAGAAAATGTGAAAATGGATTCTAAGGATTAAAGGAAATCTAGGCTTGACAAATTTGTTTAACATTTAAAACAACAGTATGCTTTTATTTTTATAAAGGCTCCTAAAATTATTTCAGGGTACATGGGTGATCACCTCAAGGTGATCAGATCTTTTTACACCTTTTAGTTGGATTGTCAGGGTCCATTCACCAGGGAAAAGTATACAAAACACTTAATAGTGGCCTTTAAAACTTAGGGTATATAACAGTGCCTTCCAGAATTATTGGGTGCCAATAATTTCTTTAATCATTCGAAACTTCTACACAACTGAAGGAACTATTTTTCTTTATTCTAACAAAATCATTAGGACAATGTCTACTCAATAGAACAACTTTTTAAAGTGAACGTTCTCTCTCGTATATGTGCCAAAATTATTGACACCCCCAAGGAGTATTTTAAATAGATGCAAACGAATTGTCTTTTCATTTGCCCTCTGTCCCTATACACTGTTGTTGCTTTTAACCACTTCCTTTTCCCTGGGTTATAAATACAAGGTTGCATATATGTGAAATCCCTTTTTTTATTCATTCCATGGTGGAAAAACCCAAAGAACTTCCATCACAAAAGATTATGACCTGTACAAATCATATAATGGATTTTGAAAAATGCATAAACAGTTAAAAATATTAAGTGCAATTAATTTTAATAAATTTTTAGGTTTTGCTTGAAACCATTGGAAATTTGCCATCTCATTCGCCAGATCTGAACCCTGCTGAAGACCAGTGGTCTGAGTTGAAGAGGGAAGTCCATGTGCACAAATCTAAGAATATAAATGATCTTACGGTGTTCTACATGGAGGAGTGAAACAAAGTCCTCTACAGGTGTCTCCAAGCTGTTTAGACATTACAGAAAGAGACTCGGTGCTGTTGTTCTCTAAAGGGCAAGCATTGCAAAATATTAATTGTAAGGCTGATGATCATTTAGAAACCAGAATTTAAAAAAAAAAAAAAAAAACTTAAAAACTGCTTAAAACATTAGTGTTAAAAAAAATAAACTATGGTGCATTACATCAGTATTCATCCTCTTTGAACTTTTCCACATCGTGTAGTGTTAATTGGGATTATATGTCATGAATCCGGGAAGTCCATTCATCTTAGTTTGTGGCTTGTGATGGCAAATGGTTGCACCAAAACTAATAGCAACAGGGGTGAATACTTGTATAATCCCATATTGTTAATCCCCACCCCACCCACACAAACACATACACACGCACACACTCCCATTTCAGTGTTAGGAGGTATTTTGTGTAGTTTAATGACTTACAATCCCAGTTGCATCCATTTCATTTGCATATTGTATTGCATGAGTTATTGTTTATATATATATATATATATATATATAGCTCATTTTCAGGTCAAGATGTGTGAGTATATCTTTATATAGTTTGTATCTTAGGAAACAAAACTTTATTCAGGGAAGTACAACATGTTCTTTCAAGGTTGTTTTTTTTTTTTTTAGATAGGCTGTGTGTATTCTACAGACTGTTAACTTGACTGAGAATGTTTCACTTCATACATCATTACTTTATTTACTAAAATATAAGTGCTTTCTCATATTTTGCAAAGCTCTATTAGTCATGCTTATAAAAGTTTCCTAGCGAAACACCACCTTCTTCTGAAACTGCATCACAGTCGCCGTGTGTTTCTCATGCTCAAGGTAGGACGTATTTGAATATCCAGCCACAGCGTGTTGTAAACTGGCTCGCGGATTGGCGCGCGCACGTGGGACGGACGGAAAGACGCGCGCTGATTGGTCGGCGCTCTCTCACCATACACCGTCATTCACTCACACCATTGAGCCACTCACAGCGCGGCTGGTCTGCGCGCGCCCTGATTGGTGGGTCATTAAAAAAGGGGCGGGCGATAAACCTTCAGAACTTTGGTTCTCTGTCCTGATTGGGCGCCTAAAACTCGTCCAAAACTGAATAGCGCTCGCGCAGGTAATGACCTCTTACTGTATATAAATAAATCAGAATCAGTCTCTGAATCAGCATCTGTGTGCACGTACATCGACATTAACAACTGTGCCTGTAGGTTCAGCCTGTTTCTTGAAGAACTGAATACTTGTATAGGTAAGTATTATTTTTTTCCCTGTTTGTATATAAACACCTGTTTGCTTAATGCTATGAATAATGAAAATATAAAAAGGTGAACTGTTTTAAACTTAATACTCTGAACAACTAGGAGAATAAAATAAAAATTAAATCCTAACTACTGTTATGAATAACTAAGGAAAAAAAAAAACAGGTGAACTCCATTAAACCTATCTAATGCTTAATGCTATGAATGATGAGGGGGAAAAACAAACAAACAGAAAAACCAATCCCACAAGTGAACTGCACTATACCCATGTAATGCTATGAATAACAAGTGTTCATAACTTCTTCAATAAAACACCTGTATGAAGGATTTACATTAAAAATAGACATCCTGTCTAACAGCTGCAGTTGAAATAGAATTGCAACAATTGAATTATTATTTGTTACTATTGTTATTATTTATTAATAATTATTGTTGCTATTGTAACCTTATTTATTATTCAATTATTATACAATATTGCTAAAGTGGGACACTTAAAAAATATTGCTTTTTCTGTCTTTTTTTTTTTTTTTAACCTTCATCCCAATACTCATATACTATAACAGGACAGCTTTATAAAAGATCTCAAGAAATACCAAACACAGGTAGATTAGTGCGTCTTAGAGCCCCTGCTTATCGCACCCTGTACATTTTCATGTAATATTTGTTAAAGCGAGTGGCACAGTGGTGATTAGACAGTCGCATTACCGCTGTAACATTAACAGGTTTCATTATTAACAATAAGTGTGGATAAACTGAATAAACTAATTAATAATTAATCAGGGGTCTATCTGAAATACACTGTTACCATAGCACGCTCGAGCGCGTCTCTGACTGTTAAACCGGAAGTCGGTACGTCCGCTATTGTTGTCCGGCTGCACGATCACATGAGAGAACTGACCTTATGATCTCCGGGAAGGGGCAGAAACTCCTCTCTTTCTGACACTGAAATTTTTTTGTGTGTGTGTTTTATGTTTGTAAGGTAAGAAGATATACTGTTATCTAAACTTTTTTCTGAGAAAACTGACTGTCTGGATTAGAAGTGAATTTGTGAATCGTGAGGCTTTAGTTTCCGGCTAGTTTAGCTGTGTTAGCTATGATAGCTAGCTGTCGTCACACCTCATCATAACACTAGCGGTGTTTTGGGCGGACTAGCTAGCTAACTATTGACCTGTGTGTTACTTTACTAGTAATATTTAATGTCATGAACTAATTTTGTTTTTTTTTCTTCTAATAAGTAATTTTAGGTATATAAGTCCTGAAACGTCCTACTGGCTGTGTGTAGTCGAGTTTGAGTATTTATCTGGGTAGGTTAGCGTGTAAGCCTGTTACAGGAGCAGATGTTGACTTAGCCTGCTGACTGCTCAGGTCACATCACTCACTCTGCCTGCTGGTCACTCTCACCCCCTGTCACCGACACACTATTTCGTTGTTTTATAGGTTGAACTGCTGCTGGTCCGAAGTTTCTGTAAGTTTTTTTTTAAATGTAAAAATGTATCTTGCAGTTGTTTGTTTCGGGGCGTTTTAAAGGTTGGCTTGTTAGACAGTAGCTAATGAGAATGACTGACTGAAAGACTTTTGGAAAGCTCTGCTACGGTTTGATGATCTAACACAATGATCTAGCTCCGAGGAAAGCTGATTGAACTAATCAGCTAATGATCAGCCCTTCCTGAAGTGAGTTAGAGAAGGGAGAACTCTAACGTGTGCAGAACAGGGGCTACAGAACAGGCCTTTATTTTGCTCTACACAGTATATTGCTAGTTGTTCTTTCTTCATATGTAGGCTTAGCTAAAAGCCTGGAGCATAACTAACTTGTTATTCATTTCTCATGTCTGTGGTCCAAGTCACTGACTAAATTCCTATTAGATTTCTGCTCACTATGTTGGAAATGAAACAGTGTAGTGTGCAGTATAGTCAATAGGAGAGCCATTTTTGGGATTGTTTTGGACAGCCTGATGTGACAGATAACTAGGTAAAAGGTCATGGGATAGCAGCTTTTTGACCTTTACCACATTAAACCTTTAATCTTATTACAGCAGACTTGTAGGTATTGCGAGGGTGTGCACATGTTACAGGACGTGCTTACAGATATTCTGATAAAAGAATTTTTTATTGTCAGCAATTTTTATTTTGTTATTTCTGTGCAGGCATAATCAGTTGAGTAGTACACTTTTCTTTTCCAGCCCAATCACAATGCCTGGTTCTCTCCCTGTGAGCTATTTGGCCACTTGGCCCAAAGATGTGGGCATCATTGCTATGGAGGTTTACATTCCCTCTCAGTATGTAGACCAGGCCGAACTGGAGGAGTTTGACGGCGTAGGAGCAGGGAAGTACACCATCGGTCTTGGGCAAGCGCGAATGGGTTTCTGCTCAGACCGGGAGGACATTAACTCGCTGTGTCTGACCGTGGTGCAGCGGCTTATGGAGAGAAACTGCTTGTCATACGACAGCGTGGGAAGACTTGAGGTGGGCACAGAGACCATCATCGACAAGTCAAAGTCAGTGAAGACGGTATTAATGCAGCTGTTTGAGGAATCAGGAAATACAGACGTAGAGGGAATCGACACGACTAATGCATGCTACGGGGGCACCGCTGCTCTTTTCAATGCTGTCAACTGGGTGGAGTCCAGCTCCTGGGATGGTAAACTTTGCTTAGTCGTATATTCCGGCTGTGATTTATTTATAAATGCACTGCTGAGAGCTTTGATGACATTGATTAATTATAAAAGTGGTACTGTTTTTATAATTTTGCCTTTTCTTAGATTTTCCAAGGATTAAGTGCATCATGCTGAAGTCATTTTACTTTAATATTAGCGTTTATCCCTCTTGATATTTGAATTTGATTTGTATTTATTATTTCCTGCTGCAGGTCGCTATGCTCTGGTTGTGACTGGAGATATCGCGGTGTACGCCACAGGCAGTGCCAGGCCTACAGGAGGCGCTGGAGCAGTGGCCATGTTGGTAGGGCCCAACGCACCTCTGGCATTTGATAGAGGTATGTGGCCTAAAAAAAAATTACAGCTGTCATAACCTTTGATGCACTTACACCACTGCTCTTGTTTTGGAAGATAGCTAAGGTCAAAGTCAGCATATTGCTGCGATTTACTACTGTTTCTAAACACTGGTAACATGCCTTTAAGGCCATACAGAATTTAATAGGATTTTCTTTAAATGTAAGGAAACTAAAGTAGTATATCTGGGGATACAAAGCAATTTGGACTGAATGATTATTGCATTTTTTTTATTCCTGTAAAATAGCATCAAATTTGTTGGACACTGAATAGTTTAAACTGACTGACTGTTGCACAGATCCTCTTAGAGCAACACAATTGAAATTTACATCATTTTCCCCTTCACCCCAAATGTAGTCAATGAGTCCACACTTGTTCAAAGTCCAAAGTTTGTTTTTTCCTGGAACTACAAGGCTGATGCAGCTAACACATACAGTTTAGCATCATGGAAACTACTTGTTTAAATCATCACACTCTCAACTCAGACCCTGTAGAATTGATCAGTGTCAAACTAGAGGTGTGACTCAGGACTGGGATCCCAACAAAAAGAAAACAATAGAAGCAGTTATCTTAAAGCCCTAAATATTTTCCCCCCCCGTATATAGTCTGGCAACACTCAACTCCATTTTTGCTTTTGGATAGGAAGTGCAAGTCTGGATTTGGATGACAATAAAGCTCCAATTTGATTTGAAAATAAGTATCAATTATTAATACTTAGAATTAAGTTTTATCATGCCATTTTAGTTTTGGCATTACTGAACCAAATGGTGTGTGATGGTTTAAACACAAAGTCTGCATGATACTAAAGTGGCTATTAGAAACTTCCAGTCCAAACAGTGGTTCATAATGTTTTTTTTTTTATTTTTTCTCTCTTCCCCTGCAGGTCTACGAGGGACCCATATGCAACATGCGTATGATTTTTATAAGCCTGATATGGTGTCAGAGTATCCTGTAGTGGATGGCAAGCTCTCCATCCAGTGCTACCTCAGTGCATTGGACAGATGTTACTCCGTCTACCGCAATAAAATTCAAGCCCAATGGCAAAAAGGTGTGTGCTCTTATCAGCACGCTCATTCCTCATGCAAGCACTTTATCTGCAGTCACTGCAGCACGGTGCAGTTTGCTTACTTTACTCACTTACTGACTTTTCAAATATGTAAAGTAGTAGATTTGGCCAAACAAAATATGTGAAGGTAGGCTGTTCCTACACCTCCTAGTCAAGAAAAGAGTTCTTATGGCCACAGGAGGAGGGTTTTTTTTTTAATTTATTTATTTATTTTAAATTAATCTTAAGTGGATACAATATTGGTTTATTGCTTGTTTTCACTGAGGTGTGCTTCTTTAGAATAGGCTAAAGACCAATTATCAACTATATATATATATATATATATATATATATATATATATATATATATATATATATATATATAACTGCCCCATGAAAGACTGTGACAATGAATCTGAATAACTGAAGCTCAACACATACATATTTACATCTATTTTATATATAAATATGTTTTGTTTGTGTGTTCATTTCAGAGGGCCTTGAGAGACGTTTCAGTCTGAATGACTTTGGCTACATGGTCTTCCACTCTCCCTATTGTAAACTGGTTCAGAAGTCTCTGGCTCGACTCCTGCTGAACGACTTCCTGTCTCATCCCAACCCCAACATGGAGAGTGGGCCGTTCAGTGGCTTGGAGGCCTTCAGGTCAGTACCCATAAATGAAGATAACTGCAGAGACACAGAGCTGTCATTTCCTGTGAGGCCCTGCTTATGGGCATAAAAAAAACCCTGTGTTTTGGACAGCCTGTAGTCTGCTTTGATCTCCAACTCGCTGTTTGTGGTTTCACTGACAAAAAGTCTAGAAGTGTATATGCAAGGACAGCTTTTATCATCTCGTGTACTTGAGAGATTCTGACTAAAATACACAAAACTATCAGTTGTCTTTAACTTGAGCTATCAAATTCAGATTTAACACAAAAAAGTAAACAGTGCGAATCAGAAAGTCATGAGCAAGGAATATAAATTTTATCATAAAGTTGAAGTGTTTCAGTAAGTGCTGGACCCTGGTCAGAGCCTATACTTGTATATAAAACACTGAGGTGGAAATACACTGTGAGTGGGACACCAGTACGTTGTATGACACCATGCACACACACATTCACACTTAGGACAACGGTATTGTCATGTTGCTGATATTTTGTATTTCTTACACTACCCAAGATCCTTGTATAGTCTGCCATTTCTAACCAATCTTTATGCAGGAATCTTTTTTAAAACCCTCTTCTTTCACCTAGTTAGGTCAAATCCCAAATGGCTTTTTATTCACTGATAAATAATGATACATAATTATACATTTTATACATAATTATACATTTTTATCAAATGTGTGTATGCTCCTTAAATACATCAGGAAATAATGGTCATTTTTAAAAATGTTTAGGAAATGTGTATTTCGGTAGACTTATGTTAGGGAAAATTACAAATTGAATGCGGACTTTTTTTAAATGAATGAATTCTAACAGTATTTGAACAGTAAAATTTATTCTGACTGCCTCATCACATACACAGAACCACAGTCTTTAACCTTTCTTGGTCTTTGTCATTTGTCTAATCTTTTCAATTATATTATTATGGTTTTACCCCAGGGACGTGAAGGCTGAGGACACGTATTTTGACCGTGATGTGGAGAAGGCCTTCATGAAAGCCAGTGCAGAGATGTTTGAGCAGAAAACCAAGGCCTCCCTGCTCATATCCAACCAGAATGGCAACATGTACACACCATCTGTGTATGGCTGTCTGGCTTCCATTCTAGCACAGTATGTCACCTTGTTTATGCTTTCTAGAATAGCTTTCCATATATATATTTTTTGAAGACTGTCTAATTCTCTATCATATGAGCACCAGAGAATTGTTTTATTCTGGCAGTAATGTTTTATATGCACATTTATAGTTAATACAAAATTGCACTAACAGTACAGGCCTTAGTACGAGACAGGCATGAAAGAAAGTTCTACTAGAGCTGTTTTTATAGAGTTTTATTCAACAAATTCATCACTGGCAAACATGTAGCATTCCTATCATTTTCCATTAGGTGTTTCAGAGTGCACAACTTGTATTGTATGAGGATTTAGGACTGATCTTTTGTTATCCTGACAGATATACACCTCAGCAGCTGGCAGGTCAGAGAATTGGCTTGTTTTCATATGGATCAGGCTTCGCTGCCACACTCTACTCGATCAGAGTGACACAAGATGCTACACCTGGTGAGTGTATACATGTATTCACAGCACACACAACTTCATGGCGATCCCCTGAAGTAACCAGTTAGGTAAGCATGTGTGTGTTTTTTTTTTTTTTTTTTTCCCCCAGGGTCTGTGCTAGATAAACTGGTTTCCAGTCTGTCAGATATGCAGGCCCGACTGGACTCTAGGAAGAAGGTTTCACCCGCTGTCTTTGCAGACAACATGAAGCTTAGAGAGGAGACCCATCACTTAGGTAGATCACTGTAGTCTTTCTCACTAACAGTTTCAATACTTTGATAATCGGCTTAGTTTCCAATTTCATATTTCGTGACCTGATGGAAATGTAATGTAGGGATATTGATCTTGACTCTCCCCACCATGATTGGTATCTGCTTTACTCCCACAGCAAACTACGTCCCCCAGGGTTCAGTGGACGAGCTGTTCCCAGGAACATGGTATCTAACGCGTGTGGATGAGAAACATCGCAGGTATTACGCTCGACGTTCCTTGGATGAACACGGACCTCTGGAGGCAGGACTTCTAAATTCCGTGGCCACATCTGAGGTAAGGCAGAATGAAATGAAATGAAATGAAATGAAATGGAGTCCTGTCATGGTATACTGATATGGTGAGATAAACTGATCCGTTGTGCCCCTTTAATTTTACTACAAGATTTTTAAATCATGCCTATCTACTTTTTTAAGGAATAAATATACCAGTCAAGAATGAATTAAAAATAGTGTTCTAAATTATTTTGGTAAAATAATGGAAGCTGAATGATCCTTATTGCTCAAATCTGCTTTTAAAAGCATCACAGTTTCCCTAAATGAATACCAATGCCCTCTGTTGCCCATGAGGTGAATTACAATTGCAAAGAAAATATTGACAAGCCGCCCCCTCCCTCTAACAGACCCCTGCATATGCTTCATTAGTTTTAAGGAAAAGGGGAAGTGGAGAGCAGCTCAGCTCTGCCTCCACCCAAAGGAAATTTCTGGTCTTAAAAAGGTTAAGCCTGAAATTAAGAAATTAGCAAGAAACATTACATGGTTATTTTGCGAGTCAGTTTTTCTGAAGTATGTATTAAATTATGACTATTACAGGTATGAAAGAAATTTTAAAAATATACAAAAAAAAACCTTTAATACTTGCACTGATAATTTAATGTTCTGTTGTTTAATGTCATTTTCTCAGGGTATGCAAATATGTAGCCTGATACCAAAAACATTTGTACAGTTGTCATACATTATTCCTTTAAACTGTCCCACCTTTAATCTAAGGTTTCTATCTAATTAATCGAATTTGCATTTGTCTCCTCCGGCAGCACATCCCCAGCCCGGTGAAGAAGATGCCCCGCATCCCGGCCACCACTGCTGCCCCCGAGGCAGTCACCATTACTAATGGGGAACATTGACGTTAACCTCAGTGAGGTTACTCATACTTTAGGTGACAGAAAGGACACGTGACCTGGATGAAAAAGAAAAGAGGTCAAGGCAGAGCTTTCTGTCTTGGTCTTGAGACATTTATGAACAAGGATAAATTTTTAAGTGTTCCTGGTTAGGACTGGTTATTCTGTCCCAGTTTAAGCTGTTCTTATTTAGAAGTTGGTGGGGTAAGAGAATGACGGGAAAAGTGGGTAGTACCATCATGTCAAATATCGGCATGCTTTTTCAAAGCAATGAGCACAATGTGGCAAACTGTGCATGTCTGCTGCTCAGCGCCTATGATCTATGCAGAGACAAAGAGGAATGTTTTCAAATAATCCTCAGTCTGATTTCACATTTCAGTTTCCTTTTTAAGATCTTCTGTTTGCATTAAATTAGTGGAAATGTCTGAGGGGGGGATAATAAGAATCTCAGGCCCAGCTGTGTGAGGGTGGGAGTAAAGGGATGTTGACCTCATTATTTTTTTTCTCACGCTGTTTTTCGGTAAGCAATGCTGCTGCTTTTTTACCCCCACACTTCTGACATTTTCTTTAAATTTGGACGCACATGTAGATATCATGTTTTGTTTTTGTTGGGGTTTTTTTTGTGCTTTTTAATGATAATTTTACCATGACCACTGTCGTATCAGGACAGCTAAGTCAACTGCAGTTATAGTCTTTGCCACCTGCTATTTCGAGATCTCCCTTATTAAATGGCTGCTACCAACCTGGGAGGCTGCTTCATCTGTCACCACATCTGTCTCTCTGGGTAGATGAATGTGTATGTAAAAGCACACTAACCCAATAAGAGCATGGGCCATTGTGGCTGTTGGTGCATGTGGAACTGTTGGTCCAGCGTTGTATCCAGTGACACATCCTTCATATCATAATGCACCATTTGAGAGCTGCCTTCAATGAGTTAACGTAGTGTTAAAGATTTTGGGTGGTGCATTCTCAATTACAGTCATAATTTTGCAGCAAGAATGTGGTATGTGATCAACAACTAAAAAACGCATTTTATTAAGATTATGAGAGAAATTTAGGCTTTAAGTGACAGTCGTTTGCTGTCATAAGGTTGGCTGTATCTAAAAATGTAGCACTTGCATCACATGAACAGAGGATAAATGCGGTTCAAAATGAGGTTAGAGTAAAATATTGTATTGTTATTGCTGACCAGGGTATAACTGAAAGTAATATTAGTTGTTTAATAGACGTAACAGCACTATTTGTTTTTTTAACACAACTGGGACCACTAAAGCAGGGAAGGATTAAGGGAAAGACAGATGTACTCACCATCTATAAATCGGGCTCAATGAAGCTTTTGGCACAGTGATGATCAAAACTCCTGAGAAACTAACATACTTTATTTTGTTTTTAATGTGTTCTGGTTGTGTGTATTCTTTTTTTTTTTTTTCTGTCTATTCTTGAGCCCTTGCCTGTGGTTGTGCCAAACCTATATGGCTTACAAAATATCATTTTTCCACAGAGTGTGTCTAGGATCATTCTGATACTGCAGGCAGGTTTTTATTTGATGAAGCTGGATATTAAAGGAGAACTTGTTTTCAGCATACACTAGGGCCTGACAGATAATGCAATAATGCAATTTCAATACAAGTAAATAACATTGAACTTTTGAACAAGAATTCCAGCTGTCAATGACCTGGAGTCCAAGAGGGTTAAACTGCAATGTCCGAACACAAAATCTAGGGTTATTAGTGCATGCTAGTCCCATACTCTATCGTTCATGAATGCAGTTTCTCTGTAGAGCATTTAAAGAGTGATTATCAGCATGATTTTTACAGATAACTCTGTGGAAGCTTAATAGTGGCTATCAAGCGGCCCTAACTGGCATAACAGTGATGTAGTTTTCCCCTTTCCCAGTTGGCAATGTGTATAAAGAGCTTAATTTGCTCAGTAATAAGAAATATAAAATATAAAATGCCAGTACCTCAGACTTACAATCACTTGTAGACATTTGCATTTCATTGATAAGACTTTTCTCTATGGGACGTGTATGGTGTCATTCAAAGTGTTTAGAAAACACACAAAAAAATCTGAATAATGTAATATACCGTTATAAATATTCCCTTTAGAAAAGGCTACTAAACTGTACCTTTCCTGTTGTGGTGGTAGCTTTATCTTTTTTTACCTTTAATATGTATCTTTTACCTGCAAATTGTACCTGTAAAAGATTATTTATCTTAATTGTACCTTTAAAAAAGATTTAAGGTACATAATTTGAGCATATAGTAGTAAAGCTTTAAACGTACACTATATACATCTTTCTAGGGAAAGAATATATACTAAAGGCACAAAAGGTGGATGCTTGAAGGTACCACACTAACAAGGAATGGTGCAGTGTTGTACCCTTTTTTCTGAGAGTGTGTGTGTATGTGTGTATGTATATATGTATGTATGTATATATATGTGTATACACACACACACACACACACTGCAGCCAGAACAAATTGCCTCAAAGGTTTTAACTTGAAATGGCTAATGTTTACAAGAAATTTCTCTGTGATCAGTTACTTATACCAATTTCTGGTGAGTAATGTACAGCACTAGCCATAAAATTATTTATATTTGTAAATGTAAAAAAAAAAAAAAAAAAATAGTATCTGATCCGGCATAACTTTTGCAGAAAAAAAGCTGTGTATATATATATATATATAAAGATGTAATCTATGTATGTATTAAATTAAATGAAAATAAATATCTCTTGACATTTCCATGTTGATGTCATTAATTTATTCATTTATTAATTATCAAATGCAAAGCACAAATCTTTATAACAGTGCAGAATAAATTGCACAAAATGTCTGTGTGAAAGAATGGCTTGAGTTACAGTATCAGTAGTAGTATTTGCAGGAGCACTGTGTTTTTGAGATATTGGTATTTTTCACTCTGTTGTATCTTTTTTTTTTTTTTATACGTGCAATTTTTAATTTTTCTATTCCCACCTTTTCAGGTCTATTGTAAGACATTCTGCAATGTAATTTCAGGGCTTCATCTGAGGTGTTAAATGCCTACTATTGTTTACTGTAGTAATGTTATCCAAAGTTAAACCTAGTCCAGGACTATAAAATGAATTTCCACCACAGTAAGAAATGTAACTTATCCACTAATTTAATCTAAGAAAACATTTAACCAATTTTATATATATATATATATATATATATATATATATATATATATATATATATATATATATATATATATAATGTACTTTGAAGCTGTACTTTGGGTAACATGACGGTACTTTAATTGACCGTGTGAATCAGTATCAAAATATTATTGAAAAAAAAAGAATGAGAGAACTCATTTTCTTCTCCCCATGATCTTCAGGAGGATCTGATGAGCAGCTTTCTGTTGAACATCTGGCTTGTGGAATATTCCAGATACAGTATTTCATAGGGGTGAATGGGTTCAGGCAACAGAGTTGAGTGAATGTTGTAGGACATTAAAATGTATATATATTTTTTAAACCTGTAATGGACAACATGAGGTAAAGGACATTTCAAGCACGAGAAGTTAAATGGACTCAGAACTTCTGAAAAAAAAATACAATTTTAATGATTATATTTTAAGGTGAATTGTAGTTATATGGAGCTGGGACAGAATGAAATGCTGTTTTATAATTACTGTAGATGGTTTTATTAATGTTTTATGAAAGTTATCTGAAATATGCACATAGGTTGTTGTCAAGGACACTTTACCAATGTTTTAAATGTATTTTTTCCTTTACATACATGTTTATAAATGTAATATCAATGGGACACAAATAATACCATCACAGAAATTCTAATGGCTTCCAATACAAATACCATTACAACCCATCAGCTAGCTGTTCAAAGCATTACCATTACCGTTATTGGTCCTTAATGGTATCTACTAGACATAACATGCCACCAATAGAAGGCAACAAATTACCGGTAGAGACCCATTATAGTTTCCATTAAAACCAATACAAGTCCCATTATGGCCACAAAACCATTACAAATTCTGAGGGTTTCTACTGTTTTTTTTTTTTTTTTTCAGCAGGGACCCCAGTCAAGAGAAATTACCCTCTTTCTTAAGTGTGAGATGATTTTGACATACAGTTTATACGATGCTAAACTGAACTTGTTAGCCAGATTAGCCTTGTAGCTGGTTTACACAAATTAAAAAACAGTAGTTGTGCTTTTAACCACCACAAGAAAGCGCCGCCACGAAAGGCCTGTGCTCTAAGTGGAGTCAATTTTTTTTTTTAATAAAGTTATTCTGGAAAAAACTTTTCCCCAAACTTTTTATTTTAAAATGTAGCATCAGGTAAACGTTACCAGTCTACAAAAAAACAAGTACTCTATACTCTGTTATATTGAGTATAGTCAACCATTTTACATGCAGTTATCTGACTGGAAAAGGCTGGAAATGAGGCCTAAAATTTGAAGGTGGAAGTATATGTAAGTAATTTGGATGATAATATAGGTCCAGTTTCCTTCCTTCCTTCCTTCCTTCCTTCTTTCATTCATCTTTTTAGCTCCTTTAACCCAGTCAGGGTCACAGCGTGTCCCGAGCCTATCCCGGGAACACAGGTGTGACACACCCTGAATGGGACACCAGTCCATCGCAGAGCACCATGCACACACGTTCATATCTAGGGCCAAATTAGCATAACCAATCCGCCTACTGGAATGGTTTTGGGAGGTGGGAGGAAAGTGAAGAATAGAGAAGCAGCCTCACAGCTCCAGAACCTCTGGTTTGATCCTGAGTTTGGGTTACTATCTTTGTGGTGTTTCGCATGTTCTCCCACTGTCTGCCTGGGTTTCCTCCGGGTTCCCCTGGTTTCCTCCCAACACCCGAAAACCTGCCAGTAGTAGATGTGCAAAATTATGTAGGCTAGGAGTGAACGTATGTGGATGTGTGTGCATGGTGCACTGCAATGGCCAGGCGGTATTGTTGGGATAGGCTCCGGATCCACTGGCACCCTGACCGGGATAAAACTACTGAAAGTGAGAGTGAAAGAGAGAGGGTTTGCATGATGCTAAACTGGTCAGCATGAGCTTTTCTTACTTGTTAGCAACATTAGCTCCAGTGCAGTTTGGCTGATTTAGTACATTTGGGATAAGTACATAATTGTGTAAATATAATTTTGGGTACAATTGTGTCCTTAAAAGAGACTAATGAACAGTTTGCTGTTGTGCTGTTATACTCCACAAGATGGCGCCATCATAGAAGTCCTGTACTCTTATCAACGCTAAAAAGTGAATGTTTTCAGATAAACATTATCTAACAAAATATTTTTTAAATCAAAAGCCATGGCTAATGAATTAATTTGCTCGACAGTATTTGTAAAGATCTACGAGCAGCCCTTTTTTTTTTTTATTCTTTTAGGAAATGTTCCATAAGCCGCGTCCCAAACCACGTACTACATTACTAATTAGTATGCAGTGCGGCCGCGCTGCTGTAGTGCAGCTCTGGCGTACTGTGCAGTAGGGTAGTGTGTGGTTTGGGACGCGGCTGTAGGGTGGAGCTCTAACGGCGCCTCAGAGCAGCGGCGCAGAGGAGCGAGTCCACAAACCAGTTACTGACGTTTGACCAGCATTTTCAGGACCATCATTTTATCTGCTGGGGAACGGTACAGTTTGTATTGAAATATTGTCCGGAGGTGGGCAACTGGCGGTCGAGTGAAGAAGGAGAGGTAAGAGCGAAAGGTTACATTTTATTTCCCTGAAAAGAAACTTTGTCTCGGGTGGGAAGTTCCTTTTCCTCCGACGGGTCGCTCTTGCTAAACGGTTTTAAAATAAATAAATAAAATAATAAAAAAAAAAAAAACTTGAGAAATGGACTGTAATACGGCGTCATGTCGAAAGATTCAAACGCTTAATTAATTATTAGTTTTTCCAAATAAAAGTGAGCTGAATAATATGAGCTTAAGGTTGAGGAGAGAAATGTTAGCTAACATTGTACTGAAGCTCAGCTTTACCTGGCCGCGGAAGAGCTCTCGGCTAGTTAGCTAGTTTTTTTTTTTTGTTTGTTTTGTTTTGTTGTTTGTTTGTTTTTTAAAACAACCTTTGCTTCCTTGTTCTGTCAGAGCGGATATTTGTGTAGTAAGTTTTATAAACTAGTCTGTTAGAGTTGTAGAGAGTGTGTTGTAAGTTGCTGAAGTTTGCGCCACGGCCTGCAGGCTTTAACTTTGTGCCAGAAGTCTGAACTTGTGAAATGAACGTAGGCGTCTTGTAACACACACACGTACACACTCAAGTGCCCTATACAGCCTGCTGCAGAGCTGTCATATCTGAATGAATGAATTACTGATAGTAGACAGACCAGGGGTTCATAGGCAGCTTTAAAGATCAGATAAACACTGTCCTATTTTTTTGGATGAGCAACAGATAAAGTACATTCAGACGTGCAAAAGTCCATGTGTAACTGGGAACTTCACCTTATTCATTCCTCCTCAACATATTTCATGCCACTTGTTATGGCTAGCCTGAGGAATTGCAGAGATCTCACATGGCAGTGTGTGTTGCAGTGTGTGTGGCTGTGTCGTGGTTGTCAAACAGGTTGGGCCAGAGGAAGAAAATGCACCCTCCGGGTGCAAATACCTGAGTGTATAGTGCACACCCTGGGTTTAAATACATGAGTGTATAGTGCACTCTCTGGGTATAAATACATGAGTATATAATGCACACTCTGGATTTAAATTCATGAGTGTATAATGCACAGTCTGGATTTAAATACCTGAGTGTATAATGCACACCCTGGGTATAAATACCTGAGTATATAATGCACTCTCTGGGTATAAATGCATGAGTGTATATAATGCACAGTCTGGATTTAAATACCTGAGTGTATAATGCACACCCTGGGTTTAAATACCTGAGTGTATAATGCACACCCTGGGTATAAATGCATGAGTGTATATAATGCACACCCTGGGTATAAATGCATGAGTGTATATAATGCACACCCTGGGTTTAAATACCTGAGTGTATAATGCACACCCTGGGTTTAAATACCTGAGTATATAATGCACACTCTGGGTATAAATACATGAGTGTATAATGCACACTCTGGGCTTAAATACATGAGTATATAATGCACACTCTGGGCTTAAATACATGAGTATATAATGCACACTCTGGGTATAAATACATGAGTATATAATGCACAGTTGGGATTTAAATGCATGAGAATATATTGCACACAAATACTTAAGAATACAGTTAACTACAAAAGTTTGCATACCCTTTAGATGAAATTTATACTAACAGGGAATTAACCATGTTAGATTTGAAGGTGTTCATTCGTTATCGCTAGTAACAAGCATCGATCAGTCAAATTGTTTTCATCTCCCATATATTCTTTAATACTTTTGCATTTATGACTGTCTCTAGGACCTTTGCTTATTATATGAGCAGCTTTTTTGATACTCCTGTTTGAAATATTCACAGTTCAATTAAAGCTTCTTCTTCACGTCTCTGCTCAAACTCCTCCAGATTGCTTGGTCAATCTTTGCTCATCCTTCTTGACATGTCAGTTGTTATAACTGTCAGATATCATGCCCTGCCTTCTTTAATTTAGGTCTGGAAATGAAGAAGGACAGCAAAACTTTAACTTCTTAAGCAAGTCTTGTTGATTGTACTTATATATGTTATTGTCTTGTTGCAGAATGTAACATTTCAGTTTCAACTGGACTAATTTAAAGTAGAGGTTCAGTATTCCTTTTTTTAAAATTCAGAAACCATCGGGAACGCAAACTTTTGCACTTAGTGGTATAATGTGCACTCCAAATACCTGAGTGTAATATGCACCATGTGGCCAAATATCTGAGCACATAATGCAGGTTTCAGGTCCAAATACCTGGAGAAATAATGCAGCATCTGGATCTAAATGCCTGTGGAAGTAATGCATCCTTTGGGTCCAAATATTGAGGGTGACAAATGCATCCAAATAATACACGCTACACATTCAAATACCAGTAGGGAATAATTCACCCGCCGGTCTGGCAGTACACGTAAAATATGCTGAGACATTTTTCTGTGACAGTCTAAGACTCAGGATTGTTATTAAGCCAGAAATGCTATGTATTGAATAATAACTTTTAACAAAATTCAGTGCTAAACATCAGTATTTGTATATATCTTTTTTTGTTTTTCTTTGAAAATTTACTAAGGCGCCATGCTGTTCCGACCGAGCCGTCACTCAATGGTGTGGCTAATCACAGGCAGTGTATGATGTCACTGAAAATGACCCACATTCAGCAGAGAGCATGCTGTGCTCCGGAGTCATCACCCCTTCTTGATGTATTGTCAGAGACTTTGGGTGGTTCAGCCCAAGGCGTTTTCATTCCAGTTTCTTATACAGCTGAAAGAGTGTTCAGTTCAGTTGTCTCCAGTGAGCGTTATGTGAGCAGGTGGGGTGAACATCTGCATTGGGTGGCCACTCATAGACGAAATTGCTCACATGACTGCCGTTGTTATCGCTGATGAATAAGGCTGTCAAAAGGAGCTGTTAAACATTACATATCAGTATATGTCACTACCGATTGGTAATACGTACAGCAGTAGTCTGAGTGCCTGGGACAAGCAGGTTTCACCAGCAAGAAAAAGAAAGCGAAAACCCCACTCCACGTTGACTTTGATGTCATTTGGTATGCAGATATGTTTAAACTTAATGCACTTTTTTTTAGATTAAGGAACACACAGCTATGTGGAAACACTGACTAAACCCACAAAAGAAGGTCAGGCATATAACTCCTCCTGCCATATAACTCCTCCTGCTATAAGTAAATAAAGATGCCGGCCAGACTCTAATAATATTTTATATACAATGCAGGGAGAGAACATTGCAGTTCAAAGCCGAAACCTTAGCCACCAGCTTACTGACTTCTTGTCAAGGACAAAAACATGATGTGCTACATTAGAAACTTATTATAAGAAGATAATTATATTCGTAATTAATTTCCCTTAGTCTATAATCAAGCACATAACCAGCTAAAGATATTACACTACATTAGCTCCACTTTTTTAGCCTACATGATTAGGTTTCTGTACAACAGAAACATGGGACTTGGCAACACACTGGTGTTTTTACTTGTCTGGAAGACTACCTAATTAGTTTATGATTTGTCCACCCCTGATGAATAATTATATATGTGTCGTAATATATTATTTAAAAAAAAAGTTTTCTTTTTGCCTTTGTGAAAAATTTACTTTAATTGAACATGCAACATTTCGGTTACTGTTGCTTTGACGGCTGTAGATTTTGGTCCAAAAATCTGTTTATGTACATTGATCATCTCACTTAAATAATGAGCACTCAGTGCTGCGCTCGATACTGCAGACCAATCAATAAAGCTGCAGGGGATTTAGAGTGGATTTGCGAGTGTATTGAACTGGATGATGTACTGTGACTTGGTAAACAGTTCTGTTGTTCCATCAGTACATGTAATGATGAGCTTCTTGTTCCTGTGCCACTGGTCACACTTCCACAGAAAGAGGCTTCATCCATCGTTTCTTATTGGCTTTTGATCTAAAGCGTGAGTTCCTTTCTAATAAACAATAGGACACAGCAGAGTTGTTCGGGAAAAGCCTTCCAGGATGTCGGCTTGTCACGTTCCTGGTATTGTCCTCTAGAAATTTTGTGATATGACATACAGTACAGCATTGATAGGGAGCCTGATTTCCGCCAGACTTCCCACATGAATTATCACACACGAACACGTTTGGCAGTGCATTTAAAAATGATGGCAACTCTGCTGTTACAGGCTGTTCCGGCCAGCAGCAAGCGCTCCCCCTCTCTTGGCGCTGCGTGCAACAAGGTTGCCATTGATGGCACACTGTGTGGTATTGTGGTGGGCTCGTGCGGAATGAAGGCTCCCTTTGTCTCCTCAAGAGGGGCTCCTGAGGAGAATCCTGCTGAGACAAGAGCAGAGAAGTGTAGCACCAGAGGAGGACATGCTCTTTATGCATGGCCTTCACCAGGTGACCTGCTGCCCATCGTTCCAGGTCACTGCCAGATAAGACGCTGAGGTCAACCTCCATGTGTGTACGTGGACGTAACCGCAAGCCCTTGCCTGTCACGTGGCTGCCTATTGGACTATCAAGGCTTCTGGGTTCTGATTAATCTTAATGTTTTTATTTATTTATTTTTGAATGTAGCATTTCTTATTTTCCCTCATAATTAATACTGACAACATATCTCTATATGGGTTTAACTATTTGGATTTTAAGGGGCTAAAAAGTAACAGGGATGGTATCACCGAAACTCCATTTACATTTAGATTAGGCAGTAATGAATTTTGTATGTTAACAAGCCCATGTGGTTAGGTGCAGCTGTAGGCACCATTTACATTCCCATCATACACTGCTGTGAACTTTGTGGGTGGGTGTTTTTTTTTTTATATATATATTTATTTTATATACGTAAACAAGTTTATGGTTTAGCCTGATTCATTAATCCAAATTAATTAAAAAGGTCTCATTTAAACTAAAGTCAGCTGGACCTATAAACCAGCTCACCAAACTCAGCTGAAGCGACCAAGGGTTAAAGTTTTTACCGCTTATCTGCCCTTATACCCGCTAAAAGAATACCAAAGAAATATTTGTATGTTGTTATTAAGTTTTATGACTCTGTGATCCTATGGACAGCTGTGAACTTTTAGTTATTTTTCTTGCCAAGTGTGCTACTTTTATTACTATATTGCATACAATATAAGTTCAGCTTGGCATGCTTTTTAAATAGAACCTGTGGTAGCTTGTTCAGCACTGTCTTTTCTGGTGCTTGGAAGTCCTGTTTTTAGAGAACTCTCAGGATGTGGCACAGTCATTGTGTACATCCCCTAAAGGCTGTAAAAGTGAAACCGGCAACACATGAATATGGAGGATGTTGACGTGCCAAGAAAAACAACTGGAATAATAAAAAAGAGTTGCCTTTGTATAATCTTTGTGTCACTGATTTGTATGGATTGGACAGGCATTGATTAGACGTCTTAGAAATGGACACATTTTATTTTGGAAGTATATCACCTTGTTCTAGTACATATCAACCAGATAAGCTTGCACTTGCATGGTTATTACACCAAATTGGACCAGCTTTCTCACTTTCGGAGCCCTAGTATGGCAGAACATCTGTGGTGAGTCTCAAGAAAGCAATGACTGGAGCTGGATTTATGTCTGGCGTGTGCAGTGGCTCCATAGTCTCTCCCGTTTAGGAGATTTGGAGTCGAGGTTTGTTTCGAGGTGCAGGAGGCTGTCCTCTACCACTGTTTGGAGCCAGCCATATTTGGTAAAAGCAACACGTACTGTTATTCCAACGGCGAGAGAAATCCTTCGGTCTTGAAGCCAGTTGGATTCCCTCCGCCTCTAATAGGATATGTTGTATTAACGCCATCACACCCACTTGAGCGAAGTTGAGGTCTTTGATGGATGATATGTGGAGTCTATCTAACCCTTTTTATTCTCTAGCTGTCATTGAACACATTGATGCTCCAATGCTACCTGCTTATACTCCATGTACAGTGACAGCACTAGGAGTGTCTGCATGGAGCTTGTTAAGAGATTGGAGGTGTAAGGAAAGAGGCATTAGTCACTCCAGAGTTTAAACATATGATTACCAAATGTCTGGCTGAGAGGTCATCATGACTCAGGAGGAAATGTGCCACGAGACCAGGGGCAATGGCAGTTGTTAACAGACAAGTTTCTCACACAGTTTGTACTTATCTGTCATTTTTTTTTAATCCCCTGTGTGACGTTGATGACAAATGGGATTCACTATTACATCTATGAAATCTCTTCCTCAGCAGACATTGGGCCTCATTTATCTCCCAGTAAAAGTTTTTATAGGCCTTGAAATGTTTTTGTAGACCAAAATGAGGTGAAAATTCTTGGAAGATTTACAAAAACGTTTCAGTAACACTGATCTTTTTGTTCATTTGCATATATTTATAAGGCAAAGCTCACTGAGCTGAAGATGACAGAATGACAATTAAGCGGTGAATGAGTGTCTCCTAAGCACAGCGTTCGATAAATCTTCCAGTAATGCAGCTTAGCCACTGGAGCTTGTCCTCTAAAACAGGCATGAATTAACTTTGGATTGCATTATTAATTTTGGATTGCATTATTAATAATATTAACAGTTTCATTAATATGAAACAACAGTTTTTCCACTGAATTTTGCTGACAATCAAACAAGATTCAGTCAAGATTCAGATTAGTGAGTCCGCGTATACATTAATTTACACAAACTTACGAGCTCTCAAAACATTTTACCAATGCGCCTGTGAATGATTTATGAGATCATTTATATGCAGTTTAATAACTGAAGCCCACTGTCCCTACATCGCCTAGATTCAGTAAGTGCAGCCTGCCATGAAGACAGACACACCTACCACCCCAGCCACTTTTAGCACTGGTTTACATTACGTGATAAAACTTAGTTATACAGAACTGAGTCATCTGCAAAGTCTGGCTGAGGGAGTGTGGTTAGCGACAGATATCTGGGATAGCTGAAAGTCTGGGTCAGAACTGAAGTTGGAGCGAATCCTAACCAAGCCAGTCTGCTGTCCTAAATCACTTGAGGCTCGTAGGTGTGAATGAAAACACCCCTCTGTACCTCACACATGAAAAATGTGCTTTTTCGGTCTGGAACCAATAAAACATTCTTTATAGTTCTAAAAATGACATATGTACTGTATGTAACAGACGTATTTGCACCCCATATGCTGTAAATTGTTGCTCATGTAGTATAATATAAGCTGCTATTTTATGTGATAAATGAACGCAGTTTTTCCCTTTCTGCCAGAAATGTGGTCTTTGATGCATCATAAAAGACATCAGCAGCCCATGGTATTAAACCGAATTTGATGTCTGACCATCCTTTTTTATCATTTTTAGAGTCTTGTATGCACTTATCAAAAAGAAGTGTATGCTGTTGTTATGAAAGCTTATATAGTTTTCCTGAGCTTCCAAGAGCTGTTAAATTAAGTACAATAAATATTGAAGTTCTTCATATTGTGCAGTGTCGATGCAAGTTAGGAGCTTTGCTCCGAAATCAAATATGCAAATTTACTCCCATTCTTCTCCCAAGTTTCTGCACTTGTTTTGATGCAAGCCTTTTAGCTGATGAGGCTGTGAAGCACGATTTTTGCCTAATGTTTGGTATTTGAAGCAGATGGTCTGCAGTTTTGGGTGGGGAAAACAGCTGCATTGCATAGACGTGTCTGTGGACGTAAAAATGGGCAGATCGACTTCCTGTCCCCTGTGGGAATGTGACTGAAGGAATGTGAGGTCTGTGTCACTGGTCATGCATCTTCCCAGAAGGGTCATCTGCAACTTCAGATCACTTTCTGCTGCGTTTTACTCTGAAGTCTGATAGCGTAATTGGAATATCTTGAACAGAGTACACTAATACATATGTACACACATGTATACGTATATACATATACACACATACAGTTAGGTCTGGAAGTATTTGAACAATGACAGAGTTTTTGTGATTTTGCCTTTATACACCACCACATTGGATTTGAAAAAAACAGTCAAGAT
The DNA here is from genome assembly GCA_022985145.1 of Pangasius djambal. Taxonomy (NCBI): domain Eukaryota; kingdom Metazoa; phylum Chordata; class Actinopteri; order Siluriformes; family Pangasiidae; genus Pangasius; species Pangasius djambal. The sequence goes on from CM040991.1 coordinate 15,670,066, forward strand.
GTGATTGAAGTGTAGACTTTCAGCTTTATTTTAAGGGGTTCCACAAAAATATGGCATTTACCATTTAGGAATTACAGCCATTTTCAGCAAAGTACCTCCATTTTCCGGGGCTCAAAGGTATTTGGACAAAGTGACACAATTGTAAATATAACATAATTTTAATACTTGGATGAAAATCCTTTGCAGTCAGTGACTGCCTGAAGTCTGGAGCCCATGTTCTCAAAACTCAAATTCTGAGTTTCCTCCGTGGAGATGCTTTGCCAGGCCTTCAGTGCAGCCACCTTCAGTTGCTGCTTGTTTGTGGGTCTTTCTGCCTCCAGTCTCGTCTTCAGTAAGTGAAAAGCAGCTCTATTGGGTTGAGATCAGGCGACTGACTTGGCCGTTGAAGAATATTCCATTTCTTTGCTGCAGTATGTTTAGGGTCATTATCCACCTGCACTGTGAAGCAGCGTCCTATCAGTTTTGTAGCATTTGGCTGAATGTGAGCAGAGAGTATAGCCCTATACACCTCAGAATTCATCTTGCTACTTCTGTCAGCAGTCACATCATCAGTAAACACCAGTGAGCCCGTTCCATTGGCAGCCATACATGCCCATGCCATAACACTTCCTCCACCATGTTTGACACATGATGTGGTATACTTTGGATCATGAGCTGTTCCTTTCTTTCACCATACTTTTCTCTTCCCATCATTCTGGTACAAGATAGATTTATGTTGTTTTTTCAGCCTAATGATGGCCTCCTTCACTTGCACTGAGATCTCCTTGGACGTCATATTGGAAGCTCCATTCGAACAGCTGCCAAATACCAACTTAATACCTGATATCAACTCCAGACCTTTTATCTGCTTCATTTGTCTTGTAGTAATGAGGGAATGGACCACAACTGGTCAATTCACTTCTTGTCAGTCAATTGTCCAAATACCTTTGAGTAAAGGTACATTTCGTAAAATTTCCCATATGTGGTAAATAAAAGTTTATCTTATTTTACCTTATAAGGAAAGGATAAGTGATTTGCATCCCCTTTTAAAAAGCTATTCTGGTTCTTTATGAAATTATGTATAAGCAATAT
>CM040991.1:15673770-15700463 GCA_022985145.1 Pangasius djambal
ATATGTATATTGTATATGTGTGTGTGTGTGTGTGTGTGTGTGTGTGTGTGTGTGTGTATATATATATATATATATATATATATATACACACACACACACACACACACACACACACACACACACACACACCGATCAGCCATAACATTAAAACCACCTGCGTAATATTGCGTAGGTCCCCCTTGTGCCACCAAAACAGCTCTGACCTGTCGAGGAATGGACTCCCCAAGACCTCTGAAGGTGTGCTGTGGTATCTGACACAAAGACATTAGCAGCAGATCCTTTAAGTCCTGTAAGTTGTGAGTTGGGGCCTCCATGGATCGGACTTGTTTGTCCAGCACATCCCGCAGATGCATCCCACAGATCTGGGGAATTTGGAGGCCAAGTCAGCACCATGAACTCGCTGTCATGTTCCAAAAACAACCATTCCTGAACAATTTTTTGCACTGTGGCAGGGTGCATTATCCTGCTGAAAGAGGCCACTGCCATTAGGGAACACCGTTACCATGAAGGGGTGTACTTGGTCTGCAACAGTGTTGCAGAACATTGCCCAGAGCATCATGCTCCCTCCGCCGGCTTGTCTTCTTCCCATAGTGCATCCTGGTGCCATCTCTTCCCCAACTAAGTGCCCCACATGCACCCGGCTGTCCACATGATGTAAAAGGAAGTGATTCATCAGACCAGGCCACCTTCTTCCATTGCTCCATGGTTCAGTTCTGATGCTCAGGTGCCTATTGTAGGCGCTTTCGGTGGTGGACAGGGGTCAGCATGGGCACTCGGACTGGTATGTAGCTACACAGTCCCATACGCAGTAAGCTGCGATGCACTGTGTGTTTGGACACCTTTCTGCCATAGCCAGCATTACCTTGTTCAGCAATTTGTGTTACAGTAGCTCTTCTGTGGGATCAGACCAGATGGTCTAGCCTCCACTCCCCCACGCACATTAATGAGCCTTGGGTGCTCATGACTCTGTCGCTAGGTCACTGGTTGTCCTTGGACCATTTTTAGTAGGTACTAACCACTGCATACTGGGAACACCCCACAAGACCTGCCATTTTCAAGATGCTCTGGCCCAGTCGTCTAGCCATCACAGTTTGGCCCTTGTCAAAGTCGCTCAGATCCTTATGACTTCTGATTGGAAGGTTGGGAGTTCAAATCCCAGCACCACCAAGCTGCCACTGCTGGACCTGTGAGCAAGGCCCTTAACCCTCAACCACTCAGTTGTGTAAATGAGATAAATATAAGTCACTCTGGATAAGGGCGTCTGCCAAATGCCATAAATGCAAATGTACAAAGATTATATGTTTTATTTGTTAAATAATGCCACATTTTAATCCTTTTTTTTTGTTAGACTTGGATTGTGTCTTCTGTGCAAGTTTCCAAGTCACCTACTGACCAGTCAGGTTCAGTAGCACAGTGTAACAATAAGTAACTTGTAAAAGTAAGCAAACAAGTAAATAAATACATAAGTAACAAAAAAACAAAAAAGAATTCTTTGTTTACCAAGAATGCTGAGAGTGATGTCTATAACTTGTAGCGGACAGCCCTACAAATGTGACATCAGTTAGTCAGACACAGAAGTTTTCAAAGGACACAAAACAGCAAAGAGTGACATTTCACAGTGTAATTGGATTGATGATTTAGTACCCACCCCTATTCTGAACAAACAAAAAAGAAAGTGACTGCTCACAGCAGTGGCTATTCAAACTGTGCCAACGTTACAGCTTGCCTGAATGGCCTGCATCTCCTCCCATTCTGAAGACAGACCATTATAAACATCAAGATGTGACAGCACTGTGTACGCTCTGCCCTATGCCAGGGTTTCTGTTTAGGAGGATTCAACTCCTGACCGAGTCCCGATTCAGCATTGTCAGTTGAGTGTTAATCCTGGAAAGCATTGTGCGCTGGCTATAACCACGCAGCCCAAGCCTCTGTGTTTGCAGATTGCTCGGATAAAGTTACTTTGTCGCCAACAATCCACTTCTGCTCACATTCCCTAAGATGGTGGGGAGGCAACAAAACAAGTACTAGACCTGCAACAGGGAACGCTCCCTCCTTTTTCCAGTGCCTGTGTCGTCCCTCCCTGCCTTTCTCCCTCCCTCATATCTCGCCTGGAGTCCACCGAGAATCGCTGTGGAATTCCAGTGGAATGTAGCATGGAATTGAGCCATAAAGATGCCAACGAACTGCTGCCTTGATGAGTTTCAGAAAGTTTGTACTTCACCACTATCAGACCTGCACTTTACAAATGAACATTATACGATATCTAGTAATGAGACAGTTTGATTACGTTGGAAGGGACTCTGAACTTTCACAACAAAATTAGCAGAAGACTGTTTATGACTGAAGTATGTGATGTTTTTTTTTTTTTTAGTTGGTTTTAGTTGGTTTTAGTTGGTTACCAGCTACATTAGTATGTCTAGGTCTATGCTTCATTTATTTACATTCAAAACACACTGCATCATCAGAGATCCTTTGCATCTCCTTAAGAGTGTTTGCCTTCAAAAGGTAGTACCGTTCGTTATACTAGGCTGAATGTTGAATAAAAGGATGAGTATTATTTTTTAACTTGGGGTGTAAACCTCAGGCCTTGACAATATGATACAATTTTGATTTCCAAGTCAAAAATTTGTTATTTTTACATGATCTGTCATGATATGATTTGATTTAGTAACCTCTGATGGATATATGACCAGCGTTGTTCAGACTCCGGTGTAAGGCCGTTAATCGTTAATTTGCAAATTGTGTTGTTTTAGAGAAGGACTGTTTTAGAAGTTATGGGCAAATCACCTTGCTAGCCTTTTAAATTATTTACACATCAATTTAATATAAATATTAATTATTAAAATAGTAATTATTTTCTGCACACTGGTTTGTCTTTTTTTTTTTTTTTTTTTTAGATAATCATCAATGTATAATCAGTTATAATTGATAATCATAGATTTGTGATTGTTGCATTGATTAATTTCAATCATTGCCTTTTAAATTGTCGGATCAACATAGCCCTGTGAAGGACATTATTAACTTTTTATAACAATCATTCTAATCATTTTAACTCCTTTTATAGTTATTTTTCTTTGAAAGCTCGCCCACTTTTGCTGTGACCCTGACATGGCTCCACGCTTGTTTATTCTACACCGTGAGAATACATTTTGTCTCACGTGCTGTAAGATTAGAGCGGCAGGGATTTGCTCAGCATATTCCACTTCAGCAGATGTTTCAGAGCTGTTGCTTATATTCCCCCATGTTTAAGTCATCATTGTGTCACGACTCCTGCCAGCAGAAGACACGGAGCAGCTTTCTGTTGGACTTCACATGGCTGTGCTAGAATTCACAGTTTGTTGGCCATGTTGTTGGGTGCATGCAAGGAGCTCCTGTCCACAACCTCAGGCATTTCAAATTCTGGTTATCTGTAACTATGTCCTGCCATAAGTGCACTGCAAAGTGATTACTAGTAGAATGAGAAATGGTATGGTCTTTTATCTAGGATATTTAGCGTCTGCATATACATTAAAGAGAGTGTTGCAGAGAGTGTATGAAATTCTCCATATGTATGAAAATGTTCCATATTTGAATCTGCACATTTTTTTTGCACAACATGTGCGTCAAAGCTTGACAAGGACGCCAGACGTGTTTATTGTATAAATACACGCTGATTCACTTTACGATTTCAGTTTATGGGTGTTGCATCCTGTCGAGAGAGACAACATGGCTTATAATGATAAACAGCATTGTTATCTATAAAGTAATTGTGTGTATTAGCTCCATTCTGCAGGAGACAGATATGAATGAGAATGGTTAGATAGACCTAGCAGAGGACAAGAAGATTCAGCTAGCAGATTGAGATAAAGGACAGCGTGGTGGATGCACGTCATGTTGTGAAACCACTGTCCTTCAAACACAGGACTGGGGAAGTGAATCAGCAGGAGAGCTGTCAGAATAAACTTCACAATTTTGATATTGTTTAAACGGTAATGATGTATTACAGGCAAAATCTACGTTCGGATGTTTAACATCCTGTGTTATGGTATTAGTCATGAATAGTGTTAATTAAAATATGTTTAAATTTTTAGAGAACTTGCAGTTGGGTGGAAATTGGAGTACAAATTGTAGGAACGTGACATAGTTTTACAACCATGACTAGGATACAGTGCTTATTAAAGAAGAATGAACACGTGAAAGAAATGATTTGTGTCATTAAAAATATAAAAGAATAGAAGTGTATTGATTTGCAGTTGCCACCTTTCTGGTTCGTTAGTGTGGTTTGCTCAAGCACACTTTTGCTGTAAAGTTCTCCCTCACACCAGCATTACATTACAGAACAGTACCTCAGAATAAACGTCATGTTGGTTAGTCCCTCTGACACTGAGCATAAAGTTCAGGAAGCAAATGCCACAATGGCTACTTTTCTAAATGCATAGCACTATTTATGAAGATTTAAATAATCTTCTGCTAAAATGCCACATAGTTAACAGTTACACGCCCAGTGTATTGATTAATTATGGTGCTGGGAGTGATATGCTGACCCCCTGCTGGAGTCTGGCTGGCCTTCATGCTGGGCTTTGACCTTGAAGTTCACTTAATTAGTGTCATTAGTTTTCAAAGAGCAGTTTTGCCCAGGCTTTGTATTGACATGTCTTGCATACAGTCTATTTAGAATTCACTACTTTACAACCTCCACTTGACAGTAAAAGGCTGTATCTGAGAATGTCGATGCTTTAACTGGTCTTTTCCTTTGACATAGTGACACTTGGTGCAGTTTTTATGTGCCCTTTGAGAGCTTCTGGTTTGGCCCCCGCTGAGGCTTGGCTAAAAACAGAGCCACTCACCTCAGTTTACGATGAGTGTAAACACAAACGCAGAGTCTGGACCAGCAGAACTTATCAGACTAGAGTGTAATTTTTAAAATGGATCTCTTAGGAACGTTATGTATGATGTCTTAGGGAGTGGCATTACCAAGACATTTCCACAAAGGGTGGGGGAAAAAAAGTGACACATCTGATCCAAGTAAAACATCTCGTCTGTTTTTGAAAACTGGCTGCAAATGAATCATTTTGAGTTGAATGATTCAAGCTGAGTCATGTAGAGTAAGTGACTCTCCCTATGATTCTTCAGTAGGTGCCACAGATCAGCATCGACGCATCAACTTTTCCCAACTTCTGTGTAAGTTCTGATGTTTCATTAACGTGATCCTTCATGCTCTGCATGCGATCTTGTCGTTTCTCAGGCCACACTCGTCTGTTGTGATGTCTGGTCAGCGTTCTTTATAGCATCCAATCAAACTGCTATTTATATACCATATTATCTGAAATGCCCTTTGTCACTGATGCATGCAGAGAGCCTTTACTTTGTCCCTAAACACTCACAAGCATTTATAAGGAATAAGCAGCAGGCAGGCTGGTGTCGTAATGCAGAAGTAATGTCATTAAACTGACATATCAGTAGCATGAAGGGTAAGTCATTAGAAAAAAGCAGTGACGAAGACCCCACACGCCACTGTGTTTAGGATGAGGTCAGAACTAGACGTAGTTTAAGGATAAGTAGCTAAACTGGTCGTTTGTGTGTGTGTGTCTCCTGACCTGAAGTTGACCCCTTGTGTAATGAATGCTTGGGCTTCCTGTGAGACGTAAAGCAGCACTGAAATTAGCAGCTAGTTAGTTAGCAAGATAACATACAGCTCACCAGTTACAGTTCTTTTGAGTAACTAAAGAGATAATTGCCATGATGTTAGTGCAGTTAAATGCTTCTTGGTTGAATTACAAGAATTTAAGGCTTAGCATAAGGTTCTGTTAAATGCTCAGGAAATTAAAATTGGTGTCGCTTGGTGTTTTGGACACCAGTATGCCAGTAGATCCTGGAAAAAAAAAAACCCAAAACAAAACAATAAATCTATTCTGCGCTCATGTGCTAAATTTGCAACCAGCTAAACAGTTGCTTAGCAGCAAACATGGTTGTTGGTGAGCTTTTGGTTTTGTATTTTCTCCTATGTTATTTTCTTTTCCAACAGTGCACAAAGCTGCAAAAATTGGTCTGTGTGTGTGTCTGTCCGTCCATGTCCGTCTGTAGGTGTCCGTCCGTGTGTATGGTTATCCCTCTGGCAAATCTGTGGCTAGATCTTGACTTTAACAGTACGGCCTCTCTCTGTAGCCTCTCTCTTTGTCTATCTGTAACTCTGTCTGCTCGCTATTCGGAATGGCAGGAGGGCATGTAGGCATTTATATGTCGCATGTCATGAATATTCATAGATGCTGACATTTATTAGGGTTGTTACTGTGTCGTGATGTATGATCAGAACCACTGTGGACTTTTTCAAACTACAGACTAATTTGCATTTCTGTGTATTACTGTATATCCATTCTTTTTTTCTTTTTTTTTTTTTTTTTTAAACCCCAATCAGGTTTCTTACTCCTATGGATCTTAACCCTTTGTGTCCAGCTGTGACTTCATCAAAAGTTCACAACCTCCTCCCTCTGCACTTCAGAATACTACAGCCACCTTTGTTTCTCTGCGCAGGGGACATGACAGCATTAAAATCCCTTTGCCTGTGTAATCCGCTACTGTTCTTCATACGTTCCACTGCTATGATGCTGCCTTACTGAGCGTGTGTGTAACTTTTAGCATACACAATGATTATCAAGTGCTCAGAAGTGCTCATGGCGTTGCTGACAATAACTTATCAGAAGATCTAGCTATTCTTGGCAAAGCAGAACTGCACACTGCAATTCTCTTTCTAAGAAAGAACAATAATTAGGGGTTTTTTGTGTGCAGACACTTTTTGCAATAAATGTTTCCTTTAATTCTCACCACCAGCTACTGCGCTTTAGTAATGCTCAATTAATATTGTGGTAAGTTTTTTTTTTTTTTTCATGGAATTTTTTTTTTAGACTAGGTTGTCCTACTGTAGACCATAACACACCTAAACACAACATTAGCAGTTTATTGAAACTATTATTATAATTAATCAAAATTGAACAATCAAGAATTTTTTTTTCTTCTTTTGCTTCTTCTTCTGTTGTTTCAGTCTAAACAATAGATCATACTTGTTAATATGCACTCCCAAAAGTTGCTTCCTTGTTTTGAATGCAGTAATGAGCCATGTGAAGCATAGACCTCTCACACACGTGCAGATACGCTAGCGTACAATGCAGGGAGTAATAAAAGAAATCTAAAGTAAGTCTGATGTGTTAACAGCTTCTGGTGGATACCTTTTATTTAATTAGAAGCTTTCGTGCTGTGTGGATCCCATTCCTGGCTTCTCTCCACACACACACACACGCGCGCGCACACACACCGGCGCCAATGAGGATCTGTTACTGAGCTAGTGAGCCTGCTCTCATGTTTCTCTGGTCCTCTGTGATTCCAGCTCTCCAAAATTAAACCATAAACAAGGCCTTGATCTCCCATGATAGTGCCTGCAACTTTTCCTGCATACCTGAAGTTGATGTGCTTTATTTAATACCCTATGTGTGTGTGTGTGTGTGCGTGTGTGTGTGTGCGTGTGTGTGTGCGTGTGCGTGTGCGTGTGCGTGTGCGTGTGTGTGTGTGTGTGCGTGTGTGTGTGCGTGTGCGTGTGCGTGTGCGTGTGCGTGCATGTAAATGTTTGCTGACAGCTTGGTGTCATCTGTAATGCTGCATTCTACTAAAGGTCATAACTCGCGGTTTCCGACCTCTGACTAATGCCCCCTCAACATGGGACGGTCTCCTCAACTCCAAGTTCAGCAAGTGACATCAAATCAACATGGCTGCTCACAGCATGGACTTACCGATAAACGAGTTATGCTGTATATACAAGTATTTGCTTTAGATCAATCAGCATACATACATATTTAAGAACCAGATGAGGAGGAAAATATGTATCACTCATCGCAGTTAGCTGGCTAGCTTCTTACTAACAAAAGACGAACATGGTTTCCCACTTTGTAGCTTGAACACACAGAGGTTGAAAATAACGAAATTCAGAGTTCTGACTTCCCAGTTCTGAGGTATCAGATGCATCATAAGATTTCAGGTGGTTTGGGGAATGGATGTCAGCTTAAAGCGTCATTTACACGATCATGCAGCATGTAGAGCAATATTGCCAGTGCATCAGGAAAACAGTAAGAACAGCAGTGATAACCAATCCCATCACATGCTGCACTACGCTCATCTCCTTCTACCGGGAGCATGCAGGAGTTGGGAAACACTAACCAAACCAAACAACCAGGCTGCAACATGCAGCCACCTGTTAAACTTACTGAGTAAAAACTTTAGTCAGACTCAAATAATGTCTTTTATCTGCCTTGGGAAGAGAAACCGCCACAGCTCATAGCCAATCCCCGATCAATCACTTCTTGACTTTGAGTCGAGGGGGCGAACTAGGGCTGCAACAGCTAAATGAAAAAAATTGATGATAAAAATAGCTGGCAGCGAAACTGAACTGTGTTATGAAACACGCTGTGGCACACGCTACGTCTCTTCATAAAATACATTTGATTGAAATGGTGGAACACAGAGAAAACAGTGCAGTCTTCTGTACAGTATGGAAACTCTTTACAGTCTGCATTGGATGTTTATTTTGCCTTTATACTGAATTAGTCTGTTTGGTAGTTGAACTAATCAGGGCTTGAAATCCAGATAAGAGACTCAGTTGCAAAAAGTGTACTGATAAAAAAGTGATGAGCAGTAAGAGACGTGCAGCACCATCACCTTGCGTCAGTTTGAGTGTCTCATTTGGTTGACTTGACAGTGTTCTCATGCTGTGACAGACTATCTGATAGTATCTGATAGTAATGTTGTGTTGTAGTTAGTGGACTGTAGTTTAATTAAGCCTAGTTGAGAAACATTTCTTTAGTACTGTTGATTAAAATGCTGCAAAGATATAGTTTTTAAATATTTTGTATTTAATAAATTTTTTGAAGAATACAGCGACTTGATTAATTGATTATCAAACTAATCATTGGTTGCATCCCTAGTGCTGCGAACATAATGCGTGTGGATGAGTGGTCCAATACACGGGATTTTCTGTTCTCGTCGGTGTCTGTATTAATGCATTTAACTTGTTACATCACGTTAGCTAGCCACCAATACATGGGCCTGAGCAAGTGCAGGTAAGTTCCACTTGCTAACGGAGTTATCATTTGTCCACTCCTGCATAATGACACTAATACTACTACTAATACTGCTACTGATACTCGCACTACTAATACTACAGTTTAGAAACAATTTCATTTTCACTTTGGTTCATTCTGAACAGAAATAATATTTGTACGTTCCTGCTCCAATGCTCTTCCCCTTTAGTTTAGGTGTCTGTAATATTTGTACGTTCCTGCTCCAGCGCTCTTCCCCTTTAGTTTAGGTATCTGTAATATTTGTACGTTCCTGCTCCAGCGCTCTTCCCCTTTAGTTTAGGTGTCTGTAATATTTGTACGTTCCTGCTCCAACGCTCTTCCCCTTTAGTTTAGGTGTCTGGTTAGAAGGAAACAAAAGAATGGTTAGTACTATTCTCTACATATGCTAGCCTAATCTGCTTATGGGAAGCCTTGGGTATAAATGAAACCGAACACTGCGTTTAACCAGATACATGTAGTTATTTTTAACATCTTTCTTCTTTGCTGTCTCTGCTGTGCTGCTTGCAGCATCATAGTAAAAGTGCATCATCTTCGAAAACCCGGCTTTAGCGACTATCTAACGTCATATCTTCCTGTAGCCAGGCATGCAGGAAGTGACGAATTCTGGACAGGAATTTAGGCCTAGTGGGAAAATGTTTCGGTTTTAGGCTGCACTTTCTTGAAGTCACACTAGATCAGTAAAATAACTTTATGTAATTAACTAAAATTAGCCGATGAATCACTTTTTTAAAATAAAATTTTCACTCTGGATCAATTTAGACTGAGTTTGTTCATGGTTTTTGATTATGTACACAGAAAAATTTCGCTCTGTTTTCAGTTTTTCTTCCCTGTGATATTTCTAATCCCTGACTACTATTGAGATTTCTCTTGTGTATCAGCATTGTTTGTTTCTGCAGGGCCTCCTCCTGGTTGCTCTTGCAAGAATGTCTGTAATCGTTGCTCTGCTCAGGACTCCCGCCTCTCTTCCTCTCTGCCAGGATGGAGTTGCGTCTGTTTAAGGTCACTGTAGGGCGGGGGCTGAATTTATTTAGGAGTATCTATATACAAATAAGTAAATATGGAGTAAATATGGCAGGCTGTGATAAACAGTTAATACGGTGAAGACTTGTGCTTCAAATTGTTATAGATTGAAGCTACAGAGTGACTCAATTGTTGGTTAAAACTAATGAGATTACATATAGTTGTTTTAGTCAGTAGTGATTAGGACATAGTTTTAGGAGCATTTTACATCCCCCATGTAAATGAGATTGTGTGATTTTTACAAAGTGCAGCCTTCTTTTCCACATGCAGAGGTTTGTTTTAAATTTGTACTCCCTCCTTTTCTATAAACTAAACAAAGCTGTCTTCCTCAGCTCCAGCTCGTAATTGCACAGGATGCCGTACTCCCAGCTGTGGGAGAACCAGGGCTCTGTGTGTGTGTGTGTGTGTGTGTGTTAGTGGCGCGTGCTCCCTCTCCGCCTGCAGATAGCTAAAATTCCCTTTTATGGCATTGAAGTGCTTTTCAAACAGGAAATGACATCACGCTACGCTGAGGCAGAGCAGGAGTTGCTTCTGCTATGCAACATTCCACACGGCATGACTCGCCTCAACTCTGACGCCTCAAGTCAGCTTATCCTCAACTAAAATAGCAAAAAATCTATTTAAGCCCACATGCTTTTACGATGAAAATGAGTGGAAAGTTCACAAATAAAAATACTTGTGCTCGCATCGGTCGTGGACTGAGAAGCAGTTCTGTTAGCTGACGGCGGGGCTCGAGACTTGGCGGTTGCATGGGATCATGTAAACTGAAAGGGGAAGGGTGGAACTTTTTTTTTTTTTTTTTTTTAAAGGTAGCCTGCCAGAAATGCATGTCATTTGCAGTGAGGGGAGAGAGCTCTTACACAGCCTTCTTATGTCACTACTTCTCTCTTGGAAGGGTGTGAGATGCAGAGGAAATTCATGTAGATGTAGCTACTCAAATATTTGACAGCTTCTCAGTGAGGTCAGTCAGTGAGTCTAATGTCTAGTACAGTTCCTACTTTATAATATCCTGAAACTTTATATATGTATATTAGGGGTGTAAGGCAGTGCCACTATCTGTATCTGTTTAGTGGTCCCAATATCCATATCTGTATTTGTATTCAGGTATAAATCTGAAGTGGGTGTGGCCTAAACCAGAAAGGTTTTTTTCCTACCCAGAGGTGGAAGTGCCAGCATTGTCATTCTTCTCTGACAGTTTTTGATCAATACTCTAGTTCATCATTAGTCTCAACTACAGGTGTGCAGGAGACAAAATTAATGTTGTTCATAGCTGAATTTAGATGGTTCTACTCAGGACCACTATGCATTCATGTTATTGAACATGTACTTACTTTGTCGCTCATGCCCACATGAAAGCTTTTTATGTTGCGTCCCACATGATCTCACCTACCAAGTGAGACCTTTTCAACCAAACCTTTTCGGCAAGCTTTCTTTCCGTATTTGTATCAGTTTGAACGCAATATCAATTCATTTCGACTCAAGCATTCCTAGTGTGTATAGAATTGATCATGGACTGTTATCGTGTAAGGGTGTGCAGTATCTATAAAAATATTGGACTATAATAGTTTACTGAAAGACCTTTTTAGCTTTAAATCAACAGAAGCTGTGCCATAACCCAGGGTAGCTGCAGTGCAGAAACAGCGAATATCCTAATGTCCTTATACATCATTGAAAATAAATCCCATAAGGACTGAGGGATGGACCTTTTTAACCATCTGTGTGTTCATTTCATTTGAGTGAGGAGACACAAGGTCGAAATGATGTAATTACAGTCAGCGTGGCTGCTCACTTTATATACTTTATATATATATATATATATATATATATATATATATATATATATATATATATATATATATATATACACACACTTCATATACTTTTCTTGATCACAGGAACCGTACACCCGTTCTCATGATGCTCATATCTCACTCAGTGTGAAAAGCATAAATAATGAGCAGCCCACTCTCTACAAAACCACACGTGCAGCATTTTTGTGGCAAATTGCAGTTTTGCTTAACTGCGGTAGTCAAACTTGTCTAGAAGTACAGGAGTGCTTGCCAGTCTCTCAGTGTCTGATTGACGGCTGCCTGGAAGATAATTCTGACCTGGTAAAGGATCCAAATGCTTCTCCAAACTGTTGTTGATCTCTTTTAAGGTGCCAGCCAACCATTTCCTGGTAATCTTTTACTCTTTGTTTTCTGCCAGTGAAACAAAATTGGCCTTGTTTATGAGTGAGCTTTGTGTCTTTACCGGTTTCATCAGATGATACATCCTTCAGCAGTTTTTATGCACACATCAGTGCATTAAAGCGTGATTGTGTTTGAACAGATTAAAGACGTCTGAGGAATTTAAAAAGCCCGGGGATAAAGATGACTGGTGTGAGAGATGTTAATTTGCTCCTTTTTTTGCCTTCACAGGACCAGCAGAAGACCCCAAACTGCCACATCCCTGTGGGAGGCCTTCTCCCATTTCCAGAAGATTCCATCAGGTAAACTTATCTTCCGGGCTATGGGTTATGGGTTATCTTTGTTTGAAGCACTCCTTTAGCCTGGTTAGTTAACAATACGTATAATAATCCTTTATAGACATTAAGAATATGCTCATCATCCAAGTTGTGAGGAATGCTTCTGAGTTGCATTTTTTGTTTAGTTTAAACCAGTGTGTTTCCTTTTAAAAGAAAAGAATTGTTTGTTGCGGCACCGTATGGGACCACTTTATTCAACACTAACAACTTTGGTGAGATTCTATTTGTGTATATGTGGAACATTAGTATGTTTTCTAAGGTATTCTCAGCCTCCTGGCATAGTGACCCGATGTCAGCAAAAATATATAAAATATACCTGTGAAACAACTTGACTACTAACTTAGCTAAAGTAATCTTGTCTTTGAGTCTAGGTGACTTAGATGAATCTAGATGATATTAACTTTATGCTAAATTTAAACTTGGGAAGTTTCTCTCTAATCTGTGAACTAAAAGTGTTAAATAGACGATTCTCATGTTTACCAAGTGCAGAGTCTGTTGTATCTCGCATCTCAGATTGTTATTTGTGTGCTCTCTTGAAGGTGTAAACTTGATGCTGTCAGAAGCCTGTTTAGCGCCTGCTAGCAAACAGCTGTGTCAGGAAAATGTTCCCTGAGGCTGCTACTTAACACCACAATTACCATGCCTTTTAAACCTTGTGTGTTTTTGAAGATGAACATTAACGAGGCCTACTCTGCCGGCGTTATTTTTTTGCCTTTGTATCCATGCAGAGTGGGGTTTTTTTTGCCCTTTGAGCCAGTGACTTCACACTGAGGCATCTCCTGTGTCTCAGTCCACATTTGGACCACCTTACATTACCTCACTACATGCCATTCTGCCAGTTTGAGCAGCTCACTTTTTTACTGTTGGACTCAGTCACATAAATAGCACTAATGTGTTCTGAGAAACGGCTCGTTGCCGTCGAAGAGCTCCTCTGGGCCATGTTATGTATGGGGCCTCAGACCGTACAGAGTCAAAGTTCCTCACACCTGCAGAAACATAGGCAATTGATACTCCCCAGACTTTAAATTAATGTTCACACAATTACAAAATGGTCTCCAAGGAGTGGTCTTGATCTTATTTTGTTTAGTGTGACAGATTCAGAACAGGATAATACTGCTTAAAATGAGTGGTTTAGTAAGGAATGAAAAACATGACAAGGGTGTGCTGTTCTAGGACAGTAATCAACAACAGGGTGATGGGAATGTGGCTTGACATGGCTTGGCTTATTGTTACCACCCTGAAGTTGTTTATTTTCCAATAACTGCAGGACCCACTGTGTTTTATTCCTCTTATACCACAGCCTTTTGTCAGCGATTACGTTTTTGTTCATTAAAGAACAACCTGACGACCTGTTCACTTTTCAGTCATATTTAACGTTGTGGAACATCCATGAAACCAGTTAGTTCCTGTTATCACTTACATTATTACAGCCGTAAACAGTCACCCCCTTCTTTCGAGGAAGTTTGCAGTTAATAAGACGAAATAAACATGACTTGTCATGTTAGTGAGAAACCAGATAACCCAAAGCCCCCTGTTCTGAATACTTTCCCATTTCGGAAAACTTAGTGTTACAAAGTGCTGACACTGGAGACTCGTTCCATAAATGTTCCATAAATGTTTTTCTTTGTTAAATAACGTTTTATTGTAATCTGTTTATTAGGCTTAGATTATGCGGATTAGATTACTTTTGCCATACAAGTACCTGTGAATTAGATGTTACTATAGAAACTGTATAATATTACGAGTACATTAATAAATACATGTGATTTTAAATTACAACCATTATTATTGTCAGAGCTGCTGCTGTAGAAAATAAACTAACACCGTCTGACCAATCAGAATCAAGAATTCAACAGTGCTGTGGTATAACTGACTTCAGTACCAAGTGCCTCCACTTACGCTCTGCCGCAGCTTGTATTGCACATTGCAAAGTTTCTCACACCTCACAGTCAGGAAACGCAGCAGACTGTTTCTGCTGCTCATCAGTATGAATGTGGAACTAGCAGTCTCATGGTCCGGCATAGTGTTGCTTTTCTAATATTAACAACTGCTTGTGTGAGACTCAGAGGAGGAACTGAGTGGAAACATGGGTATTATTTTTAATCTTGTCATCATTTGCTGTTTTGTGCTTTTCAAAGTAGGGGTTTTCTGAGAGTGGATAGTTTCTCAATTGTTCAAGACCTCGGTCACTGACCCAGGAAGCGGCTGCTTTCCCGCCAGCACAGTGCCAGATTATTTATATCCTGGCTTGATCAGCAATTGCCTGTTGTTGCAGTGTTTTTGGTGGATATCGGTTTCTTCAAATGTTGCACCTTTTAGTGACATATCTTGGCTCTTGCCCAAGTAATATCTTGAAGGATAGCTTAGCCAATGGTGTAAAAGTCGATCCTGCAGCATCCTTGAATTTTCTCACATTTTTGGTGTGTGGGAGGCATGTGGAAAGGTTCTCTCAGGAGCCACAGCTGAAGAATCTGCTTCATTGTATAAAGAGAGATCAGAAAGACTTAAAACCTGCCGTTAAAATGTCTAAGCTAGTATACAAAGTGTTGGGCAGAGTCTCTCATTCACTGACTGTGTAGTAACACTCAATGCCATTATACAGCCTGCTTTTGTTGTCAGAACACACAGTTAATCACTCAAATGCTTTATAAATCTCCGCTTTAAACGCCTCAACAATGGCCTGTTTCAACACACGCAGACACACACACACACACACACACACACACACACACACACACACACACACACACACACACACTTAGACACTGCTGTTGTCTCAGTCCGATCTACTCTGAGATCTCCATTAATAGAGCTCCTTGTTCGGTTTTTCATTTCCTTTACTGCCCACCTTTTAGAAACAGATGCCCTGTCTGGAATCACGTCTGTGTCTTTTCATCCACATTAGGACACTTTTTTCAGCAGTACTCCTAAAAAACTAAAAAATAGTTAAATCTGCACGATGATACTTTTGATGACAAATAATGAACAGTTTATCTTCCGTCACAAATCCACACACTACTTGTATTTCAGAAAGAGCAGTAAAATCTCTCTTACCTTAAAATAACCCTTACAAATGGTAGCCATGTGCATTCTCATATCTTAGGATGGTTTGTTTTCTGTCTTGTCTTGTGACGTTTTTATGACTCCGTGCTGCTGATATGTGTGTGTGTGTGTGATTACAGGGTTCCTGTAAGCACGAGCTGCAACAAGCCTCTAGGTTTCCTGACTCTTTGAATAGATCAGGTTGTTAGCGTGTGCTTAGATGGGGTAATGCAGTTACGCTTTTTCATAACTGAAAGTTGCAGCCTGAAGAACTCTGAGTTTTGTGCTATTTTACTCGAGGTTGAACGATAAGCCCATATTTGTTTGTAAGCATGTACTGATGTTAAATTTTACACGGGTAAAACTGTCTAAACTTTTTCCCGGTATTGTGATCTTATATTGTAAATTAAATCAGTATGTTTTAACTACTTTGGTTTTTGTTACTACATGATTACTTTGGGCAGGATTTTATCCCATGTTATTCACTAACCCATGCTGTTATCTCACTTTGGATAAAAATGCATCAGTATTCACTATTCAGGTATTTGTTATGCCCTACATCCACATGAAGTCAGTAAGAAAATATGGAAAAGACAAGCAGTGCCTGGCAGTATTTTGATTCAGAGAGCAGTGCACAAATCAGAGGCGTGTATTGGGAGCCAGCATTTATCGCTTTCATGTGGAGAAAGCGGGTGACCAAATATGAAGTTTGCAGAGATACAGTACATTTTCATTAATGTCCAGTGCAACTATATATATATATATATATATATATATATATATATATATATATATATATATATATATATATATATATATATATATATATATATATATATATATATATATATATATATATATATATATATATAAAACACTTAGGGATATTCAAGTAATAACATAAGCAGAAGGAACATCCCTAGATTCAACTTTTCCAATCTGATTATTGTAAAATGTAGATTTTTTTATGTATATTTGTGTACATCTATGTATATTTATAAATTATACAGTAAAGCAGCATGCAGATAATTCATGTTTACACACTGCACTTTCAAAATAATCTAGAATGAAAAAAGAAAGAAAAATGGATAAAATGGCTCAAAACCAGCTGAATTGACAGAAATGTCCAAAGGTGGTCTAATGATCACGCTCGATTGGCCTCAAGGACTTGCAGCTGCTACTCCACTCAAGCAGAACTATACATGTATGACCTCAGCCCAACATGTACACACGTTCCGATGATGTTTTTAAGTATCAGATGCTGACAAAAACTGTAGTCCTAGACAGACACGACTAGCACGACTTGTTTCACTCTACGCAGGAACACATAGAGGTCATAAAGAATGTCTGGGAGAGAGAAGACTAGTGAATAGTGAGGGTAGAGCTTTTACAAGGGAACAAATTCTGGCAGAGTTTGTACATTCATGTTGTAAACCCACAAGATCATCATAGCCTAATTGGAAACTAACCCTAGGGCTTTAAGGGGAAAGGACTTGCATGTTTTGACTCGTCGTCCGTTTTTACTTGTTGTTAGACTCTAAACTGCTAAACTGATTGTTCACTTGGTCTGGAAACCTGCTGTCTGTTTCATTTCAAAACCAGGAAGTGAGCCTGTATGCTGAAGGAAAAAAACAAACAAAACAAGTGTTAGATTTGTGGTGCAGTATGTTTCACTGTTGTCTTAGCAAGCACTTGACATGTTGAGAGTGAACCATCCCCTTCCCCCCTGTGAGCTGGCTGCAGCTGTGAAAATCCTGTCATGAGTCTGCTATGAAGTCTACCCTCTCATCCCATTCCCTAAATTTAGGGACAGTATTGCTGGGATGGGCAGCCGGAATGCATGCAGACCCCTCCATAGAACCTGTGCTGACAGTCAAGAGAAATAGCTGTGAAGAGAGAGCTTTAGAGGATGATGAGATTCCTGTGGCATCACTAACTTTGGAAACCCAGCACACTGCTGCTCTCAAGTGCACCACGAAACAATAGCAGCAGTCGGCGAGCACTTCCCTGGACTTTTGTTAGAATTTGTGCCAAATCGTGAAATGTTCGTTGTGTTTGAATTTCATTGAGTTGAAAAGTGTTAAGCATTCGGGGTTAACCTCAGTCTTCAAAAACCTAAATGCTGTTTGAACACATGGCCTGAGACACAACCCAAATGCAGAATGTTTATTTCACAAGGGCTTAAGAACAGAGGTTTTTGCTGTAAGTGGTGTGGTTTGCCTTTCTCACTTTCGGACTCAAAATGGTTCCTCTGTGTCGGTGCTCTGTCTGAGCTCTTCCTCTTTTGGTAGTTGGTGTTAAAAGCAGAGCCGTGTCTGCAACTGCACTTCCACAAAGCAGTGAGAATGCGTAAAGCATAGCTAAAATTCCTTTGAGTTGTCTGCATTATGTATGACTAAATTTGGCTGCGCCATGTTTCGCTGCATGCCACATGCTTGTTGTACTTTACATAGGCTTCGGTTAGATGCAAATTGCATGTCTGAGCGCTCCACCTAACTTGTTGAAGTTTAAATTCAACAAGTGGTTACGAGATTTCAGATCCACTGTTGGTTTTGGCAGTGCTTTTGTTTTCATTGTCATTGCCTATATTTGCCTGTATTCTTTGGCAGTCCTGATCCTGCACTTTTTTAGGGATGAGGTGTCCATTCTGGATGTTCTCTCAGCAGCCTGCAGAAGTACAGACATGAGGAGGTTTTAAGATCTCTGATCTTGAGTGTGCCACTATTTGAAGCAATTGTAATTAACCATTTACAATTACACCACTGGGTACAAATTGGATAGTCACTGGATAGCTTAGTTTTTTGGTTTGGATATATCACTTTTGATATATTTTGATATGTTCCTTGATTCCACGGCAATAAACTCATCTACATCTTGACATCTCTACATATTGTTTTAGACGAGCCATTGCTCTGTGTTATTTTTATTCATGAAGACTGTTTTTCATGATTAAATATCTGAGCTCGTTGCAATTCCACATCAGCAATCGCGACTCATTTCGCTTGCTTCCATGCACAAGTAAAATGATCAATGCTTGAAACATGATCAGTACAAGAGGCTCCAAGCACACTGACAAGTGGACACAGCAGTTTAATATCATTTCAGAGAATCAGAAGAGTCTTAAAATTGTGAAAGCCTTGAGCTCTCTGTCTACGGTTTTTGTAAATGATCAGGAGTTTATTGTAAAGCAGAGTTTCTTAGTTCACTGGTCTGTCCAGTAGGGAAATTTTTACTGACCCGTTTAAACTCTTAAATGTCCTGCTTTGTGTAATACTGTCTTCTTCTTCGCTATTCAAAACAGGGAAGCCAAGTCATATTTTAAAATCCCAGTACTGAAGGGGAAGTAAACATCGTTTAGGCGAGACCCATGCGCCATTTCCACTGGGTGGGGCAGATGCATTTCTGTGATTAAGAGAACAATGACATAGATGTTTTAATCATCATCAAATTCAGACAAATGCAACAACATTTTTGGTAGATCATGGGTGAATGTTGTCATAACAGTTATATAACGTATATGGGCATCTCTTTAAATCTCTCAAGGGACAAAAGGCGTGTGTGTGTGTGTGTGTGTGTGTGTGTGTGTGTGTGTGTGTGTGTGTGTGTGTGTATATGTACATACATATATACAGTACTGTGCAAAAGTCTTAGGCACCTTTTTTTTTTTTTTTTTTTTTTTAAAGTACAAACTTTGTTATAGATTTATTTTATGACTTCTACATTATTGATTCAGTACGAAAACATTTTAGATTTGCAAACATTAGTTTTCCAGCACAAAAGAGACCACTTTTCAGACAAAAAACATAATGAAGGCTGCAGGGGTTTGCTACAAAAATAAGAAGCGAGTGTGACAGTCAAAGTCTCCAGAAGACCTGTGGCTGCTTCTGCAAGATGCTCGGTAAAGCTTACAGCTCATTTCCTTATAAAACTGCACAAATTGTATCTGAGACTACGATTTTTTTTTTAAAGCGAAGGATTATCACACCAAATATTGAGTTTGTTTCATTTATTGCTGTTTACTGCTCGTTATTGTATTTTTTTTTTAATGTAGGAACATTTAGTTTTATTACTTTTGACGGCAGCATTTCTTTGCATGTTTGCAAGACTTTTGCACAGTACTGTATATATATCGCACAGATTTTCCACTGAACAGTATGGTTCAGTAACGAATCCGAACATAGGACTATCCATGTGCTGGTTGAAGCAATGGCGTCAGTTCCCCAACGTTGAAGGAGTTATTGAGAGGTTGATTAGTGATAGCAAAAATAGTAAAATACTACACGGACATTAAAATATTAAAAGATTTAGAAAAACGATATTAGGCATATCTCACTTGATGATAAATTGTGTACTACTAAAGATTTCAGTGCAAGAGTTAAGCGGTTCCTCCCAGATACATTACAAGTATAAATAAGCACCAGAACATGGGGTCATGGGTAATTTGACGATCGGGGGGCCGTGCTATATTGTTATATTGTCCAGGGGAAAAGTGCTGTTTGTTGCTGTAAACATTTGTCTTTTTTTTGTTTTGTTTTTTGCTTTTGCAGGTGTACCAGTGACACAGACACACAAGCGCAGTCATGGTGGCGCTATCGCTAAAGATCGGTGTGGGAAATGTGGTTAAAACGATGCAGTTTGAGCCCTCCACCATGGTGTACGACGCCTGTCGCATCATCCGAGAGAGAGTTCCTGAAGCGCAGCTCGGCCAGCGTGAGTACCTCCTAACACATCACCTCCTGTAGCAAAATGCATATTTAAAGCCCAAACAGCAAATGTCTAAAATATACAGAAATGTGTATATTTGGGGGCAGTCGTGGCCTAATGGTTCGAGAGTCGGACTTGTAACCCGAAGGTGAACCCGAAGGTTGTGGGTTTGAGTCTCGGGTCCGGCAGGGATTGTAGGTGGGGGGGAGTGAATGACCAGCGCTCTCTGCCAGCTTCAGTACCACAACTGAGGTGAGACCCTTGAGCAAGGCACCGATCCCCCAACTGCTCCCCGGGCGCCGCAGCTAAAAAGGCTGCCCACTGCTCCGTGTGTGTGTTCACTACTGTGTGTGTGCGCACTTGGATGGGTTAAATGCAGAGCACTTGGCCACAAGTCACTTCACTTCACTTCACTTCACTTCATATTGTGCAACTGTGAGCTTGTCTTGTGTCAGCTTTTGTCCTGAAGTGGAATTAGCTTGTCAGTAATAAACTTACCTTTATTTTATACTGATATTTCACAATCTGATCTTTTAATGTTCCCTGGGCTGTGCAATGGTCCTCCCACTGAAAAAGCACAATATTTTATCTTTCCATTCCATTGATTCTCTAAAGAGGCTGTCTTATTTATTTTTATTTTTTTTATAAATACACTTCTTTTATCGCTCTTGTAATCTAATTTGATCATTCAAGCTACACTGTAGTGCATCGCTATTATTGTTGTAAGTGTGACAGCCACTGTTAAGTTCTCCTCTGTTTATTTTCTTTCATGCCCAAGCGCTGATACAGGGTCACGACTCTGGATATCGGGAGTTTGATTTATCAGATTGCTCAGAACAACAGTGCTAAATTCAGGTTAGCTCTGGTATATTTGTCTTAGTTGTATTTAAAGCAAGACGTCAGGTCAGCGGTCTTGAGCTACAGTATTCGGGGAACCTCTGATCCATTGACCTCAGTTATTCTTGAGGAACAAGCCTTGTTTCCACCCTTCTTCCACCAGTCTCCACAAAAACCCCTCCCACAGGAAAGATGAATGAACACTCTGCCAAAATCTAAAAATATCCCCGAATATAAAATGCAACTTCAGAGTTTCTAACAAAGCTGCTTTTTGCTCTCCAATCAGGGTGTGGCTGGCTCTCCAGTCTTACATAATAACTTCCCTCTGGATGTGGTTCTTGTCATTCTTGTCCAAACCTGTGAGTAATTTTCCACTTTGAGTGCCTGTTTTTGGCCAACATCAACAACTAATATGGAATGTTCAACATCTTAAATAGCAGACTGTAGAGAGACACTATATAGTCCCTGAGGGGTGAAAAAAAAAAGCTGAATTCTGATGCCAAATGGGGTTGGAAAGAGATCTGAGCTGCCCTTTGTGGTTGAAGGACATGAAGAACATTCATAAACTGAGACGGGAGCAACATTAAGGGAGTGATTGCATAATACCACCTTGAGTCATTTGTGGTGGTTACTTTGGTCTGTACACATTAAAAGGGAACGAGATATGCATATTTTACCACCCATTTAACACCTCAGTGCTATTGTGGACATCTGTAATGGATTTTCTATACATACAATGGTATAGAAAATCCTGGTTTAATTAAAACTGGACTGTCACACGTGGACTGTCTCTTTTTATTACCCAAAGCTGTCATACCCTCAGTACACAAAACACATCAGTAGAATACGCTCTGACTGTTCTTTCCTCCTCCAGCCAACGACTATGGCCTGTTCCTGTCAGATGAGGACCCAAAGAAAGGCATTTGGCTGGAAGCAGGAAAAGCCCTGGACTACTACATGCTGAGAAATGGGGTGAGTCAGTCATTCTGAGGCAGGAATGTCTACTTGCTACCACATGTTTCCCCATGTGTCGAGGAGGTACACTACTGAGAAGGGGGATTATGATTAGACCAGTCAGTGATTTTGTGTGTGTGTGTGTGTGTGTGTGTGTGTGTGTGTGTGTGTGTGTGTGTGTGTGTGTGTGTGTGTGTAAGCGTGCACGTACATACTTAAACTCCAGGTAGACCTGCTTATTATTTCATTCCCGTTAATCTATCTTTCACATTTTATGAAGCAGCTCACGGTCATATTGTATTTTGTCACTGCAGTGATAGATGGAGTTAATTATCACAGTTGGCTCTCAAAGCGGCAGTGGAAGAGGGTCGGGCAAGCTTTTACAAAGCATTGCAAGTCAGCAAGTGGCTGAAATCTTCAAGCTTCCTCTTTCACATCTTAACATGATGCATATGTAAAAGTATTTACTATTCTGCACAGTTTGTCTTTTAACCATGATGACAGTTTTTGGCTTCTTCAATTAGCTAAACATAATCTACTTTGATACTGGTGAAAGTAGGTTAGCTAATTTGTTAACGTTAATATAATTTTTGGGGTTTTTTTTTCTGATCTGAGTCTGGATGTGTAGGTTTGCAATATAAAAGAAAAGGCTGTTTACTGTTGTTATAAAATAATAGTGTAGTATAGTTTGTTTTCTAATTTGGATAATAATGATTTTAGCCACACAGACGCCCATTGTCTCTTCACTTTAATAGAACATGCTCTAATACATCCACTCAGAAAAGATTAGCCCATGTTCATTTTTAGCAGTTACAAAAAAAGCCGCTGATATGAAATGCCGTTTTGGCCAAAAACTGCTGTAAAAATGGTTGCGTCATTAATGCACCTCAGCTGCATATAATTCAGAAGTGGCTAAGCAGCAGGTAGTAATTGCGATAAAATGATTGCTGTCGTTTAGTGACATGCGTCAGTTTTAGTCCCATGGGATTACAGCTGAGACACTGCTGTAGACTCTATGACCTGAGCAGTGATTTCAAATGACATTATCAGTAGTAGTAGTGTTCCTGAGAGTTGTATTAGTAGAGATTGAAATAATTTTCATCATGTTCTGTCAGTAAGACAGCAGGGTGATGAGCACTACTCATAAAGCACTGTTTAATCACACATGCTCAAAGCTGCATCACAAGTCCATACAGCAAAGTATCACTTTTAGCTAAACCTAAATTTACTTTTTTAGTCTATGAGTACAGCTCCAATGCATTAATTATAGTCATAGGACAGATGGACTTGGTATAAAGTGTCTCTTGTCTGTGCTTGCGCAGGACACACTCGATTACAAGAAGAAACAGAGGCCACTCAAGATCCGCATGTTGGACGGGACGGTGAAAACAGTCATGGTGGATGACTCCAAAATTGTTACTGACTTGCTCATGACCATCTGTGCCAGAATAGGTAAGCTGAGTGACATTCATTTAAAAAAAAAAAAAAAAAAGCGCCCTGGTGTGCCCACTAACCTCAACGTTTAAATGTGGAATCTGTTATTGTTTGAATTGTATTTAGGTTAATTTTCAATATTAAGTCTATTGTGCAGTTTTTGTCAGACTAGAGTATGTTGATTACTTTTGAAACTTTTGCTCCTCAGGCATTACAAACTATGATGAATACTCCCTGGTGCGGGATATTGGTGAGGAGAAGAAGGAGGAAACCACAGGGACACTGAAGAGAGACAAAACCCTCCTGAGGGATGACAAAAAGATGGAGAAACTCAAGCAGAAGCTCCACACTGACGATGAGTGTATGTCAGATTGTCACCGCACTGGGATCCTAAATCTCCACAGTTTTTATTGCTTCAGAATGGCCTGATTTGAAAATTTGAGATTGTAAAATTGGATGTAACAGTGAACACTTCAAAATAGGCTGTTTTTTTTGGGGTTTTTTGTATGTAACGGCCACTTTGTGTACAGGTTTGTTGATCACATAAGCAGCACGTTACATTGTAGTTAAGAACAATCTCAGAAGCTCTTATTTCAGAGCCTTAACCATCAGGTGATGTTAGTTTTAAAGTCTTGTGCTGTTTTATGTGTGCAGTGAACTGGCTGGACCACGGGCGAACGCTGCGTGAGCAGGGGGTGGAGGAGACAGAGATGCTGCTCCTCAGGAGGAAGTTCTTCTACTCCGACCAGAATGTAGACTCCAGAGACCCAGTTCAGCTCAACCTGCTCTATGTACAGGTATGCAACCCAACATCCCAAAGTGTGGTTTTCTTTTAAAAAAGGTTTTCTCATAGAGAAATAGAGGTAACAGAGGTATAGAGCTAACTGTCTGAGACTAAATTCTGGAGGGTCGAATTTTGACATAATTTCTGATGAGTCACTGATGCATTTAATGTTGTGAACATGTGTGATGTTGACTGACTCTTTTTAGTCTCTCTCTGTGTGTATATGTGTGTGTGTATGTGTATATATATATATATATATATATATGCAATTTCCCCACTGCGGGACAAATAAAGGAATATCTTATACACACACACACACACACATATATACACATACACATATACACACACATACACATACACGCATACACACAACTTTACAACAGATCAACAGTGTCCACTGCCAGACCAGTGTAGTAACGTCACCAGAGGAACAGGAACATAAAGCACGCTGGCATCTCACACTTTACATTGACATTTTACATAATGCAAACTAAGTTATCTATTTTTTTTGTATTTTAATATCCATCAGTGCGGTAATATGGGTTGAGTTATATTTATTACAAGCACAATTGAGGTGATGCCTTAATGCATTTTAGGCCCATCACCAGTACAGCTGGCTCCACTGTGTTAGGGCAGTGTGTTTAATCTGTTTATTTGTCTTATTTCATTTATTTGACTGCTACAATATTAATAGTGTATAATGATAACAACATAGCCTGTAGTAATCTCTGTATTATGCGCTGGTTGCACTGGTTTTAATCCCCAGCAGTAAACGTATAAGCTTGCTAACACAGTGTTTATTTTCTACACAGGCGCGAGATGACATTCTGAACGGATCCCACCCTGTCTCTTTTGACAAAGCCTGCGAATTTGCAGGGTACCAGTGTCAGATCCAGTTTGGTGACCACAACGAGTCCAAACACAAACCAGGATTCCTTGAGTATGTTTTTTTTTTTTTTTTTTTTGCTCGTTGTGCCTCATTTTCCTGTTTTCAGAGTTAGTTTGTTAGGATTAGTTTTAGTGCCATATATTTGTATTGAAAGTCAGACCAAATCCTTTTCAGTTAATTTTGAACCATTCATTTGTTTTCACCACATCATAATAAATGTTTAAATTTATGCTGGACAATTAAATGAAAACTCTTCTTTTCTTCATACTTCTCTAGTTTAAAAGAGTTTTTACCTAAAGAGTATGTGAAGAACAAAGGGGAGAAGAAGATTTTCCAGGTAAGGGGCTCGAGGTTAGCATGTTGTTGCAGGTCTCTGGCTTGAGGTCATTGTGGGGGCAAGCATAACAGTGTGCACAGGGATTTGGCTGCTGGTGGCGGCTGTACTTCTTCTCCCTCTGCTCCAGCTAGGGCACAGACTGAAAACATATGAGCTAGACTTGGTCAAATTTAAAACATTTGCAGCAGCATCTTTTTTTGTTCCCCAAACATTTATTTTAATGGTGCCTGTCTCAGAAAAAAATGAAAGCAGTTAATGCCTGAGGCTACATATGCACTTTAATTAAGTAGACTGATAAATATGTATTAATCTGTTACCTCTATGCTTGTGGAATATTTGGAATGGCTAGTGTTTATCTTCTGGTGCTCTCCAAGGACATCATTCTTATTGGCTAATATGAAATAGCCAATCATCCTGGCATTCTGACTGATACTGAATGGAAATGAAGTCTGTTGGATGTTAGACTGAGTTTTCTTTCCACCAATCAGGCACACAAGAACTGCCAAAATATGACTGAGATTGAGGCCAAAGTCAGCTACGTCAAACTGGCCCGCTCTCTCAAAACCTACGGAGTGTCTTTCTTCTTAGTAAAGGTAAAAATATTCTTTTTATTATGTAACTGTGTCAGATGATGGATAATAGCCCACACCCAAAGTGTTACATGCTTGCAACTGGTTCAGTGATTAACACCAGAAATAGTTTGTCTGTTAATGAGGTGTGTGTGTCTCCACCCTGCAGGAAAAAATGAAAGGAAAAAACAAGCTGGTCCCTCGCCTGCTGGGCATCACCAAGGAGAGTGTGATGAGGGTGGATGAGAAGACCAAGGAGGTGATGCAGGAGTGGAGCCTGACCAATATCAAACGCTGGGCTGCCTCCCCTAAAAGCTTCACCCTAGTAAGTTCAGACTTTGTCCTGGTGTGTGTGTGATGTGAAATAGATCACTTTTTAATCCTGCTGTGATTCCCCCTCACCTCCCCACAATTATTTCTGTGTGTACGTCTTGTTTTAAATGCTTATGTAACCTGTTTTTTTTTTTTTTTTTTTTTTTTTTAAATCCT
>CM040991.1:15700563-15767343 GCA_022985145.1 Pangasius djambal
TCCTCATGCTGAGCTGATGTGTCCTATGACACACTAATTGCATAATAGCTCTATAAAATTATTATGATCCACAAGAAGAGAAGAACAGAAAGTATTGTTTCTTTTTAAATGTCAGAGACATTTTCAAGACTTGAATTTGGAACATTAACTATTTTTCTTTTCAAAAGAGAGCAAAACTTGCTGATCTAATGCATAGTTCCTCTTAATAAAATAAATAAATAAATAAACTACAGCTTTTTGAGGTGTATGCTTGATAGTCGTGGCATGATTTCCTGTTAAGGACTTTTTCAAAATATCGTTTTCACATCATGACATGTCAGTGTTTATTTTTATTTTTGAACGTCTGGGGAAATATTCAAGAAACTATTTCCTGGCAAATTACCAAAGAGCTGGAAGTTGGCCTCAAGATCTGAAATGGGGAAGAAATGCACTTGGTATTAAGGCTATGGCCAGCTCATAATCTTTCCCAAGCAGTGTCACAGTGTGGACAGAAGCCATCTGTGGACAGCTGTCTGTGGGTTGTTCTGTGAAAGATTTCCTTGCTTTTTGGTTTCAGTAAATCTTGTACAAGTTTTTCACAAATTCTGTCATTGCAATGCAGTCTGTATTTTTAGTGGACAGCTAAAAGTTTAAAAATAGTTGTTCAGCACACACAAGAAGCCACCCAAATGAGAATGATGTTCATGTTACATTATGCAGCATGTAAGATGCCAGAATAAGTAAAATGTCAGAATTATCCTGAGAATAAATTAGATTGCAGATCTAATTTCGTTACAAATGTTTTTATTCCCAGCCTAACAAATTATCTTGTGAACGCTGTCATTTCTGTAGGACTTTGGAGATTATCAGGATGGCTACTACTCAGTCCAGACCACTGAAGGAGAACAGATTGCACAGCTGATTGCTGGGTACATCGACATCATCCTCAAAAAGGTAACTGGCTCTTAATGCATCTTACAGTCCCTTTTAGGTTTTTTCCCCCGGACAGTGTGACTTGCTTCACCACACCTTGCCAAATGAGCTGTGATCCTGTTTTTTGTTCCTTTCTTCCTGTGAGCCATGCTGTACTTCGGTACAAATGTTGACTTTGGTTACTCATCTTGGTCCGGTACTATGTGAAATGAGACAGGACATATGGGTGGAGCTAAAAATAGTGCAAAGCATCGATTGGTCAAATGCAATCATTCCAGACTCACCCTGACTATGTCTGTGGCCAAGCTTTCTGTCACTTTCTGATGGATCTGCAAGGCAACATTATGGTTGTAAACAGCAATATAATGCATAAGACTCCTTTTTTTTTTTTTTTTTTTTTTGTTTAGTTTACCATTAAAACATTAAAACTAACTTTGTGGCAACTAGTTCACTGTGTGAACGGGTGCAGATTTTTCACTGGTAGCATTAATGTATTTCCCATTGTCTATAACACACCTGATGTTTTTCCAGTCAGTTTCATCCAAAGACCTTATTTGCATTGATTATGTAGCATGTTTGTGTGAAGGTACTGCCTGTGGTTCACAGGACACAGTGGAATTCCGCAACAAACCTTGATGCTTGACCTTTGTGGAGTGAACAGCTTGGCAACAAAGTGCTTCTTTCAGGCTCCTGTGATATGTAGCATTTCAAAACTCACAGGAACTAACCGTGTGAACTCTGTCTGTGTACAGAAAAAGAGCAAAGACCACTTTGGCTTGGAGGGAGATGAGGAGTCAACCATGCTGGAGGATTCTGTTTCACCTAAAAAGTAAGCATAATGGTCCTTGCCATCATCTCTGATCGCTGTGTGACAGCTAAGTTTACTTCAAGACTCAAAGAAGCTTTTTTAACTGTTGGAGAGTTTTTTTGTACTTAATCGAATAGCTGAAAGTGTTCCTTCTTAAGCAGGTACCCAGCACCGACTAGTGGTTCATAGAGAAGACTGAATGACGCCATATGCAAAATTTGAAAATCTGTTATCATATTTATTCAAATAAAGAGGGTTCTTTCACATCTGTAAATTAAATGAGAATAAGGTCTGAAGCTTGATATCCCAGCCTTTTTTCCCTAGTGGATCCATTCCTCCCTTATGTGTTTTGTGTTCTATCACCATATGATTATTTTAATGTCCTGCAGCATACTATTTGACTTATTGGATTTGTGTATTTTGAGTATATCATAGCTAACGTTTTTGTGTGCATTGCTCACAGATCGACAGTGCTGCAGCAGCAGTTTAATAAGGTGGAGAGGGTGGAGACAGGCTCTGTGGCCCTGCCTGTCATCATGCGCCCAGGTGCAGGAGGTCCAGAGAGCTACCAGATGGGCTCCATGCCCCAGGCCAAGCAGCAAATCACCAGTGGCCAAATGCACACAGGTCACATGCCACCACTGGTGAGCTCCACAGCTAGTTCATATTTGTTCTAATTGTGTGTTCTGTGGAAAAAATTATACCCGCATGAGAGCAAGTTAAAAATGGCAGATCTTTGCATAAATTCTGGGTTTCCACAGAAATGTAGTGTGTAGCTAAATACCAGAGACCAGAAAACACTGATAGGTGGAGGTAAATAATTTCAGCAGTTTATACTAAAATTATGACAAATGATGATGTTTCTTTTGCTTAAGAAACCAGGAGAATTTCTACTGTCTGTGGTCTGTGCAATCTGAAAGCAGTAGAAAATCAAAGCTAATTAACATTTGAGTGCATTCAGCTGCACAAACTTTTAATTAAACAAAATCAAAATGCATTTTTAGATTACTTTGACAGACCTAGTGTAAAACTCTGCCATGTCTTTCCTGTTGCAGACCTCAGCTCAGCAGGCACTGACAGGTACCATTAACTCCAGTATGCAGGCAGTGCAGGCAGCCCAGGCCTCTTTAACTGATTTTGACTCCCTACCACCACTGGGAACTGATGCGGTGAGACACCCCAAACCTTTTTATACTTCTACCACACTCATTATATGCAATGCAAATTGATACTCGGTTCATGGATCTGGTAGTAATCATAATTTTTATGTCCTTGTCCCATATCTTTTTGCGTGTAAGGCCTCTCAAGCCTGGAGGAAGAACAAGATGGATGAGTCCAAACATGAAATTCATTCCCAGGTGGATGCTATTACTGCAGGAACAGCATCTATGGTTAATCTCACTGCAGGTGAGTCCGCATACTAGTTGCTACATCAAACACTAATTTGTCTAAATACAAAAATATTTTAGACAATATACATAATTCAATTGTAAATGGGTCCTTTCTAATGCAATTAAAGGATTACTCGAAAATAAACAGGGAGCTTGTTTGCTTAGTGTCCACAAAAAGCCTGGTTTGTAACCATGAGCTTCAACAGCTTATAGGCACAAACAGGACATTTGGAACATCAGCACTATCATATGCTTTCATGCTGTGCAAATCACACACACACACTTAGAACATGCTCTCTGTCTCATAGGGGACCCAGCAGAGACGGACTATACAGCTGTGGGCTGTGCGGTGACCACTATCTCCTCCAACCTGACTGAAATGTCCAAGGGTGTAAAGTTGCTGGCGGCGCTGATGGAGGATGAGGGTGGAAACGGACAGCAGCTCCTGAGTGCCGCCCGTAACCTGGCCTGCGCCGTGTCAGACATGCTAAAGACTGCTCAGCCTGCCAGCGCTGAGGTACCACACTAACTCTCTATCTCAGTGCTCAAACACACAAGCAGTGTATCATTGCATGTAATGTAAACGCGAGTGTGTCCTTCACAGCCTCGCCAGAACCTCCTACAGGCTGCAGGTAACGTGGGCCAGGCCAGTGGAGAGCTGCTGCAGCAGATAGGAGAGAGTGATGCTGACCAGCAGTTCCAGGTGGGGTATCTATTTACATTCACGCTCACATCAGATTCGAAAGCATCTAAGTAACTAAATTTAACCTGAGATTAAATCAGATTAAATTTAATCTGAATTTTCTTTGTCGTGGCCTTTAACCAGTCCTTAGGCAGAGGATCGTTCAGACACACAAGACGGATTCATCATTATAGTCAAATGCTGGTAACAAAACGCCCTCAGAAGAAGAGTAATTCATTTTCACCAGCCAATCGTACTAATTCTTCCTTAATCACATTTAGTAACTCTAGTTGGAGAACACATTTAATCATAATGTGGGATACTTATTACATAATTTCACTCAACAATTTAGAGAACATTTACTTCCTTACTTCCTTGAGATTCATTTTCAGCCAGAAGTTTTTTTTTTATTTTATTGAAACCAGGAAGTAAGTCTTTCTGTGAATTTTTACTTTTAAAGTAATGTTGCACAATATATTGCCTGTTTATTACTATTACAACATTGGACAATGTCTGCCATCTCTGAGCACTTTAGAAAACCACATTTTAAAAATTCTGTCTAATCAGAGGTTCCATATAATTTTTCTGTACATGCTTTGATAAATAGTGGCATTGGTGGGATCGAAAAAAAAAATTGTATTAAAATAATGACACGTTCAGTTATATTGCATGGCATATCCCAATGTGTAGCAGTATAATATTTATCAGTATTGTGCAGCCCTACTTTAAACATTATCATGTAAGCCTTCAGTCTGCTCCTTCTCTTTATAATTGTTGGGTGAAAACATCTGGTGTGGGGTCTCTCTAACTATAGTGTATAAATGTAATCTGCTCACAAGATATGTAAATCGGCACTATTTGTACTGCCTGTAAGAATAATAATCTCTCTTGTTGAAAAATGGTATGGGTAAACAGTCTTCAGTAAAGGTATTTAGGTAGGGTGATGATTTATTTAGATTAGTAAACAGCCTACATCATATTTTAGGAGTAAACCAATCCTTTTTTTCTTCAATGACAGTAGGAGTTTAGCAAGAGTCCCACTGGTGTGGTTTTGCAAAGTGCCTGGCATTAATCACCGATGACAGCAGTGCTCCTAAATATTGAGATCAGACTGGTTTTCTATATTTTCTGCTGTGGTAGTTTGGGGTAGTTTCTGCTCACTCCTGTAGGGTTTTTTCTCTTTTATATGCTTTGCGCTGCGTGACAGTTGAAGCCCGAGTAGTAGTTGTACTGCTGCTGTTGGTAATAGCAGTAGTCTAGCACTTTAGTTGCTATTGTTATTATTGGTATTTTTAAGCAGAGACAACTCTCATTTTTTTTGAGATCTCATTTCACTTTAGATATGTTCGATTGAATATTTTAGTAGTTTACCTTTACTCTCCAGGCGACTGCACTGCCCTACTTTGATATTATGGCGTTTTAATTTACAATGAATATCTGGAGAACTCCCGGCTGCCAGTTTTAAACAAAACCTCATGACCTGCCACTTCATCTATTGTGATCACAGCCTGTCACCCTTATGGAAAGAATTCGAAGCATTCAGTAGACTTACATGTCAGTCATCGTCCTATTGGATTCTCTGTTCATCATTTTAGGATTTCAGTTTTACATTACAGTAACACACTTTTGCTATTTTAATGGTGGCTAAGTGATGGTGGTATTCAGTGAAGTCAGACTTCTTGCGTTCTGTTTCAATAAAGTTATATGCTCAGAGGAGAAACTCTGGAAACAACTTCCACCCAATCTGGATGTTGGGCCTGTCGATCATGTTGCACATCAGTTCAAAATGCTAACCTGTAGCAATAGCATTCAGGTCTTCCAGCCTAGGTATATATTTTGGACAAAGAGAGAGGCTATATTGGTTTAAATTTTGAGTTCAAAAACAGCCAGATTCAGGTAGCATCAAAATCACTGAATATACTTTTAATACTCACTTGTCTGGATAATCTGCACACTGTGAATTAAAGGATAGACAGGTGATAGGAGTGGCACTGCCTAGGTGAGAAGTTTGTGTCAAGCAACTGTCATGATGCTTATGTTAGTGATACACCAGTATCTCACAATGTGGCTAATTTAATCATAAACTTAACACATCAATCAAAAAAAGCCCATTTGAACTCAAGTCTGTGCAAAACTAAGCAGTGGTACCTGTAGGAAATACTAAAAATGTGTGGGTGCGTGTTCTTGCAGGACATGCTGATGAAGCTGGCTAAAGCTGTGGCTACAGCAGCAGCAACTCTGGTGCTGAAAGCAAAGAACGTGGCTCAGAAGACGGAAGACTCAGCCCAGCAAAACCGGGTTATTGCTGCTGCCACACAGTGTGCCCTTTCCACCTCTCAGCTGGTGGCATGCACTCGGGTGAGGAAAAAACACATGTACACACAGACCACAGACATTCAGACCACTTACACCAGCTTTCCATCTGCTTAATGCTCTTATTTTATGGTTTGGGTTTGTGCAGTCATGCTTTATTATGGGTTCAACAACTTGGAGATAATTCCTTTGGCCAGAATCACTGATTAAGCCAGATGCTTGTGTATGTGTCTCCAGGTGGTGGCTCCTACTATCAGTTCCCCAGTATGTCAGGAGCAGCTGATCGAGGCAGGGAAACTGGTGGCTAAATCAGTTGAAGGCTGTGTGGACGCGTCACAGGGGGCCACCAACGATGAGCAGCTGCTAAAGCAAGTGGGCGTGGCTGCCACAGGTGTCACCCAGGCTCTTAACGAGCTGCTGCAGCATATTAAACAGTACGCCAGCGGAGGCCAGCCAATCGGGCGCCATGGAGAGGCCACCGATCGCATCCTGGATGTAACTGAGAACATCTTCAGCTCCATGGGAGATGCAGGTGTGGCGAGGGAGATGATGATGGTGCCTATTTGTGTTGTAGTGGCTTAACATAGGAAAAATACAGAGAAGCCTAATAAAGTTTAGATAGTATTTGTGGTTGTTACCTGCAGTGTAATTTTAGGGCCATCTGTTACCCTCAAGGCAATTTATAGTTTCATTGAAAACACTGACAAATCTTCACCTTCTCACCAGCCAACATTGTTTTGGAGACTGTGTATGCCCTGAGTTGCCATGTAAGGAACTGTGGCAAATCTGAGCAGCTCTGTCTGGCTAATATCTTGTCCAGAAAAATGGAAACAGAAGCCTGAAAAGAAAGTAGAGAGCCAACAATGTAATAGTTGTTTAAAGGTATCTTAAAAGTTATGTTGGATTGTTATGGGTGTAGAAACACTTTTAAAAATTACAAACCACACAGTTGCTAGCTTTTGCTATAACATTAGGGGACCACATTATGTCATGTTCACAGAATTTTACAGAGATTTCAATACACGAAACATCCCCATTTGATCGATCAGTTACATTTATAAACTCATTCATTGTGTATATATAGTACGTATGTGTCACGTATATTTTTAGCACCATTATTAGCTTTATTCCTCATCAGTACTGCAGTGCCCAGACTAAGCTCTTTCTCCCTGTTGGTTTCTAAAGGTGAGATGGTGCGACAGGCACGGATCCTGGCCCAGGCCACCTCCGACCTGGTCAACGCCATTAAAGCAGACGCGGAGGGAGAGACGGACCTGGAGAACTCCCGTAAACTGCTCTCAGCTGCAAAGCTTCTAGCTGACGCCACTGCCAAGATGGTGGAGGCTGCCAAGGTGCGTGACCTGAGATGAAGGTGCTGTACATATGACTTCATCCAGAGCTGAAGATTTATGGATGCAGAGCAGGCGTTTTCTTACCAAAGCACATTTAACGAAAGAACGACTTACAAGCCCAATCCTGTTAAGTATTTAAAGACAGCAGGAGATGTGGAAGGTTAAAGCTGATAATAAAAGCCAGCTTTCAGGTGGAATTAAAGCTTTCAGATAGAATTCAATTATTGTCAAATTTCTTTCACATGTACATCTGTATCTCATGAATTTGATTGGTGCTTGTCTATAAATGGATGTCACACCCTGAAGTGAATTATAGCCTTAATGTGTGTGAATGTCTGTGTGTGCGTGAACACAGGGTGCTGCTGCTAACCCAGACAGCGAGGAGCAGCAGCAGAAGTTGCGTGAGGCTGCTGAGGGTCTGCGCATGGCCACCAATGCAGCTGCACAGAACGCCATCAAAAAGCGGCTGGTCAACAAGCTGGAGGTGAGGACAGATATAAAACCAAACTAAAGGTAATATTAGGGAATTTGTAATAGAAAATGTAATTTCTTTCCAAAAAGTAGTCTCCCTCTCATTCCATGCTTGACCAGTAAGCCTTAAGCAACTTCACCTGTGACACTTTCATAAAATTGCTGCTGGACCATCGTTTTCTCCCCATTACAACTTCCAGTTGAACATAGTTAAGACCTCACTGACTGATTATCTACTACCTGATATATTTATTACTCTGTACGGATTCAGTAAGGATTACAGTTGTCTCCAAAGGCTCCGAATCAGCGCACAAAATCACATAATTGGACTTTTACATGGGTTTATTTTGAAAAAGGCAGCAGTATAAACATTTCTGAATACAAACCCCATGGAAATTTATTAATAGTTATTTATTTCAGTTGGTGAAAATTGTAGTTTTCAAAGCAAATACTGGAGAAAAATCAGTGTAGGCTAATCATAATGTAGAGATAAAAAAAAAATAGAGATGCACCCATTTGCAAACAAAATCATTTGAAAATCATATCTAGGCAACCCAAATTGAAATTTAAAAAAGTGGGATTGCAAGGTCTCTAGAGAGTCCCACTCCTAGAGTTCTGTTAGCTTAGAGTGATAGTACGACCTAAAAAAATGGTTAACTGTCTAACTTCAGAGTGTTTGTTTCATTCAGGAACGTTCAGGTCAGAACGTGTCTGGGAACAGAAGAGTTGGGCAAATGTGAGACAATGTGCCTTAACATTGAGATTGTTTCAACTTGTTTTTTCTAAGCAGTGTGAGAGAGCAAAAGGCACAGAACGTGGTGATCCCACATTTAAAAACAAAAAACACCGTGCTGTTGCGAGTCGATTTGCCGAGAGTTTTGTGCGGATGTGGACAAGAATAGCTAAATTCCCAATAGATGCATGTTTGAGCAGTGGAGCAAGCACTTCAAAATCCCAAATGAGGAAGTGGCATTTTGTTTTAAATTAAATGACCCGAGGGCAGTGTTTTAATAGCATTTATATGGCACCAAAAAGTAGAACAGATTGTTAAAATCACATAATCTGTGTAATCAGAACAGTATAACACTGATGCTGTTTGGACTGTATCAAATAAAAAGTCACAATGGTGTGTTTGAACTGTGATTTCTGACCTTCCAGTGGACTTTTAGCACAATTTGGTCTGTAGCTTATTAAGGCTATGGTTCTGTGCCTCCACCTTTGTCTTTTCATTTTATTTTTATTTTTTTTGCGCTGTTCTCAGTAAATGAATGTAATGTATAAACATGTCTCTGGTATGAGGTTTCGTGTAGTAAACGCTAATCAAGCAAACGTTTCCTGCAGAACGCTGCAAAGCAGGCCGCTGCAGCCTCAACTCAGACCATAGCTGCCGCCCAGCACGCTGCCTCGTCAAATAAGAACCCAGCTGCACAGCAACAACTTGTACAGAGCTGCAAGGTAGGTTCATAGGTTCACTTCCTGTCTTTGTAAGATCATGTTGAGGTCAAAGTTTCTACCACATTTAAATCTCCAGACAGGTACTTCTAAGTACATATACCACAAAACGTAATTAGTCTGGTACAGGAGGGTGGTGTTATAAAAGCTTTTCAGATTTCTTCAGTTTGCATAATGAAACTCTTAGATTTGTTGGATTGCATACATGAGTGTTTTGCTTATCAAGTCTAACACACATGCTACATTTTTCCATGATTCTTTCTGATGCAAGAAGTATTTGATTGACAGGTGGTGGCAGACCAGATCCCCCAGCTGGTGCAGGGAGTGAGAGGCAGCCAGGCACAGCCTGACAGCCCCAGCGCTCAGCTTGCCCTGATTGGAGCCAGCCAGAACTTCCTGCAGGTTCTTTGCACACCTCAGTCTTTTCAAGATGCTGTACTTTGAGTTTGAGAGTAGACATTTTGGCTAATGATATCAATTTTTCTCACTGTCAGCCTGGAGCCAAGATGGTGACTGCAGCTAAGGCTACAGTGCCCACTATTAGTGACCAGGCCTCTGCCATGCAGCTCAGCCAGTGTGCCAAAAATCTGGCCAGTGCATTGGCTGAACTCCGCACAGCTGCTCAAAAGGTAGCACAATTATGCTAATAAATGTGTATTTGTCTATCATTTACATTGCTCTTCTTTACTGAGGAACATGCTTTTGTGTTTAGCTTTTAGTTTTGTGTTCATAGGTCCATCTAAACAAAGCTAATTTATAAATGACTGGATCTAGGCTGCGAGAAACCCAAATGTGAAATATCAATCTGACCCGAGTGCTTTTTTTTTTTTTTTTTTTTTTTTTTTTTTTTTTTTTTTTTTTTTTTTTTTTTTTTTTTTTTTTTTTTTTTTTTTTTTTTTTTTTTTTTTTTTTTTTTTTTTTTTTTTTCCCCCCCCAGGCTCAGGAGGCATGTGGTCCTCTGGAGATTGATAATGCTCTGAATGTGGTAAGGGGGTTGGAGAAAGACATGCAGGAGGCTAAAGCCTCAGCAGCTGAAGGGAAACTCAGACCTCTTCCTGGAGAAACGGTACGCATCCTGTTCTCACTATTTAAAATAGACACACCAATACTTACCTACATAGGTAGAGAGGTACATAAATAAAGATAACAAATCAGTGGTACAGGACTTGGGGGTGGGGGGGAGTCAAATATACAGGAAGTGAGAGAGAGAGAGCATATTTCCGTTGTCTCTTACTGTTAAAGTTTGTTATCCTGCCCTCAGGCCACCGTGCTACATTTGTCATAAGCTCCCACGTTTTGTCACCACTCTGTCACACACTTCCTGTCACATGATCAACCACTACACACACTCAGCTGCAGCCGTTGGAGGATTTCCTCCTAGCTAGTTATTGCTGAACATGACTGTTTATCTGTTCTGCAGTGTTCTGGGGATGAATGATCCAGTCCCCACTAATGTTTAGCTATGTTATTATATATTTAACAGTCTTAAACATTAAGAGACTGAGAAATGGATTAATGATCATAAAAAGGTTAAGACCTGTTCACTGTTAGCCTGCAGGCTTAATCTTAACCCATACTGTGAGTGTGATGGAAATACACAAACACTGAAAAGTCAAAGAGTCTTCATCAGTGAGTTCACACTGGTTTCTGTCTATCTGTGTTTGTGTGTACATCAGCTGGAGAAGTGCTCTCAGGACCTGGGCTCCAACACCAAGGCAGTGAGCTCCGCTGTTGCCCAGCTACTGAGTGAAGCTACACAGGGCAATGAGAATTACACTGGTAAGGATACTATCAAGCAATCAGCACAATTCCTCTCAAATTCAAGATCAGTTAATCCTCTGTGTTGGATACTGAATTGTCCACTCAGGGCATGTTTTTGTGTTCATTCCACAAGTGAATTGTGCGTTCCTCAAGTAAATTTTCGTCAAGTATCCTATAGCACCCCCTACCTGTAGTGATTTAAAGTCCTCCTAAGCTTAACAATATTTTTAATGAATAAATATAACATTAGGGGTAATTAGTTAGAGTGTGCAGATTAGTCAAATTGAGAAAATATCACTGCAGTACTTTTGCCATATTTGTTTAAGAAACTGATGTCTCACTGGAAGATGTAAGTTAATCAGGAGTAATAGTGGGGCATTAGGGTGGAAAATTTACAAATTTCATATCTAGATTTCTTGAAGAGAGGTAAGAGAGTATCATCAAAAAATTGATTTTTGTTCACATCATGCAATTTAATATTCAATATAAAAATACTTAATTGCATATAATCACTGTATGCTCCTTTACAGGCATGGCAGCACGTGATGTGGCCCAGGCTCTCCGTTCTCTCGCCTCTGCAGCCCGTGGAGTAGCCGCCACCACAGAGGACCCACAGGCATGCAGTGCCATGCTGGACTGTGCTGGAGACGTTCTCGACAAATCAGGCAACCTCATCGAAGAGACCAAAAGAGCCATCGCTAAACCTGGAGACCCAGACAGCCAGCAGCGTCTTGCTCAGGTTAGACATGCAATACCATCCTTAGCAGAGTTGTGGAGTGGAGCTGGTTTATATTTAGGAACAAAACCTCCCTTTAATTGCTGATGTCAGGCTTCATGATGCTGCTGGTTGCATCAGAGCGCTCACTCATTTGAAAAGATAAATGTTTTCTGTTTCAAGTAATCTATGATTAGTGTTCTGTTAGGAGTTGTCTCAGAACGGACAATAATTGCTGGTGTGTGTGTTGTAATGTGTGTTCATTCAGGTAGCCAAGGCTGTGTCTCAGGCTCTGAACCGCTGTGTTAGCTGCCTGCCTGGACAGAGAGATGTGGATAATGCCATTAGGACTGTGGGAGAGGCCAGCAAAAAGCTCCTTTCTGATCAGGTGAGCACAGCTGCATCTTTATATTAGGGGTTTAAATCACTGCTAATGCATTTCCAACGTGTCACACCCCCCCATTCGACTCTGCTTAATCTGTGGGTTTCTTTAAGTTATAGCTCAGCAAAGCTAGCATGTGATGTTGCCAGGTAAAATGTGTGCATGACGTACATCTACAATTTAAAAAAAAGAATTTGTTGCCGAAAATTGCATGTAAGGTCAGGTTCGTACTTTCTGTTAAGTATGCGTATACAAGATGGCAACTGTGCCATCTTGTGCTCATGTGGTGCGCTGATTGTGCACATGGAGAAAATAAACATGACGCACACGCTTGGCGAAGTGCTAACATAATTAGTGGTGGCAGTAAACCGTAATGTTCGCAACAGACTGAACAAACTAGATCTGTCTCTCAAATCATATACCTTATGTACTGTAAGTATGACCGTACTACTGGGTGTCCCAGTCTCCATTAACACTTTTTAGAAAAATGTCTTCCAAAATTTTTCATGCTTAGTTTATATAATGTTTTGTTTCAGATAGCTTTTGAGAATGCCTTTGACAAAAGAAGAACATATTGAAATCATTCTCATGGCTGGATCAGGAAGCTGTCGTAAGGTTGCGATGGACACGCAATGACATGCATAACATCAGATGTGTTAACACGAGTTCATCATGAGCGAGAGAGGCAACTCCCTGTGTGTTTACAAAGAAATGGCAAACATATAGAGGATGTTTTGTAAATCAAGTTACATTTGGCTAAAAAGTGTTAATTTCTCCTATGTATGAAGACTTTTGGGACACCTTGTATAATTACAGTTAACACGGACCGATTTTTTGTGTTTAGTGTTCGTGAATTTCAAGCCTACCTGAAAGTGTTTTACAGACCAATATTCCACAACTTAAATACTTAGTAAAATTAGTCAATACTTTTAAACCTAATGTTAATTTATTTGAGACGCAACTCACGACAAAAATCTCGACAAGGAGTTAATGGTTCTTGTGTCTGTGTGCTGCTGCACAGAAATAAGTGTGTGTTCCAGACTAGCTGGCATGAAGTCGCTAAACATTTCCTGGTTAACATGGAAATCTGCCATGTGCCCATAGTGGGTATTTCTTTTAACCCTCCAGATGTACATAAGATACACATACGAGTATTTGCACCATGCTGTCACTGCAGTCGCACATGGCATCACACTCCATGTATAAACCATGCTGTAGGTTTAATCCAAAGATGAGCTGTTTTCGAACGTCACAAGCATATGTTGACCCAGTGTTTATATTAATTTACTACAATGTAGAGTGAAAAAAAACGAAGCAGTTTAACAACAGTATACATACACTTAAGAACCCATTTATCGGGATAAATTCTGGGTGTATTTCCATATATTTATCTATAACTCTTAATGCCCCACTCTCACACTTCTCAGTTCCCAGCTAGTGGGAAGAGCTTCCAGGAAGCTCAGGCGAACCTGAACCAGGCAGCCGCCGGCCTCAACCAGTCAGCCAACGAGCTGGTGCAGGCGTCTCGCGGCACCACTCAGGACCTGGCCAAGGCATCGGGCAAGTTCGGCCAAGACTTCAACCACTTCCTGGAGGCTGGAGTGGACATGGCCGGTCAATCTCAGGTAGATGGACAGATACTTGCTCAATTTCTTTAAAGTTTTAACATTGTTTATGCTGATTATAAATGTAAACATGCTGTTCATAAATTGTTCCAATACTGATAACTGTATATTTTCCTGATTGATTTAATTGGTTTTTGTTTTGTGCAGTCTAAAGAAGATCAGACACAGGTCGTGACCAACCTGAAGACCATTTCTATGTCATCCAGCAAGCTGCTGTTGGCAGCCAAGGCTCTGTCTACTGACCCCAATTCCCCCAACCTGAAGAACCAGTTGGCTGCTGCTGCACGGTTAGAACCCCACACATTATTTCTGTTCATCTCATCTCATCTATTTAACCCACTCAGACCAAACTGACTAAAAGACCCCGTTTCCGTCAGTCTCCCAAGTCTCACTTGATTATAGTGTCTGATTACTGTCACTCACTGTTATGATTTATCTTTTGTTTAAAGGAGCTGATTAAAGTTTTTATATCCATCTGCTGCCTTTGCAGTGAACCCAAACCAACACCAACTGTTTAGCTGATACCATGTATGCTTTGTGGGTTGGCTTTTAAGGAAAACCTGAGCAGCTCTATTCTGGCTGAAATAAAGAAACTAGTCCGATTCATTGCATTTCAGTATTCGGCTTATTACACGTCCAGAGACACTTTAAAAAAATTATAAACTTTTAAGTGATTGTCTTTTTTTGTATGTCCTTATTTACTTTTAGCTGAGCTCTGAACTTGTTTTTGCACCATCAGCATTGTTTATACAGTGTAGGAAGTGTTACACAGTGGCTTGAAAACTGACATTGTCCTCCAACATGCTCCCACAAGTGAGAACACACTACACGTGCGCGTGCGCACACACACACACACACCACATTGTCTTCTTTGTATATTAGCCTGTGAGTTCTGTCCTGTTGAATTTATACGTTTAAAAGGAAAAGGGAACAATTATGTAATGTGTGTGTGAGTGGGTATGACGGGCTTTTCAGAGCCAGGACTACCGAACTCCTATACTGCCACTCAAGAGCTTAGCTGAGTCAGAGGGAGAGAGAGCAGCACAGAAAGTGAGATAGAAGCTAGTGCGTGGTAACGTGTGTGGGTGGACTGTGTTTCTATACTCCCGCATCTCTCCCTCTCTCCCTCTCCCCAATCGCTGTGTTTTCCTCATCGCCATGTCTCTAACTCTCCCTCCTTCCACACATTTCCTCTCTCCCTCATCTCACATCTCTCACATCTCCTCCTTTCTCTGTTGATTTTAACAGTGCCGTGACTGACAGCATCAACCAGCTGATCACCATGTGTACTCAGCAAGCACCGGGTCAGAAGGAATGTGACAATGCTCTAAGGGAGCTCGAGGTATTTCTCTCATTTCACGTTTGTCTTTTTTTTGTGCTCTCTTTCTCTCTCTTTCTGTTTCTTTATGTCTAAAGACTT
Source organism: Pangasius djambal (assembly GCA_022985145.1). NCBI lineage: Eukaryota > Metazoa > Chordata > Actinopteri > Siluriformes > Pangasiidae > Pangasius > Pangasius djambal. Next base: position 15,715,848 of record CM040991.1, read on the forward strand.
CATTTGTGTGACACAAGCTAGTGTAGCACGTTTTTACAGTGTGAGATTGAAAAAGTTGTGTTTGAGTGGTCATTAGTTGGTCAATCCTGTACAGTCTCCTATCATATAGCAGGAAATGGTAATATTTATGCATTCGCATTTTGTGTACTGTACTGTTTTATTAGTGGGCAGTGTACAGAGATATAACTTTATAGTGATTGATCAAGACATGCTGTGGCACAGACCAATCAGGCAGCAGTGCAAAAATATTCTATCTAACCTAATTTGTCTTCCTTTAGTTTGTCACATTACATTGGGTTTTAAAAGACCCACAGTTGCTCTATTTTTCTGTGGTAGCTGAGTGTATTGCCTGACAGATCCACTCTGGCATGAGTGAGTATATGGTCAAAATGGCTTTTTTTTTTTTTTTTTTTTTTTTTAAACTACTACTTAAACCATGGGAATGCTGGCCCCTTCCACAAGAGTTTACGCTGCGCTCAATGCCAAGAGCGTAAACCAACCTTAAAGCATTTAGAGCTTAGACTAGATATCTGCAGTTTTGCAACAAGTAAGGGAAATGCTTCAGTCACCACTGTAGTTTTGCTTAAACACAGTGGAAATAGTGGAAATTTATACTGGTGTTTCCTTTATAATGCTCTCCCGTGCACCATTATGCTAAAAATGTTACATCACCTCACAGTATGCATCACAATATTTAGAGGTGTTTTTTGGGGTTTGTTAAAAAATTGTTAAACAGACTGTTTAACAAGAAATAAGATAGAAAAATTAAGGTATTGATATAAATATAAGGTAAATAAGGTAATGGTGAGACAGGCTAACGTCTAGTCAGCTATTTTCAGCTTCAGCTGTGTTTGTTTTATACCACAGCTTGGTGTAATTGTGCAGCGCTCTTTCTTTATGAAACGTCGTTGGTCAGTGTACTATAAATATAAACAATCCAGCAATTTATTGTGATAATGGTATCTTGCGGTTATATCATTCACCTACATATCATTTGTGTCATTTAAATTTATTGTTTTTTACTGTAATAATAAATTCATTTTTATTTAGGTTCATCTTAATTTATGTCTGCACCATCGTGTAGGATTGTAACTACAATCTGTGTGTGTGTGTGTGTGTGTGTGTGTGTGTGTGTGTGTGTGTGTGTGTATAGACGGTGCGGGGCATGCTGGAGAACCCAACTGAGGCAGTGAATGACATGGGCTACTTTGACTGCATCGACAGCGTGATGGAGAACTCCAAGGTGCACAGCGAATCCTCTCATTTATTGTCTTATTTTTCTGTGTGTTGTGTTGGGCCTGTAAATGACACTGACTGTGAAGTATTTTTAGTCATGTGTGTGACCTTGTGTCGCTTGCTGTGCAGGTTCTGGGTGAAGCTATGGCAGGCATCTCCCACCATGCAAAGAACAGTAACCTGCCTGAGTTTGGAGACGCGGTCAGCTCTGCCTCCAAAGCCCTGTGCGGCCTCACCGAAGCTGCTGCTCAGGTAAACTAACATCACTGTTTGCGTGCATGCATGTATATGTGTGTCTGCATGTTAGTTTGTATTTTTACATATCAGAGTGGTTTGTTACTTCCCCTGATGATTCACACTTCATTTCTTCAACCTAATTAGACTGGTATGGAGTGAAGTGTGTCAGTCTCCTGGTATCTCACACATTTGGAGTTAGAAAAGAGGTGCAAATAAGCAACCACAACCACCTACTGTGTTTCTCTTTTTCACTTCATGTGTTAATCCAATGCTTGTTTCTCTCTAAGTTTTACTATGTTTTTAAATGATTTTTTGGAAAGGTTTACACTAGGGATGCATCAATACTTTTTTATGTACAAACTGAGTACATGTTTTTTTGGTACTCACTGTTGTTACTGATACCTAAGTGAGTAACCTACTCTGTGTCAATAAATAAGGGACATCACTGACCTTTTTTTTTTTTTTTTAAAGCTCTGTTTATAGTGATCATGAAAAGCACAAATGTGGTCATGCCCTAGTAGTCTCATTCTTTATAATGTTAGCTAGTTGATTTTAAATGAAATGCATTAGCGAGCTCCATCGGTTATCTTGGATTGAGTAGGGTTGCAGTGGAGATCGATAGTTCACGTCACAAAAACCCTTCTGTATAGCTGTTTTGTTTTCATGGTGTCTGAATCCCTTGTTGTCAATGACCGATAGCAGCTGATCATCAAGAACAACATACCCCTTAGGTGAGTTGTTTTAAATCACCTAGCGTTATCTGTAGTTTTTCTCACTTAGCCAGCATTTGCTGCAGCATTTGTTTGCTGCTGTATGCCCCTAGCAATGAACTCCTTGTGCTCAGTTTTATTTTTAAGATGTTTTATCAGGTTACTTGTAGCATAGGAAGATGTTATAGTAGCTCCTACTCATATTTTCTCAAAGCACAGTTTGAAGTCTGCTTTGCACTGATTGCCATTATTAATCATTCTGAGTATATTCAGATCATTGTCATCTGTTCTTTATTGCAACAATTTACAATAAGCTTATATCCCATAGTATCACATTGTATCAGATGCTGGAGTCTGAGCATTTTTTATGAGTAATTGAGCATGGTCCCGGATTGATACCAGATACTAATATTGGTATTGACGCAGTCCTTACATGCACAGTGCAGTAAGCCTGATTTCAAACAACTCTTCTTCTTATCTAGGTACGTGTACAGTGTAGAGATATCAAATTTTTTTGTAAACATAAACTCTGAGAAGATGAGGATATGCCTATCATTAAGGAGAGAAGAGGCAGAAATGGAGCTTGAGGGATTTAAATGCATCATTAGAGACCAAACTGACAGAAAAAACAACAGAAGGAATGTTTTTTTGTTTCGTTTTTTTTTTCTTTTTCTTTTGTTCCATCCTGCTGTGTGTCTTGATTTCTTTCTTTCTTTTTTTTTTTTTTTCTTGCCACCCCCTGCACACACTCACGCAGTGGAAGTTCATAATGGCTTTGATAGGGGATGATGATGAGTCATGTTTAAATGCTCCCTGTCTCTCTCTCTCTCCGCTGCTAGTATTCATTCTGCCTTTGTGGTTCAGCATCTCACACTCTTATTAGAACATTGATTTCTAGTAGAACATTACTGAGGAAAGTGATTTGGAGTAGCTTGTGTGTGTATGTATGCGAGTTGTTGCCAAGGCAGATGGTGAGAGAAGCTGAACTGGGTGATGTGGCTCTTCTGGTGAGAACAGAACTAAGCCTGTGAAAAGAATTTGATTTGACTCCAAAAAGGTCATAAGAAGAATCAGACGTTGTCTTCTTAAAACTCCTTGCCTTTTTTGAGAAGCTTTGTTAACGTAAGAAGTGTTTTTGAAATTATCCATGATTTGAACCTTTGAGACTTACGAATGGAGAATTTACACTCTGGCTGTAAGTGGATGTGACTGTGTGCGCTCAGGCCCTGAACAGGGCCTCTAACCAGCAGTATAGACAGATTCACAAGGCCATCACAGGGCTGCTGATTAAGTCTGTAGGATAATCGTATGGTCTTTGGTCCACAAATACACCTTCTGCCTTCTGTGGAACAACGGAAAAGACACTAGATGTTCGTTATTTGTGTCTGTGATGTCAGTTTCTTAATTCCCTAGTTTCTTTATTTTAAGCACTGAATGGGTAATACAGGGTGTCCCAGAAGTCTCCATACATAGGGGAAATTAACACTTTTTAGCAAAATGTCTTCCAAAAGTTTTCATATTTATTTTATTTTAATTTTTTTTTTCTCAGATAGCCTTTAAGAATGACTTTGACAAAAGATGAACGTATTGAAATCTTTCTCATGTTTGGATCAGGATGCTGTTGCAGGGTTGTGATGGACTTTAACAGGAATCATGGCAAGCACATCGTACATGACACCGTTGCCAGACGGGGAGCCGAAGTTGGGAGAAATGACTGCGTGTGTGTTTACATAGAAATGGCAATCATGTAGAGGATAGAGGATCATGTAGAGGATGTTTTGTAAATAAAGTTACATTTTGCTAGAATGGAGACTTTTGGGACACCCTGTAGAAATGGTCAAGATCTTCAATAATAAAGTTCAAATCCCTGTTTTTACAAACAGTATTTAAGCTGGAAGCATATTGCTCTAGTTCCTGATGTGGAGCCTATACCTATTAAACCACTGCTACTCCTGATTGAACTGAACTGTCCCCTCTCTCTTGCAGGGTGCCTATCTTGTGGGTGTCTCTGACCCGAACAGCCATGCTGGACAAAAGGGTCTGGTGGATCCGGCTCAGTTTGCCAAAGCCAAACAATCCATTCAGATGGCCTGTCAGAACCTGGTGGACCCCGCCTGCACACAGTCCCAGGTACCATTCAGCATAGATGTTCACCAAGTTCCTCAGCTAGACTGGATTGCAGTGATTAGCCTTTTATACATACTGTCACTGCATGACTTATCCCTTGACAGATTTACAAAATGGAAATCATTTCACACTTGACATTTTTCCACACAGAATTAGACACAACAGGCTATTAGGCAAAGACCCAAAGGTGTCACTCGCACAAGTATCGCAGTATTCACAGACCAGAAGCGTAAGCAGTGAAAACACAAACCAGATGAAGATCTTTTAAGGAAAAGCAGACCTTGACATCTTGCTTTTTTTGTTTGTTTGTTTTGTATATACACACACACTTCCCCCTGCCGTAGCGATGTTATTGCCTTTCGCTTGCATCAGTCAGGCAAATTCACTGCTGATCATATCATAATACAAGACACTTTTTCAGTACTATTTCAACAATCAATAGGAAAGTCTCTGTTTCTTAAGCAAAATCAGAACAATTAAGATGAATTTTGACTAAGGAAGGCTCTAAACTGTGGAGTGCTCTCATTTTGTGCGTTCAACTGAGAAAAATTCTGAATTTTCTAGGGGGGTTTTTTGGTTGGTTGTTGTTTTTTTGTTTTTTTTCTTTGACCTGCAAGTTAAAAGTAGATATGCTATTGGTGGTGTTTGCTTAAAAAGTCATCCTCAAAGTTCAAATCTGTCATCAGACCTTTCAGATGTTTTTCACACCTCTGCATTTCCCAAGGTCCTCTCTGCTGCCACGATTGTTGCCAAACACACCTCCGCCCTATGCAATGCCTGCCGCCTCGCCTCTTCCAAAACATCAAACCCTGTTGCTAAGCGACAGTTTGTCCAGAGTGCCAAAGAAGTGGCAAATAGCACCGCCAACCTTGTCAAGTCAATCAAAGTGAGTGTTCACCCCAATAATGTTTATGTATTAAGATGAAAAAATTACCTAAAATTCAAAAGAAGAACTAGATTCTTGTGCAAGTTTTGAGAAGTGTTGTTAACATAAACAGGTAGTTTCAGGATTATCTGTGATGTGAATGTTTGAGGTATATGAAAGAATAATCTATACACTGTGTATAAGTGTATATGACCATGTGTGCTCAGGCTCTGGATGGAGCCTTTAACCAGGAGAACAGGCAGAAGTGCAAGGCCGCCACAGGGCCGCTGATTGAAGCTGTGGATAATCTCACTGCCTTTGCTTCCAACCCAGAGTTTGCCAGTGTGCCTGCACAGATCAGCCCAGAGGTACCATAACCTTTTATATTACAAACATCTATAAGTATCTATTTTATCTAATACTGACAAGAAGACAGGCTGAACATTTGTGTTTTAAGTGTCATTTATGAATGTAGTCTAGTACACCCTCCTAACTGAGGTTTATCCTGTTGTTTTGAAAGGTAAATAAGCTAATCACATTAAGTAATCTTCTGAGGTTTGTGTAACATTAGCCTGGGCTCATAATTATTAGGCTAATTACTTCAGGTTATACGTAGATTAACATGATTTTGTTTGTGTGTGTGTGTCTGTATGTGTGTACAGGGTCTGGCTGCCATGGAGCCCATCGTGGCTGCAGCTAAAACTATGCTGGAGAGCTCAACAGGTCTGATCCAGACTGCACGCTCGCTGGCCGTGAACCCCAAAGACCCACCCAAGTGGTCAGTGCTGGCCGGCCACTCCAGGACTGTATCCGATTCCATCAAGAAGCTCATCACCAACATGAGGTACTGCCATGCTTTAAAGGCTAGCCAGTAACAGTGCTAAACTAAAACTAGAACAAATTAGTCAACATGCTGGAACAAAAAATAGCATGCGGTGGTGTAGGTGGTTTTCTGTAAACTTTAACAAAATCCTGTTTGACCTTTTTTCATTTTTTTTGTTTTTCAACTTCCTTGTCTCTGCTACTTCTCTTCTAGATATTTAACAGTGAGATATTTATGTTTACCTTCTCTCAGTTTCTGCCCCCGGTCTTTAATAGCTGTTGCCTAACCGTTGGCAGTTTAGTGCTTCTGGAGTTCAGTGCTGATGCTGGACTCTTTGTTGAATGCTTACAGAGATAAGGCACCAGGTCAAAGAGAGTGTGATGAGGCCATTGAGGTTCTCAATAACTGCATCCGTGAAGTGGACCAGGCTTCTCTTGCTGCCATTAGCCAACAACTCGCACCCAGAGATGACATTTCCCATGAGGTGTGTGTCACCCCTGCAGAATACACACCCAGTACATACTTAGAGAATGAAAAACATGGTTAAAAGCTTAAACCTTTTAATAACATCATACAAAGTTCTCATATATTTTTATACTTGTTATCTAGATAATAACAATAGATTAGTATCTATTGCAATAAGCAGTAATTTAAACTCTTTTACTGGGAGTCAGTAATGGTAATTCAATTTAGCAGAGAACATGTTATTTGTTGTCTCAGGCTCTGCATGAGCAGATGGCAGCATCTGTGCAGGAGATTAGCAACCTGATTGACCCAGTGGCCATTGCAGCTCGCTCCGATGCCTCCCAGCTGGGACACAAGGTATGCTTCAGCATGCAGCCTGCATTACTCTATACACCTCCGTCATCTTTACTAATAACCCTTGCACTCTTCCTCCTTCCAATCACAAAGATTTCTGTGTTGTGGTACCATGTGGTTGTTCAAGGTTCTGGTTTTTCTCGGTCTTGCAGGTGTCTCAGATGGCGAGCTACTTTGAGCCGCTCATCATGGCATCCATTGGCACTGCGTCGAAAATCCTGAACAGCCAGCAGCAGATGAACGTGCTGGACCAGACGAAGACTCTGGCAGAGTCTGCCTTGCAGATGCTCTATACAGCCAAAGAAGCAGGCGGTAACCCTAAGGTGTGCTTTAAAAAAAAAAAAAAAAATAAAAAATCACCTATAGAATAATCCTCATTTCTCAGAATCTTCCTGAACAACATGTAGAAGTCCTGGAATTTGAGTGTTTAGGGGTAAAGTGTGTTGCCATTATAGCCAATTTCTAATGTTACATACCCTAATCCTCTCCATAAAAGCTATATAATATGCTTAAATCCTCTGCTCCATGATCAGTAGTAAGATTGAGTGAGCTTGTTGTTGAAAATGTTTATCTCCTTGGTCTTGCTCCCAGGCGGCTCATACCCAAGAAGCCCTGGTGGAGTCTGTGCAGATGATGAAGGAGGCTGTTGATGACCTGGGAGGTACGATGGCTGAAGCAGCCAGTGCCGCAGGAGCTGTAGGAGGCATGGTGGACTCTATCACTCAGGCCCTCAACAAATTGGAGGATCCTGGAGTGGAGCCTGAAGGAACCTTTGTGGATTACCAGACTACTATGGTGAAGACAGCCAAGGCTATTGCAGTCACTGTGCAGGAGATGGTATGTCCTTGGTGTTTAAATGTTCTTTTTGCCTAATTCCAAGTGATTTAGACTGCAGTTGTGCAGTTAGGACAGTGTTTTAAAAATATATATATGTTTACAAAATAAAGTTCAAGTTATGTGTGTCATTCTGAAAAGCCAGAATTTCTGGTATTGATTTGCTGTCTCACCAGGTCACTAAATCAAACACCAACCCTGATGAGCTTGGAGGCCTAGCCAATCAACTGACCACCGAGTTTGGGGACTTGGCATCAGAGGCTAAATGTGCTGCCATCACTGCTGAGAGTGATGAGGTAACAAGTAACACTGTTTCTCTACTAATGGTCCCATTTGAATTTGAATAAATATTTTTGTGTGTCAAAGTCTCACTCTGTGCCTGCTGATGCATGTATATGTGTGTAATAAAGTCATTATCCTTCTTGCACTCTTGCAGATTGGCTCTCACATTAAGAAGCAGGTAACAGAACTAGGCTACAGTTGCACTGGATTGGTCACCAAGGCAGGAGCTCTGCAGTGCAGTCCCAACGATTCAATCACCAAGAAAGAGCTCATTGACGCCGCCCGCAAAGTCTCTGAGAAAGTGAGTGAAGCGTTCCCTTATGGCCTCTTACTTCATCAGACTTCTCCTCATACTTCATCAGTTGGTTGTCTCACAGAGTTAACCAGAAATAGTGAAGGCTTTGTTGTGATATTAAATTGTGTAATTTTATGTGTAATTTGAATGTTTACCTTTTTGCATATTCCTACATTATTAAATTATTGTTAGAATGGTCTTGTCTAAAATCAAAACCGTTATCTCTCTCTCTCTCTCTCTCTCTCTCTCTCTCTCTCTCTCTCTCTCTCTCTCTCTCTCAGGTGTCTCATGTGTTGGCCGCGCTGCAGGCCGGTAACCGTGGCACCCAGGCTTGTATCACAGCTGCCAGTGCTGTTGCTGGCATCATTGCTGATCTTGACACCACCATCATGTTTGCCACAGCGGGTACACTTAACAGGGAGAACGCAGAGACCTTCGCTGATCACAGGTTTCCAAACATTCATGATCTAAAATACTTGGATTTGTAATAATATGACTTCTGAAGACTTAAGCCCTGGTTACACTTATTGTCATTTCAAATAATAGTTGGATGAAACACTAAAACTAACTTTTTTTCACCCACTGTTTATTATGAAATTTTACGGCTGGTTTAAAAAAAAAAAAAAAAGTCACATGGCCTGACATATTTTGTACAGATCTTGTGCATGATATATGAAATTTAGTGAAAATGAAATATAATCCAAACAGCAAAGGTTTCAACAGTTCGCCATTTTTTTGTTGTTTTTGTCCATCCAGAGAGAACATCCTGAAGACAGCTAAAGTTCTGGTAGAGGACACCAAGCTGCTGGTGTCTGGAGCAGGAGCCAGTCAGGAGAAGCTGGCCCAGGCTGCCCAGTCCTCAGTCAACACCATTACCAAACTGGCCGATGTGGTCAAGCTTGGGGCCGCCAGCCTGGGCTCTGAGGACCCCGAGACACAGGTACAGCTGTCCATTATGTCCATCTGAAAAAAATCTTTCTTTTTATTCCTTTATATGCTTAGCTTCAGATTCATTGATACTTTAAACAAGAAAAAGTCTTGGTGGTAAATTAGTTTAATTTCAGACTGAAAAAATGAGAGAAGTCTAGATATAATTGAAGGGATATCTTTCTAAGAAAAAAAACCCTCATCAGAAATATATTTTTAACAAAACCACATGTCATAGTTACAGTGTTTAAAAGGTTTTAAATGGTTTAAAAGTTTTTCTTGAAGAATAATTTTACTTCTTTATATTTCTCTCTAGTTTGAGAGTAAGCTAATTAACCACAAAGACAAATTTTTTACTCATATTTACCAAGGACACCAGTAATTCTGGTGCCAGCTGTATAAGCTCCTGCCTGTTTTTAACTAGCTGTGTGAAATATTCTTTTATTACATGCTGATTTTTTATTTTTTTCTCTGGGCAAAATTATTCTTGATATCTGTAGCATCTGATGTTCTTGCTGTCAGTGTAACAAGTCACCATCCTTCTTGAAAGTCTGTCTTGGATACATCACTATGCAGACAGACTGTGTTGTTGCACTCAGTTCCACTTTCTTTCTGTTTCCCACTTTCACACTGCTCTCTTCTCGACAAACAAGACTCTTTTTTCTTCCTGCGGCTTTCCCCTTGGTCAGGATGTGGGTACCGCTTGTGTGTGTGTGTGTTTGTGTGTGCTCGTGTCTGTCCCCTGGGAATGAAATAAGACACACATGTTGGCCAGCATGGTTCTCTTTACGGCCTTATATAGAACACAGGCAGTGCACGCTGCATTTTGGCACACAATTCCACTTCCTCTTGTTCCTATGGCAGCATCCTATGAAAATGCTGGAAATAGTTGTTTACTGTATTGAGAAGCACAAATGTCTACTGAGGCAAAAATATATAGTGACGTATACGGCAGGTACAGATTACATATATTTCTTATGACTATCTGGCTGTATACGGCCTTGAATGCCACTACCAAAAGTCATTCTGGGTCTTTGTTCATTCTTGCGTTGGCTGTTCTTTAGAAAAGGTTTCTGGTATGAGAATGCTCAGACAGTGAGGCTCATGCTCTGTTGCTGTTTAACATTAACTCAGTTTAACAAGGCTTATTCTTCACTCCAGGAGTCCCTACATTTATATCAAAACCCTGCTCCTCTTATCATTAACCTCATATTGTACTGTATTTCCATATGGACATTAGTTTTTATGGTAATAATTCTAGTATATTACTATATTTCATGCTGCCATCTTCAAACACTTAATATAATACTCTTTTGCAGAGCATTTTAGCACAAATGATTTATTTTTTAGTCATCTTTTTCAGGTATATTGACGCTTGCCACCTTGCCTTTAAAATGTAAATTCAAGAGCGCTGGTCAGATTTAAAAGGTTTTAAACTTTGATCAACATTTATTTGCTTGCTTCACTAGTACCCACATCACTACTCAATGAATTCCTTCATTTATTTATTTTTCATTCATGACTGCTTCTCATTTGATTGTGATTATTTCCATATTGCAATGTTTCAGTTAGTACACTACTATAAAACCACCAAGTGCACTAATACGTCTGTGTGAGTGAATGTGTGTGGACAGTAGATGTCAGTGTTGGTCTTTTCTCTGTGCTATTCACAATAACAAAGCTGTGCTCTCTGCTACAGGTGGTCCTGATCAACGCAGTCAAAGATGTGGCTAAAGCTCTGGGTGACCTCATCCGAACCACCAAGGCAGCAGCTGGCAAGCCTCATGATGACCCGGCCATGCTCCAGCTGAAGAGCTCTGCAAAGGTAGTTCACTGGTGCTAAAGTACACTGATCACTAATCAGCTCAATGAGATTTTGTTTGTCTAGCACCTTTAACAACAGATACTGTCACATAGCAGCTTTTCAGAATTCCAGGTCTAAATATAGATTGCTACAGAGCAAGCCAGACATGACAGTGACAAGGAAGAACTTCCTGAAACAGAGCAAGGCAGCGGAACAAGACTTAGAAGAGAAGCCCATCCTCTTCTGTGTGATGGATAGCCACCCAGACCTAGACCCGAAGCTGCTTTTTAGATGCACACCTGTCATTGGCCTATTCTCTTAGTGAGAACTACGTTTAACTGTGTAAATAGACACATGCAGATTTGTGGACTTCAGATGTGTAGGTCAGGTGCAATTGCATTTCTTTCCTAACTGGGAATGATGGTTATTAATCGCTATACTGGTGTTTGTCAGCAGCTGAGGAGGTAATTTAAGCCTAAGCCATTGCAAGCACACACACTCGCACAAACTTCCCCTCCCGGCACACTGTATTATATGATAGTGAGAAATCCCTTGTGTGGTTAGTGATCTGAACAGGGAGAATGAGATCAACTTCAAAGATTGGGAACCTGAATACCGGATGAAAATAAAATAAAATTAGGCCAGTCAAATACTGGCAAAACTACTGAAATATATTCATTACTGTTTGCACTCCTTATGCCTTAATTGTTTCATATATGGTTGTATTACATGGAGTCTTGCATCACACTAAATTGCAGTACCATTTGCTGTAATTAGGTGATGGTTACGAACGTCACGTCCCTGCTGAAGACAGTGAAGGCTGTGGAGGACGAGGCCACTAAAGGCACACGGGCACTGGAGGCCACCATTGAGCACATCAGACAGGAGCTGGCTGTGAGGAACCTTTTTACTTTGATCTCTCACTCATTTACGCTCAAGCTAAAACAGTTTAAAAGTTAGTAAGCTTATCAGTGACTGGTCAAGACAGCTATGATCTTAAGGTAACTGATGATGTCACTGAACTGAAATTGTGCTTTTAAAACATTTTTTTCTAATTTAAACATTAACCACTCCAGGAGATCCAAGTTTGAATCCTAATGATACTACAGCAATCCTTGCCCAGCATAAGAGAGCTTAATTAGCCATGTTGTCTGAGTGGGAGCTGTAGGATTCATCTTTCCTTTGTGTCTCAGACAGCTGCTACCCATTGTAGTGGTCTGTTAGCTTATGTAAAGAGAAGAGGCCCATTAGTGTTTAAAATTCGTCTATTGTTAGCCTTGGATTATCTAGAGCATCCGCTAATCAAGTCCCTGTGAATGAGCTGTTTCTATAGAAAAGATAACATTAGATAATATATTAGAACAAGTGTGTTAATGTAAATCTGATTTGAATTACAGGCGGCACTATTTTCACTATTGCCTACAGTTGTAGAAAATTAATGAACACCTTCTGATTAGACAATATCGAGCATTCAACAGATCTGTGGAATGATACTGAGATGATGGTACTAAAAAAAAAACACATAATTACATTAATTGTCTTATCAGGGTTTAGAGGTCCTGCTTTGAATGTCACTGGGCTGTTGTTATGGTTTATGATGACCCAGTATCGTGTGCGTGTGTCCTCTTAGGTGTTCAGCAGTCCAGATCCTCCTCCAAAGACAGCTACTCCCGAGGAGTTTATCCGCATGACCAAAGGCATCACACAGGCCACAGCCAAAGCAGTGGCTGCTGGAAATTCATGTCGCCAGGAGGACATCATCGCTACTGCCAACCTGAGCAGAAGAGCCATCGCTGAAATGCTGCACTCCTGCAAGGTGACACAAACTCTTACAGCCTAGCCCATAACTCTCAGCTTGACGTTTTAGTCCTGTTTATTTTATTTTATTTTATACTCTCTCCCTGCAGCAAGCGGCTTACCACCCAGAGGTAAGCCCGGAGGTGCGGTCTCGTGCCCTGCGCTTTGGAAAGGAGTGTGCCAATGGCTACCTGGGTCTCCTGGAGCATGTGCTTGTGGTAAGTTAGTGCTCCTTATTGGCCAGAGTGTTTACAGTTGCTGCAGTCAGGGAGATCCTCTTACTCCGTTACACACATAAATGTCTTAAGACTTCTGGGGGTCTTGTTAGGGGTATGTGTGGAATACTTGGAGTGTCATTTGACATTGCGCTGCTTGTTATTTCAGCAGTGCGCCAAAATCTCAGCCTCCAGTCTCTCCTTACAGTGGTCTGCACAATGAATTCCTGTATTGCTTTCTCATTATGTTTGACTGTATCATACATTTTACAGCGTATTCACACTTGGTTGAATAATCATGTCTGTAGCAAGGATTAATTTTAGGCTCATTTGAATAGGGACTCATTATTGCAGGCTTGCACAGAAAACCTTCATAAAACCTTCTGAACCGTGGCTTGATAGCAAAACAATTGTATCATTCCATAATTTTCTGTTTGTGCACAGTTTTTGCAATATGTATGATAATAGGTATATCCACATCGATATTGTTCTTATTAATGTTCATTTACTGATTTCATTCTTTATTTAATTGATGTCTCTTTAATTCTGCTAGGCACTTGCCAGTATCTCACATAAAGCCTTTCATTCAAAGCAGTTTTACTGAGAAGGCACTTACTCTACAGATTACAAGAAGTCTTTCCCCACCGTTCTGAATCTTAAACCAGAAAGTAATGAACATGTTAAACCTTCCAGTTATTGGACACTTGGCCCCAGAAGTGGATTGCTTTTTTACAGATGGTGTGATCCACACTTAAGTTCACTTGGGGTGAAGTCCAAATCACAGTTTTAAGGTAGAGCAGACATATTCTGGACCATACCTGGGTTCAAAAACAGTGTTCACACTCAATCAGGTGTGCCATAATCTCAACTGAAATGGCCTGGAAAAAGAAGACCCTGTGAAAAGGACCTTACTGTCAGCACCCTAGGAAAAGCTAGATGTGTGTTGCTAAGTACACTGTATCCATTTTCCTGTGTAGATTAAGCTCTGGTACTGGACAAGCTGTCAAACATTCAATCCAGTGCAAATTATTTGTGGCAAATTATCAAACAACCTGCATTTGTGAGTAGTATTATCCTGACAGTTTTAATCTCTTTTCTCTGTTCTACTGGGGTCTATATGTATGTGTGTTGGTTCACTGTGGTAGCCGGTGAGTAGGAGCTGACTGACCTGCACGAGTGTGTGCCCTTTATTGTGTGTGTATCCAAATAGATTAACAGCCTTTGACCCCAAGAGATATTCTTATCCACTCACACCTGGCTCAAGATTTTTAGAGTATTGCTATTTTAAAACGACAGTGTGGACTCAGATGTTTGTTTTCTACAGAGCAGTATGCATGACTGAGGAGGGAGTATTGTGCCATCATTTGGATATCATAACTATCTGACTAGGGTCAGTTTTTAATAATGAAGTACTATCAAATGCTAATGAACACCATATGAAAAGGAAGCTAATGCTAGATCAAGATTTAATATCAGACTCTGAAATTGTTCAACTGTGCTTTAAAAATTGTAACCCTCTAAAAAGATAAATAGTGTCAAAACATGATTGGGTAATGCTACATCATGTTTTTTTAAACTTAATATTGTTTATATTCAGCCTTTAAAACCCTAAGGTTATATGCCTTGTGACCAAAAGGTGTTTTTTTTTTGTTTTTTTTTTAAATTTAAGAGATTTATATATGTAAATGTAGGCTTAGAGTATATAAGAAACAATGCCATTTTCTGTTTATTTAACGTGATAAAGTGCATAAAGTTAGTTACAGGTCATACTATGTGGGGTTACACATGCAGTGAATTATTTACTGAAAATTACTTGCATGGATTCAGTGTGTATTCATAAATTAACCATGCGCCTGAACATTTGATAGTATTATTAAGCTCTGACAGCTGAACATTTTAATGTATGAGGTGAAGAATTTGTGTGTGCATGTGATGGTGCCTCTACTTTCAGGTAAAGTGTTCAATGTTGATTTGATAATTACTTAGTGTGTGTATGTATATTAGGGGTGTGTGTTATTCTTTGCTGTGTGTGTGTGTGTGTGTGTGTGTGTGTGTGTGTGTGTGTGTTGCTGGGGCTGAGGCTTTTCTTAGTGCTGTATTTGAATGGGCAGAGAGTGACATGCCTGTCAGCCCTCCTAGCCGCCAAACTAATGACACACACCTGTTATACACCAGCACAACTCTAAAGGACACTCTGAGGACATTCTCTCTCTCTCTCTCTCACACACACACATTCACACATACACACACACGTAGTACAAGCATCAGTAAAACAAGAAAATGGTAGTATATTTTGAAGTCAGTATGTGCATGATGATATGTTCATGACTTATAACTTTGAGTGCCTTGTGTCATGTTGGTCTTAGTTTGAGATCAAATGGACATTTGCTTTAAGAAAGAAAGTCACACATTGTACTACTGAACATTATGCCACTATGCCATGTTCTTTATTGGCTGATATTCTTCCCTAATTCAGAAAACTAGGTGTCGTCCATTTTCTCACTTGTTTCTTCATATTTCTCTAGATTATCCAAAAGCCCACTCACGATCTGAAGCAGCAGCTGGCATCCTTCTCCAAGAGGGTGGCTGGCTCAGTCACTGAGCTCATCCAGGCAGCTGAAGCCATGAAAGGTGCTGATACAAAAACATGTCTGTAGCTACCAAGATGCACTCCAAATCCAGCCTTGCACTGTGTTATTTCTCACACTCACACATCCACAGCCAGGTTTTCCACAAGGTTAGCTGTGATAGCTCCTGTCATACCTCATATACCATGTGTGGGATTTTGTTATTAACTGACTTAGGTTTATCAAAGAAACATACATTCCTCAAATCCACTGATAGTGTATGTACGGCATGTTCATAGTAGGATTATACCCAAGTTCATGTGTTAGTCGAGTTCTCAAATCGAAACTTTACATAGCCAGACATTCAGCACTGCTGTCTTTCCATGCTGTTTCACACAGCCAACTCTCTCAGTCAAGGTGCTAATACACAGTTCTCAATTTTTAACAGACGATGTAGTGTTGAAGTATTGAAGGGTGGTTGGGAGGTGGTGCATGTATGTGTGTTTGTGTGATAGTGGATGGGACATTTATAACTGGTACTGATTCCTCCATTCTCTTTCAAATTGTAATTCAAATTCAAATGTAATTTCTAAACTTGATATCAGTAAAACATAAGAAGAGAATTTATGATGTGTCACCAAGTAGTTCAGCGGTCACAGTAAAGGTCAGTGAGCATAAAACCCTATCTAACATGTCTAGAGAAACCAGCACAAAGTTACATGCTATATGTCAATCTATACAGATCTTCCTAACAGTCTATTCTTCTCTAAAATTCATTCTTTCTCATTAAAATTCTTCCCTCAAACTCAGACATACGTAACACTCTAATATAATAACGTGTTCATCACACAGGATCAAGAGATCCAAAATGGTGTACCTGACCTATCTACCAATTTTTAACCTAATTCAATATTCAGGATTACGTTCCTAATCTCCAGCTTTTCTGTTTATCTGGCAGGCACTGAATGGGTGGACCCCGAGGATCCCACAGTCATCGCAGAGAATGAGCTGCTGGGTGCAGCGGCCGCCATCGAAGCCGCCGCCAAGAAACTGGAGCAGCTGAAACCACGAGCCAAGCCCAAGGTGAGAGGGCCTTTTCCACCGCCTTCAGCTCAAGCCAGCCACCTGCTACAGGCTTAACTGTTCCATAGTTGGGTTTCAGCCTTGGACTGGGTTGCCACATTTAATGGTGCTCTTACTGTGAGGAAAAGCCCTCCCTTGATTGAAGTGATGTCCAGGGGAAATGTCTAATATCACATTATTAGCTGGAACACACCATTATGCTACATTAGCTATGACACGTTAGCATGGCATCTTGAAAACGGGCATTGCCTTGCTTTGATATTGTTGATGCTTTATGCTGAAATGGTGACTACAGTTTTCTGGGAATCATCATGTCCGCATGTTCTTGTTTGCTTCAAACAGTTTGCCCTGGGAAGAAAGGTAAACCTGAAATTGTATGAAATATAAAAATCTGCATTTCATAACTTGATTTCTCATATGTAGCATGCTATGAATCATTTTCATTTCCAACGCCATCAGACATGAACCCAGATGCCATCGTGCCGTTTTTCCATCCAGCATGCTGAAAAACATTCAATAGAATCCCTGCCGGGTGACAGAAATGATGGTAGTGTTGGCTTATGTTTTTGAACAGGAGGCTGACGAGAGCCTGAACTTTGAGGAGCAGATTCTGGAGGCAGCCAAGTCCATCGCTGCAGCCACTAGTGCGCTGGTGAAGGCGGCATCTGCTGCACAGAGAGAGCTGGTGGCCCAGGGCAAGGTGCGAGCACCGCTCATATACATAATGGCAGTGCCTTTTAGCACATAGCATGGTGTTGTTAGGATTAAATGAGCAGATTGTAATAAAATTTGGAGTTTTAAGAAAAAAAAAAGTTTGTGTTTATAACATCTGTGTATTTGCCTCCTCTACTCAGGTTGGCGCCATCCCAGCAAATGCAGTTGATGATGGACAGTGGTCTCAGGGTCTCATTTCAGCTGTAAGTACTGTTTAGAGTGGATAAATACAGTTAGGACAGAGTTAGGGCCATCACTTTCAGAGATGGCAGGTGGTGTCTGAAAGCCCTGTAACACAAACAGTAGCATGTCTACATAATTGGAAACTTGGACAAGCTTGTTGCATATTTGTAAAGGTCATTTCATAATAAGAGATGATACCACTCGACACTTTAATTAATGTAATGGCTATTTGTCACTCAAACCTTATTTTAAAGGCCATATTTTTCCTGTATTGAATAATAACTTGTTAAACAGATTCCTCTCACTTAATCTTTCACTGATGTGGTCTCTGACTTCACTTTTACCATCATCAAGAAATCCAGCTCTTATGAATATTCAACTTGCAAAGCCTTCTTTCTCATCTGGGAAAATAGTATTGCATGGCATTATATTTTACCTGATATTCACAATAGGCAATGAAAGATCAATTAATATTTAAATATCTAAGCTTATGGGTTGATGTAACCATGCTTGTTCTTTTGTTCCAGGCCCGCATGGTTGCTGCAGCAACCAATAACCTGTGTGAGGCGGCGAACTCGGCAGTACAGGGCCATGCTAGTGAGGAGAAGCTCATTTCTTCAGCCAAACAGGTGGCTGCCTCCACAGCTCAGCTGCTTGTGGCCTGCAAGGTCAAGGCTGACCAGGACTCACAAACCATGAAGAGACTGCAGGTCAGTTGGGGATGTGGGTAAAGGTGAATAAGTGAATGAGTACGAACAGAGGAGCAGTAACCTAGGACACTCAGGAAGCAGTGAAAAAGCCAAAGCAAAGAAAACCAGCTCAGTCACTACGACTTTTAAATTGTATTTTACACATTGTTCTCTTATTCTTTCTCTGTTTCTTTCTCTGATTTTTTTCTTATCATTCCCTTCCATGTGTGTCACACACTTCTGCTAGATCTCTGTTGCACTGATATCGTCATTTGCTAAATAGGGAAGGCTCGTATCTTTTTTCTCCATCCACAACAATAAAGTGTGTGTGGTGCTAGAGGTGCATCTGGAGCCAGGAATAGTCCCTGGTCTTGCCTTCTAGGCATACATGGCATTCCCATCCATGTCCAGCTGTCCCATTAAGCTTAGATCATTCTATGTTTAGTCCCATTATACACATCCTGCCGGTTAGTTGTTTTCTATGGGATACGTCAGCATGGTGTTTTGTTTTTTTTTTTTGTTTGTTTTTTTTTATAGATCTTTTCATTAGATTAGAAAATGAAGTGTATGGACAGTCACTCTCATATTACACAGTTAAAAGCAAGTATGTTTATGTAGTATTTAACCAGAGCAGTTGTACATTTAATGGTTCTTAGCCTATTTTTGTCTTGAGCATTCATGTAACCATTAGCGTTTCCTCAATTAATTGTCACTTGTCTCAATATCAAGCCTATGGGGAGTCTGCAAATACTCTCATCCATTTAAGATTGTGGCACTTCTATGGCGTCTCAAGTTCTCCCATTCAGTCAGCAGAGTCTTAGCCCTTCTGAATCTGTAGCAGCAGCTGTACCCTGCTCATGTGTGTGGATCAAGGATTTCCTCAGCCGCGTTTTTTTTCTCACTGAGACTGTTAGGGATAAATGAGTGCCTACAGTTGACTCCTGTTGAGCCATTCACCATCATGGATGCACTAAGATGTTAATTATAGGATTTTATTTTTAAACCGATGTACAGAATATCAGGGATTAATATGTGTAACATATCTATGGTTATAGAGTATTTATCATTTTCTACACAAATAGAAGGGACTTCAGAAACATGTTTGAAAGATAGCTTGCAGAATTCTTGCATATTGATGTATTTGTTAAATCACATCTTGTCTTATTAGCATTCCTTTATTCTTGACAGAGATAATGTAAATTCAAACCAGAGTGAATAAACATAAGGTTGAGATAGAGATAAAGATAGTTTTGTCCCCCACACTGGCAAATTTGTTCTGCCTTATGTCAGCTGCTTTAAATGTTCGGATGAGTGGGTCTCTTACCAGTAATTCAGCATGCAGTAACCACTCTTACTCTTACACATTTTACTGTTAAAATGTAAACAATGTGTATCCGTCCACTCTGACAATGCCATACCCAGGCAACAAAGTGAGACTATGGCTCATGTCCTGGCTAGTCTAAGGCTAGTATTGGGTAAGAGGACATATTTAAAGCCCTGACACTTGTATAGGCAGAGCATTGAATCTCTTCCAGTAGCAAGCAAGAAATCTTTTGCCATCACTTCCTCAAAAGGCAAAACAAGAGGAAAAAAAAAATGTTTGAGGAAGAGCTGCCAGAGGAGTCACTTAGATGTGTGTTTTGTTTCGAGTGAATCATCAGCAAACTACTCATTCACTCTGCATTGCCTTTTAAAGACATCTCAGGAGCAGTGTTATGGTTGACCACAGTCTTTTCAGGAGGCCTGCATTTGTTTGAGGATGTATGATGCACTGCGATAGCAGTTAGGTTCTGAGTTGGCTCTACTTTGACTAAAGTGTCTGATCTGTAGTTAGCTTGGGGATCTAGGCCTATGGCTTCAAAATATGGTTTTGATTTAGAGCTATGTAATTAACAAAGCACTCATAACGTCACTAATCGGTGATGTTTCCAACAGTGTTGTAACGGCATAATGTAGTGAATCATAAACCTACAGTACATAAGCCAAGAGAGATAGAGAGCTCTGTCTTAATTAATTAACACATCATGAAAGGTTTGAAATATTCTTGCTGCTTTCTGCTTCTTCAGGCTGCTGGCAACGCTGTTAAGAAGGCTTCAGATAATCTAGTGAAGGCGGCTCAGAAGGCTGCTTTCGATGCCCAGGATGACCAGGCTGTAATGGTGAAGAGCAGGATGGTGGGCGGCATCGCTCAGGTAAGACAAAGAGAGTCAGCAACACCTGCTTGAGCTGAGCTGGGCCCTTACTTATTAATGTTATGAACACGTAAATGTGTGTGTAAATTGGCATGCTGAAGAATACAACTTAGCACTCTTTATTGGAGGACCCTGTGCCTTTCGGAGAGAGCATGTTTTGGGGACTGGAATTATTTCTTAGCTGCAAATTCTGAGCACAGCTAACACATTTTTTGCCTTCAGACAGTCACACTTATGACCCAAGTTCAACATGATGTTTTTGCCAGCAGGCACATTTTAGATAGAAATTGGGGATTATAGCTGGTATTGCCCCACCATCCATAAGTAGGATTGTGCCCATGGTGCTGGATGTCATAATTTCTCTGGAACCAAAACTGTCCACTGATGCACCACATTGACACAATCATTACTTTTTTTTTTTTTTACATTAAAAATGATATAAACTAATAAAAATATTAAACACAGCCTAATACTTTACTGATCAACAGCTGCCTCTTTTTTTATTATTATTATTTTTTTGTACTTCCTATTGGGACTAACAAAAAGTCAGAGTCCTTTTTGAAGTAACATAATTGTTTCATTGTGGGAGTGTGTGTATTTAAATAAGCAGTGACACACACACTGGCTGCAAACAAGTGATATATATTGAGCTCCATTACTTACACCTGTGGGTATGA
Organism: Pangasius djambal; assembly: GCA_022985145.1. Taxonomy (NCBI): domain Eukaryota; kingdom Metazoa; phylum Chordata; class Actinopteri; order Siluriformes; family Pangasiidae; genus Pangasius; species Pangasius djambal. Next base: position 15,736,924 of record CM040991.1, read on the forward strand.
CCTGCGTACAGACATTTGATGAATCCCAATTTTATTGTGCAGCCATTTTTATTTTATGCATAAAAAACAATTTAGAATATAAAATTGGGATTACGTTATTTCGTAGAATTTAAATTGGGATTACGTTATAATCATATCCAGTTATATTGCCTTTTTGTCTTGTACATGTTTATATATGATGAGATTAAATACAGTCGCACACTTAACTTATTTCAGCTCATTTTCAGTTGTCATGTACATGTATTCATGGATTTACAAACTGTGTGTGTGTGCGCACAGATCATTGCTGCTCAGGAGGAGATGTTAAGGAAGGAGCGGGAGCTGGATGAAGCCAGGAGGAAGCTAGCCCAGATCCGACAGCAGCAGTATAAGTTCCTGCCCTCAGAGCTGAGGGAGGACGGCCATGAGCAGTGAAGAGTTCCTCACACACTCTCAGATATGCCACTCAGGGCTGCCAGGCCTGAGAGCTTCTTCTATCCAAGTGTTTAGCTACGATCGCAGGCTTGCAGGCTTGCTGGAGCAACATCCAGGCTAAATAATTAAGCGATGCAGTGGGTAAAAAGTGAACAAATGTATCAGGATATCTATTTTAAGTTGTTTATTTCTTTATTTGTCTCTTTTATGAGCATCACCATGCCACCCGTTTCTTTTTGGCTTTTTTTGTTTTGTTTTTTTGCACATCGTATGCAAGTAACTGCGCTTTTAATAGAGCATTATGATTAGTTTAGTAGTAGATTATTTAGATTTAGTTTGATGTACCTAAAATGCATGGGTCCTTAGTGGAGCTACACTTGTTTTTAATGACCTGTACTCATTTCACAGACCTTCAGCTGTGTTGAACAGTAGTATTTTCTAAGAGCTGAATGATTAGATGTGAGCAGGTGAATGGTTTCCCGGTCACTGATCATTATGTGGATATATATTGTGGTCTGTCAGATGACCAAAGAGTGGGGTAAGAGATATTTTGACAACTTTTGTGACTCATATGGGGGTTGTGGGGGGGTATTTGTGACATTTAGTCAGCTTCCAAAGATGATGCGGTTTGGTGATAAAGGCTGTCGGTTAGGCCTTCTCCTGGTCATCTAAATCAGGAACAGTTGAGTGCATATTTGTGCCAATTGGACCAGCAGTGCAATGATTAACTTTGCGTTGAAACAATTCAGAGAGAAAACATATCATTTTTTTTTAAGAAAAGAATAATAAAGCTATGAAAATGTTACAAATGTTATCTTCTATTAAATTTATGTTAATACACGTTTGTCAGTGTTTTGTTGTTTGTAAGAACAGTTATGCCTACTGGTAATTCTGTCAACTTTGGTCTGTTATGGAGTATAAAAGCCATATATTTTTTTTTTCTTTTTTTTTTGTTGTTGGTCAAATCATGAATTATTGGTCGCTATGGTGCTACAAAACAGATTCCCTTTTTAATATTGACATTAACTGATCTTCAAGTATCAAAGTATTTGTAGTCTAAATGATTATAAAGATGTCATTGTGATTCACTTAACAAGTATAATTTGAAAATAGTTGATGAAATAAAATCCTTATAAGTGTTTGATATAAACAGTAATATGACAAATTTAAATAGCCATGTTTGATCAAAACAGTTATATTGCATTCAATGCATTTAAAAGTGCCTGCATATGTTTTTTTTAATAAGCGTGTATGCATAACTGTTAACATTTTCCAATATTATGTGCACTTCATTCTTTGTCTAACTTAACAAAATCATATAAATTCACTCTTCCAAGGACATTGTGTGCCTTTGTTTATGTATGTATTTTTTCCTTTTTTTTTTCTTAACTAGAAAAGCAATCCTAAAAAAAATCTCACACTATATGGCCAAAATTATGTGGGTGCCTGACCATCACACCCATATGTTGTTCTTCCCCAACCTGTTACCACAAATTTGGAAGTGCACAATTGTATAGAACGTCTTTGTTTGCTGTAGCATTACAGTTTCCCTTCACTGGAACTAAGGGGCCCAAACATGTTCCAGCATGACAACGCTCCTGTGCACAAAGCAACGTCCATGAAGACATGTTTTGCCAAATTTGATGTGGAAGGACTCGAGTGTCCTGCACAGAGCCCTGACCTCAACCCCACTGATCACTTTGGGATCAACTGGAACGCCTACTGCACCCCAGTCCTCCTCACCCGACACCAGTGCCTGACTTCACTAATGCTCTTGGGCTGAATGGGCAAATCCCCACAGCCATGCACCAAAATCTCATGGAAAGTCTTCTCAGAAGAGTGGAGATTATTATAACAGCAAAGGGGAACTAAATCTGGAATAAGAAGCTCAGCAAGCACATATAGGTGTGATGATCAGGTGTCCAAATCCTTTTGGCCATGTATAGTCAGGTCCATAAGTATTTGGATAGTGACACAGTTTTCGTAATTTTGCCTCCGTACACTACCACAATGGATTTGAAATGAAGCAATCAAGATGTGCTTGAAGTGTAGACTTTCAGCTTTAATTCACTGGGTTTAACAAAAATATTGCACCGTTTAGGATTATACAGCCATTTTATACAGAGTCCCTCCATTTTCACAGGCTCAAATTGTAATTGGTTAAACTAATATAATCATAAATATTAGGATTATTTTTAATACTTGGATGCAAATCCTTTGCAGTCAATGACTGCCTGAAGTCTTGAACCCATAGACATCATCAAATGCTGAGTTTCCTCCCTTGAGATGCCTTACCAGGCCTTTACTGCAGCCACCTTCAGGTACTGATTGTTTGTGGGTCTTTCTGCCTTCAGTTTTGTCTTCGGTAAGTGAAAAGTATGCTCAACTGGGTTGAGGTCATTGGACATTTCAGAACATTTTAACTTATTAGCCTTAAGAAGCTCTTGGGTTGCTTTTGTGGTATGTTTTGGGTCATTATCCATCTGTACTGTGAAGTGCTGTCTTATCGGTTTTGCAGGATTTGACTGAATCTGAGCAGGTCTGAGCAATCTGTACGCTTTAGAAGTCATCCTGCTACTTCTGTCAGCAGTCACATCATCAATTAACACCAGGGACCCAGTTCCACTGGCAGCCATACATGACCGTGCCATAACACTTCCTCCACATGTTTGACAGACGATGTGGGATGCTTTGGCTCATAAGCCCTTCCTTTCCTTCTCCATACTCTTCTATTCCCATCACTCTGGTACAAGTTAATCTTGCATCAGAACTTTTCAGGCTTTTTTAGAGGGTGTTTTTTTTTTTTTTAAAAGTCTAATATGGCCTTTCTGCTCCTGAGTGTTAACAGTGGTTTTCATCTTGAGGTAAACTGTCAGTATTTACATTCCTGACTTGATTGTAGACATTGACAATCATACACCTACCTCCTCCAGGGTGTTCTTGACTTGTCTAGATGTTGCGAAGGGGTTTTTCTTCAACAAGGAAAGAATTCTGCCATCATCCATTTTAAGTCTTCCAGACCTTTTGGTGTTGCTCACCAGTGCATTCTTTCTTTTTAAAAATGTACCAAATTGTTGATTTGGCCACCCCTAAAGTTTCTACTCTGTCTCTGATAGGTCTGTTTTGTTTTTTCAGCTGAATCATGGCCTCCTTCACTTGCATCGACACCTCTTTGGACCACACATTGAGAGTTCCCATGAACAGCTACCAAATGCAAATTCAACACTTGGAATCAACTCCAGACCTTTTATCACTTTGTCATGAAATAATGAGGGAACAGGCCACACCTGTCCATGAAACTGCTTATATCTGTCAACTGTCCAATTACTTTTGAGCCTGTGAAAATGGAGGAACTCTGTAAAAATAAATAAATAAATAAAAAACATGGCAGTAACTCCTAAATAGTTAATGCAATATTTTTGTTAAACCCCTTGAATTATAGCTGAAGGTCTACACTTCAGTCACATTTTGATTGCTTCCTTTAAAATCCATTGTGGTGGTGTACAGAGGCAAAATTATGAAAATTGTGTCACTGTCCAAATACTTATAGATCTGACTGTAGTCTTTAGACAACGTGTCATTTGTCATTCTAGCTTGGATTTCTTTATGAGGTATATGTGGTTGGACTATTATCCGAAATCTCTTACTGCAGTGACCATTCCTGAGTATGAATTTAATTCATATTATATTTCATTCATATTATCTTTACTCTGCATTTGTGAAATCATAAAATCTGTTGCTTGATGTGGCTATTCCACAAAAAAGGTATATTCAGAAGAAGAAGGCATAGATGCAAACGCTTACTTTTCATCAAGAAAACTATGAGTATAAATATATGGTTTGGAAAAGCCCATAAAGTTACATATAGCCACCTTTTCCCTGTGGTAAGCATGTATTGCATTCCTTGCATTTGCTTATAGGAACATGACTGGCTGATTATTTTTTTTAAATGATGCAATAACACTTGCCTTTCCTTATCAAAACTAATTCTGATTTACTACTGAGATTTTGACTCCCTGTTATTTAAAACAATGCCGCAAAACCACTGCAGCGGAAACACTTTCCTGTTTCGACCAGTTTGTGTATTGGTATTATTTCCCTTCAAAAAGACTAAAGTGTAGGATGAATTTTTTTAAACCTTAAATTTCAGCTTTAAGAGTTGGTTCTATTGCGGATAATAATTTCTTTGACTCCACCATAATTTTCTAATGGTCAGATTTTAAGGTGCCAGGGTGTCTCTCTCTCTTTCTCTCTCTCTCTCTCTCTCTCTCTCTCTCTGAGTCGTTCATTCTCTCTCCATGACCTGGGTCCAAGATGCCTATCATTTTAACACCCACCCAACGCCCCAAATACTTCAGATGTGAAGACACACTAATGTTCACATCATTATGAGGTCCCATCATTAGTAGCTGTTTCCATAACCACATATCTTCACTTTAAAGCAGAACTTCAGTCAGAATTCTCATGTTACTAACAAGAAATGAACACAGATAGACACTAATTAGCATTATTCAAATGACATTATGCTGGCTGGTAGCTATCACTTTTTATCACAGTTTATCCACTGCATGATGTCTGGTTGAGGTACACTGCTAGTTATGTTATGTGGTTGGGTAAAGCAAGGGGATTCTAGTTTGCCTTTTATAAACAGGAAGAAGAAGAAGAGATATTTCATACATAAGTCACTAATGTTGGGAACGTGTATAGGGAATATGAGGGGTGTTTGGGAACTGGTCTAAATATACAACACTTTGGAACTAAATGAATTGTGCGAATTCTTCTCCAGTAGGACTGTAGACTCGACCTTTTGTAAAATAGTGATATAAATATGATTAAACAATAAATAAATCGATCTTACTGTATATCCCACTTTTCTGCACCTTTCATGCAAAAAAGACCACGTCCATAAACTCATGCTACTGTACTAAACACGCCAGCATGGCTTCTTCTCATGGTATTTTGTACGGTTCCACCCCACAACTCATCCCCGCTTGTGCTTTCAGAGTCTCCCAAAGATGGACAAAATCACTCCGTCCAAATCCAAACCAACTCGTGCGCACGGATCAGCGCGCGCGACGTCACTGCTGCACCGAGTGACTTAAGCGAGCTTTCCAAAAAAAGGGCTGCTCTCGTTTTGGACAGGATTCCTGCCTCCCACACCGCCCAATCCCAGTCAGCCGCTGGACCTTCACTCTCCTGGAGCCCTCGGTGCTGTTCACTTCTTCGCATCAGCCCTCCGCGTCTGCTCCCAGCTTTTCTCAGCGTGCGCGAGACACTGTCCCAAAGCAGCCACCATGGAGGCCATCAAGAAGAAGATGCAGATGCTGAAGCTGGACAAGGAAAATGCCATAGACCGCGCCGAGCAGGCTGAAATGGACAAGAAAGGAGCAGAGGACAAATGCAAACAGGTATTGGAGTGGTGTGTGTGAGAGACAGAGACAGAGAGAGAGAGAGAGAGAATCCTAATGCTGTCCCTTATCATTCCAGAGGTGTTTAGGAATAAGGATTATAAAATAGACACTTTCTAGTGTTTTAGAATTTGGCCAAATAGCAATCTAATGATGCGATGTTCATTTTGTTTTTAAGATGATAAAACATAACTGACTTCCAGTTTAATGAGTTAGACTCAAACAGAGAACTTTATATTTGATATTGACTCATAAAAGTGTATGTGAAAGCATTCAGTGTGAAAGGAATGCAATTAAATTGAGAAATCTGATACAACCTAGAGCTGTGTATCAGTACAGTCTAGAGCTGTATATCAGTATGGCTAAAAAAGGACATCTTTTCACCCCAGTTGTTGCATAAATTAAGGCAGGCCTCTGCTGATAATTTCTGACATCATGAGAAATACAGCTACTCTCATCCTTTTGGACTGTTTTATTTCATAATGTCTGCCAACCACAGATGATTTAAAAAAATACCAGAGAGCATCCATGTGATTAAACAGTGGTGAAGTGGACTTACGTGACAGCTCAGTTATTTGAAATACAACATAATCTCCAGACACACAGCCCCGGGTGAGGTGTGTTTGAGTTTATTATAGGCAGCGTCAGATGCTTAGTATGAATGTCACAGAATGACATATGGAGTGTGACCTTTATATTCAGCCAAACTTGTGGATAAATGTTACATTATGTTTGCAGAACATCATAGGACATGCTTGTCTGGTCACTCACAGTTTATGAATTTCTCAGAGACTGCCAAAACTGCAGTTTCCCCTCCATACTTTTACAGGCCCCATGCTTCTTGGGTAGCAAGAATGCTCTTGACTTCACTTTGTTTTTCTTACTTGTCTCAGTAAAGAATCTTGGCTTCAGATCCCTAGCTCAAGCTGATGAAGAATTCATGTCTCACATTTTTTCTCCCTGGTATCATTACATTGGCATTTCTCTGAGGCTTCAGGGATATTGTACTCAACTCATCATTGAGGAGGTTACTGGTGTTTTTGCCATTTGGTTTTGCTGGTCAGTAATGTTATATGAAGTTATCGACTGTTCATTTTTAGGAATATTTTCTTGCCCTATGAGGCCCCGAGGCACAGTTTTTTGAATTTAGATTCTCTTATTTCCTTTTAAGTAAGAAGAGCTGTGTGGAGTACACAGAAGCATGTGTCCTTGAACATGTGCCAGTCCTTGGATGTGTGTGTGTGTGTGTAATACAATATAATTTTCCAAAATGATCACCATCAAATGCCACGTAGACTGTACTCATTTAGACGGTAGTGTTTGATCAGAAGATTCTCATCTATAAAACTTCATATTGGGCCTTTACTTAATCTAGTCAGCCTTTTTGTGCTCTACATATGACAGTGTTCTTCTTAATTAGTGTTGCTTCAAAGAAAACCACATTCTAACCACAGTCTTAAACCAAGCGGTCGCTGCTGATGACATCCTTCTGTCCCTTTTCTTTTTGTGCATTTCCTGATCATCAACGGGTCAAGGCTGTGTACGGAGTCAAAGGTTACCCAACCACAAGGTTCTGCAGCAGCCCCAGCCTTTAGATGAAAGATTCCTTGACCACACATGACATCCAAATGCAGTGCTTCACATAACTGGAGCCCAAAGACATCGCAGTGTGTCTATCATGAGCACATTGTGTTCACACCAGCAGCTCTGTCAGTCATAACAGGCTTTTTATAGTCCTTTTATTTCTGGTTTATGGCCCATTGTGTCTCTTGTTACTGTGGGGACAGGGGCAGCTGCAGGTATCTCTTTAAACAGCATTCCAAGGGCTACTTTTACTGAATAAATTTAGTTCTTCACTAGTCTGTACTAGTTTGAAGCTTAATCAGTGGCAAAAAAAAACAGGCTATAGACTTTTACATGTTCTTATTATGGGAAGCCCACAGTTCCTCACACATCAAAACCTTTGGTTTTGGCACATTGTGGAACGCCTGGGCTCGTGATCTCATGAGCTTAGCAGGAAGCTTTAATCATGGCCGCCCATGAACTATGGTCTATTTTCATAACAGGAGTTGTGGTTTGCACTGCCATATACAGTAGCAGACTGTCTCTAAGGACCAAAGAACACAATATACCAAATAGGTAGCTATTGCTGTGTTATGGCTGCTTGGCTACTGGATAATGTTTTATCTAAGCGTGTTGAAAGGGGAAAACGAGCCTCACCAGCTGCAGGCCTGGTGAAGGCCTTCATCACGGAGGCTGTGTCTTATGTTCCCTTTATAATCCTGTCCTCATGCCATCCTCAGCCTGCCTGCCCTTCATCAAGGCACCACACTGATTTATGCCTCTAGCTTCAAATAGACTACACTTTATACAGTCTTCCATTTGCTATATTTTAATGTCACTGCAAAGAATTCAGAATGCATGAGTTCATGTCATGCTATCATGTGTGTGTCATAAGTGCAAACACAAAAATCACAGGTATGTAATATAAACATTTTTGATCTGAGGTATTCCTCTTTCACTCACAGTGATCTACACGACTAACGTGTGTGTGTGTGTGTGTGTGTGTGTGTCAGCTGGAAGAGGAGCTTCAGGAGCTGCAGAAGAAGCTGAAGGGTGTGGAGGATGAGTTGGATAAATACTCGGAGTCACTGAAGGATGCGCAAGAGAAGCTGGAGCAGGCTGAGAAGAAAGCCACAGATGTAAGTGATACATGAGAGAACACACTCGTGCTCTCATGGGACTACATCATTCTAAGGTTAACTCATTTTACAAGTGAATTGATTATAATCTGAAATAAACAGGCTTGCAAGCCTTTGAGGGATCTTACCACAGGGTGGTGCTATTTACTCAAAATGATATTTATTGTCAGGACCAGTTTATTTAAAACTTCTTCTTTTTTTTTTTTTTTCCAAAATCTGAGGACATGTCTGGCTAAGTACAAATTCTAATTAAGATTCATAGGTTCAGAGAAAATTACTCCTAAACTAGTGAACATTCTTTACATCCAATATAGTATAGTAAATAAATGTGGTGGTGTTGGCCACATTTTAAACATTAATTTAAACTCACCCATAAGTCATTCCGAATGGAAATATAAAGTGTTACATATACCTAACCATCTAACTACCATGATACCTGGTGCTCTCTCGGCCTAAATCTCAGCAGTGTGTCCCTGTCAGTCATTCTGACTTGGGCCTGTCCTCCTCTCTTTACCAAGCTGGAAATCCCTGGCAGGAACAACTAAGCAGTAACCGTGCTGTTGACAGGCACTCTAGAGAAAGTGCCAACCGCTTCCCACTATCACTTACTGTAAACACTCCATAAAGCCAGTCACCACCAGCCATGCGTTTTAATCACTCAGACAAGATACCAAAAGTGGGACTCTTTTAGACTATCTCTACTATCTTACATTACTTGTTACCCACATTAGCCTTGTATCTCCAATGCAATAGTGAAGAAGCAAATGTCAGACACAGAATGTCTTGGCTGATTTTAGACTATCTGTACATAACTATTATCAGGTTCTCGTGTCATCAAGGTTGCTTATGGTAACAGCTGTGATAATAATGGTAGGAGGGGGATACTGGGCCAGATATGTGGCCTCTGCTCATTTTTGAAAGCTCTTGTACACGTTCTTGTTCTAATGATCAAAGTTTACAAAAGTGGATCATAAAGTTCAATAAAATATCAGTTACTGATATGCCATAAAACCATCTGTTAAAATACGCTTAATCAAAAGCACATGGCACATTTGCAGAACATAATATTTTGTAATGGATTTACTGCATTTAGAAGTATACATCATTTGCCTGGTTTATTTTATTAGCTCATTTTTCGACTCAAAATTGGTTGACTTAATGCCATAATGTAAGCAGAGTCTGTCAGCATCACCTCCCTTTCCTGTCCATGTTCCATGATAACACCCTTTCCTTTACACTTCTCGCCCAATTTCTAATCCTCACTGCCTCTGCTTGACCCCTTTAGTAATACTCTTTTCAAGCAAACAGTTTCCTGCTGTTAAACTCAACAGATGATATACACCTGTCACATCAATGCTTATCGAGCAATATATTTGGACAACCACCCCTTTTTCACCCTTATACAATTGGTGATGCCATTATAAATGTGGAAAAAAAAGAAAAGAAAAACATTTATTGAATATTACAATGAAAAGTCTCATAGCAAACTGGGAGTTTGAATATAAATGTCACAATGTAATATCTCTCTTTAAACTGTCCAAATATGGCAGTTTAACTCATTTTAAAATAAACTTACAACACATGGATCTAATCCTATTATCATGCCAGAAGTACCATAAAGAAAGAGTTCAATTCTGTTCCTATTGCTGATGTCATTAACAATAAATACATAAGCAGTAGTGCTAATAAGTATTAAATATTTGCATGAAATTGATAGAACTAGATTTTACTTATTGGCATGAGTGGCAAGTTTATATTTTAAACTATTAGCACAAAACATGCAGATTGCTAAATGAAAAAAATAGCTTTTACTTGTTATGTATATGTCCATGATTAGATGGATAACTTGTATAGATTGATATGGAATTAAAGTGATCTTATATATTCAAAATGTAAGCTTTTACACAGAAATGTCCAAATATTTTCCTGGGACATTACTTTGCAAAGCACAATATGTTACATTTCTCAGTATAAAAATACAAAAAATACACAGGTTTATTACAACTCGAAAGGCAGGGTAAAGCTGATTGTGACCTCCATGAATAGTAGTGACAAATAGAGGAGGGGGGGGGGGGGACCTAGTAGTATATGGCAATACAATGTTTTACTGCGTAAGCGAGAATGACTGATATCCACCCTGAGCCTTTGTATTGTTATTATATGACCAAAGAAGGAAAAGAATTAAAAGAATGCAGTCATTTGTTTATAGTGCACTGAAGTAATGCTCTCCAGCGCTTGGTCACCACTTCACAACTAGTGTGCCTTTCCAGACACCAGTGTGAAATCAAGTGTGAATCAGTTTATAGTCCTGCTGACTGAATCACTGTAAACCATCTGCAGTGTAGTCATCATGTACAAAATGGACTAAGACATGTCTAACTTCACTCAGTGTAGCTCATTCAGCAGCTCTTGTACTCTTTGACTTTTTAAGAAACATTTCTTTTAATTCTTCCTATGTTCATCTAAGTAAGGAATAAAACACTTGGGGGTGTGCTGCTATAGGAAAACAATCAATGAAGGGGTGTGATACAACCTTCAACCTGAGTTACTGTTACCACCCTAAAAGTGATTATTTTCCAGTAACAGCACATCCCAAAGTGTCTTCAAGTACTCCTCAAAGTAAACATTTTAATCAGTTTGTGATTTTTTTATTTATTTATTTTTTTTATAACAGCACGGCTCTGACAGTAGTTCCGGCTATAACATAAATGATAGGTGTATATTAATGCGTGCCTTCAAAGATGGACATTTTTTTCTATAATAATAGCTCATTCACAGGGACTTGTATGGTGGATGATCTAAAAGAAATCTCAGTAAACAGATTTTTAAAAAATGGGTTGTTATTTAAGAAAGAAAAACATATAATCATTAATATGGTGAGGCTGTCTGTTAGGAGACATTTATGGAAGGAGTCTCGGGTTGGGTGTCAGAACTTCAGTAAGTTTTCAGTAAGGTCAATCAGTAAGTTTTACAACACACGAGAACAGACAGAGAACTTTGCGCTTTCAAGTTTCTCAGTAACATGACAATCTTCATTGTTTTGTCTTATTAACTAATGCTATAACGTAAGTGATAACAGAAACCAACTTTGTGGATGTTCTATAACATTAAAAGTAACTATGAAAGTTAAAAAGTTAAAAAGTGTGACGTTTCATTCAGTAATAAATTAAAGTTGTAATCATGGGCAGTTCGCTGTGGGATAAGAGAAATAAAGCACAACTAGGTATGCTGTTATAGGAGACTAATCCCTGCTGGATTGGTGTGACCATCCTGAAGTCAGAGCTGTTGTTATTGAAAACTAATCACCACCTTCTGACCAATCAGATCAGAGAATTCAACAGCGCTGTGGTATAAAAACAAAGAGATAAACTCCACTTCACAAATTAATATAAAAATATATAAAAATTGCTGCCATCTCATAACATTTTAACTCCTTCAGAATAAATTCAGAATTTATTTTTAAAAAATATACACGGAAATATTTTAGCAGAAAGCGGAATATATTCATGAAAATACCATGTCAACAAAAAATTGTAGCCATAATGAGTTTCTCTAATGGTAGCAAGTATATTGATATTTGTGCATATTAAAAAGTGCTCATGAAAGTAGCTCAGAGAGTTTTTATGGAACAGCAACTTAAAACAGTGGTTATAGTGACCAAAATGAATTAGCTAGCATTAGCACCGTTAGCCAGTAACACGAACCGTTACGTTAGCCAAAAGGGGGGGAAAAAAAGGCCGTTGTTTAAAGCGCGAGCGCCCTGATGGCGTCACGTCAGATAAGAGAGGGGCGGAGCCTGGGTGACGCAGTGGAGTGTGTAACTTTTCTACAAAAGCCATTTTCTCCTTCGGCACAAGTTTCTTATACGGGGCTCTGAAACACAGTAAACGTCCTTTTTCATAACTCTCTCATGAAGAAGGAACTTTAGCACGTTTAGTGGTTTCAGGGTCCGGAGGTGGCCCAAGGCGCGCTCGCTCTCTCTCTCTCTCTCTCTCTCTCTCTCTCTCTCTCTCTCTCTCTGTGCAGTCCAAGGTGTCTGGGTTGTAGATTAGTGGCGAAAGCGAGCGACTAACAAACAAACAAACGAACAAAAAAAACCCTGTGGTTAGTGTCGGATTGAATGGCCGGAATGTCCTCCATCGAGGCTGTGAAAAGGAAAATCCAGACTCTGCAGCAGCAGGCGGACGATGCAGAGGACCGAGCCGAGGCGCTTCAGAGAGAGGTGGACTCAGAGAGACATGCCAGGGAGAGGGTAAGGCTTCAGAGACAGACCTCCGTCAAACAGAGCTAGCAGAGACAGACACTTGACATGAAGTTTGTATTTTTTGTCTGACGCGCAAAAACCTGTTGCGCATTTGTGCTTATTTTGTAGTACCTCGGCTTTGTAAATGTTGGTGTTATAGCTGCAGAGAGCAGATACAGTTACAGTGTTACTATAGAGACTCTGCCTCAGCCTGCTTTTGGCCTTCAAGCAACATGAGCCTCACTGTCTTCCATAAACTAAACCAAACTGACAATCAGGACAATAATAAAAAGCATACTTGAGCAGTATGGAAGAGAAACTAGTGGGCTATAATAAAAAAATAAATGTGTAGTGACCACCTTGTCTAACTTAAATAAAAAAAAAAAATAAATAAAAAATCAACTCTCAGTAAGTGTAATGTTGATCTAGGCCCTATATTTGATTTGATATTTATTACATTTTAAGATGATTGTATGAGCTTGATGCCATTTTCCCTTTCGTTTTTAGATATATTCATTTGCCTGTACACTTTCAGTAAAAAAGTGGTACTAAACTATGCCTTTCCTTGTCAGTAGGGTGGTACCTTTAGTTTTTGTACCTTCAATATTACATAGATATGAAATCATAGGTATACTGTACTTATATTGTATTTAAAAATATTTCAAATACATAATTGGACCATAGATACCTTTTTGAGTAAACCTTTAAAGGTACACTACATACACGTTGAGGTGAAAGATACATACTTAAAGGTGCATGCTTGTGCGTGCCCCCCAGCTACAAGGAAAGATACTTCTTTTCTGAGAGTGCATGAGAGGTTTGATGTTACCCTTCATTATATTTATTATCCATGTCGATAAGGACCATGGCGGTTAGTTGTTTCCAGCACGTTCTGCTGACACAGATGCATCCAAGTTATGCCTTTCTTCCACAACCTAACCCTATAGCTGCAGTAGAGACATTAGCGGTTTGACCCAGCTAGACTGTTTAGCCAACCTGCTCCCACTTCCTGTGTCTCCTCCCAGTCTTCATCTCCATTGGCTTGACTCAACCTGGCCTCGATCCCAGAGAACACAAGGTTAATCATTTCCTGTGCTCTTCGTTGCATGTGAGCAAAAAAGACCTTGGGAATGTCCAGGCTTCTCGTAAATATCAGATACCTAGTGCTTGACTTTACCGTAGAGAGATTTCATGCAGCCAGGACCCAGAGCCATGAAAACTCTAACTGAAAACTTTCTTTAACCTTTTATGTTCAAAATAATCTTTGAAATCACTTATCATAAAAAAAGGTGAAAGAAATAAACTATCACTAATGTATTGAACAGCATAAAAGAACAACAGAGGCATAAAACGTTTCACCAGATCACATCATAAGTTAAGAGTGAATACAGGCTGTAGTTTAAGTGTGATGATATGAAAAAGGAGCCAAGGCATGCAGACACTTCACCAAACAAAGCTGCTCTCACTCTGGGTCCTTAAGGGCTCTTGGAATTGTTGGTTTTTCTAATCAGTTGCCCTTCAGCAGTTAAATTGACAAAGAGAGTTGCGTTGATTGTGAATTATTAATTTTAGCCATAAGGAATATTTGGGATGCCATTTGCGGCATTCCACAGCTGCCCTGCTGAAGCACACTGGAATTGGTTCAGACTGTGAGGATTTGACAGAGCGGGGGTCTGATTATAGCTGTCGTCTGCTGGGGAGTGAGAGAAGAACACTAGCTCTTTTGTGCTCCCTCTGGCTCAGTGGGAAACGTGGAATGGTGGAATGTGAAAGCCAAAGTCGAATCATCTCAGTCAACAGCATCTCCTCCTGGACCTGCAGCTTCATCTCTCCACACTTGGAGCAATGAGGGGTTTACACTGGTGTACACACCTTTAACCTAGAAGTGTAGTAATACGTATTAATATATTGTTTGCATAGGTTGGGTGTTTGAACCTTGGTTTGTACGCCAGTATGTGGTATGTTTTTTTTTTTTTTTTTTTCTTCTTTTTTCTAGTCTAAATTGTTTAAACATTCCTAATTCATTGTTAAAGGATTGGTATAAATGGAAATACATTCTATGTTTAATCAAAAAAGCTACATATTTAAAAAAAAAAAAAAAAAAAAAAAAAAAAAAAAAAAAAAAAAAAAAAAAAAAAAACAATTATGTAACTTTCCAGCAATTATTTGTATTTGTAGACCAAACTTAGACATTAATGTAGCAGATGCTGGCAGATGAATGGTTGAACAATTGGGGCTGGGATATACAATAGGCCTTCCTTTTGAAGAACAAACAATACTTTTCTCTTTACAGTCATGGGAGAAGGTAGAATTTCTTTTTTATGTGGCTTACAAGGTTGTATTGCATGAGATTCACATTATATGTGGTTTCTATGCAACTGAGACACTGGCCTTAACACAGGCATTACAGACTTTATTATAAACTGGCTTCACCGTTCTGAGGCCACATGATATTTGGGTACTTGTAAGGGTTATTGAACAGAGATTTGGATAACCGTGTGAACAAATGAATTGCATTTCATCTGATATCAGCCTGACATATACATTTATTCTCATTTTCAGCTAACTTTCCTCCAGTTATCGGTGCATGTATTTGTGTTTGACAAAAGTAATATATAGAAGTAGTTAATTAAATTATTGAATGTACAAGAAAAGCTTTATTGAACATCAACCTTGTTAAAAAGTGGTTCTCACTCATGATATGAAATAAGGAGCAGTTCATAACTTCATTTATTAACTCTAAAAATCTGAGTGTTGTTTTGGCAATTAGCTTAAGTAAACAATAAAACACTTGTTACAGGAAAATATTTAACAGTGGGATTTTTTTAATGGCCCCGACATGAAGTGGAGTTACTGTTACCTCTCCCAAAGTTGCAAAAGCTAACAATTTTTTATTTTTTAAAGAATGACTTCTTTTATATGAGATGCAAGAATGAGATCATTTTCTACTTGTATTAATTTTAAGATCCTTCAGTCAAAACTGTGTGTTGAAAGACTTTCACTTATATTTGAATTGCTGTGTTTGTGAGCCCAAGTGACTTTTTTCCCCCTGGTGGACCAAGTGATTGTGCATGATCACAATATCTTCATTATTCATCACTATGAGGTTTGGTGTTGCATAACGTGCACACAATTTATTGCAACATTATAAATACCCAAATTATGGCTTCAGCATTTGAATCCTTGCACCTGGAACAGCTACCTGGTTATTTATTAATTTATTCAAATGCACCTCTATTTTAAAACATGTAGACTCAGGACTGACAATGCAATGCCACCCTTATCGTTGTAGCTTTTCATGTAGCCTGCTTTAGGTTATCATGTCTTTCCTTTTTTTGCACCTAAACTGTAAAACTGCTTTATAGAGTTAGCAGAGTGATGAGTAGCTAGCTGGTTTAAATTTCCGTGGGGTAAATGAACTTTACGTTGGGATTCTTATCTGGAAAGCATCCAGAAGATAATCATTCTTAATGTCCCATGAGAGGAAGTCTGCACATAAAGAACCCCAGAACCACTGGTTCCCAGGGTATATGTCTAAGTAATGATATATTGATTGCTTTAATAACATCCCAAGGGTCAGAGTGTTTTAGGAAAGTTTTAGGAAAACAGCTTTTTTTTATATATATATATATATATATATATATATATAAATAATGGTTGTCCAGCTAGACAACTAGTGCAAAGTCTAATAGAGATAGACAGAACATATACACTTCATACTTCCTGTATACTACAAAACCCAGAATTGTTTGTGTTCTGTTGTGTTTTAATAAGTGTTTTTGATCATGGCTGCGTTGTCCTCATAGGCAGAGGCTGAGGTGGCCTCCCTGAACAGACGTATCCAGCTGGTTGAGGAGGAGTTGGACAGGGCCCAGGAGAGACTGGCCACCGCACTGCAGAAACTCGAGGAGGCAGAAAAAGCTGCAGATGAGAGCGAGAGGTGATTTATTTGGAACAAGCATTCTAGAAAACGTGCTTGTAAAAAGTTAGACAAGTCTGTGAGTGTCTGGCCAGTTTACCTGGATATTCTAAATTTAGTCTTCTACAATGTAAATCAAATATTTCCACCCCAGATAATAATTATGTGGTTCACCTGTAATGGAAGGCAGCACAACTAAGTAGTGTCATTGAGAACTGGGTTGGGAAGTGGTGGACTAACAGAAACTTCTTGTAACATTTTTGGCTTCTTTGGTCCACAGAGGAATGAAGGTCATTGAGAACAGAGCAACAAAAGATGAGGAGAAGATGGAGCTACAGGAGATGCAGCTGAAGGAGGCCAAACACATTGCTGAGGAGGCTGACCGCAAATATGAAGAGGTGTGTAACTTGTGGAGATTAAAATCCTATTGCTGAGCGGTCAGTTTCAGTTATATGTTTTGTATATAAGTTTATTTTGAATCTGAGACAGTCCTTTGATGATGAGTCATGTTTTTCACAAAACAATATTATTTGTATGTTACTCATTCTGTAACCTAAAGTATCTGAAATCCATAGGCTTAGATGAGGTCATTTATATATTTATTTTGTATATTTAATTTCCTAATTTCTAGATTTCTTTCCTTACTCTTATGAAACCTTTGCACACTCATGTGTGGAAGATTTAATGGCCTTTTTCCAATGCACTGTACTGGACCTTTTGCCCCCGGTAAACTGGAGGGGTGCTTTTTCCATTAGTCGGTCCAGTGCAACTGATTGCACAAGATTGGTACCAACAGGAATCAGCTGGACTTGGGAGTGGGGTGAGCAGCACTGTTTGTTGCTGATTGGTTATCCACAGACAAGTACAGATTCAAAAAAGAAAGAAAGAAGCACAAACAGAAAAAATTGAAAAAGAAGAATGCTTATAGATATGTGTGGAGTTGTTTTTGTTCGCTGCATCATATTTTCCTTGATTTGGATTGAATTTAAATTATTTAATTTAATGATGCAGTTGCTGTAACTCTCCTCACTTTGACCATATCAGTCATCTCTTAGGTTGTCTCTGAGTTTCCTCTGGCTCTTGTTCAGAATAAATCTTGTTTTTGAATATACAGTGAAAAATAGTCTGTAATTCATGCAGCCTAACAGAGATCCTACATTTCCATTTTGGCTTCTAAAGGTCTTGTAATTTAGCTATTAGCTTTCTCCTCATTGTGAAATCAGTTGACTTTTTGCCAGAGGTTCCTTTCACATGCTTTAATACATTCCCAGTGTCTGATCAGTTCTTCCTGTTGGCACAGATGGTACTATTTAATGTGTCTGCTTCTGTGTCTTCTTGCTGTTCTTGCTGTCCTAGTGCTGATGAAATGGTTTTGCTGCGGAGAGAAGCTTGAAACGTGAGAGAAGCATCTGAGGGCCCCTTAAACACTTCTAGCATTTAGCTAATTATTAAACCTCCTATTAAGCGGTGCTTCTGTATAGCCCTAAAGGATTAAGTAGCACACTGAGAAAAAAGCAAGGTGTTAAGACTGGTTAGGTCTTAGTTTTTTTGTTGTTGTTGTTTTTTTTTTTTTTTATACACAAGACTGATCAGTGGATTTATATTTTAAGACCATCAGTGCTGCATTTATTGCATGTAGCAGCAGCATTTAGTATTTAGACACTTCACCAACCTCAGTGTCCATGCTTGTTAACAATTTCACGAGCAGATTCACACGTGACTTGACTCTTGACCTCTCTCGGCTCACTGTAGAGTCAACATTGCATTGACCTTTGGAATACAAACCTTCAGATTTACTGCTTGTAGAGCAATTTTTACATACTTACTGCTCAAATGCTAGAATCCTAAAGTTTGGTTATAGTTAAATTAAATGTGTAATGCAGTTCGACTGCAGGGTGCAAGGAAGACACACCGAGGTGTTGGAATGAACTTCCCTTAGATGTCCGAACAGCTGAGTCACTGGCAGTCTTCAAACGACGTCTAAAAACTTACCTCTTCATAAAGTACTTAAGTTAGCACTTGCGCGCACACACACACACACACACACCAAAAAAAACAAACAAACAAACAAAAAAAAAAAACCCCAACAGAGTTTTGGACTGATGGTATTCCTAGTTTGTGACCTAGTGAGCCGGTATCAGGATGTATTTTTGATAGACTTCAAAGCACTATTGTAAGTTGCTCTGGATAAGGGCGTCTGCCAAATACCATAAATGTAAATTTGAGAGCCCTTATAGACATGGTGCTGTTATTTTATTGTCCTTACTATATTTCTTATCTACAGTTCCTATCCCACCCCAGCAAGTCTGCTGAGACACATTTACATTTATGGCATTTGGCAGATGCCCTTATCCAGAGTGACTTACAGAAGTGCTTTGAAGTCTCTATCAATAAATACATTCTGATACTGGTTTGCTAGGTCACAGACATACCAGCAGTCTAAAAACTCTGGTGGGGAGGTAATGTGGTAAAAAGCCCACAGACAACACAAAGTTTTTTATTTTTTTTATTTTTTAAGTGCTAATGACACTCAACATATTTACCAGGAAGCAACACTTGTGCTTGTCACTGCATTACTGTGTTGTTAACTGGTTGTTTGTTGTTTACCTGCAGGTGGCCCGTAAGCTGGTCATCCTTGAGGGTGACCTTGAGCGTTCTGAAGAGCGTGCTGAGGTGGCTGAGGCGTGAGTATTATTTACAATCAACAGAGCGCATGCATGAAGTTCAGCTGCTACATGTAAATAATGACAAATTACATTTTTTGCTTTGTTTTATTATATTTCACAATAATATGCACTCTATATATCCATTAATACTGTTGCCATTTTATTAATTGTTTGAATGTTACATATTTGTCCATACTAAATGTTTATTCTAGACTAGAGCCATGATGGTGTAGTATATTCACTGTTATGGTTATATTTTTGCATGAACAATGATGCAATATGCTGCATGTTTGTGGTGTCTGAAAGACTTTCCAAAGCAACAGGCAGCATAAAATATCATATTTCATGTTGTGAATGATCTTTTTATGACACTAGATCATTTCCAAGAATTTGCATACAGTTGTCTGATCCTAAGCCACGCCCACATAGTATGTTTACTGTTACAATGTAGGTCAAGCTGGAAAATGGAGAATCATTTAGTTAAGCCCACTACCACAGGGCATAATAGACAGTTTTGGAAAATAAGAAACCTTTCAAGTATAAAATGGATTACATCAAAACGGAGAATAATAATTTTGCTAACCAATTGTCACACACTGATCAAGTTGTGGGATAACTATATGCTGTAGTGAAACAGACTAATAACTAATCAATTCAATTTGTAATCAGACACTGGCTGTCAAATTATCTGCAATGTTCCACTCTGCAGTCAAAATGAAATCTTTAAGGATAATTCTCTCACTTTTCACGTTTAAAAATGATAGAACTTCACTCATGATTGAAATACATGCAAAGGAGAAACACAGTTCAACACATTTCAGTTTTCAGAACCATATACATTAGAAAACGACATCATGTGAAGGGTTTTCCCAGACCACCACATAAATATTTTCATGCACTTTTTTTAGGCTTTTTTTTCCTCCTTAGACTTACTCTCATTACTGCATATTAAGTAGCCTCATACAGAATTAGTATAACTGTCTGGTTGTTTACCAGCTGCCTGTGGTCTTTCAGTCACCCCATTCTGTGTGTAGAAAAACATGAGTGAGAAAGAACAGTTCTGGGGTTCACTAACCACAGCGAGGATCTTGGTCCTCTCTCTCCCTTTGTTTCCTGAAATGCATGTTCCAATGCACCCCACCCTGGGACACACCATGTTTGTGGTTCCCTCTTCTCCCCATTCCCTGCTCATGTTGGACTAACCCAGTCGCATCAGACAGCTGGAGGAGGAGCTTAGACTCATGGATCAGAATTTGAAGTCCATGATGTGCGGGGAGGAAGAGGTACAGCAGTGACTGTTGCTCAAGCACCCTGGCTTTTTCTCTCCCCCTTTCTTGCTGGAACCCACTAACCTTCATTGTGCTTTGCGTAACTCCAACCCTGTGCTTCAAATGGCCTCTGTTTCTCAGCTTTTAGGTAAACCATCTCTTCTGCCTGGCAAAGGTGGCCCCTACTAAAGCCTTAGGAAAGAGACTTCTGCTCAATAGCAGTATTGCAAAATATTGAAGAAAAAAAAAAAGATGATTACATTTTTAGTTATCTTTATTCTGATCGTAAGTCTATTTTATACATCTATATATGTATAAAAAATACCAAAAAGTCTTATTCCTAATGCATTTTAGCTAAGCACTTTTTATGTAATGCAGGTAAGTTTTTATTCCTAGCCGTGTCCACAGTGTCTGGTATTATGAGAAACACCTCTTCTCCCTCTTCAGGTTGGGGTCTCCTTAGGCTAGACTTTTGCTTTTTCTATCTTCTTAAAATGCTCTTTCTCTTTCTTTTCCTTTCTCTCTCCTCTTTCTTCCCCCCCTCTACTTTTTCTCCACCTCTCCTGCTACGGCACAGCAAATCTGGTGACCTTGAGGAAGAGTTGAAAAATGTCACCAACAACTTGAAGTCTTTGGAGGCCCAGGCAGAGAAGGTAGGCGAAGCAGCAACAGCTGGTGGCTATGCTACTGTGAAAAGCCAACAGAGCCTCCCAATTACACTGCTGAGCCCAAGCTCACGGGTGTTTGGGTAACTATAGAGACGGTTACTGAAGCACTAAGTGGGACAGTGCGAAACCAAAAGACTTGCTTACAACACAGTAGGACTTGTAAAGAAAAGAGAGTTTCTTATTTATCCCAAGGGATATGACATATAGTAGTAGATTCTTTCACTTCTCTGCTCATGTTATTGGTAACTAATTCTCTTATCTTTATTCTTTAAGAATTCAATTATCTTTATTCTTAAGAATTCTTCCTTGATTGTGCCACACTATTGTATTGGTCTCTCAAACTTCTCTCCTGGTAGACTTCTCTGCATTTTCTCTGTATTGCTACAAATCATGCAAAATTCTATTATTTTTAAGCTTCAGGTAATGCTGGTCCTATTATTAATGTTTCCACAATTCTTTAATATTTAGTACTCAACAAAAGAAGACAAATATGAAGAGGAAATCAAAGTGCTCACTGAAAAGCTGAAAGAGGTGAGCAGTCTTTTAAAGCTTTTATACTAGAATAATACGAAGTACTTGTGTTGGCAGAATGTTGTTTTTACTTGTTGGTTGAGTTTGAAAATGTTTTTTTTTCCTGTTCCTAGGCTGAGACTCGTGCTGAGTTTGCAGAGCGGTCTGTGGCTAAACTTGAGAAGACCATTGATGATTTGGAAGGTACGTTAGCAAGTTATCAAAAATCAGGGTTGTCTGTAATTAACTGTCTGTAATTAAACCCCCCTGGTCATTAACTGCATCTGTGTTGAGAATGTTTCACTCTACCATGTGTCTTGTTTTCACAAAGTTGTGTTTTTATCATATGCTCGTATTCACTTGGAAGTGTTCACCCAATATGCGGAAGCATGTGAGTACAAATCCCTACCATACCACAGCCATTTGTGGCCTGGAGACCAAGAGAGCAAAATTGGCAATGCTCTTTGGATGAGAGGGATTGAATTACTCTTTCTCCTGTCAATCAGAGAAACACTAGCCAATCATGGGGATCTGTAAGCTCATGTATGTGGAAGAAGGTAGATAGCGTGTTTCTCTGAGTGTGTTCAGCTGCCCTGAGGCATAGCATGAGCAGTATTTTGGGAAGTTCTAGTGGCTAACTGTAAATGTTCCAAAGGAAGCATGTGTTAGCCTTCACCCTTCCCGGTTGGTAGCTGCTGTGTGATAGGGGAGAGCTTGCTAGTGGGTGGGAATTGGTGGAATAGGAGAAAATGTAGTTTTAAAAATACAGTAATGCAACCAGTCCAATGGGCTGTTTTAACCCTTTCAGACCTACAGCCTGTGTGGGCTGGAGACAGACTCATTAGAGAACTAATCAGACAGTCAGAAAGCACTTTGAGAGCCAATAAAATACGTCTATGGTTTTCAGGCTTCTGAGTAAGACAGTACAGTATGCTGTGTTGTGACCTATCAGAGCCAAAAAGATTAAAAGGGTATCTTAATTGGCGCTTTTTACGTCACCAACAGTTGGTGGATGAAAACTGATTTTGACAGTCAACTGATCTTGGCACCAGCCATCACGACAAATTAATAATTTTTCCCATATATTTACAAGGGAGTTTTACGATGGAAATAAATGGTCCATTTTCATAAACTGGGGCTCTCTAATTAGTCTAGTGTTTCTAGTTTCATAGAAAAATGTTACACACTCAATGAGAAGGAAAGCTTTTTAAAAAAAAATATATACGAATTGACAACCGGTCTGCTGTGGATAAGAACTAACCAGTTTGATGGGATATGAAGTATGTTATCTTTGCACAAACAGGGTTAGTTGGAATAGAGAAAATTGTCAATATTAACATTAACAAATTGCTGATATTAATGTTGTTAACGTAATTAGTTGACACGTCATGATAAAAACTTATTTCAACTTAGTGTGGTTATTTGTAAGGGTTGAATTTAATCAGTTCTCTTCATCAGTCTTTATTGCATGCTGGTTAGAAGGATATTTTAATAACAGTAGAGCTCTACATACTCATGTTTTTTTTAATCTGTTGGAATGGTTGATCATGGAAACCAGACTCTTTTCAGCTTGAATTATATGTGGATTATGTGTGAATGAGTTGACTCGACTGCACAAAATTAACAAGAGCTTGAGGTTGCATGTAGGTGTTGTGAGGTTCATTAACTGACTTTCGGACAAATGTGTATAGACAGATTAGAGTATTATAGTGCATGACCATGCTGAGTTTTAAGTCCAGAAAGGAAGTTTTATTCTGCACATAAGCTACATTGCCCAATAGTTATGATGGCCTCCATGATTTTATATGATATAAAACAGTGGTCTTCAATCTTATCAGCAAATTTCCCGTGTGGATGTCAGCATTCTTTCCAGCCAAATTGAAGACTGATATCAGAGAATTAAACAGGTGGACTCATATGTGGCTCCTGCTTAGAATAAAAACCCTGCAGCCACTCCAGCAGATAAGATTGATGACTCTTAATTTAAGATACGAGTCACACCAGGTTTAATTTAGTGTATTTTGTAAGTTTAGTGGCCAGTCATTGCTTTGCTTTTTGAAGCTAACAGAACTGTTTCCTCTTTCTGACCATCTCTTCTTTTTCCCCCCACTCTTTGTTTCCTTCTGTCTCTGTGTGTCTGGTCCTTTACTGTTCCTCTGCTGTGTGTGTGGATGAAATGCAGACGAGGTGTATGCTCAGAAGCTGAAGGGCAAAGCCCTCAGTGAGGAGCTGGATCTGGCTCTCAACGACATGACGACCCTTTAAATGCACTGTCTCGCCTTTTCTCCACTTGTGCCTTCTTCATCGTCCTTGTTTCCTCAGTTCTTCTTCTTTGGCGCTTCCTACATCTGGCTCATCTGGGGTTCACTTATTGTCATTGTCGCTTGTTTTTATATCCCTCCATTCCACTATTTAAATCAGATCCCAATCATAAAATTAGTTTTCAGAAACTAATGCATAGTTTCTTAATAAATAAGTTTGATACTGCGTACCCCAGGGAGCCAGTCTGGATCCTACCTTTTTTTCTTTGCTGTTTTTCGAGGTAGCAACACTGTGTTCTGTGTCATTACCTTTCTGTTTAGAAGATATTTCTCTTCTTGAGCTTTGCCAGTTCATCAGTGTTTACACATCTGCTGCATTGTTCTGCTGTAACTTGTTCAGTATTTGTTCTCTGTCTTTCTGTAGTGCTTTATTTTCTCCCTCTGTAATAAAAAGCAAAAAACCCTTACTTTTCTTTTTTTCCCTCTTTATTTTTCCATTCAAACACTATTAATGCTATTTTGCTTGTTCATTGCCAGTTCATTTACAGCTTTGGAAGGAATTTAGAGCATCACTGCCAAGAATATTGCAATTTATATCTTTGTTAACTAAGAGTATTTGTCCTATTTGTTAAGTTCAGCAGAGACGAGCCAAATGTCTGTTAGTAATGTTGAATTGCACTTAGTCACTAGAGTTAGGAAGAGGGAAAAGGACAATGATATATGGAGAGTTATGACTTATATGACTTATTATTTTGTATTATTTTTGTAGATCCATTTAATCTTTTACGATTATTTTTCTTATACATATCATACTTTGATTTGTATTCAAAACTCCTAAAAAGCAACAGCCTCTCTAAATTCCTAAAGATGAAACTCAAAAAAGGAAGGAAAAGAAACATTTTATGATTTTTTTTAAGCCCTGTGTCTTATGAATAAGTGGGATAAGGTAAGTATTAATAGTTGTAATAAAAACAAGCCTTTATATTATTATAATGTGTTTTATATTCATGATGTTTTTACTCTACCATTCACATGTACTGGTGTACTGTGTCTTTTTTTTGGTGCCTTCATTGCAGCGCCTTGTGCTTTCTGACTGCAGTAACTCCTCACTCCCTCTCTTTCTTTCCTCTCTTTTCTCTCTCCTCTGTCCTGCTGGCTCTTCCTCTGTACCTGGCTCTCTGTGATGCTGTGGAAACAGATCGCTTGCATAAGTGGAAGTGCAGAAAAACCGAACTAAAGAGCTAAGAGTAGTTCTAAATGAGTTAAGCAGCTGAGCCTCTCCAGATGAAATTCTCTTCATATTCAAAATTATTCACTGTCATATTTGGGAACTGAAAATTTGGTGACTTTAGAGGTAACAGTAGAAACTCTGCTATTTTGTCAGACAGCGGACTGCACGGTGCTTAGCTAATGAATTGTCATTTGGCCCATAAAATGAAACTTTTGCATGTCATTCTTAGGACAAATATCTTAGTGCAAATGGGATGGATTATGGGTCAGCTCTGAATTAGTAGCTGCTATGTAATGAGTCAGTCGTTAATTGCATGGTCTTCCATAGTTCTGAGCATGTAGATGAGCATGTTCTTCATATGTTTTCTTTCATAATGTATTGCTCCCTTAGAAATATGAAACCCAACAGTATAAATGAAAAAGAAATCTACAGCTCCAGAAGAATTACACACATATAAGCTCATTTGTTATGTGCACGTTACATATAGCTACATTTTGATGCTATTCACAATTTATCAGCCTCCCTTCACCCCGTCCATCAGTAAAGTAGAAAATAATGTAGAAAATAATGTAGAAAAACAGTATATATCCAGTCACATCAGCCACAGATGAAAGACGAGGACAGTTATCTTGAATTGTGTATGGAATAAGTAAAGAATAAAAGACAACAGAGCAATTCAATTCAATTCAATTCAATTTATATTTGATTTAATAATAAATGGCATGTCAGGCCATTTATAGCTACATTTTATGTTGTGGAACATCTGCGAAACAAGTTGGTCCTTGTTATCATTTAAATTATAGCAAAGATAAACAGTTGTTCCCTCAACAGCATCTTTCCTGAAGTTTATAAGACAAAAAAGCAGCTTGTCATGTTGAGAAATTCATATTTAGAAACCAGAATGTGGAAGGTTCTGAAGACATTCTTGTGGTGAAAAACTGACTCACTGTTACAATGCTGACACTGGAGACTCCTTCCATAAATATTAAGCATGACATAATATTAAGCATTATGTCTCCGTATAGAAAACGTCACCATATTGACAATTCAAAATTTTTCTTTGTTAAATAACAACACATTATTAATTTGTTAGGCTTATATTATATGGAGCATCCACCATACGAGTCCCTGTGAATGAGTTGTTACTATTAGGAAACTGCACGTTAAAAAAAACCCGTGATCAGCATGTCAGTGTAACTGCTGTGCTGAGACTGGTGCACCAACTAAATAATATCTCATTATTTGGTTCAGTGATCCCTTTCCTTGGCCTTTAGTGTTATTGTCTACTCAGCACTTGAGCTCAGAATCATATCGAATGTGATTGTCCACGATGGGAAATTCATGGGCTTATTATTTTTTTTATAATTTCAAATCAAAGGAGCTTACTCTCTTTCAAGGCCACAGTGACAAACATAAATGGCTTTTTTTTTTTTTTAAACCTCAAAGGAAATATTTGTTCATGCTTTCCCGGTGACTTTGAAATCTAGTATGCTGTTTATTAGTGTGAGTAACTGGAGCATGGGAATTTAGTTTATATTCTTCCATCCAACCCTTTATAGGATTACTAATGCTTATGTGAACTGGACAAATGTTTATATACAAAGACATGTTCTGATTTTCAGGCTGTGAATTTTTAAATGCTTTTTAAACATGCTTTTCTATGCTTTGGAAACACTAATGCATCGTTTTTTTCCCCCCAGAATATTGTGAATTACTGCTAAAATTCAACCCAGTGTTCATGAAATCATATTCCACTGTGACCATTGAGTTATATCATTAGATACATGTACAATACTGTTAAGTACTATAACTGTCAAGTTCCACTGTAGTTAGTTCTCTGTGCAGGAGCATCATAGACATTTTGACATCTGGCATCTGATTACAAACTGACTTGATTAGACTTATGTCAGTGTTTGCTATGGCACATAGTTGACATTCACTGTCTGAGGAAGTCACTCTTAACTAGGAAAGTTTTAGACATCTTTACTCAAACTCCTTGCATTTACCTTTGCATTTGTTAAATGGGCTCCTTATCCTTATCTGTGCATGAAGATAGTAAGGTTAAAAAGTAGATTTAAAAAAGTGTCCAAAAAACATTTTTTTCGTCTTTATTGGCTGTTTGCCAGAATTTGGCCAAATCGTTATCTGACAGCTTTTCCCAGGCCACCACACATATGTGAGAAAAATTATATTTTGACCAGAAGGAACATTACTGGGACATTTTAATTTTGTCCCATTACTTGTGCCTGAAGGTTTTTGGCTGATCACCCCAGTGTGGTGGAGGCGCTGAGCCGAAACAGCCGCTGTCCTCTGTGACTGCTCCTTTGTGCTGAGTGAAACCCAAACCTCACCTGACATTTCACTCACACAACACACACTAACCCGTCTCTGTGCTCAGAGAGTCTCAGTCTCACCTCGTTTAGGGACGAACCAAGAGTAAGGAATCTGCTTCCTGCTCATGGTTGTGTAAGCGAAATCAAACCAAGTCACATACTTTTACTGTGTACTGTTTTAAAACAGTTCTAATGTAAATGTAATAAGTGTCACTTTTTTTTATCAGTGGAGAAAAATGGATTTATTGGTATGGTTAGTGTAGATAATGCTTTTCGTACTGTATTGTTAATGTTGCTCATTTTAGCTTAACTTTCTAAGAGTCTTGTTTTCTCACTTTGTCCTTTTTGTTCCCCTCTGCCACCAGACAAACTAGCCCAGGCTAAAGAGGAGAACCTAGGCATGCACCAAGTGCTGGACCAGACTCTAATGGAGCTGAACAATTTATAAAGCGCAAAATCTGCGCCACAAACAAGAGTCTTACATGGCATAGAGCTTCCCAGTGGAGCCCCATGCAGCAAACCTGTGCACACACATCCCTCAGAGGGGTAAGGTCTTAGTAGCTTTAGTTTGATAGATCCAGATGCCCTGAAATTACACTCTGCAATTTTATACGTATAGATAGACTCTCTGTGGTATATCTCTCTAAGACACATGCCCATTTTATCAAGATTTTTTGAGTAGTTATAGTATCAGTAGTACATCCATCAGTACCAGCGAACTGATAGTGTCTGGCTTTGGAGTAGTTCCGACACATAAGACCAAAGTTATTATCTGTCTAATTACTAATAAGTGTTTGTTCTAACCAAGGAGCTGTTTACTCATTCATTAACAGTGAAGCTTTAACTACTCCACTGCCTTATCCCCTGTGCTTTAGTCATTCCAGTGCTTTACTCGACCAAAAGATATCCAAATCAACTGAGGGACTCATTGCATTTTATTATGGAACTTCAGTTGATTTCTTAGTTTGCTGTTTATGTAACATTAATATGGACTGATTTCATGTGTGTAAACAAAGCACAGAATTATGAGTAATATTGAATATTTACTGATTATCACCATCAAATTGGCCACCTGCTCAGTTTAATTAGTGCTTCTGTTCATGAATAATCCACCTACAGATATTTATGACGGGTCATGAATCCATGTGCAGTTCACAATTTCTGTATTAGAGCTCACTAGAGAACTGCGTTTAGTACTTTTGGTCAAGTTAAGAAATTTGTTCATTTTATAGTCACTAGTATGTGACAGGACCAGAATTCCTCTCAGAGTAGACGCAAGTGCCTGTTTACAGATGTGAAATCAGTCTACTCATATATTCACCAAAAATGGCCAAAGTCAATGCTGATTAAAATCACCATCAGTTTACTCTTCACCTAATTTTTGATTTCTGAATGTGGATCATTTTGAGAGTTCTACAAGTTTGTAATGTTTAAAATACTTCCTGTTTCATGGTGACTCCCCCTCAAATTTTACCATGATGTATTAAAACTGGTGCATATGCCACTGAGTTTTTTTCACTATTTTTAAAAACAGGATTTTTTTTTTTTTTTTTTTTATAAAGTTGTGGCCTTTTAGAATAATTGACGGGAATGTGATTTTCTTGATCAGTTATAGCCCATTTTTAAAGCATCACCTAACTATGCAATTGTGTAAGCTCTTTGTTAAAGATGATTAAATTGTTGAATACAAGTGCGCCCTTTGTGCCTTTATTTTTACTGTTTTCCTGTTGTCTCCATAAAATTGTTTCAAGAGCTTATCATAACTACAGTAAGTACCTAATTTAGTAATAATAACATTACCCTTGGAGGCAGCAGTGTGGCGGACGCTGCAGGTAGTGTTGGCGCCTCAGTTTCGGCATGCAATTATTAACTTTTTTTTTCTGTAATGACCGGTAGTGTCTTAAATAAATCAATATGGCTGTAGTAAATATTTAGTTTAATACAGCCATATTGATTTAAGACACTATTGCAATAGAAGTGCTCTTGCCTAAATTCATGCACTTTTATTTTTAGTATGCTGATTTATTTTGCATACTTATTTTAAATGAAATGAATGTATATAAAATATACATAAATACATACATACAAATAAATATATATAAATAAATGAGTGTCTTAAGTGTTAGGTTTCTCTTTTTGCTGTTATACCTTACATTTTCTAAGTCCCTGAAGATCTGCCCACAGCTCACAGGAGGATTTTTGAAATATCTTGTCGTTACCATATGAACATTCTCTTTAAATATGAATAGTCAAAAGAGGACTATAAAACAAAAATTAAAAGCAACATTTGGCAAATTTGTCAGATAACAGAATGTCGTTTTCTGAGGTTCCCAGATATTTTGGGAACAGCACGGAGTTTGTTGACCAAAATAGAAAGTTCCCAGAACAATATGAAATGATTCCCAAAAAAAAGAAAACAAATGCTAACTTTAGGGAAACATTTTGTGTTTTCTAGGTTACTGCTTGAAGATTTCCATATATATTCTCAGTGACATTCCCACAAAAAGGTTGTTTGCAAAATAAGTATGTATACTAAAAATGTTAGTATGCAAAATAAACACACACAAAAATAAGTATGCGAAACAAGTATGCATACTTAAAAAATGTGCAATACACTGTATTATTGAGTGTGCATAATGCAAATAGCATTCTTCCTACTCAAAGTCTTCCATATGTAGAGATGAAGCACAAAAGCACACAAAGTGCACAATGAGCATTAGACTCTCTGTGAGCTGTGGGCAGAGCTCCTGAGACTGAGCCTATGTAAGGTACAACAGCAAGAACAGAAACCTAACAC
>CM040991.1:15772092-15844567 GCA_022985145.1 Pangasius djambal
TGTTTCTGTACTTAAATGAGTACCTTCATAGTGTTAGAGTTCTACTCTTGTTGCTTGTTACACCTTACACAGGATGTATGCATACTTAAAAAACAAGTGTGCATGCGATGCATACTTAAAAATCAAGTATGCATACTAAAATAGTTAGTATGCATACTTAAAAATCAAGTATGCATACTAAAATAGTTAGTATGCAAAATATGTATACATATTTCCAAACAAGTGTATTAAACACTGCATTATTAAGTATACAATAGTAAGAATATCTGAGTGAAATAGTGTAAACACCAGAAGAGGCATCACTAATTATCAGTATAGACCTCAAACCATCGGTGTTACAGTCTCTTCTTGTTCCTGGAACCCAAACGTTACTCACGTTAAAATGGAGTAGCGGAGTGAAGTGCGCACTCCAGGCCGAGTGAGGGGTTTAGTGTGATTGGATAGAGGCCCAGTGCTGCTGGCGTGGAAAACCCGGAAGTACAAAGCAAATAATCTGACAAACAAAAGCCTCAGGAAGTCGCATGCTTTGCTACGAGAAAGAAGGGGAATTCACGGGTTTGAAGATGGCACACAAGAAAAAGTGGATATAAAATCGGCGTTAAGTGACATTAAGTCAAACTAAAACACTATTAGTCGCAGGTTTACTCCTCAGTCCGTTAGCAGCACTGCTAGTGTAGCCGTGGTGGGGTTCATGGCAGCCGGTGAAATGACATTTTTCCTGCATGTGTGCTTTCTTTGTTCTGTTTAAGGGAAGTTTAGCAATCATAATCTGTCGAGGCGTTTACCTGGAGTCGAAAAACTTCAAACCGAGACTTTTTACGTGTTTAAAAAGCCCTCACGTCTCGGCTCGTAGTGCTAACCCGCTAGCTGGAAGTTTGTTGATTAGAATGACTGTGGCGGTGTTTTTCGGCTGTGCTTTCATAGCATTTGGCCCTGCTTTCGCCCTTTTTCTTTTCACCATCGCCAGAGATCCACTGCGAGTCATCATCCTGATCGCGGGGTGAGTATAATAATGGTGTAGCTAACACAAACTCTGAAGCTGTCTTGGCTCACTGGTAGATCCTCAGGTGGCCGTGTTCCTTAGTGTAAGCTGTGGAAGAGCACTGTGATAGCAGCTGAACAGAGGAGACACATGTAGGAACAAATAATCAATCTCTGGCTTTAAACCTGAGGCAGATTCTCTGATTTTTACAGCAGTACAGCTATAAACCCAAGCGTTTCAGGGTTACCTAGATGTAAGAGCATTGCTTTTCCTTCTCAGATAACAGCAACCTGAATGAGTGTGGCTTTATGGCTTTGTTAGTGTCCACTACAGTCAGCTTTTATTCACTGATTGCATGTTATTTATACCTTTCATTCTGGTCGTTGACTAGACATTACAAAAGTTACTGTTTGAAACATAATCCCTGATCAGTAACTGATCACTAGTCCAAACAAGATTCTGAATCAATGCTATAAAAGTAATATTCGTCACTGCTATTTCTATAGTTATTAATCTTTAAATTGGTAACATATTAAGTGTAATTCTTGAACCATACACTATAATGGCCTAAAGTTTGTGGACACAAATTGCAAAATCTGCAAAATGCATAAAAACTGCATTTTGTTTTTAATTTATTACTGCCCCGAATAAGCTATTTGACATAACAGATTTTTACATATAGTCCACACAGCAAAATAATAACTGAATTTACACAAATGAACCAGCTGAAAAGTTTACATGCGTGTGCTTTTTAATACTGTGTGTTGTTACCTGATGATCAACAATTGTTTTTATGGTTTGTGATAGTAGTTTGTTTTGTGATAGTCCCTTGTTTGTCCTGAGCAGTTAACCTGCCCACTGTTCTTCAGAAAAATCCTCTGACTGAACCTGTTTTCTGTAACTTTCTCTTGCCAAACCTATGCTAAGTATTGAATCAGTACATTTCTACAGAAGATCCAAAAACTATGAATAGGCCAAGTTTAACAAGTTCAGTCTGGGTTTAAAACCACCCATAGAGCTTGTGTTCCTAATGTTCAGGCCAATATAAGAAATGAACAAGTTGATAACTCCTTGTATGTGCAGGTGTGCTCAGTCAATAAAGCACGATTTATCTGCCTAAAAGAGTTTTAATGAATGTTCTCACAAATAAATCCACACTTTACTCTGTGATTTGTTGCTAATGTTAGTATTGGGACCATAGATAATCTCTGATTTCTGCCTAAATAAGTAGCTCGCGGTAGCCTCAGTAATCCACTGTGTGCATCTCTTACACTCATGCCATCATTCATAAAGATGATAAAAGATATGTGTGTGTATTTCAGTGCTTTCTTCTGGCTCCTGTCCCTCCTGTTATCCTCTCTGGTTTGGTTCATTGCTGTGAAAGCTAGCAATGCAGACGATGCCAAGGTACAGAAGGGTCTGCTGGTATTCGGGGTCGTGTTCTCAGTCCTCCTTCAGGAAGTTTTCCGATTTGCCTACTATAGACTGCTCAGGTAAGAGCTCTTTCTCCTCAGCGTGCATATATCCAGTAGTGTGTGAGAACATTACTAAGATGCCTTTCACACATGTACTGATTTCATGGGAATTTCATGGGAATACAGTGTAAGCACAAGCTGGAGTGGAAATCGTGTGTAGACTGACACAGCAATAGTGGAACTAGTGAATGTATTAAGTTAACATATGAAAAGAAGCAGATGTAGAACAGGAATGTGTGAAATGTCTGAAATTGGGAGCGATTCAGAAATAAAGGGGCTGTTGGCCATTTAATCCAAGGACAGAATTCTTTGTCAGACGAATGGTACACTCCGGGTTGCATCTCTTTGTGCCAGTCAGCAACAGACTCCAAAAATGCAGCCTAAATACACAGAAAGTGCACGTGTTCAGCAATTCCAGTAAATTTATTGCATGTCTAATTTGAACTTGAATTGTTAAACGTTGCATTCTGTATAACAGGATTTTAATGGCAAATTAAAATGCCGTGCATCCCAGTAAAATAGCGCTTAGAGGCTACAAGTAATAACGAAAAGGAAGTTAGTTACTAAGTAAGTTTTATTTATAAAACACATGTACAAC
Organism: Pangasius djambal; assembly: GCA_022985145.1. NCBI lineage: Eukaryota > Metazoa > Chordata > Actinopteri > Siluriformes > Pangasiidae > Pangasius > Pangasius djambal. The sequence continues at coordinate 15,775,148 of CM040991.1, forward strand.
AACAATAGTTGCCCAAAGTGCTGTACATACATGAGAATAAAATAATTTAAAAAAAAAAAAAGCAAAAGACTAAATATATGGCACGGAAACAGGGCACAATAAATAAATAATAATGCTATAGTAATGAGATGAAATAATAATAATAATAGTAATACCAATAACAAAAAAAATAAATAGGAAAAATCAAAAAGCATGCATGAAAATCTATGTTTTTAGTTTTTATTTAACAATGGTAACTGATGAGGCACGCCTGATATCTAGGGGTAGGCTGTTCCACAGCCTTGGTGTGGTGACCACAAAAGCACGGCCTCCCTTGCTTTTGCTTTTTTTAAAAGCCTGAACAATACTGGCAAATTTATTCCGATAAAGTCCCAGGTTTTGAGCGTGAAAATACTACTAATGATTCTTCCCTGCTCAAACACAACCTGAGCTGTGCAGTCATGTGGCCTAGAGTGAACATCACTCATGTACATCATTCTCATGCTGTCAGCATTCCAGCTGAGGAAGCAAAGTGTCTACAGGGAGTTTTCATTAATGAATAACTGGAGAATGAGAGGATGAGTTGGTCAGTGATCAGTGTTTTATGACTGTGTCAAAGGTTCATGTAGGTTTATGCTGGCTTTCTTTATAAAGCATCAGAGGCGCCGTGGTTTAACACCGTTGATTTTAGTTTAGTGAGTAGCAGCGCAGTTTAGCTAAACTCCAGTAAGATGTCCTCACATGCAGCTTTCAGGCTTTTTACCATCAGCACAAATCAGTTTAATGTTGCATGTGATTTGCTTTCAGCATTTCTGCCACTTCCACTTTTATGCTTGTTAGGCGTGCCTAATGCTATAAAGTGTAAGTATGTAGTAACGTAAAGTAGATGTAGCTGTAACTCAGCCTTACAATCAGTCTGCTACCTGCTACATCTCTGAATGCCTGATAAAATATGTTCCAAATTGTGTCTTAAGAACATCTAGTAAGAGCCAAATCCACCTTCCATGTATGTGCATGGTGCACTGCCATGAATTAGCGTCCCATCCACCTCATGTATTGTATTCCACCTCATGTCCAGTGTTGCTGGGGTAGGCTCCGGGTCCACCATGATCTGGATCAGGATAAAGCACTTGTGAAGATGAATGAATTATTTCCCTTGCTTTTACTGGCATATTACTTTAAAATGACTTTAATATTATTATTTTTTAATTATGGTACTTTTATTCTACATACTTTTTAAAAAATATCTTTTTAGATTTGATGTTATTATTTTCTTATTATGGTCACTGATATTACTTATTGAATTATCATTTTCCTATTTTACTATTTTATTTTATTTTATTTTTTTATTTTTATTTTTTTTTTAAATCTTCACACTGGAAAACACTTAGAGATGCATTTGAAATGTATGAAGGACATTTTATTATTATTGTTGTTGTTTATGTATTTGTGTATTTATGATTAGGTAATGAATAACTTGAGAACAGACATATTTGGAATATTTAACAGGTTAGGAGTCTTACACCTCAGTTTCAGAATATATTTCAGAATATATTACAAACATGGGTAAGCGAGAGCAAGTTGGACTCATTGAATGCAGACCATTGAAGCTGGAACAAAAGGAGGAGGGCAAATGGTCAGTTACACTTCCAACAAAAACAAACCTGAGATTCACAGCATGTATGACTGTGGGCTTCCAGGAATTTTCCCTGAGAGGGAGTCAGAAGTGAAGTAGGGACTAAATAATTAGATCAGAAATTCAGTGTGTGTATCTCTCTCGCATCTTTAGGAAGGCTAATGAAGGCCTGGTAGCTATTAGCGATGAAGAAACTTCGCCCATTTCCGTCCAGCAAATGGCTTATGGTAAGATATGCTATTTCAGCACTTACACTAGTGTTTATATGAAGATAAATAAAGCACATCTCATTCATGTTTTCTTATGACAGTTCAGATATTGATGATAGGAGATGTTCTAATGATGTTTTGTTGTAATTATTGTCTTCATTCAGATAAACAATTCAGGTTCCCAGTTAGATTGTGTGCTTAAGGATGATTTGTCTGCATTGTAAATACAGTCAGGTCCATAGGTATTTGATTAATGCAATATTTTTGTTGAACCCCTTGAAATAAAACTGAAAGTCTACACTTCAGTCATATCTTGACTGTGTCATTTAAATCCATTGTGGTGGTGTCAAAACTATGAAAATTGTGTCATTGTCCAAATAATAATGGACCTGACTGTATGTGTAATGTTTGTTTGTGTGTGTGTGTGTGTGTGTGTGTGTGTGTGTGTGTGTGTATGTGTATGTATACGCGCGCAGTGGCAGGGCTCGGCTTCGGGATAATAAGCGGGGCTTTCTCCATGATCAACATCCTGTCTGACTCTCTGGGCCCAGGTACTGTGGGCATCTTTGGAGACTCTCAGTACTATTTTATCACCTCAGGTTAGTCTACAAATATTTCTTTTCCTTTTCTTTTTACCTCACATCACCAGAATGTAGGCTTCACTCAGTGACAGGCCACCTCAAATAAACCAGAGAAGCTGAATCCTTTCTCCTGAACCTGATGAAGTTGTTTCTTTCCTGAAAGTAGTGTAATTGAAAATGATATTGTCAGCCTTTTTTTTTTTTTTTTGGTATTCTTTCTCATTTTGAGTTATTATGAAAAGAAAGATCCCATGGGTTGTGTACTTGGTACACAAGTACCAAGAGCTTAGCAAAAATTTTTTCAGGCTTTTGAAAACATAAACTTTACATAAACTAATTTGAAAATGTCAATTATTTGAAATAGTTAAGAATTAAAGATCCCCTGTGGAATTTTTACAGCTCTGATGACTCTGGCCCTAACATTGCTGCACACGTTCTGGGGTGTGGTGTTCTTCGAGGGCTGTGAGAAGAGCCGCTGGTGGGTCATCGCTGTGGTGGTGTGTCTCCATCTGCTGGTCTCCAGTCTGGTAAGCAGCCAAGCTGTCACATGACACTCAGCCTTGGGTCCTGTGCTAGTCAAGTGAACGCCCTCTCCTGCCTGCATTGAGTGTGCTGCTCAGTAATGTAAAATGAGACACAGTCTGGAATAAATATAAAGTAGTTTGGGGTGCATTTTAAGAGAGAAAAGTGTTTGAACTGAATCATTTGCTGAATCATTTTTTAAGCTCGCCTCATTAGGTGCAGTTTATTTGACCTTCACTGTATGTTGCTGTTTTCTTACACCATGCTTAACCCCAGGTATATGCATTTCCAGTTACTGATAGTTATTTTACAGGTAAAGTGTAATAAGAATATGGAGTGTGCTGAGACTTAAGTAGCATCAAAGCAACTCAGTAGAATCATCTGTAGCCACTGGGGGGAGACGCTGCTCAACTTTCACACAGCCAGCTCAAGCTACTGTTCTTCCCTCATCTAACATTGTCTAAATGCTTTATAGCTTCAGACAGAGGTTTTTGTTCCTTACAGCTAAAATAATTAATGTAACTGACTCAGGATATGGGGGAAACGATCGATTCTTTGCAAATCTGTCTTGCACAAAATGTCATAATCTGAACTTTACTTAAGTTTAAGCATACTTTTTTTTTTCTTTTTTTTTTTAGATTTTAATGTCAGATATCTCCAATGTTAAATATATATTAAATTTATTAAGCCAAGATTTGGCAAAAAATACTATGATATTTCACAAAATATAATTTGTATCACAATATTTACTTGCACAAATTAATAGAGCAACTTTTAGGTTCAGACTTGGCCACAGATCAAGCTTTCGACAAGATGATGAACCAAGCATACTTCTAAATAAACACAGAAATGGTTAAAGAAATATAAAATGTGTGAACTAAAGATGGAAGTCCATATGCACAAACCTAAGGAGCTAAAAATGTCCTGCATGGAGGATCAAGATCTTCTGCAAGTATCTTCGCCTTTGTTAGACGTTATAGGATGACACTCAGTTATTCTCTCCAGGGCAGGTGTTACAAAAAAAGTAGTGGTAAGGGTGCCAATAATTTTAAAACCATTATTTTGTATAAAAAAAAAAAAAAACAATTTAAACATTGTATTTGGAAAAACACGTTTAACTAAAACTATACAACATCCCTGTATGTTTTTTTATATATTATTTTTTGCTAATCATAATGGAGGATGCCAATAATTCTGGAATGCACTGTTAAAAAAAAAAAAAAAAAACTGTGCAAAAAAATACCTGATGTGACAGATGTCTGAAGAATGGGCTCTGACAGTCAGCTGATTCTTTGCTAGATTTCTGTCTATGTTTATTTCCTCAATATATTCATGTTGACACCCACTCCCAAAGCACTTAGACACTGCCTAACCCCATACGATGTCCCACTTGCTGTGTCTATGGCTGCGGTGGCTTTGAATATGTTTAGCTGCATAAATAAATAGAGATGTTTGGATGATGTGTTGATAAGAAAGCCGCCATAGAGTACTGTCTGACAAGATTGAAGATATATAAGCAGTTAGGAATCACAAGCAGCTCTTCAGTCATCCCATGTAGCTGAAGAACTGCTTATGTGTTTCCATGATTCCTAATTGCTGCTCGTTTTTCCCTCTCAGTGTTGAGAGAGTGGTCAATAGAATTTTTTCATAATGGCTTTGTTGCTTTATTCCAGTTTGTGGTTTTAAAAAATGTTTGAAAAAGCTATTGTCATGCTTATGAAAAAATTATTCCACATTATTGGTAATTAATGGGTACAGAAAGTGGATCTCAAATGGACACAGAGGATTTGTACTTAATACCATGTTGCTGCTTTTCTTTATTAACTTTTAATCTAACAGTGCTGCGTCTTTAGGCACGTTTGATGCATAAATACAGCTGTGATTGTTGAATAAAAGTGAATTAAATAAGAAATAAAACGCAGTGTTACCACCGTAAAGTTAATTCATTTCCAATAACAGCACATCCTGAAGTTTTTTATTCCTCTTATACCGTGGCAATTTTTCAACAATTACATTTTTTAAGTTTTGTTAATGAATGACACATGCTTTTAACGGTTTACAGTTACATTTAATGTTAAGGAATGTCCCTGAGATGAGTTAGTTCCTGTCGTCACTTTTATTACATTATAGCAGCTAATAATAAGTTAACAAGAACAGAAACTGCAGCTTGTCAGTTACCAGGAAAGCGCAAAAGTCCCCTGTCCTGAACAGTTTGACGTAAAACTTATGGATTGTTAACACTTTTAAAGTCCTGACACTAGAGACTCCTTCCATAAATGCTGAATAAATGTCTGCTGACAGAAAACTTCACCATGATCATCAGCGATTATGTATTTCTTGAATGACAACACATTTTTATTCAGTTGCTCGTGAGCCTTAGATTGTGTGGAGTGTTCTTCATACAAGTCCCTGTGTGTGTTTTATTAATTTATGTGCAATTTATACCAATTGCTGACAACTTAAAAAGACTCTATTTTGTAAATAGAATAGAATTGAGGTGATACAAGATGAATGGCCTCTAACAGTCGTTTAAACTAAAGAATTATAATTGACTCCCACTAGATTTTTGTCTAGACCTCAGCAGAGCATGTTTATTTCCTCATACATCCCACTTAACATGACCACCTCTTATGTTCCACCTCCTATCAGATGTTTACATGTCTGTACTTATTGTGTAATAGTCGTGGGAGTATAGAATCCCAAATCGTTTTGGATGTCCCTCTTTCTATCTATATGGTTTCTGTGCTTATGTTTAGCAATACAAATAAATGGAGAATGTACATGATGTGCTGATAAGAAACGTGCCATAGGATAGCATCCAATTAGACCAGAAATACATTGGTAATTTGGACTCGTAGAAAAACAAGCAGCTTTCAGTAACAAGTTCACAAGTTTGGGTGTCAAAATACAGCAAAAAATTTTACTCAACTGACTGAAAGTATGTTACCTAGTACTAATGAGCATTACAAATGTGACAGTGACACAGAGGGATTGTAGCCATGACAATTACAACATTACTGCATTTCTTCATTTCAAGCTCTTAAATTAACATTGTTAGCCATGACTGTAAATGGGCAGGTTACATTACTGTCTCAGACTCTTTCTTACTCTGCTTTTTTCCCCTTTCTCTCATTTACTCTCATGTACACCCACAGTCTCTGATGAACCCCCTGTACGAAGGCAGTCTGCCTCCAGTGTATGTTGTAACGGCAGCCATGGCTGTGTGGGCGTTCTTCTCTTCAGGAGGGTCTCTGAACAACCTCTCCCAGCTCTGCACGCGTAAGATCTGTACTCATTTTTTTCAGATCTTCAATCATAGTTTAGTTTACGTACATTTAAGTAATATAACGTGACTGTTTAGGTTATTGATAAAATCCCCACACAGATATCTGCCAAACACACTGAACAAGACACATTTATGGAAAATATTGCAGTGCTCAAGGTCTCAGTTTTGCACCCTCACCCCCTTGATCACTCAGACAGCACAGTTAAAACTGTCTCTTTAATATTGCTGTTAATCAAATTAGCCAGTGAAACAGATATTAGAAGCTGTTCTTGTCCTGGTCATCCTGGAAGAGGCTCTCTTCCAGCATCACTGTCCTGTGCCAATGTAGAGTTTATCATCTATTATAACCTGCAATATAATACGCTTAACCTAAACATATCCTCATAAATTTCTTACCTGTCTTTTCTTGTCAGTGAGAGTTTTGTAATAATGATCTAGCCTGTCTCTCTTGTCTCTGAACACAATTACATTTTAAACAGACCAAGCGCATGGCTCTGTCCACAGGTAAGAGGACCGAGGCAGCGTCTTCGTAAGGCAGCCAAGTCCTGACCTCACAGCGAGACGCAGGCAGTTTATTGGAAGGCTGCATTCACTGCTCGAAGTAACAGAAGCAGCTGGAGCAAGAACAGTAGCAGTGGCCTTCTGTTCTGATGATGGCTCTGGGGTTGAACTCGAACCCCCACCAACAGGGCTGCCTTACAGGTTATAGGACTCTCAGATCATGCTCAGTGTAAATAGCTTGACATCTGTACACACATAGGAATCCATGCTTTTAATGAATTTCTTTGATCACAAGCATTTCAGAGTAGTATTTTACATATAACGCAGTGTTTTGTTTTTTGTTTTGTTAAATCATGACTCATTTTTGTGCAACTTTTCTTATTTTCTATGGTGAAACTGTAATGTAAATATTAAAAGTAAGCCTTAGGAGGACAATTTTGTTTTAAAATCAGAGGTAGGAGAGATGGCCTGGGGCCAGACTATATCTTCCTTACAGTCTGGATTTGTCCCATTTAAACTGTAAAACTGGACTGGGAATAGTTCATTTCTCTACAAAAGGCGAACTGTGAACACTGAACCTGAATAAAATAACTCTAATGTTCCGTCGAGGCAAATATGATGGACAGAGATAAGGTGCAACATTCTTCTATATGTGAAATTTACAATGTTATTCCTATGCCTGAAAACATGACATTTTATTTCCAGTCATACTACTATGTTTTGCATTTATACTGCAGTAAACTAAACACATTAAGCCATGATTAACTGCATGGTATTAATGCATCAATCAGAAACCCGGCCATGAAACCTGCCACCTAGTTTGTCGAATGATAATGAATCCAGACTTTAAAGCCGAACCAAAGCCATTGGTCTGACACAGTCTGGTCCCAGGCAAATGTCGAGACGTTTCAGCTGCTAATGCACCCCCTTAATAACACAGCACAAACCACAGTGGATCAGGATCAGCAGTTCATTGATTTCCATTTCACACATTTAGCACTCATTAATTCAGTGAGTCCTTTGAGCAGAGAGCCTGATGCAGTTGCTCTCATCAAACACCACATGGACAGAAATCCTCCATCTGATGAGTTCTACATTGGGGCAAATGTATGCAATGTGAATGTTCAAAGTGTATGTCCTCAGAAGCAGTCCACTGGCAAATATGTTGAATTATCTACTGTGTATATATACTGATTATGCAGAATTAGCTTTGTAATTTGTGTCTCTTACATTGATTCATCAAAAGGTGTCTCTACATGTTCCTCAACTTTTGAGAGTTCAATTAACAAGTCCGTCTAGATCGCCGGTCAGTAGAAGTCAGGAACACAGGTCCTCCTTAATGTAGCAGCGAATTCACCTGCATCCTCTTCCTTTTATTTTTCCTGGTTTCTCTACTAACAGACTGTTGAGGGCTTCATTTTTAAGATCTCTCAAACTTTTATCTTGTGTAACTGGGTACAAACTTTCCTGTAGACAACAAGCAATATAACAGCTCTTTCTAGCGTTTGGTTCTACTGCTTCAGACACTGGTGCTGGCTTGTGTTATTTCAGGAGACGTTCTTTAATTGTGTTTTCATTTCCATGAAATGTTCACTCTGTCATGGATGAACAAGTGCTTTTTTTTACGCCCATATGGTTATTTAACCAACATAATGCTGCTTTGCTCTTTGTGAGATTATTTGTTTGAAACTGTTTGACTTTCCGCTGGTTTTGATTCGCGGCTCAAAGAACAGTTTCCAGACCAGCACACTGATAACACACGTCCATAATCTCATCCGTCATGATTGTAATATAAATCTGTGCCAGGTAAAGAGGTGTTTTTTTGTTTGTTTGTTTGTTTTTAGTAGAACCATTCATTAAGGTACGTTATGGGCCTGAGCGGATGTTAGTGGTTGATTTCTCCAGTTTAATTTTGGCACAGCCATTTTATACCTGGCTAACTGGTACCACATCATACAACCTTTGTCTCAGGACTCACTGTGTGATTAAGAACAAGCAACCTGATGTCCTGGACTAGTCCAAGGCAGCTTCATCTTTCTGAGGCACAGCTGGATTTTTATAGCTACCTAGAACATATCATCTCTTTGGGCATTTCTCTGTCCTAAATAAAATGCCACCTTCAGTATGCACCAAGTTCTGCAGAAGAATATGCTTCTGTTGTGGTTTTATTTCACTCCGATATCTACTCGTCTTTAAGACTACCATGATTAGCGACCTTGTTTGAACCTTGTAAATGAACTTTTTTTTTTTTTTTTTTTTTTTTTCTTAAACAGCAGATAGAAAACTTGGTAGAGTTGCAGTGATACTACCTGTGCCTGGGCCATACTACAAGATTTATACAATCTGTAGCTTTCTGGTTGCTGGGGTGGTACCCTTATCTTTTGTACACAGAATACATATCTTTCACCTAGAAACATGGATATAGTGTACCTTTAAAAAGATACATTCTACAGGTACAAGGGTAAGGTTAAGTGTACTACCCCAGCGACAAGAAAAGGTGCAGTTTAGTACCTTTTTTTTTTTTTTTTCTGAGAGTGTAACAGAAGGAAAAAGTATGAGAGTACCCAGATGCAATGAGAGATCGCCTGGATCATCTTTCAGTTATCAATCCATCAAGATTTACCCAGAATAAAACAACACAAGCTTTCCGATTATGCTAAGCCAATGATCCTGACTCTCAGAATTTGGGATTTTAACAAACATGACTTCCGATCAAAATGAACATGACAGAGACCAATCGTGCTTGGTTGCCATTGTTAAGTTGTAAATGTTGAACATGTTTATTATTGAACATTTGGATTTAACACACCCTATACCACAGGATAAATTCAGGACACCTTGCGCTCATCAGAAGGAGCGACTCAACCTCAAATAGGCCTGGTTATCCTTTAGCATGGCCCGTCTTCTGGACAGTCTCCTTCTCAATACACACTTCTCTATCCTCTATCATCCTGCATTGAACTTACGCTGCACTGAACTTAGCTCGGAAGTGGGAAGTTGGAGCTCTGATTTAAATAATTTTCAACCGCATTTGAGCTGCACAGTGAGGGGGAAAAAATGGGTGCCTCCATGTTTGTGTTTTGTTGCAGCAATCTAGCCAGCTAACAGTGACGAGAAATTTAACATGCTAATATGTCTGTGGTGATCAATTTAAATCAAATACTAGTAGATACAGTATAACTCAACTGAGGAGACCTTCTCGACCTCTCGAGGAGGAATTGAGAGTTGAGTAGGCTTTTTCTTTGGTTTTTCCTAGTCAGAGGTCGGAAATTCCCAGTTACAAGTTTTAGTCAACTGCAGCAATAATCACAACCGGTGCTCACCAGTATTTTGGACAGACTATGACAAATGGCATTGACATTTTATGCTGCTTTATAATGTTTTAATGATTAGAATGTAACAAACAGGAAGACTCTTAATGTTAGAAACTCTTTCATTTTGGGTTAATAAATTTATTTGGGAGTGAAGCTGATTTATGGTACAATGACTAGTTTCCATTAACCTTAACTGAACTCAGCAGTGACGTAAAAGTAAATGGTGATTCCTTCTTATGGTCCATAAACAGTCTATAATAAAAAAGTATAAAGTGACGGAGATAGGCAGTTGCTTTCTTCTTTCATGCTCAAGACATTGCTCTTAAATTCTCACCTTTGCCATAGTGTTTAGAATGAGTATTTTCTTTTATTCAAAATGTGTGGTGTTGTCATCATACATTATCACATGGAATTTTAATTATCATATATTGCCATCCATTTGTGTCATACTTTTGAGAGAATATGCAGCTGTTGATTTATTACCTGATGATTGTGAATCACTAGATGGTGTTAATATGCTTTGCTGCACACCTGAAAGGTAGATTAACCCTCACAAAAGGGGTCAGTCTTCTGCTTTAGCTGTAAATATTTGCTTCAGAGGCGTGTTTCTTTGACGCATGTGACTGCCCCAGGTCATTCAGGTGTGAATTCCAGCCAAGTCAGGCAGTTTTGGGCTTGTTTTAGTTGCCTTCAAATACTATGAGTTAATATCCATGTTAACTTTTACAAATGTATTTCAGAAAGTTAATGAGTTAGTGAGCTAATATAAACAACCACACATGTTTGATTTAACATACCAGATAGGTGTGTTTCAGTGTTTAATGTTTAGCCAGTTGTTGGCAGAATAAGGCTTCAGATCAGTCAAACAAGGTAGGTTGCCACCATTTCCTGTAAGAAGCACTCAGTTTTATTTAAATTCCAAATCATAAAACAGCCATTAACAAAGAACCAAGTTAAATTTTGATCAGATTTATGTCTGCTTGCTGGATTTTGCACAGGGATCTGATCACATTCCGGTCACCTGACTTGACTGTGCAATCTGGAAACAAGTTGTGCACTCTTTTCAATTTTTTTATTTTTATTTTTATTTTTTTTTTAACATTTTTAACCTTCACTATTCTTTTCTATAGTCATTAGAACAGTGCTGATTGCCCTATTAGTATTGCTGGTGTATAAAATTTGGAAACATAAGTAGGAGTGTAATTATGGTGTAAATAAATGGACATCACCCCGAGGTCTTATTAGGAATGAGGGAAACTCAGCAACAGCTGTTTTTAATCTAAGATGTAAGTCATTTCCCCAAGACTGAACACATTAGTTCTGCAAATAGGAAGATAATTAATTTGTATCTCTCTGACTTATTTTGTGGTATTCCTACAGGCATCAAATAAATACTTTTGGGCAAAGATACAAGACAGGTAGTCTAAAGAATGCAGTCATGTGTTGGTGTATTTGCCATGTATAAGAGTCTTTGGCTGCAGTATCATAAGGTGGAAAATCAACAGCTTACAGTTCTTGTTTGAGGTCTTAATGTACTTTTTGATGATAAAGTTGCCAGATCAGTTCACACAGGAGTATGAACTTTGTCCGAACTGTGTATGTTATCAGATTGCGGTTGAATAGACATTGTCATTGTAAATGGAGTGAATGATTCACAAACAGCCATCACATTACAGTGATTACATAGTGACTACTTTGCGTAGTCACCATGCATAGTTAAACAGTTGTGTCACAGTTTGTCCATTTATCCCATTCTCTCCCATCCTGTTTGACTGTGGGAAATTTCTCAATACTTTGTTTCATGTTTTTTCCCCCTCCCAGTGCTTTTAGTTTTTTGTGTCTCATCACCGTAGAATCTGTCTTGAATTAGGTGCTAATTTCACCACATGCATTAGAAACATGAAGACATTTTATTTGTATAGATAGATAGATGTACATAAAACATTGTTATTGATTCTTTGAGTAGTTATTTTTGTGCGTATCATAGGCCATTAATAGTATGAACAATTTGATACCAGATAATTGGGTGCTTAATTTAAACATGGCACAAAGAAAGTAGAAAATGGTCATAAATAGGTCATGGATAAGATTGTGCAAAGTTTCACCATACAACAATAAAATACATTTATATACAGCAAAAATGGAAGACATTAGCAGAGTGGTCTGTTTTCTCAGTGAGACAAGACGACTAAATCCTCCCTTTTTGAATTAAAAAAAAAAAAAAAAAAACCCACAAGTGTCAAGATGTGTCCTTTTTAACCCCTTAATAGCCCAACTTGTTTGTTATTCATCTTAAATCATTTTATTTAGTAACTACAATAAAAGTGGTAGTTAGAGGCAAGGATTTTAAGTCTGCACCCATCAACAGATACTAGGAGTTTAAGGAGTTAAAATACTGTTTTTCTATTTAACATTCACCAGTGTCTTTACGGCAACTCCAAAAACTTTTTCAGTATAAATATGACCTTTTTGTCTGACGTCAAAGGACAACGTGGCAGGTCTACACATCTTCTTTGGTTGCTGGTTTATAAATAACATTTTGTCTGGAGTCAGGGTTAGACCTGTGGGGAAAAGAAAGTGTTATTTTTTCAGTGGTCTGTTTTTTCTGTGCAGTGTCAATGTGAGTGCAGTATTAGAATGTTTATATCATGAAATTATGAAAGTATGTTGAGTTCAAACGGTGAGAGAAAATGAGAAATGAAGGTCATCCAGTTTTCCTACATAAACAAACTCAGGTCGGTTCTCAGCACTTATGTATGTGTTACTCACTTTGAATGTTTTTGCCGCTGTTGATAAGCGTACATGGAGAAAAAGAGCAAAGTCAGAGCAAACAAGACTCCAAAGGCAATGGCCAAGATATCACCTGCAGGCCAGAAAGGAAACAGGATTTTGAAACAGGATTTTGATAATTATACAGAAATACAAAAAATTATTTAATTAAGAATAAGAAGGCTATTATTGGAGTCATGACATACCTCTAGAGAGTCCGTCTGTTTAAAAAAAAAAAAAAAAAAAAAAAAAAAAAAATTTTTTTTTACAATTTTATAAACTATATCAAGCTCTTTAAAATATGTGTCAAAACTCATTTTTGGAGGATTCAGGCAGCTCTCAGAAAATGTCATACACAATACAGTACAACATGATGGCATGAGAAGTGGTTTTGTCTGGAGTATCAGTCCACAGGAATGAAAACAAACATCCACTGACAGTGTTGTGAATGAAGCTTCTTAACTGTACTCAACACATAATCTATTTCAATCCCCTCAGCTATACATTTGCAATGGTGTATGTCTGCCAGTGTGAGTGACTGCTCACGGCCCGGCACGTACTCACAGAATTTAGCATCAACTCAGCACTGTGGTGCTCATTAATTATATTAACTGAAAGTTGTAAAACCAGAAATGGGCACAGTGGATCTTTTAGCGCAGTGGTTCTTAAAATGGGGTCTGTTATATTTCTTATCCTATTTATTTGTTTGGACTGTTGAACTGAATGGGTTTAATCCAAACCTCAAAAACATAAATAATATCAGCGCAGACCTAATGCGGTCTGTTGGTGGAAAGTTCAGGAACAAAAAGTAAAAAAAAACTGTTTTAGAGCAAGTGTATTCCACTAGATCAGAGGTGTCCAAACTCTGGCCCCAGGGCCAAATGCAGCCCCCAGAGAGATGTTAAATGATCTGCAACTTCTCTCTAAGAAGGTATGATAGCTGGCCCACCGGCCAACATGTTGCAATTTTCTTCTTTCATGTGACAGTGGTAGCAGACTTAGCTAAACCGCAAGTGCCTTTTTTTCCTCTGACCTGCAAATTAATTTAGCAAATGTGTGTGCCTCATATGTCAAGAGCCTGTTGCAGTAATTCAGGAATTTAATATCATGAGACATTATGAAACAAATAATTGGCATTGCAAAAAAAAAAATTCAGTGGATGAAAGGGCAGAAAAACTATAGCAGCAGGAAGGGAAGCTTCCTGGCAGAAGGAACTTTTTATCAGAGCAAATGTGTCACAGAACTTGACTAGAGCTAATAAATTGGATGCTTTCAACTACTAAGTATGGAAAAAGTTTCAGGAATTCCTGAAAGAGTCCTTAACTAAAGTGGTCAATGTCACTGATCCTGAAAAGAAACACAAATTTATGAATATCACAACTACAGCCGCCAGGTGATCCCCTACTGCTGTTATTGCACTAAAATTAAATTACAATAATATTTTGGTGACCGGCTCTCTGTTATTTTGATGTGGTCTAATTTGGCTCGCTCTGAAAAGAGTTTGGACATCCCTGCACTAGATGAAGAGGTAGCAGCACTGTATCAGGTCTGTTGGGTTATGGTGCCTATCGTTATCAGGTCTATCACTGGGTTATGGTGCCTATGGAGAGTGTGTTCAGAAGTTATTACACCCACTCCTGTCCTTCATTTTACATACATTTTGTGATAGCTAAATAGGTCAGTGAACTCCTGAAGTACTCTGAACATTACAGTGTTTCTTCACCTTTAACGAATCGGTGACGTTGAGATAAAGTGTGCTTAGATTAGGGAAAATACTACAGTATGTATTGCGTAAATTCTCGTGGACTAATATTGGCCAATGATAGATTATGTTTTAGGTTGAGTAATGTGTACAGAACAAATCCAAAGAGACAAGGCCATGCCATTTACTAAGAGTATTTTTATTACAATATAATAACGTTACAACTAAGAAACTTACCCTGTGTACCATTTGCTCTAGTTCTTGAGAAGGTGTCTGTTTCAGATGACCCACCTGCTTTGGGACATGTGAAAAGACATTGTTGATCCCATGTATACATGAATGCATATGCTTCAAATGTTTTTTTTTTTTCAAATGTCATTAAACAGCTAGAGAAGGTGTGTGTATGGTTACAGATAAAATTGTTTGCCTCTACATAATGTTATTTGATATTTTCAAACCAGCTAATGATTATAATGAAGCACTCACCATTTGCAGTATGGGAAGTAGGGAAAGAGGCCAGGACATGTCTTCCATGAAGATTTTGTGGAGTTCTGAAGTTTTGGGATAATCTCTGGTTGTGTCCTGCTTTCAGCGTCTCCTCCAAAGCAGCAAGCTGTTTTAAATAAGCATATGTAACCCCGTACCATTTTTTGCAATTACAACAAAAACTATTTATGTGGTGCTCATCATATATTACCCTTGACACACTGTACTAAAAAACAAAACAAAAACAAAAAAAACAAAACAAAAAAAAAAACAGAGCCTGATTCTGTAACTGTCTATACAGTGTATACGTTGTTTTCATGATACACACAAACTTGAGATTCTCAGAGCCCCAAACAGCGCATTAGCCACTCTTAAAGATTTTAAAAGGTGAGAGAACTGACCTGTTTTCTTGAGACTGTGATTGTGTCATTGAATACAGTCCAGTTCACTGACTGGTAACATGGTGGAGTTGTTAGAGACCCAGTGTATCTGTAAAACTTCTCCAGACTGTTCGGCAGAAGGTGACGGACATTAAAACTGGGGATCTTAGTGTCCGACTCTGTAAAGACCATAAGAGGTTACATCAGATTTACCCTGATATTCAAACCAAAACAAAATATGAGAATTATGGATGTAAAATCTTTTAATATTGTAGCATATGCAGGTGGGAATTTAAGAATATTTACCCTCAGTGCTAACATCTTTAATTACAGACAGGATGTTTTCATAATTTTCATTCTCATGAAGACCAATCTGTAATGGAAAGTGTAATGAATATTGTATAATGTTAATTTATAAAATGAGTAGTTTCAGTTCTAAAAATCTAAAATCAAATATGTTATAAAAATCCTTATGTAGACACACACTACATAACTACATACACACTACATACACTTCATTTTCAGATTCCAAGTACAGCCCATTTAGGAGGCAAAGAATACTTGAGGAACTCATTAGCAAAAATGTCATTTGAAATAGACCCTAGAAAGGAAAAGATCAGATTTGGTAGCTTTGCTTTTTTTTTTTTTTTTTTACTTGGGGAACCTTTATGTGGTAGCTTAGTGGCATTTGGCTACTGATTGGAGTTGGGTCCTTGAGCAAGTCCCTTAACCCTCATTTGCTCAGTTGTATCTTGTCTCAGTTATACGTTGCTTTGGAGAGAAGCATCAGCCACATGAAGTGAATGATAAAAGTTCTACGTAGGGACTGTATAACAGAGTTTGTCCTGTCCCAGATCGTACCAAGTAGCACACTTTTAGGAAGCATATCCAAAGAACCCTTAATGGAACCCATTTTTCTCAGAGTGTATGAATGAAGAACGAACACTTTGTAATTAGTCTTACCCCAATGAAGGCTCCTAACACAGCAAGTCCATCTGGTTCACTTGCAGCCTCTTTGATGCTGGCATATTTTGAGTTATAATGAACCACATGGACCTTGAAAGGAGAGAAAAGTAAGAAATCATGATAGTTATGTTGCTTTGCTGAATTGCACTGAGTATGTGCAGCGCTGTGCACCCTCAAGGTCAACACAGTGAGTGTAAACACTGCTTAATTGAGTGTAAACAGCCATTGTGCTGCTTTTTCCCTTGAAGAATCCTTAATTCATAAAAATATGTTCTGTGAGTTGATATTATAAACATTGTTGGCTGTTCAAACCTCAGCAGGGAAGTGAACATTATCAATGGTGTGCTCTGAACCAGGAACCTCTGTGTTCCCCCAGTGGAAATGCAGCTGGGCTGCCAAGTAGACCTGGTCAAATCCTTTTACTATACGCATGGTGTTGGGCAACTGGAGCTGCACTAATGAACAAAACAGAAGCCACACACATTTCTTAATGATATGTACCACAGTAACACACAGTTCATATATTGTTGTAAGATATGAGCTAAACAAGCCAACTGACTTACGTGTGTGACCGTTGTTTTGCAGTGTCAGTTCAGGGTGACCACTTAAATCATAACCATCTAGTTTTATAGCAGGCAGCCTGGGATCATAGATGACTTCTCTAGTCGCAATATCAATAGGGGACTGAGATTTTCCACCACAGTCTGTGAAAGCGCTCAGCCATGATCTCTGATCTGTGTGGAAAAAATGGTGATCATTGCCCTTGTGGCGTCACTGGGTTACTTATAAAACTTTGACATGAAAAACTGAGGACATTAGTGTCAGAAAAGTCATGGGATGTATCACAAATAACAGTGGTGAAGTTATGTATTCAATCATTAATGCCAAATTGCAAGTGTTGATACTTAATGTGTATCTTAAGATGTGGTTAAGTGTCATAAGTTTAAAATGTACAGAACAAGTCGGTCTGCATTAAACTGTCAAAATATAAACATTGGCCAAAATGTTGAATTTCCACATGCCTGGTGGTGTTGTGAAGCTGTATGCTTTTATACTTGCATCCCTTACAAAATCCTGTATGGTCTTACAGTAAAAGTAAATTACTGGCATGTGATCATTAGTCATAAACTACCATGTTATCATTGTTATCACTATTACTCAGTGGAAACTTGCTTTAGAGCCAGTCCTAACTCTAAACTTTAATGTTAGTTTGAATCACTAGTTACGTATGTAAACATGGTTCTAGCAACCCCAGATAACCACCAGGGATGGTGAGAATCACCTTGATACCTGTTTGTGCACAGGACACACAGCTGAAACCTCCCAACAAAGTCATGAAATGAGGCATGATGCACTATTTGCCCACCACACTGGAAAGGGTAATGTTAACCTTGTAGAACCTGGAGGAAGTGTACAATGATGCCCAAGTAGCAACAGTGATGAAGCTGCAATACACATCCAGTGAGCCAGTCTCTGCTTAGACAAGGGAGCCCCTTGTCACTTTCCTCAATGACAGATGAACAGTTTGTCTGGGAATCAGATGACTGGTGTCGGGTCTATATAGTACTGTAAGGGATGTACAGGGCACAAGGAATGCTTTGCAGGCTTGCCTTGATGGAATGCTACAAGCTCAATCAACTGATTAATAAAATTGGGTAATATACCTTGGCTTCAACCACAAGGTCACCACAGAGTCTGGCAAGGTGAGTTTATTAACAGTAATCATTAGCAAAAAGGCAGTTTTCAGAGGCACACTTTTCAGATCAGCAGCTTGCAATAGGCTTGTAAGGAGCTGCTTCAAGGGACTCCAGCAAACAGGGGAGATGCCACACCAGGCTCTTGGGAATTGGAGAGGCAACTCTTGCTCCTTGCAGAAATCTATGCTGTGCGATAGATAACTAGCAGACAGTGCTGTACATGATGGCTAATAATGATAACAATGTTATCTAAGAAAACCAACTCAAAGCTAGCAGGTGCCATCAAGTTCTACAGCATTTCACTAGAAAAATGCTTGTAATATATAAAAAGTAAAAGGATCGCAGCAGAAGAGAGGAGGCTGTTGTCAGCTTTGGAGGGCAAGTTAGTCACAAGCCTCTATGAAGATAGCTCCGGATGGTTGTATATGTGTACAAGGTGAGAAAAAGAAAGGCAAAGATACATGACTTCATGACTTTGTTGGGCGCATATACACAAGAAAATATCCAAATGATTCTCACCACCACAGGTGGTTAAGAGACATGAAATTGAACACTGAGTTTCAACAAAGATGAATAAACATTGCCTTCAAGTCTTATCAGAAATACAACTGAGGATCACACCAGCCTTGACAGACTGATTAGTACTGGTTGATAAGTGAACAGCCTTCACAGAGGAAAGGCCGCAGGAAGCTCTTTCCTGATATATTCAAGGAGGTAACAGTTTGTTCTTTTTCAGCTGCTATCACGCATAAATCAGGCAATTAACACTCATTAATCATGGTGAGCTGGCTAAAGGTCTTAGGGACTGAGGGAGCTCTGTGATACAACCTGCAAGCATATTATATCACTTTGGCATGTAATATATTATTTGTTTACTTACTATGATAGTCCCAGTGATTGCTATGGGATGAACCTGTAAAGAAGTAAGAAAGTGGGTCAAGAATACATTAACAGTAGCCACATAATTGTTGAAAATTGATGTAGGTCAGGTTGGTAAAGGTGTATTGGCTCATAAGTACCAAAAACTCATTGCAGAAAGCAGCTGGTAGCCTGGTACTTCGTTACACATTTTCCTTTTGGTCGATTTGCAACACTAGTGCACATGCACACTAACAACGCTCTAATAACATCACACTATAATAAATCTAAGAAAAAAAAGTCTATATGAAAGGTGAGTCAGACATTTTTAACAGATAAAGTCCTGAGAAAGACTGGCTGTCAAACCCAAGCAGGTGGCTGTGAAAGCTAGTGCATTTAGATTCACATGCTGTCAGTATGAGGTACAGGCGCATTAAGGGAAATGTCTTCCCTGTTCTCTCATGTCAGCTCACTTGCACAATCCTTCCTCCGTCCAGCTGGCTGAATGCAGGCATTATGCTCCTAAGACTGAGCCTTATATGGGGCCCATTTTAAAGAGCTTTGGCAACTTACTGATGGCCATCAGGACTCCAGGCACTATTGTTAGGTTACATGGTGGGTCGTGATGAAGTTACAGAGATCAGCTCTTTAGTTTGCAACTTAAGAATCACAGAGGAATAAGAAAAGAATGGGTCACATGGCAGAAGGTTTCTTTGCTGTTTAGCCAGTAATGGTTCCCTATTATTATTGTTGTTGTTGTTGTTGGTGGTGGTGGTGGTGGTGGTTTTTTTGTGAAATATGTGTGTGTGTGTGTGTGTGTGTGTGTGTGTGTGTGTGTGTGTGTGTGTGTGTGTGAAATGCTTTGCTGTCACCAAGAACTGAAAACGCAAGTGTAGAAAGGATGCCTAATATTGTCAGCTGCCATCAGATAACCTAAGGCGTTATTATTAATTTTTAATTAATAGTGATGTAGGAACATTAACAGTAAGGTTTCTCTATTTTTGTTTGTCTTGTCTGGGCGATGATAACATTGTGTATCACATGTATCATTATTTCAGAACATTAGAGGAATTTTTGAAATGTTACAGCATAAACCTGTTGAACAACTTCTGAATATTTTAATAACTCTCACTGTTACCACTCATAAAAGTTCTTTAGTTTATACCTCTGGGAAATCTTTACAGGCTCTGACAGAAGGTTTTAGAGAAGGTTCCAGTTAGAAACTTTTATTAAGCTCAGAACCCTTATCTGAAGTGGCATAGTAGTGCACAGAGATCACAGCTCCACAGTTCCCAGTTCCATCCTGAGCTCAGGTTACAGTCTGTGTGGAGTTTCACAGGTTTTCCCATGTCCATGTTGGTTTGCTTCAGGGTCTCAGGTTTCCTTTCCACCTCCCACAACATGGAAGTAGGTGAACTGGCTAATCTAAATTGGCCCTAGGTATGAATGAGTGTATGAATATGTGTGTGCATGTTGTCCTGCAATGGACTGCTGTCTCATTCAGGGTATGTTTCTGCCTCGAACCCAGTGTTCGCGGGATAGGATCCTGAGCCACCATGACCCTCACCTGGAAGGTGAATGAATGAAAAAAACTTTATTTTGGAAGTGTGTTATTCAGTAACTACTATGAATTACTCAGTAACTGCAGTAAAACTGTTGCAGGGATATAGATATGAGACTGAGGATCTGTGCACTGACAGGATCCTGGGAGATTAAGGGGTTAACCAGCGTATTCCATACTACGACTACATGTAATGTTTACTGTGTTGAATGAAAACTGAAGAATTTGGACTCCCAATCAGTATAAACATAACAACGAGAGGTTAAATTGAGCGAGTACTCTAAAGTTGACTGATTCAGACCGCAGTATATTTGCCTGTCAAGCTACACCAGTATCTCTACAGTTGTTTGGGGATACACCATTAAACCGACTTGTTTGTTTAGAGGAAACACATGACCTCTCACTGGTGTTTACTTAGATTCACAATTTAGGAAAGTCAACACCAAATTAATCAATTAATTGATTTCCCATTTTTAAAGCCAGCAGCTGGGCGAGAGATGTTGTGTGAATAACTAAGATAATGCAGAGATTTTCACTGAGTAACCTTCTGGCTTAGGTTTGGAATGTCTGTGTGTGTTTGTGGTATACGATTTTAATATTGTGTGTTAGGTAAGGTAAGGGTAAAGGAACTGCATTAGTATTTAATCATGCTTTGCACAGACTGTGCTCTTCTTAGCACTGTCTCAGTTCAGTGAAAAATGACTATGTGGCCAGATCTTTTAGATAATGTTTCTGTGACTGCTATTTCATTATTAAAGAAAACTTAAGGAAGTCCAGCTCCATCATCAGACTGCTTCACAGTTATGACTAAGGGTAAAACCTTTGTATATTACTCTTCAGGCGAAACTTTTCCTTATAATAATACACAATGGTGTAGTAATACAGAATCTTCACTCCGTATAATCCCAGACACAGTACAATACTAGACTACAAAATGGAAATTGCTCCTCTACACCCTTACGTTTATCCCTTTACAAGTTACCTGTTTACTGCTTCAGGTTTCTATGGATTATGTGAGCTAATGGCAGATTCATTTTGTGGGAGTAGTTAGGAAATCCACTCTGGTATTAAGATTTCAGCTCATATGCATGGATGCAAAAAAAAGCCCTGTGTGTCTGATTTCCGAATTACTATTTTTGATTGTGTAGTTCAAACTGTTTGCTAAAATGCCAAATTCGAGTCTTCATGGATTATTCTAAATAAATAAATAAATAAATAAATATTTTAAATCCAAACAGTGGGGTCTTGTTTTTAGGTGTTTAATGGATTAATTCAGAGCAGACTTGGCAGGTACAAAGGAAATGTTTGTTTGTTGTTGTATTAAGCAAATGCTGGTGGCAGCAGTTTTCTGTGAAATCTTCTTAGTTTAGAACCTGGGAGTAAATGAAAACATTGTGCTCTACTTTTGTAGGACCACTGATGCAATGAAATATATTCAAATGTGCCATATGTATCATCCAGCCCAATGATCTGTACAAACACTAAACTACACTCATTTTAGGAAGAAATATATTAATATGGAAATATAATGCACAACAAAAGAGATGTGCATTGACAGTCAGGGTTTTTGAAATATAACATCATCCAGAAGGACATTAGGATAAAATAGGAGAAGATGGTCAGTGGAAAGAAAGTTATATGCTGAACCAGCTTAGTACCAGACAATCAGTAAATCTAGTCTCAGCTCAGTGTAAAAGGAGGGAAAGGGGGCATGAGACCTTTTGCCCACATGTTTTCCACTTTTTACTCAGCCTTATGAGGGTAGGAGAACGTTGGCATCAGCACGTAGTCCTGGGAGTTTCGCCATTACAAAACCACAAGCTGTTAGTAACGTCACCAGGAATGTCCTGGATGAGCTGGTGAGACTGATCTCATTCTGAGTAAGGACTGCAAAAAAGCATCACATTAACAGGTAAAAATCCTACACCACATAATGTTGAGGAGCTGCGGGATGTAAACCCAACTCCTAGATGTTTCAAAGATAAGAGATTTGATCTCTTTATTAATAGTTGCTCATGAGTGATAACTCATAATTGCAACAATATTTCTGCCACATCATGATACTGAGCAAAGAAACTATTTGAAACAGGAAATCTGAATTGCTAAATTGCTGAGAAGCAGAAAGCGATGAACTCAATTCCAAGATATATAAAACAATAAAATTTGATCATTAATGTTTCCTTATAAGTGTAAGGTATTTGACCAAAATATTCAGCTGCATATACCTGGCACCCAGCTACAGCATAGCACTCTAAGCAGGCAAGAAACAAAATGAAATCTGAACATGAAATTTAAGAAAAGCAATATTTCTTGCCAAATTGAAAATTTGCAGACTTAAACACATACTTGAAAGAAAAAAAAAAAAAACTAAAAAAAAATTGACTAAAAGAATTATATTCACTCAAACAGAAGCCTCCTTTCCACTCCTTTCAGTCTGCAAAGGCAATACATGTCAAAATGCTCTATGACATTTTCATTACACACTTTGGATAATGTACTTCACAGAAAACTACACAGGAGCCTTAAATCTTATCTTAAATATTCAATACCTACAGGTTTATGCTCCCTGTTTCTTTTGACTTATGCATGCATAAGTGTTAACCTACAACTTAAAAACAAAGTAACTTGTATATTTTACTCACTTTTTTTGTGCTCATCCTCCTGTTCATTGCTCACGTTTTCTTCTTCTTCAGAGGAACTTGTGTCCCCCAACACCTGACTGTGGATGAGCAGGAGGGTGATGAAGAGCTCTAACAGCATGCTGACGTGTGCTTTTCTCCTCTTACTAGTAAGAAAAAGTCTTCATACCCACGCAGCCAGACACATACACACTTATGTATATGCTCACACTTTATATACACACACACAAAGCCTCAGCTTCAATGACTCGTAGGCCTGTCACCTGGGGCGGAGCTTTAAAGGCTGCCCTCAGGAAAGCTACCAATCAGGAGCCATCATCAGGGGCATGGGACATCTCTCAATCTCTCCTGTTCTTGCTCACGCTCCTTTAAAGATTGAATACCAACCAATCTAATCTCTCAGTTTCCTAAACCTTTGGCAAGGTTGGCATCTCACTCTCACACACCACACACATCACACACACACACACACACCTTGCCTTGAGCAAAGTTCAGTCTAGTGTTATGAGCTGAGAAAAAACAGCTTTAGACTTTTGTTTGTTCAAAGAGTTCAGAGAATGCCATATCTTTTTTGGCCCCTGGACAGGTCAGTCCTTCCAAAAACCCCACATCCTTTCCCCTTTATGCTTGATGCCCTTAAAATTGACCATACTCTTAAAACAATACTCCTAGTCCTAGTACTGTGCAATCTGTGTGCATGCCGGGTTCTCTTTGCAGTGGAGTGCTTGTAAAAATAGGTGTTTCCTCTTACAATCGAATCATTTTTAGTTTTATTAGTATCTGTAACAACTTGTCTAATAAGGCAGTAAATAATACATCGTCCCTTCCTTTATTAAAAAAACTCTCTTCACTTTATCTTCTCTCCATTCTCAGAAGACTGAATCAAGGTAGAAAATAGCAACCCCAGGCATTTTGTGTATTTTAGAGGAAGTTACGTTTTGTCATGACAATTTCAGCAACATCACTTCTGAAGAAATCATCTTTATATCCTTCAGCCGCCTGTCCACTTTGACTCATAAATATTGCTCATTCTGCCCCTAAGCTAATACTTTTAGCATTAGAAAAGTACAATGTGAACATGTACTTGTCTCCAGGATTATAAACCCAATGTGCTTGTTGCTTGTGAAAAATAAGTTACATCCTGTTTGGAGATGCCCAGTTGTTCCATGCATAACATGTTAAAGTTCTGGTGTACGTCCCTTAATCTATCCAGCAGAATACCTTCAATGTTTCCCGATCCCACATCCTGTAATAGTGAGTGAAGGGAGAAAATGGTAGCACCAGGTATTTCAGAGGTCATGCAAGGAGATTTCAGCCTGTGGGCAGTTTTGGCATGACAACTGAAGGAACGGTCCTTCCAAAAAGACATGGGTTTACATCCTTGACCCCCACCCCAATCCACTTTAGTTCCTTAGAATTACCCATCAACACCCGCTGTACTTTTTTGAACATATACTTTGCTCCAGGGCTAAGTGATGTGCTTATTAGTTTCTGGTTGTAGTGGAGGGCAAAAAAAGAGTGAGAGTGAGAGAGAAATAATGTATCTGATGAGTGTGGTCTTGGCTGTTGTTACTTTTACTTCTTTGGTGATGGCACACGTCATCTGCCCCCTTTCCCAAAATAGTGAGTGAAGGAAATTGGCAACAGCAGGTATTTGAGGTATTTTCAGGGGTCAAGGCCAGAGGATCCCAGCCTGCAGGCACTTTTTTTTTGCAGGCTCTGAGAGTGGGGCTTTCAATTAACTTCCTTACATCCTTTAGACCTCATTTACTTTCCTTTATTATTTGTGAACAAGCATGATTGTGTGTGTTGTATACAGTATCTTCGGATATGAAGTAGACTATTAGGCTTATTAACTTCTGCTCCCGTGAACCTTTTTTAATTAGTAGTCTCCACTAGTTCAAACAGAACTAGAGAGCTGAACTAGAATTAGTATAAAGTGGACAG
This sequence comes from Pangasius djambal, assembly GCA_022985145.1. NCBI lineage: Eukaryota > Metazoa > Chordata > Actinopteri > Siluriformes > Pangasiidae > Pangasius > Pangasius djambal. Next base: position 15,800,181 of record CM040991.1, read on the forward strand.
CAATAGTCATTAATGGATTTCAAGCTTAGTAAGCCTTAATTAAGAAATATCTTTGCCTCCCAGTCAGTATGAAACTGTTAGTCAGATGCTGAGAATTTTTACTAAAGCCCACAGACTAAACACATTACACATGAATTGAATATCTGTGGAAGAGCTCTGGACTGGAAAAAGGTCTTGTGTGGATAGATCCATCCATCCATTCTCTGTACCGCTTATCCTACACAGGGTTGCAGGGTAGCCTGGAAACTATCCCAGGTGACTTATGGCACAAGGCGGGGGACACCCTGGACAGGATACCAACCCATCGCAGGGCACAATCACATACACACCCATTACAGACAATTTGTGAATGCCTACAATCAGCCTACAACGCATGTCTTTGGACTGGGGGAGGAAGAAGCACGGGAAGAACATGCACATAACCTATATTTAATTCCTCTGTTATCATTGGAAATCCTCCTCATCAGTGAAATGTCACTGTACCAAAGATTACATCACCAAAAGGCCTATGCTGATACAGTCAGAGAAGTGAATGTCATAACATGCGGGGTCAGAAAGACAGATTCCATCCTTCAAGGAATTTCTCGTGGCCTCAGACTTGCTAGATCAGATCGGTTATTAGTTAAGCACTGGCGTCAGAAACCTCCCCATTCCTGCTTACCCTTTAAAACAGTCAAAAATTCTGACATTAATTTAACTCTTCAAAATACCATCTTCCCTTTTTACAGCAATTTAATAAATTTGACAAGAATCAGGCCTGGTGCAAGATTTTTGCCTGTCTGAGAATATCCAACAGCAGCTAAATGTTTATTTATTCTTAGTTGTAAGTGGAAACTAAACCCAAGTGTATAATTGCCAAGATGAGCAAGATTTTTCAAATAATTTAGATGTGATTTAATGTCCCTAAAGGTTCTCAGCTAGTAATAGTCACAGAAATAGGATAAGGAAAAGCATAATTTAAGGAGAAAAAAAGAAAGTAAACTTGGAAAATTACATTTTGAAAAGCGTGAGATGAAAACAAGCTATGAAGGATAGCATCTTTCTACACAAATTATCCACAGGGAAAACATTCCAAAGTTCCTCAGAAGAGATTTATCAGCTGATCAAGGACAAATAAGATGCATCTGTATACATAATCCTTCCTTCAGAAAACTGAATCAACAATACACTGTTATTACTGTCAAAAAACAGCATCTTTATTAAAAAGAAAAAGAAAAAAGGAACTACACATAAATGGTGAGACTGAAAATAACCACTGGATAACAGTGTAAATACGTTTGCATACGAGTGAGATTTCCACATGTACTGCATTTACTTTTGAAAGAATCAGTGCCACTTTACAGAGGACATTGAAAGAATGAAAAATGCGAGAAAATGTGCAGGTGACATGTAAAACTCTAGCAGCATTTTAAAGCCTGGTGGAAAGAAAAATACAGTTGCTTCTTTAAAAACAATGTAATTGCCACTCAAAAGATTCACATTCAAAGGCAAAAAGGTGATACTTTTGTAGACACAACAGTGATAATTTAGTTTGAGCATGTAAAACTAGATCACGAAGCTCGTATATGAACAGAGCGTAATACAACTCCAGCTTTAGCATGTTTCAAATCACAAGTTCCGTGGCTCAGCATAGAGAAAAGCAAAATGGGACTGATTTTTTTTTTTTCCATGATAAATGATGCCCAGATTTAAACGACTGTTACTTTAAAGCTCTGATTATTATTGTTATTATTATAATTATAATTATTAAACTGTCACTTTAAGTTTTCAGTTTAAGTTTACACAACACTGGATTTAAAGAACTGATCAGAAATAGTTCTGAACTCACTAACTTGGCAAACTAGAAGCATTGTTTTTACTAAGAAGCTATTACTGTTTCAGTGCCAAAAGCGCTACAGAACAAATCCTCTCTGTGACTTACATCTTTACCAGAACCCCAAAGGAAGTGGAAATAAAACAGTGATTGCACATGTCTGAATAATATCACTGCCAATCTAAAATTCTCAGCATTTATGAGACATACATACATAAACTTGTATTGTGGATGTAAGATATATGCCCCAATTTTTAGTCATATTGGTCCAACAACCTTTATATGACTGCCCTTTTTTCGAAGAACAAACATATTATGAACATGCGAGTTTACTAGAATGGCTCAAACTGCACCAAGCTGTGCCTTTAAAATTGAGGAACTGAGATAGAGGTAGTCAGGAGTCAAAGCATGACTTCATGATTGCCTCACGATCAAACTTGAAGTTAAGGAAGGACTTTGAGGAGTAAATCTGCTCGTATTCTGACTGCCCATTCACACCACGAACGTCACTCGCTGCATCTGGAGTAAAGATAAGAAAATCATCATTTTGTGAAACTCATTAATAGCGATAATGAGCTAATAAATGTGCTTCGTCACCCTGGTGCTTTCTGGAGACTTTGACCTTGGCCTGGTTGTTGATACCAGTCAGGCTGGTTTGAGTATTCCAGAAACTAGTGATCTCCCAGGATTTTCATGCACTACAGTATGCACTCATCAGCCATAACATTAAAACCAGCTCCCTAATATTGTGTAGGTCCCCCTTGTGCCACCAAAACAGCTCTGACCTGTTGAGGCATGGACTCCAGAAGACCTCTGAAGGTGTGCTGTGGTATCTGGAACCAAGACGTTAGCAGCAGTTCCTTTAAGTCCTGTAAGTTGCGATATGGCCTCCAAGGATCGGACTTGCTCGATCGGACTGAGATCTGGGGACTTTGGTGGCCAAGTCAGCTCTTTGTCATGTTCCTCAAACCACTGCTGAACAATTTTTGCAGTGTGGCAAGGCGCATTACCCTGCTGAAAGAGGCCACTGCCATTAGGGAATACCGTTGCCATGAAGGTGTGTATTTGGTCTGAATGCCAGGACCCAAGGTTTCCCAGCAGAACATCGCCCAGAGCACTGCCTCTGCAAGCTTGCCTTCTTCCCATAGTGCATCCTGCTGCCATATTTTCCGCAGGCAAGTGACACACACGCACTCGGCCATCCACATGATGTAAAGGAAACCATGGTGATTCAGACCAGGCCACCTTCTTCCATTGCTCCATGGTCCAGTTCTGATGCTCACGTGTAGGCGCTTTCGGTGGTGGACAGGGGTCAGCGTGGGCACTCTGACCGGTCTGCAGCTATACGCAGCAAGATGCGATGCACTGTGTTCTGACACCTTTCTGTCATAGCCAACATTAACTTTTTCAGCAATTTGTGCTTCAGTAGGTCTTCTGTGGTATTGGAATAGACATACTAGCCTTCACTCCCCACGCACATCAGTGAGCCTTGGGTGCCCATAATCTTGTCACTGGTTCACCAGTTGTCCTTCCTTGGACCACTTTTGGTAGGTACCTGCATACCAGGAACACCCCACAAGACCTGCCATTTGAGATGCTCTGACCCAGTCATCTAGCCATCTCAATTTGGCCCTTGTCAAAGTTACTCTGATTCCCCATTTTTTTTTTTTTTCCGAGAACTGACTGTTCACTTGCTGACTGATATATCTCCCCCCGACAGGTGCCATTGTAACGAGATAATGAATGTTATTCACGTCACCTTTCAGTGGTTTTAATGTTATGGCTGATCAGTGAATATAAAGAGCTTACACAGAATACTTCAAAAAACAAAACAAATCCAGCAAGCAGCAGTTCTGTGGGTGGAACAGCTTTATAAGAAATAGATTTCTTATGAATAAATGTATTTTTATTTATAAGAATGTTGATGAGAGAAGGCTATGGTAACTCAACTAATCACTCTTTACAACTTTGGTGAGCAGAAACTGGACAGCTGAAGACCTCTTTCATCAGCAAGGCATTTCCACCTGCAGAACTGCCTCTCAACTGATATTTTTTTGTGCTTCACACATTTTGTGTAAACTCTAGAGACTGTTCTGTGTGAAAATCCCAGGAGATTTCTGAAACTCTCAGACTAGCGGTCTGGCACCAAAAATCCAACCAGGGGCAGTACAGGTGTTCCTACTAAAGTGGCCAGTTAGTGCATGCACAACCTGGCTGAAGTACACAAGTCTGGGCTAAACATTAAGATGGCATACCATGATATTTGTAGATTAGGTAATCGAAGCCTATCCTTGTATAACAAGTTTATCTGCTTTTATTAGCAATGTTGCAATGAAAACAAAGAATGGACTAAAAGAATATTTCTTTTGTACTTTGCTCTGGATAATAGCATCTGCTAATGAGTGCACATTCTCTTTCTGCTTGGCTTAAGCTAAAGCATTCTCACTTCTTTCAGCGGATAATTCTTATTTATGTGCAATAATTCTTTAACATTTACAGTTCTTGAAAAACCAAATTAACTTATCATATTTGCTTTCCTGGAGTTAATTACATGAATTTACAGTTATCAGACGGATCCTGAGCCCTATGTCTTTTTAAAAGGAGTCTCCAATTTTTTTTACCTGCAAAGGACCAAAGTGGCAGCAGCTTGTCATTCCAGCCAAATAGTCTCAAGACCAAGATCAAGATCAATAGATTACACAAGTGAGATTAGGTGCGGCTCCTGAGGGGGTAAAAAAAAAAGCTACAGCCACACAGATCCTTTGCGGATAAGACTGGAGCCCCCCGTCCTATAATGGTAGCTTATATCTGTTAGGGGCAATTTCCTGTGATTAGTCTACAACCACATGAACCACCTGCAGAAGGAGAATACAGACTTGTGAAGTCCAGATTTTATCATATGAAAGCCATGGAATGCTGGTACATCTGGTCACATGAATATTCACGAGTCTAACACAACTATATCTGATTAGATAAACTTATTTATTCAGTCAAGGTAACAGTTCTGTCACTGTAGCACTAATAAATGTACCTGCATCAAAGTTGTCTTGCAGTCTTCTGGGCTGAAGCTTCTTTTCATCTCTCTACAGGAAATTTGTCATACAGACGTCAATGTTTTAGACTGATAGAAATTATCCTCCAAGTTATCAAATATTTAGTTATGAATGAATGGAGAGATAAAATGTATCTGCTGACTACTGACCTCATTCATTCTTTTCTTTACATTAGGGGAATCCTGGTGCTTCCTCCCATTGCTTTTCACATTATGGTTCTGCAAAAACATGACATTTGATATTTTGATATTTGCTGATATTTTGCTGTAATTCGAAAAATCGCTGTTGCTTATCTGATTATATCTCTGTATAAATGAATATCATTCAGAACAACAAACTAATTTACATTACTTCACATTTACATACACAACCAAGAGAAAAGAAATACAATGTATGGGCCCAAATTCATCACTACAACAACACCGCCCTCTTCTGGTTATCTTCTGGAGAAGTACACTCGCGCTGAAATTCACTGAAAGTTCACAGTCAGCACCGGGGATATTAACAATGTTTCTAGATTACTATTAGCTCACACTGTAATCACATATTCAAGCAAGTAAAGCTAAAAATTCATTCTGAAATGAATTTTTTTTTTGCTAACAAGTCACTACAAAGTTTGTTTTTTTCAAAGCTCTTCCTATTTTTATCTATAAAAGACAGTTTAGTATATCGGTTCACTACCAAAACAACATAAAAACATCTTTAAAGAAAAAAAAAAAAAGTTTATCAAAACACAAAAGAACTGTTTCTCTTTTAAGAACACTGTCAATATGAGCACAATGACCCAAAAATACTCACAACTGCTGTCATTAAAGTAGGTACTGACTGTATCTGTGATTTGTTTTATTTAGTTGTTTTCATTTGTAATGGTGATTTCCTTCTGTCGACCTTAATCTCACAAAAAAAGGCAATTGTGGCGAAATGGAGTCGATCCCTTTGATGATGGAGAATGGTTGTGAAATTTGTGAATAATCAGGGAAATGTTTAACTTTTTTGTGCAATTGTTTGTATATGTGAGAATACAAAGTTCTGCCAGGCTGTCAATCTGCGTACATATGTGCTGACATTGTGGTGGCTTGTGACAGGAGCTGGCTATCGTACCCTGTCACATTTATTTCACACTGAATTTAAGTATTGAATATATTTACAATATACACTGTTGTTGTTCTTTCCCATTAGGGGTCGCCACAGCGGATCATTGGTCCGCATGTTTGATTTGGCACAGGTTTTACGCTGGATGCCCTTCCTGACGCAACCCATTTTATCCGGGCTTAGGATCGGCACTGAGATCTGGGTGGGTTCCCTTCCTGGGAATTGATCCCAGGCCGCAGCGGTGAGAGCATGGGCACCTTAGCCGCTAGACCACCAAGGACAATATACACTATATGGCCAAAAAGTTTGTGGACACCAGATCATCATGGCCATATGTGATTTTTGAACATCCCATTCCAATTCTAGTCCCCCTTTGCTCTTATACTAATCTCTACTCTTCTGGGAAGGCTTTCCACTAGATTTTGTAGTGTGGCTGTGGTGATTTCTGCTCATTCAGCCCCAAGAGCTTTAGAGATCAGGCACTGATGTCAGGTGAGAAGGCCTGGGGAGCAGTTGGCATTCTAGTTCATCCCAAAGGTGTACAGTGGGGTTGAGGTCAAGGCTCTGTGCAGGCCACTCGAGTTCTTCCACATGAATTTTGGCAAACCATGTCTTCATGGACCTCGCTTTAGCACAATTGGCACCTAATTCCAGTGAAGGGAAATTGTAATTCTACAGCATACAAACACAATCATGTCTTAAATCGTATACAGTTGTGTGGCAACAGCTTGGGGAAGAACCACATATGGGTGTGATGGTCAGGTGTCCACAAACATTTGGTCATATAGTTCACATGTGTTCCTTTCATATAGTGTGCATTCATTTTTATATTTGTCATTAAAAATATTCAAAATATACTATATTATTACACATAAAACTGGTTCAGTTATTGTTCAGGTATATAAAGTATGTGTAACCACAAACCTTGACTCTGAGAAAGTCTGCAAGCTCACATTGACCAGGCTGCCCAAAAGCTTTCTGCTGCTTGTGCTTTGTCCAGCCTTCGCATGGAGATGCCTCCATTGCAATCTGTGAGCGCCTGGGCTTCGATCTGGGGGAAGAAACAGGTTAAAGAAAAAAATAACTAAAATTGGCATATTATATAATTGTGAATATAAATACATAACATATATAATATAATCCACATAATTATATTCTCAAAGTAGAGACAAGCTGTCTTTATTAATCACACACATGTCCAGCTACAAAGTGTTTAGAGTCCACAGAACACATTCACAACATGAGGGGGTTGGCCTAAGCAATATGTAGATTCATGTGGTACTCAGGAAAGCTAGACAGAGTTCGCACACCACTGGTCAGTGTGGTTCTCTGATTTGTTTGTAGAAAATGATTTGCACGCACACACCCAGGTTCTCATTCAGGAAAAGCAAGGCTAGATTTCATTATGATCGTGTCACCTGAAGAGCAAAACTATATTAACAATCTTGCTCACCGAAAAGGTTTGCATGGAGTGTTGCCATTGGATAAAAAGTCCTCGTCACTGCTCGTTGATTCCAGTTTATGCTTGGCTATCCATTCTCTGAGCTGCCTGTGAGGAGAGCAGTGCACCAAACTGAATATTCAAAATCACTGATGAACAAAATCACTGTATTGGTATTTACACTGTTATTTAATACCAAAAAATAAAACAGAAGATACCTCATAAAAGGTATAGCCATAAAAAACTTGTTGGGAGCCAGGCCAAGCTTGGACTTGGGGGTCATGTCATTTCTATGACATGGCAGTTTATCAACAGGAAACCATTCAATGTTCTATTAAAAGTAACAAAAGAAAAATGTTTATTAACTCACCACTCTGTTCTGAATCAATAAGTCATCAATTAATTGCCTTTTAAGTAACAGAGACTGAAAATATACCGCACCCTTATTTCTTTCCTGGTTTTGGGGTTAAATTTTGTTTCCTTTGGTACACCAGGGATTATGTATAGTCGAGCAAGTTGATCTGTGATTTTCTGCTCAATGAAGGTGTCTTTGCAGATGCGGTCTCTGATGTCAAAACCAGTCTCCTCTAAAACCTACAGCAAATATAAAGCACATTAAAGAAATGGTTCGATTTAAAATCTAAAATTTACATTGCTTACATAGACAAAACATGGTTGTGGTCTCAAGTTTACTTCTTTTTTGGGGCAGTCGTGGCCTAATGGTTAGAGAGTCGAACCTGAAGGTCGTGGGTTCGAGTCTCAGGCACCAAACCCCCACAGCAAGGCACCGAACCCCCAACTGCTCCCCGGGCGCTGCAGCAAAAAAGGCTGCCCACTGCTCCGGGTGTGTGTTCACTACTGTGTGTGCACTTGGATGGGTTAAATGCAGAGCACAAATTCCGAGTATGGGTCACCGCACTTGGCCACACTTCACTTCACTTTCACTTAACACAGCTTCCCAAAAAGGTTGAATCTTTGAACATTGCCAAAGAGCATGAATATATGTACCAGTTTCTTCTTTACATTTCCATCTACATTTATTATCCTTCATACAACCCATTCTAAAAATCGAACTGGTGTGTAATAATACCTATTGGATAATTGGATAAATTTGCCTCTTGCTTCTTTTATATACATTCCACTATAAAACAAAATTCTGTTCCAAGTGTCTTTCTCTATGTCACTATAAATGTCTCTCTGCCAAATCAAGCTCAGGTTATTACAATTATTGTCATCAATCCTGAAACAGAGTTGATAAAATGTAGATGCTTTTTGCCGGTGTCTTGGTAGTTCATAAAAATTTTCTAAAACATTCTTGTTTTGTTCCCTGGGAACCTTTGCCTCCAAGCAGTGTTTAATTTGTAAATATTTCCAGAAATGATTGCAGCCTTCTAACTGAAATTTTTCTTTCAAATTATTATAGGACAAAAGGTTACCATTACTAAATAAATCCTTTAGAGTATGTATTCCACTTCCAAACCACTGTCCCCAAAACAAGGGCTTTTTCCCTACTTTAACATAAGGGTTATTCCATACTGAAGAGGAATGTTGACACCTGTGACAAATCTGACACTTTTGGTGGGCAATTTTCCAAACCTCTTTAGAATGAAGCAATCTTGGGTTGATCATATGATGTTGCAAGTCCCCTTCTGGGATCTGTGAAAAAGCCTCTATTGGCCGAAAAGGGGAAGTAAGTTGTCGTTCTATTATTACCCAATCTAAATCCTCATTCCCCCAGTGTCTAGCGAGCTTAGACATTTCAAATGGTATATTATAGAGCTCTACATTAAGTAATGCTAAACCTCCCCTATTTCTAAGCAAACATAATTTATTAACCCCAACCCTGGGTCTTTTACCTTACCACAAAAAAGTCTTAACCATAGCATTATATTGTTTATATATCTGAGGAGGCATGGTTACAGGGACCATTCCTGATATGTAATTAAACTGTGGCACTACCACCATCTTTATTATGTTAATCTTATCCCATAAAGTTAACATACGTTTTTTCCAACTATCTAACTTTGCCTGTATTTTCTGCAACAAAGGATCCATATTCAAATACAATATATTCTCTAAATTAGGGCTCAAGTGGATACCCAAATATTTAATTCCTTTATTCATAAGCATGCTCCCGATACTGGCATAGCCTCTGACTTATGCCAGTTTATTTTATATCCTGAAAATTTTGCTTTTCACTTATTTTAAATGCAGTTGATCAGCTATTTAATTTTGTATTGCTGCATCAATGCTAATATAACTAAGAAAAAATATAGGTCTAACTTACCTTAAACTTTTATTATAAAAACACCCGCCTGTTTAAGAAACCCTAATTGCTTATTAATAACAATTAGCCATGAACCTCCAATTCAAAAATATCTAGGAAGATGTTTGGGATTTGACATTCCACTCTCATCCAGGATGTCTGTTGGGAGATAAATCTGAGATTCTCCAGATTAAAAACAATGAGTTCTCTCTTATCACAGTGGGTATAGTAACAGCAGTACGTCTGATACTTAGATTTTGGAAAGATATTCAATGTCCTTCAATTAAAATGTGGATTGAATTTATGATTGAGAATGTATCATATGAAAAAATGTTAGCTAAACTGAATGGACATCATAGAGATGTTGACATGTGGGAGAATTTTATTCAGATTGTTGCTTCATAGAATGACTGATACTAGATCCATGTTTAGATTGTGACTTACTTACCCTGTTATGCATTACAGTGATATCATTGATTGGTTATTTATTAATCAGTTATCAACATTATTATTATTCTTATTATATTCTTATTCTCTCCCTGTTTTTTTTTTTTTGGTTTTGTTATTTATTTATGTATTTTTGTATACAGTACATTTACTTATTTATTGCTGGATTTTTGTACTGGTATGTTATGTATAAAGAAAACCAATAAAAACTTAATTTTCAAAAAATAATAAAATAAGTGAAAAGCTGGAAGTTTGATCTTTTCACTGAACCTTTAGTCAATGCATCAAGTGAGCATTACTAAGTCATGCTATACTTTTCTTCCAGGACCTAAGCATTGTGAAGCTCTTCAGGGGGTTTATTTACCTCTCGTACAGCACAGTCATGGGGTGCTTCATCCTCATTGACTTTCCCTTTAGGAAAGCCCCATCCTGATTTGGCCAGGTATCCTTGCACCAGTAATACCTACACAAGTTGCATGCATAAGTTGACAGAGGAAGCCTTCATGTACATTATTATCTGATCTTTATTAGCTCTGGCCGTAACATACTCACATTGTCAAGGGTTTCATCCAGAATAATTGCACCATATGTAGGAACACCCATCTTGTACTCTTTCCATTGATCTAAAACCTTCTGAACATCCTCGCCTTGGGGAAGCAGGAATGGACAGTGATTAAAAAGTAAAAAAAAAAGTTAAGGAAAATTAATTAGACATTAATTAGAGATTTGGGATGTAGCCTATGCACTGCTTACCAATCACACTATTCTGTACAGTTTGCTCCTGCTCTTAATGACCAGACGACCATACCTTGATGTTATAATAAATGACATGGCTTTGCTCTAAGTGTAAGGGATGACATCAGCCAAGGTTCTGTATCGAATTTTCCTCTCCAATCTATTGATGGATTTTATGCTGTGAATATGTGAGATAGTCACTGACAAACAGCCTCAAAGTATGTCACGATCATATTACTGATGTTTCTGTTAAGATTGCAGAGTTGGCTTTGTTCTCAAAAGCATGTCAGTACCAGATGAGTACAAGTTTTCAGCCAATATCCAATCGAAACTCTATCTGTATTGTATGAAAATAAATGCATTTATAAAACTGACTCATATAGAACCTATTTGTCACGTTGTGAACAATTCAACTTTCAAACTCATGAGCAACCTCTGTTTAGTTTTCTTCTAAAAGATTTAACAGACTGATTTTCTATATGATTAAAACAAATGATTTCTTTTCTTTTCTGAGCGGTGTTAAGCACAGCAGGATATCAGCTTTGGCGAAGTCCCTTATCCCACACTGAGGTAGTCCTGGTGTATTCTGCACGTAGAAGTCCAGGTAAAACCAATGGGCAAGTTCGATCTGGAAACAAACTCGGATGGCATTGTCCCTCTCTTCACTGGGGATGTGGAGGATGAAGCGACTACAGGAGAAAGACATCAGCACTGAACAATCAGACCTGGCAATGTTGTGAAACAGTTCACATATGTGACGGAGGCCCAGAAAACCTGTCAGATGTTGTTGTGGCCGAAAATTGGTAAAAATGGCATAATTTAAAAATAAATAAATAAATAAATTTTCGCAAACTATTTGACATTTTTATTTACTGTCATATCTCTTTAAGAAAACAAATACATTTCACCAAAACACAATCACTTTCACTTTGTCTTGGTGTCTGCTTGCTAAGATCATGTTTTTTTTAAAGATCCAGTTTAATAAATGCAGAGAGAAACGCAGTCTGCCTAAAGACGTCTAAAACCTCACTAGCTAAGTGTGCTTTTCTCATGATTATATAAAGTTTTTGGATAAAATGTCACAACGAAATGGACATAAGCCTAATCAATTCGGTTTGCAATCAGATACCAGCTTTCAAAATGTCTGCGATGCTTCTGCACCATCACATCCTTAAAACCGAGAAGAGCGCTTACACACTCTGAACAAATGACAGCAGACAAACATTTAAAATGTTTAAATGAGCTAATAAAAAGACATCAATAACAAGAAATGTGATCAACAGATTGGACTGAATTAATTAAAAGCAATTACTTTGGCACCAATATGCATGACAGAGACGAGTGAGTGAAGAGATAGTAATGAGGCTGGTGTCTAAATGTCATGAATTACTTTTACCTCAGGTGATGAGGCAGAGACTGATGTGGATGATGCTGATGATTAAAGTGAGAACTTATTTCTTTAAAATTTAGTAATGTTGGCTTGCCATAGGTAGGTTAGGTTTTAAATGTAGAGGAGAAGTGTCTTTAGGATGTAATAGAAATGAAATCTTTAAATGCTATTTTCTCCCTTTTCACTTTTGGAGAGTGACACTTTAAAATTTAAAACACTTTAAAATGCTAGAACTTTCATTGTGATTGAGATACGTATAAAAATGAAACATTTCAGGTCATGAACTATAGTCTACATGGTTCACACTGGAGCATGTGAAGGGTTTTCCCAGACTGCCACACACTTTGTACAGAGAAGTGGTGTTGCAAATGTGAGTGTGTTGCAACACTCATTTTTAGGGCAGTAGAAGCACTTTTTATCTCTGAACCACATAAAGAATCTCAATATTTATATAAACTGTGTGTAGAACTGAGTCACATGTTTCTCTCTATCACAGGTAAATAATATTTCAGCACAACAGCCAGAACGTCTTCTGGTTCACATCAAGGATTTTCATAAAGCTCATCTTTTCTAATCAGTGTTAGATATCAGCCTTATCTTATCTCGCTGAAGTTTATTTTGCCAAGTGTGATTCTTTCATAAAACACACCCACATGTTTGTGAGAAGAAACCGTTAAACAGGCGGCTAGTTTGCTATCTCTGGCATTAGCCACTTTAGCCTGTATTTTAGTGGTCTGTGAGTGATACACAGTCTGGGTTAACTTGATCAATAAGAGCTGGCGTGATGTTTATTGCAGTGGGCAATTTGTTTATTATTATTTATTTCTTTTTTTTACTGGTTGTTTAAGAGTTACTTAAACTACGCAGGTACCTGCACAGGTCGTCCAACACGCCGTTGGGAATCTCCCCTCGTTTTGTCTCCATGTTAATGAGGGTAAAAGCATACCGAACTAGCAAACCTGCTTAGATGAAAACAAACAGTGCAAAGCAACCGCGCTCGTTTAATTCGCACCGCCGCGACAAAGAGACGGTGCCATGTCAGTTACAAACTAGGTATTTAACAAAATACAGAAAAACGCTGAAAATACTCCTAACTTGTTCATCTGCATTTGTTACGACGTAGCTAGCTGTGTAGCATCGGCTAAAAATATTGTCTCTCTCCTCGGCGAAACTTCAGGAAAACCTTTCAGTGAGGGCGGGAAAAGGTGCTATAAGGACCAATAGCATCCTGTACTGGCGCTAACGGCGGCATATCAGCCAATCGCATTGCTCCTGCGTAACTGACGGGCAAGAACAGCCAATCGAGATGTAGTTTACGGAAACCGCTAGCAAGTTCAGCTGACCTAACACGGAAATGTGTATAAAAACACAAGCTGGGGCTGTGTTTCAAATCGCAAACTTATTTTTAAAGTGTACAGAAGTATACACTGCTCACAAATATGAACAAATGTATTAATTCAGTTCAATTCAATTTTATTTGTATAGCGCTTTTAACAATGAACATTGTCTCAAAGCAGCTTTACAGAACATAAGAAACAGAAAAACATGCAAACAGTCCTAGATAAATTTACAGATAAAAGCATAATGATGTGTTATGTTATTACAATTGCCCAGCTAATGACGCATGGATTATAAATGCGTATAAATATAGGAAAATAAGAAATACTAGGTTTTATATACATACAAAATACAAGATTCTGTTATTGCCACATAAGTGTTGGTGGTAACTTGGTAACAATAAACAGTACACTAGACATAGTGCAAGACAGGACAACAAGCACTGGACAGTGCAGACTGAGAGAGACAGGGACTGAGGAGAGAAGAGATGAGTTCTCTGATGACAGAGGGAAAGAAGCCTTTTCTGAATCTATGATGGTATAACACTTTGCATTAAATCATCCCATCATGCACAGGTTCCCAGATCTGGTCTCAGAGTACCCCCTGTTCTGCACTTTTTAGTGTTTTCTAAACACTACTATGGGGTGCTCCAGGACGAGCATTAGGAACCGCTGGCATAAGGGAAGAGGCCAGGAAAGAGGGCAGGAAACAGACATAAAAACAACATAATGATATAGAGTTAGTCTGTGGTCTTCCTCTTATTACTATAATTATTAATGATCTAAAATAAACACAATATGACCTTACTGTTTTACATCACATGCATTTAAACATTATTTCTTGGATGGTATTGTAATAACTAGCCTAATCCTGGAAGTATGATCTATGTGCTAATCTCCTAGATTAGAAGACAGTAAGCACTTTTAAGTATTAGGTCATGGTGTGTGATTCGTGACCCAGCTAAAGATGGGTTTATTTAAGAACTTGCTAGCTATAAAAAGTATACACAGATTTATCCTTGTCCAGAGACTTTCAGCTGTCTGTTTAAACACTCTCGTGTCCAAACTGCAAAACCCTGTTTTAAAGAAAGAAGCCTTAGTATTTTAAAACTGATTTTGAATAACCATGTACACTTGAGGCCAAAAGTTTTCATACACCTAGGCTAAAGACACTCAAACTCTGTTTTTTTAAAACTACATTTTCTGTGTTAAATCAATTAGGGAATCAATTAGGTAATTTTAAAATAACAGCTAAAGACAGATTTTTTTTTCAGCTTTGATTTGCTATATCAGATTTTCAGTAAGTCAAAGGTTTACATACATTTTGTTAGTATTTGGTGGCATTGCCTTTTAAATGCTTGTCTGGAATCAAACTCTTGGGATAGCCTTCCACAAGCTTCTCACAATATTTTGCTGGAATCTTTGCCCTTTCCTCCCTGGCAAACCTGCTGTAACTCAGTCATGTTTGTGGGCCTCCTTACTCAGACACGATTTTTCAGTTCAGTCCATAAATTTTCTAAGAGAATTCAGGTAAGGCCATGCCACTACTTTCACTTTGTTTTCTTTAAGCCATTTTGTTTGGAGGTACGCTAAGGATCATTTTCCTGCTGGAAGATCCAGTTACCACCAGATTTTAACGTTCTGCTTGATGTCTTGAGGTTTTGCTTCAGTTTTGCTTCCTTCCTTATGATGCCATCTATTTTCCGTTGTGCACCAGTTCTCTTTCTAGCAAAACACACCCACAACTTGATGCTCCCACCCCCATGCTTCACAGTTGGGATGGTGTTCTTCAGATTAAAAGCCTCACCTTTTTTTCCTCCATACACAGCACTGATCATTATGGCCAGTTACATTTTTTGTTACTGACTAGAAAACATTCCTCCAAAAGACTGATGATCACAAGCAAACTTCAGTCTGGCTTTTTTTTTATGCCAGTCCTGAAGTTGGGGCTTCTTCTCTGCACCTTTTCAGGCCATGGTGATATAGGACTCTTTTAATGATGGATGTACATATTCTTTCACCAGCAAAGGGTGAATAAAGCCTAATAAGGATAAAAAAAATCCACCATAAAAGATTGTTGTTGTAGAGTTGAACCTTTTTGGACTAGAGTTTGTTCATCCCTGGTAATTAGTTGGTGCCCTTTTTCCTGAAAAGGTGCACTCCCAATTAACTCCTAATTAGAAGCTTCTACAGATCATTACATTGATTTCTGGAATCTTCCAGATGGTTTAAAGAGATGGTCAACTTGGTGTATGTAAACGTTTGACCCACTGGAATTCTGATATAGTGAATTATATCACTGAAATAAATCTGTCTCTAATTGACTGTTTTAAAATGACCTCTGCCATGAACAAAGTAGAGGCCTAATTGACTTGCCAAAATAAATGTTTGGTAACATGAATTGTGTGAAGTTGTGAAAAATGAGATTGAATATCTTTAGCCTAGGTGTATGTACACTTTTGGCTTCAAATGTATATCAAGATAACACATGCTGAATCACAAATAACTCTCTGAATAGGGTATGAAATATTGGCTTACCAGTTATGCAGACACACACACACACATTCACATCTAAGGCAATGTAGCGTAGCAAATCCACATACTGATATTTTTGGGAGGAGGGAGGAAACCAGAGAACCTAGAGGAAACACTCCACACAAACAGTGACCAGATCAGGGGACCCTGGAACTGTGAGTTGGCAGCAGTACTTGCTGCATCATCATATCACCCAGAGACATATATTACTCCTATGCAATTCATCCAGAGTTGATAAATCATATCTAGCTAATGTTAAATCGTCATTTTTTTTGTATAAGAAGTAAGTGATGTTATTATGTGGCTTTTTTAAATTATTATTATTTTGCACCAGTAGAACCAAACCAGATTATTCTGCAAGTGCATCCTTGTGCTACAGCTCACCTGACACCCTGTGTTTACAAACCAGTACAGTCTCGGGTGCGCTAGTGAGGGCAGTGCGTGAGGAAGGGTGTGGTCTGGAGTCATTTATTTATTTATTTTAATAACACGTGCAAGTAGCGAGGACTTATATAACTTTTCAGAATGTATATAAGAATAATAATAATAGAAACCTTCAGCGAATTTATAATATCACACAGCTTTAGAAAGGTTTAAAGACGTTTCACGCACGCACGAGATTTGCCCAGAGGTGACGTCACCGCTAGCTAGGGTTGCCAGGGTGGTGGTTTTTGTTTCAAATTTCCATGTTTTTTTTTGGTTGTTTGTTTTTTAAATTATTTTTTATTTATTTATTAATTTTCATGATTAATTTGGCATTCTTTTTGAACAAGATTGAAGATGGAAGTTCTTGACTTAAAGAAAATAATCAGAATTAAATCTAATCAATTTCCACAAACATAGGCTATGACAGATAAAGGGAATGTGTACATGCAGACGGTGTATCTATGGTGTATAAAACCATTTGTTTAAGATATACTGCAAAGAATGGAAGAGGAAATATGGGATGATGGCTGTATTAAAAGGCATACTGCAGAGACTGCAAATTAGAAATGCGTGCACACTACAGTGAACTCATTTCCCACACAAAATCTGTTCCCTTTTCTGATGTCTGAACTTTTTTTTTTGAGCTAGTTTCAGGTCTCGATGAGGTGAACACTATATAATCCAAAGGTTTGTGGACACCTGGCCATCACACCTATATGTGGTTCTTCCTCAAACTGTTGCCACAAAGTTGGACACAGTTGTATAGGATGTCTTTTTGTATGCTGTAGCATTAAGATTTCCTTTAATTTCCCACAAAGCAAAGTTTATAAAGACATGGTTTGCCATGGTTGGAGAGGACCCTGAGTGAAGTAGAAGAAGAAGAGTGAAGAACTCGAGTGGTCTGCACAGAGCCCTGACCTCAACCCCACTGAACACCTTTGTAATGAACTGGAACGCCAACTGCGCATCAGACCTCCTCGCCTAACATTATGTATCATAATGTATCATTGTTGCACTGTGGGACGAGGCACTAAGGAAAAACATTTCACTACATTACATCATATATATGTAATATGTATGTGACATATAAAGAACCCTGAACCTGTGAACATCAGCGCTTGACCTCACTAATACTCGAGGTTGAACGATCACAAATCCCCACAACCACACTCTAAAATCTAGTGGAAAGCCTTCCCAGAAGAGTGGAAGGTATTATCACAGCTAACAGAGACTAAACCTGGACTGGGATGTTCAAAATGTACATATGGCTGAGTGTGATGGTCAGGTTTTCCCAAACCTTTGGGCATATAGTGAGGTTAGCTGGAAAGTGTGCTCATATCTGGCAACCCTGGCTCTAACGTTTCTCTGACGCAGCATCTGTGCAGAAGGAGAGAGGAGGTTGAGCTGCTCTATGTGGGCGTCGTATGTAACGAGCTGTATTTCCTAGTCGACTAATTGTTATATAGAGAGCAAAAAACCATGGCTCAAGCATTAAAAGAAAGATTCGACAAGTTCCTGCACGAGAAAAACGTCATGACGGACGTGCTGGCGAAGATCGAGGCCAAGACCGGAGTGAACCGATCTTACATCGCACTCGGTGAGCTCATGTGTTTCCGCAATTTGCAAGCAAAATTACATGGTGTAGGTTTTATTTAAAGCTATTATTAGTCCATACACATATATACCATTTTTCCAGAGAGGGATGAAATGCTAATCTGATGTTAATTGCGCGTTAGGACATGGTGATGATGATGATGGTGATGATGATGATGATGATGCTTTATTCATGCGCTTTTCTCCTTCCTCCTCTCTCTCTGTTCCTCCAGCTGTCATCGGTGTCATTTCAGTTTACCTCGTCATCGGTTATGGCGCCTCACTGCTCTGCAATCTCATCGGATTTGTCTACCCTGCCTACGTCTCGTAAGTTTGCTTTAAACTGATAGGTATTTAAATAAAAACACACTGTAACTTCACCCTGTAACTACAGCTTGCAGTAACATGAGACGGCTCTGCCATGCTTCCGTGTCTGTGCAACAACCAACGTGTGCAAGGGCTGCGTCCCAAACAGCACACTGCCCTGCTACATAGTGTGCCAACTAGTTAAGATGCATACTATTTTTTTTATTTACTAACCAGTACAGTAGGGTGCGGTTTTGGAACAAGGCCATGTTACCACTTTAGGCATGGCATTGCACGGCATGGCATTGCTAAAGCTCACTGATGCAGCTCGGTGGGACAATATATAAATATATATCATACACTTTATACAATAAATTCACTTGGGCAATGAATCATTTATCCAGTCATCTAAAAATCCTGGATTAAGGCTGACGCAGTGCTGCAGTGGGTAGAGTTGCTGCCTGACAGCTCCAAGGTCCCTGGTTCGAGCATGAGCTCGGGTTACTAATGGAGTGCGGAGTGGTGTGTGTTCTACAACATATCCGGGTGGGGTTCCTCCAGGTTCCCGGTTTGCTCCTACCTCCCGAATGCATGGACGTAGGTGGATTGGCGACTCTAAACTTCCACTAGGTCTGTATGTGTGTGCTCATGGTGCTGTCATGGACTGGCATCATATTCATGGTGTATTCGTACCTCTCGCATGTGGTGTTCCCGAGATAGGCTCCGGATCCACCACATGCCCGACCAGGGTAAAGCGTTTACTGAAAATGAATAAACAAATTAAATCCTAAATCATCTTAAATGTTTAATTGCTCTGATGTTAGTAATTGGGTCTAGAACATGGTAAGGAACTTGTTATAAAAGTTAATTCTCATGATACGAAGTGTAACCTGTTGTGAATGAGAGAATTATAAGCAGCCATATCCTGTTGTATAGCTGGGATGGGTGGTTTGCTTAATCTGAGAATGTTAGATAAACAGGCCACTTGTTAAATCTTATTAAAGCTACAACATGTAATCAGGTATTAGTATTTAAATATCAGTTATCCAATTCAAATTCATTCATCTTCAGTAAGCACTTTATCCTAGTCAGGGTCTTAGTGGATCCAGAGCCTATTCTGGAAATGCCGAGCACAAGGCTGGAATACATGCTCTACAGTACAATATCTGGATGATCTAAATATTAAATTAATTTATTTTTTTTATATATATTTCTAATTTTTAAATGCTGTAAGTTAACATTGAAATGTTTCATTTATTTTTTGATAGGGTGCAAGATGTGTAACATATTGTGACAAATATGATACAAATGGTTTGACAACCTTTACAGAGAAACTTCACAGGTTCACAGCAGTGAGGGAGAAAGCAGTGAAAGGAGAGAAAGGCAGAAAGAGAACAGACCTAGACAAGAAGAAGGGGGGAAAAAATCTGTGTAGTGAGGAACGACCATAGACCAGTCAGTGAACTTAGGGTGGAAGTTGGGAAAATACCCAACGCAAAGTAGTTCTTTATTCTCCAAAAACACAATATCGGTTGTACTGTTTCATATTCTGAAGGAGTTTTAACGACAGTTAAAACAAAAGGACTGTCTCAATTAACCAAGTAAAAGGTCAAGTAAAAAGTAAGTAAGATAAATAGATTTTCTCAGTTTTTAAGAACATTTAGTTCTTAAAATATTGTTTACAGAAAAGTGCCACATTGCCTGAATTAACCCTATTACACTCACTATTCACTTTATTAGGAACACCTGCGCATTTATGCAGTTATCCAAACAACCAATCATGTGGAAGCAGCACAATGCATAAAATAATGCAGATACAGGTCAAGAGCTTAAGTAAATGTTCACATCAAACATCAGAATGGAGAAAAAATGTGATCTCTGTGACTTTAACCATGGCATGGATGTTGGTACCAGATGGACTGGACCTCATAAACTGCTGACCTCCTGGGAATTTCACACACAACAGCCTCTAGAGTTTACCCAGAATGGTGTGAAAACAAAAAACATTCTGTGTTCAGAGGCTCTGCAGGCTGAAACACCTTGTTGATGAGAGAGATCAGACTGGTCTGAGCTGATAGGATGTCTGTAGTAACTCAAATAAGCACTCTTTACATCCGTGCAGAGCAGAAAAGCATCTCAGAACAAACAACACATCAAACCTTGAGGTGGATAGGCTACAACAGCAGAAGACAGGCTCCACTCCTGTCAGCCAAGAACAGG
Source organism: Pangasius djambal (assembly GCA_022985145.1). NCBI lineage: Eukaryota > Metazoa > Chordata > Actinopteri > Siluriformes > Pangasiidae > Pangasius > Pangasius djambal. The sequence goes on from CM040991.1 coordinate 15,820,835, forward strand.
AATCTGAGACTATCATGGACACAGGCTCACCCAAACTGGACAGTTGAAGACTGGAAAAGGATTTTTTTCCCCCTAATCTTCTACTGTCCGGTTTGGGTGAGTCCGTGCCCGTGATAGCCTCAGATTCTTGTTCTTGGCTGACAGGAGTGGAATGTGATGTGGCGTTCTGCTGTTGTAGCCCATCTACCTCAAGGTTTGATGTTTTGTGGAGGCTGAGATGCTTTTCAGCTCACCACGGTTGTAAAGAGTGATTATATGAGTTACTATAGACTTCCCATCAGCTCAAACCAATCTAGCCATTTTCCTCTGACCTCTCTCATCAACAAGGCATTTCCACTCACAGAACTGTCACTTTCTCAGTGTTTTTTGTTTTTCCCACCATTCTGTGTGAACTCTAGAGACTGTTGTATGTGAGACTCCCAGGACATCTGCAGTTTCTGTAATACTCAGACCAGTCCATCTGGCACCAACAACTATGCCATGGTTAAAGTCACAGAGATCACACGTTTTCTTCATTCTGATGTTTGATGTGAACATTGCCTGAAGCTCTTGACCTGTAGCTGCACGATTTTATGCATTGTGCTACTGCCACATTATTGGCTGATTAGATAAATGCACAAATGAACAGACATACAGATGTTCCTATTAAAGTGGACAGTGAGTGTATATTTTACAATGTTGTACATTATTTACAATATTATACAGTAATATATTAATATTTTCTTTTGAAAAATTGGTCTGAGTCAGTATTTTGTTCTCTCTATATAATTAGCTATAATTTGCCAATTTAATTAATTATGATTTGCTTAATAATTTGGATACTGCTATTTGATGATTGCAGTGTGTAATTATTTATGTGTAGACAGTGTAATCACGTGGAAATTCGTAAGTCGGGGCAGTATATTTCTTCATCACGGTACGAAGGAAAAGCTAAGCAAAAAAAATGATATTAGTAATGTACATGTGTATATCATCCACCTATTTCCCAAGTACTGCGTAACAGTACAGATCATCTTTAGCACTCAGTATTGTGGGCTTTACTTCCTACCCATGCACAGGAAGACTGATCGTGTATTTTTAAAAGTGTGTCAGTTGTCACGCACACCTTGACACCACAGTGTTTAGAAGCTTGAATGAACTTTAAGGTATGCGTTTTTCTGCGGAATTTCTGTGCTAAACCACTGAAGCCAGTTGTGACTCATCCATTACCCACATGGCAACAGGGAGGCCTGCTACTAGTTACTTCCACATGCTCCACACACCACGTGTACTTCTGGCTCACTGGCGTTCACTATACTGGAGTTCTCTATGAAAAGTTCATGCCTTAATCTGCTTATCATTTCACACACAATCCACAATTAACAGCTCAAGGCACAGCGATACAAATGGGCTCAGAGACAGATATCTGCTACTCGTCTTTGGTATTCATAATAGAGCTGTTTTACAGAGAAAGTGTGACAAAGCCAAATAAGGCTGTATCTGCCAATTTTGTCAAAAGAGAATATATGTTTTGTTGCTTTGTTTAATGCATTAAAAATAGTTCCGCTATAAGACATTAAACCCCATATTTTATCTAGTTCCCTGACACACTAGAAGTCATTTTTCTGTTTCACTTTTTGAACACCTATTAACTTTATCCTTAGAAGGATATTGTATATGTGTATACAGTAATGAGAATATGTGAAACATGGTGGTGGTGGTATGTGTGTCTTTGTGGGAGCGGGTTAATGACATAGCCCTAATTCACAAACCCTTCTACCTGTTTGCAGAATCAAAGCCATTGAAAGCACCGACAAAGACGATGACACAAAATGGCTCACCTACTGGGTTGTGTATGGTGTGTTTAGCGTGGCTGAGTTCTTTGCTGACATCTTCCTGTCCTGGTTTCCATTCTATTACATAGGAAAGGTAAGTCTGTGTGTGTGTGTGTGCTTTGATGATAAATTACTGTCTCCACCCTATCACCTATCTTTATGGTTTATATGTATACATACCTGGCCTGCCAGTGTACTGTCTTTCAGATGCTTTGTCAATAGTCACACAGTTTTATTTGTTAAGTTGGGAGTAAAGGTTGGGATGACAGGAATGTTTGTTCAGGCTATGCCATTAAGATGACTGATAGGACTGATAGGTCCTTCTCTTTTAAAATAGATTAATCAGTCAATATGGGGAATGTCGAAATGAGAGTATATAGAGCGGGAAATACGGGGAAAACAAACCAGATTGTGTGAGTTATAAAACTCTGCTACAGAAATGTTCTTCATGTACAATAGAGCTTCTGTCTACGATGCATTAGAATATCCCCAGGCAGTACATGATCATCTCAGATATTTTGAAGCCCAGGTCCTAATTATCAAAAGGTTTTGTGGGATACTGAAACCATTTCAGTTAATCTTTCTACTGAGACTCCTGTCTCAGCAAAACACGTCTTGTGCAGTGTAATTAAACTCTGCTCTTAAAGTGTAGTCTCTGAGGTCATGTGCTGAGATTAAGTAGTGATGTATTTTTTTCTTGCTGTCTCAGTGCGCCTTCCTGGTCTGGTGCATGGCTCCAACTCCTTCTAACGGCTCCATGCAGATCTACACGCGCATCATTCGACCTTTTTTCCTAAGGAACGAGGCCAGGATCGACACTGTGGTGAAGGACATCAAGGACAAAGCATCCGAGGCTGCAGATAAATTTAAAGATGAGGGTAATAATACAAGAAATGATTTCTAGCAGTTCTGTGTTCTGCTGTTTACTTCCTTTTTAAGAAATGGAATGATCCATGAAGTGCTTAAGTTTCTCATGAGGGATTACGCTTACCTGCTGGCTTTGTTGTTGTGTTGGGCGACCTCATGGGGTAATGCTTCCAGCCACTTGCGTCACCTATTTATTAAACGGAAAATTGTGAAACACTAAGCACACCCTGCCTGAACAAACATGTCAGAGCAGTGATTTTATCACTACACTTCCTATAGATACGAGTTCCTTTTCCTGAATAACTCTCTTCCAAATGTTATAAATCAAGTCTAGTCAGTGGTCTTAGTAAAATGTTAAGCATTAAAAAAAACATGATTGTAGGGATATTTAGGAGTGTTCAGTGCTAAATCCATATCAGGTGCCATTACAAGGCCTGATATTTACAGGCCAGGATGGAAATCCTATATGTCTGAATCTTGGATGAAAAAAAGGGCTAGAAAACAGAATCAAACAATAGGTGTATCCCAAAAACTAGTGTCTGATAAAGGAGCTCTTATTACAATTCATTCTAACAAGTAAAAGTTATTGGGACAAAGCACGGAGACAGACTACACAGAGACATTAGACAGCTTAATTGTAGGTAATTATGGGGTTTTAGAGTAATGAATGCTATTATAAGACCTAAAATATGAATCCTATTCACCAACAGACTAATAGTCTGTATTGATAGTTAGTAGGTAGCAATATATACACATATGTATAACAGCCATCTTATTAGGTACACCTTGATGTCTGCACTTTAATGCAATTATCCAGTCAGCCAGTCATGTGGCAGTAAGGCAATGCAGATGCATGTCTAGAGCTTCAGGTAAATTTCATCAAACAAGATAAAAAGGTGATCTCACTGACAGTTCTGCAGTCAGAAATGCCTTGAGAGGTCAGAAGAGAATGGCCACCGGATGTTTTTTGTTTTTCACACCATTTTGTATAAACTTTAGAGACTGTTGTGCGTGAAAATGCCACAACAGCAGTTTCTGAAATACTTGAATCAGCCCATCTGGTATCAACAACATGCCATAAAGTGTCTGATATCACATTATTCCCCATTCTGATGTTTGGACATTGTGAACACTGACTGAAGCTCTTGACCTGTATCTGCATGCTTTTATGCATTGCACTGCTACCACATGATTGACTGATGGGATAATTGCATGAATTAGTGGGTGTACAGGTGTTCCTATTAAACTGGCTGGTGAGTGTATATTTGTTTTGCATCCCTGTGTCCTCTGTTATTTAATAACTGTTTATTAGCTTAGAGCAGACTAGTAATTAGCTTTTATTCTAGAGACTCTTTTTGATACATTACCTGTGTACACCATCCCAAACAATATGCTGTTTTAAGTTTTTTCAAGTACTGTTACTGTATTATTTCATCTAGAGTTTGAATATTTTCAGACTTGAGGTGCAAATTTCATATCGTGTAATGGGATGTGTAATCAGCTGGGCTTAGCTTTGACAAGTCTATTCTAAACCATAATTATCACTACAATTAGCAAATTTACTTCTAGGAATAATTACTTTTCTACATTTGTTGATGGAATATTGAATTACTTCACATATTACTGAAGTAAAAGAAGCACAGACATATTTTTCCCCAGTAGACTTATATAGATCTTTATAACCCATTGTTCATACCCATTGAAGTGTGCAAAAAATATGAATTGATCTATGTTTTGAGATTTACTCTAATATTTAGAATATTAATTGCTTATTATTCTTTTTTTTTTAGCCAAGAAAGCCACTGCTAACATCATCTTTGAGGAGAAAAAGAGCTCCTAAGCAGCTGTGGGGGAGACACCACGGCAGTATGCACTATTGGTACAAATCCCCAAGGATGATCAGGGGCCTGAATAAATGTTGCCTTTATTTTTTGTGTGAGTCTTTGTAAACAACTGGAATATTCCTGCTGGTTTTGCTCTGTCTTTTCTCTCTGTACAAATAGCAGTGCCTGCAAGAGTTCCGTTTAAATGTATATTTCACATAATACCGAATACCAGTGATGCTTCACTCCCAGTAAATGAAAGTCTTACCTCCTATCCTTTGAGCTTGTGGTTTTTCACTGTAGAAATTTAAGAGTGTACTTTGTTTTGTGGCTCTCTGTAGTAGTAATTTGGCTGTATCTCAAACTACATACACTACATAGAAACTACACAAAAGATTTTCTTGCATATAAGAGATTATGCCTTATGCAACTACTTCGCTACTCATAGGAAATTACTAATCATTCAATGTTTGTTTGTTCAATGGAGGGTATTTATTCATATTCAGTAACCATCCTAGACAGGATTATACACTAGGTCATCACAGGGCATCACACACACGCTCATTCATACCACAGGATTGAACTGTGGACCAAGTAGCTGTGAATCACTGAGAGCACCAATGTCCAGCCCTGAGTGCAGTCATTAAAATAAAAAAATTATAAATTAAAGCTGCAAGCAGCATTTTTGGGGGCCAAGCACTCAGACTTGGTGAGCCGCACATTCATAGACACGCTACAGTTGTCGCCTAAGGAATCACAGGAAAGCAGAACCATAACTTTAGGCAAAGGGATTCAAGAGTGATTTGTGGTTTCGCTCATGATGTGTATGTTTTGACCACAGACTGTAGGAGGACAGATCGCTATGAACAAATGGGTAGGGGTGTTGTCTGTTATTACTTTGACCTGTGGTTGTGATTGCTACTGTTCTGAGAAAAAAAAATTCTTGCAATATAAAAACATCTAAGGTAAATTTCAAATTGGCAAACAGGAAGTACTCTTCAAATTAAGATACTGAAGAGCATTCACTTCAGCTTACCCTAGGGAATCATAGGAATGTAGAAATGTGAATTTAGCACAAGTTCTTAAAATTAAAATGAAATTGTCACAGTTTTTGACCACGAGTGGCGCGGACATTAGGGCGAGGTCCTGAAGATCAAGTCTCAAGGCAATATGCAAATGTCTTACTGAGATACAGTCTATTATTCTGTTTGGTTCATTTGCCAGTCTGTTATGCGAGATTAATTTTGATATCAAAGTTTCTTTGATAACTTTTGTTTAGACAGGTCTCAAGATGATGTGAGCCAAATTTGGTGAAGATTGGACAAAATATCAGTATAAACGAAATTATCACCACAAGTCTGTTTTCAGTTAGTCAGGATACTGTTGGGTTTCTGTGTGTAGAGTATCGTGACTCTGTGTTTAGCTGCTGGTGAGCAGGGTGATGGGAAAGGGGAGGGATGTGAGTCACCTGCTGGGCAAACAACTCCCCTGAGTGTCTACTGTCGTATGAGCCATTAACCACCACTGTGAAGTGTGACATGACAAATAAATTCAATGCTGAAGAGGAGCACCCCAAAACAGATGGAAATTCCACTTGGCCTCAGGCAAAAAGAGTTAAATACTTGTGGATCATTTTAAAACAACACTGAATTAATCAGTTATACCACTTGCAAAAATGTTTGCCAGCTTGCTTTTTTGTTGTTAGTACAAATGGGGAAAATGTCATTTCCTGGTTAGACCATTTTCACCCTTAAAAACATTATATTATGTGATATGAAATGATGTATTTTCCTACATGAACCAATATTCAGGCTAGTGTTGGTGTGGTTAAAACATCCTGGCCACCAAAATCCCACCACAGTCTGAAAGACAGGAAGAAGACTTCCTAAGTCATCTCCAGAGTGTACCAAAGTCTATTATTATTATTATTATTATTATTATTATTATGTGTTACAATTCTATATATTAATGTGGTTTTGACTTTAGTATATAGAACTATAACACATCTGAAAAATTATCAGACGTATGTAGGACGTTATGAATGTGTTATGTAGACACAGTTCCTATATTTGCCTGGTTTAACTGCCCGCTGGAATAGTTTTTGGGCGCGTTTTGAATGGCCATTGTGTACTGGCAACGTGCTACTGTACGACTCTATAAAGTCCGCCCATAGCGCAATGACGTCATCACAGTGCGCGGTGTGTTTACACTATACTACGATACACAACACAAACACAAACCCGCATACATACAGTCCAACATGGAAAATGTGGTTGGGTTAACTTTGTTCCTCTGTCTAATCGGTCGTTTGGTTAATCAGTTTATATCGACCGAGATCAGACTCATCAGAAAAAGGAGATTAAGGATTAGGGACTTGATTTTGAATACACAGAGCAGGTTACGACGCCAAAGACGAAGACAAAGACAAGTGAGTGTCTTATGCACCTACTTATGTTATACGTGAGCTCTCAAGATGCAGGTTTAACATTATCACAACATAACTCGGGTTCCTGACTAAATCTAATAAATGCAACCTAGGCTGTGATTAAATCCCCTTGCGCGTGCACATAAACGCGTGACGTTTACGGCTAACAGTCACGTGAAACACCCAGAGCTGAGACTTTACTGAGCTGAGTCTTACTACATTAAAGAAAAACTCCACCACGTGAGAAGTTAATGGTTATCTGCCGCGCTGACGTCACATGGGGAGTTTAAGGGGAAAATTGCGATGGTGTTTTAATTTAAGAAAATATTTAACTGATCTCAGACATAGATGATAACAGTAAGATTTTGCTGTAATCTCATAAAAACATAAAAAAGAGCAAAAGCTTGTTTTCTCACACATTCTTTTCCAGCTAGGTTGAACGTCATATTTATGAAAATCCAGCGTAGACGTAGTGGAGACAGCGAGCATTGTAGTATATTAAAATATGCCAATGTCAATGAAAGACATCTAAAAAAACAAACACACACACTCTAAATTTCATTATAAAATTATAAAATGGCTTGGATGCCATTGAAGATGATAAGTTCATTAAAGTAATTCATTAGCAAGTCGTTCAGGGTGGATATTTCCTTTAAGGGTGTTTTGTTTTTTTTCTCTTTTCACTGTTGTATTATAAGTGAATAGGACCTTACATGACTTGTGTTTCAGATCCAGCTGTATTACCAGTTACGCCGCAGGCCGCCTTCTGTTTGGGTCCGTCAAAGAGCAAACGATTGGTGGACTGCTGTAGTTCCCAACTTTACAGATGAGCAGTGGAGCCAGAATTTCAGAATGTCTGAAGACACATTCCTGTACCTTTGCCATAGGTTGCGAACAGTAATGGAGAAGCGGGACACCAACTTTCGTCTATGCGTGCCCATAAAAAAACGGGTAGCCATAGCACTATGGAAGCTGACCACCAACAGTGAATTAAGACTCGTCTCACATTTGTTTGGCGTTGGTGTTACTACGGTGTGGCGATGCGTTCGGGAATTCTGCACAGCAGTTAATGAAGTTCTGCTGCCAGAACTGATACCATTCCCAAATGATGATAAGCTTATGGAAATGGCCATGAACTTTGAGCAGAGATATGGACTTCCACAGTGTGTTGGGGTTGTCGCTGGATCACATATCCCAAATGTCCCCACAGAGTACCATGCCGAGTATTTTAACCACATGGGCTGGCATTCTATAATACTGCAAGGAGTTGTGGATGGAAACGGGCTCTTCTGGCATGTATTTGCAGGAAGTCCTGGCAGTATGCATGATGCTACAGTTCTGTATGTGTCAGGGTTGTGGGATCTCATAGGACAAGGACTATTTCCAAACCATACCAAAAATATTGCTGGTCATGATGTTGGTTACTACCTCCTCGGTAACGCTGCATTTCCACTGCAGAGCTGGCTCATGAAACCATTCTCAGACACTGGGCAGCTGACAGCGGAACAGAGGGCATACAACCAGAAAATCTACCGAGCAAACTGTGTGGCTGAAAAGGCATTCAGTCGGCTGAAGGGACGATGGAGATGCCTTCTTAAACGCAATGACAGCCACATAGACCTTGTGAAAACAATGGTGCTCACCTGTTGTGTCCTCCACAACTTATGTGAAACACACGGTGAGCAGTACAGCGAGGAATGGGACTCTCCTGCTGCAGGAGACCAGATTTTAGTGGCACTGCCACCAGAGGAAGACGCTGACGGTGCAGCCGTGGGTGTGCGCAATGCCCTGGTGCATTATCTAAACACAGACAATTGTGCTTCATCGTTGACTGAGTAAAGCATATAAACGACAGCTGTCTCTGGCTTTATATCTATTACATAGATATCTGAATACCAAAGAAGTAAAGAACTGAAATTCTTAGGGGTGTAATGATACACTCCGGTCATTATTTGATTCACTGTTCGATTCTCAGACAAATTTGGCAAAATTATGACTGAAAAGACTTTTTTTTATTTCTGTATAATAAACAATACAAAACAATGCATTTTTGTCTGTATAAAACTAAATAAATTAAAAATTGCTACAGAGGTTTAATATTGTAAACAAAATATACTACAGCTTCATATCTTATAAATAAATTTATAAATTCTCCCAACAAATTTTGATTAAACAAGGTGTCTGACCTGAAGACTTGAAAATGATTGACTGAAACATAATGAGTTCCATAGTAGGAATAGAGCTCCAAAGTTACTTAAAATGCCCAAATTCTTGGGCACCATAGATCACAGAGGTGTGGGGATGTTGTTGTTTGAAAGCTACTGAAGAGCTCTTTTTAAATGATATAAAATGGTCGTTTGACCATATAAACATATAATGCTTGTTGTTCATTGCATTCTGGAGCTACCAGACTATCAGTCACTTCACAAGTGCAGATGAATCTCCCAGGCTTTCCACAAAAAGAATGCGATCAGTGTTCTTGCTATATATTTTAACTCTATGGGATGTGCAGATTAGGACCTCTAGTGTTCAGACAGTGCAACTGCATTATATGCATAAGTAACAGAATGATGATATTGCACACTGTCACATTTTTTGAAATTCACAATGTATCATTTCACCCCTAGAAATTCTGTTACATGTTGTTTGCTAACAGGTTCCCAACCCTGGTCCTGGAGTACCCCCTGCCCTTCACATTTTAGAGTTTTCCTGTTCTAAACACATGCGTGTTGTTTTGGAGTGTGCCAGTGGTCTCAAATTGACACTGATTAAGGGTAGAAGATGATGAACACAAACAGTACATGGAAAAAAATGAGCTGTAGTCTCTGACTGCATGCCTACAAGCCAAATGAGCCTATTACCCTTGTACCAGCACACACATTAAATATATGGTCACCATGATGAAAGATACAAATACTTATAAGTGCAATCAATAAAACACACTGGAAAGTGTGTACTGAAAAGGGATTATTATTATTATTTTTAATTATAAATGTGTAACTGCATTCAACAACTGTCCTGCATAACAATCCAAAGAAAAACATTTTGGAAATCAAAAGTTTTAAGGTGGCGGTTGAGGGCTGTGGTTGCTGGCCATGACGGATACTAGCTGCCCCATAACACTGAGCAGTCCTTGGTTAAACTGTGCCAGGGTGTTGATCAACTCTGCCTCCCGAATCCCAGCTGAGTGTTCCAACTCCTGCAGGACCTGAAGTCGTCTTTCTTCAAATTCTTGCTGAACTCTTTGCCGTCTGTCTTCACGTTCCTCAGCCATAAGGAAGATGTCCCTCATAGCGTCAATATGGTTCGAGTGTCCCCGTCTCCTTTTTCCTGGTGAATTATTCAGAACTATGCCAGTCAGTATCACAGTATTGGAAATAAAATGTATGAGAGAACTTATTTTTATTCCTCCCATGATTTTCATGAAATTCAGATGATACAACTTCCTGTTGAATATTTGGAACATTCCATGTATCTCACAGGTGTGAATGTGTTCAGGTAACAGGGTTGAATTAATGTTGTCAGACACTAAAACGTACAATATTTTTCATACCCTATAATAGATGACCATATAAAGGATGTTTTAAGCACGATATAAATGGATTCACACATTAATGCAAGAAGAATAAGATAAAATTATGTGACTGATAAGATTATATTTAAAAAAGGCAGATTTGGGTTGGGGCTGGCAAAAAAAGTTGTTTAAATGTCACATTTTAAGTTATTTATCTGAGACATGCACGTAAGTCATTGTGTAGGACACTTCTGTTTAAAATGTATTTTCCCTTTACATACATATTTGTGGAATCGCCCATACAGCAAAAGCCTACTTGCTGTACTTGTCATTTAACTGCTGTTTTGGAGACTAAAATAATTTATAGGTGACTCCAGAGTGACAGGAAAAGTTTTCACGGCACCTTCCAGAGTTTGCAAGTTCGAATCTTGCTGATTCAGCAATGCCATAGCCATCCATGGCCATAAACCAAGAAAGCATATCTTGCTGTGCTTTCTGGGTGGGAGGGATGGCATACTCTCTCTCCTGCCAATCAGTGACACTAGCCATTCATGGGCATCTGTGAGCTCAAGTATGTGGAAGAGGGCAAACAGCTCTTTCCCTCCATGTATATTACGTTGTCCTCCGCTTAAGCGGAAGTTCGAAAAGTGCAGTTGGTTGGCTTCATGTGTCTCAGAGGAAGCACGTGTTAGCCTTCCCCCTCCCCGGTTGGCATCTCTTGTATGATAGAGGAGAGCTGGCTGGTGGCTGGCAACTGGCTAAGGTTTTTTTTTCCTGCAAAATGGCTGTCTAGACTTTCTGTGACAATTGTCAAGTATTGTTGCCCTTACTTATAGTATATGTGTATTTATTCATTCATTATCATATTTTCAGTAACTGCTTTGTGTTTTTATACAATAAAATTACAGAATTAATATTAATACTGTTACACTTGGGCTGGGCAATGTGACAATATAATAATGATATTGTGATAAATATTAGTGGAAACTAATATGTTTTAGTTGTTTTTTCTGATTTTGATTATTTTGATAATTACAAATTCAGATTGGATGTAGCTGATTCATAATTGTATAATGAATCTTTAAAATTATTTTTTTCCTCCGTAAATATTGTTTCCCCCCCCCTAGTTTTTAAATACAACACTACCGTTTTGCTGAAAATCTGTTAGCAAAACGCAATACTGTGATAAAGAGAAATATCCTCAAGTACTGTGATATGATATTTTTGTCATATCACCCAGCCGTTTGTTATACTGATTTCTAACGGTGGCTTAAAAAAAAACAAAAAAAAAAAAACTATAATCTATAACCTAATTAGCATTTTTTTGTTTTGTTGTCCCTAAAATCCATATAACTCTTTTGTACGTTCTTAATAAAGCGAAGTCCAAACAAACAAACCAATCCAGTGCAATGTGTGTTTCACCTTGGACACGGGGCACAGTAGGTCTGGGCTCCTCGGCTGTAATGTTGCTGGATGCAGGAGAGGACAGGCCTGGAGACAGGGGTAACGTTACCGGAAGTACGGGAGAACTGATCCTGGTTCTGTCATCTGCATTATCAATAGAGACTGGAGAATAAAAAGACATGATGAGTTAAAGCTGTGAGGTCAAGTCATTTGGCTTTATTGTCATTTCAACCATATACAGCTAGTTAGTACACAGTGAAACGAAACAACGTTCCTCCAGGACCAAGGTGCTACATCAAACACAGAACTACAAGAGACTACACATTACTACATAAAGTGCATGTGCAAACATGTGCAAACTGCACAAGACAGTACAATAACTACTAAAACAGAACAACAGGCACAGTAAGAGACAGTGCAGTGCTGACCAATACAAGGTTCTAGTCTGAAAGTGTCCGATATAACAGTAGTGCAAAAGAATAACAATATATTGGATTGCTGTGAATGTAAATATAACATACTATTACATAGCAGTCTAAGCTTATCTGCCGAATATGTATGCACACAGTTATTGTGTACATACTGTGTATGTAGCAGTTATTGGGGTGGCAGACAGTGTAATAATGACATGAAATTATATACAACATTTTATAAATACAGTAGCAGCAAAAAAATGTAGGTAGCAAATACAGAAATGTGCAAAAATTCCAAAGGGAGTGGGATGGTGTTCAGTTGTCTGTGTGTTGTCAGTCCAGTCTCTGAGTGTTGAGGAGTCTGATGGCTTGGGGGAAGAAACTGTTGCAGTCTGGTCGTGGAGTGTGTGAGGGATGTGTGTAGAGTTTGTGAGGTTTGTGTGGGGTGTGTGTGCGCGGTCACCCACAATGCTGGTGGCTTTTATTTTTTGTTATGTGAGCGATACACAAACACTTACAGAGCTAGTGAAGTAACATTACTAAACTCACATTATGCAAAACCAACAATTTTTTTGTACCTGACAGCACGTCGTCGTCGCTGTCTCCTCTGTCCTCCACACCGTTACAGCTCATCACAGACTCCAGCAGCGAGGTGGAGGACTCCGCCGTCACGCTCCTGCCTACATTCTCCGCCCTTCGTCCCAGAACTGCATCCAGCGCATCGTACCACCGATTTTTTTTTCGGTTCGTCCCATTCCTTTTGTTGTATTCTTTCAGTCTTCTGTAGTCTTGTTTGAGCTTTTTTATTTTGACTCGACATCGATCTGGGCTGCGGTTGTAACCCAGATCCCGCATGCGCTGGGATATTTTTTGAAACACTTTCTGATTTCTTACATTACCTTCCAGCTCCCGCTGCACCTCATCCTCCGACCAGATGCCTATTAGTGTCTTCGTCTCCTTCTTGTGCCACAGCTTCGTTTTCTCCATTTTCAATAAAGAACTATTCTGAAATGTTTTCCCCAAAAATGGCGTCTGTTTTTGTGTTTATGGTGTCGCGCTTTATATGATGCGTTGTGTCTAACCAATCAGGAACGAACAGTGCTGCTAGCCCCGCCCCTGTGTTTTGGCGCGCCCGCTGTAAGTTCCGGTACTTCATGCAGTGGAAAAATGTTAGCCGTAACAGATGCCACAGATTCTTCGCCTTATGGAGAATTTTGATCCTGCTGAACACGAGCGAGTTAAATAGCAAATACAGTGAAACTTGAATATAGCTTTCAGAAATGCAGGGGCACGAGAAAAAAAAAACTTCAAATGTGACGTAAACTGATGCAAATAGCCATGTTACAGGTGAAAACAGTGATTCGAGTTTAATGACTTTATAAACAATTATAAAACAATTATTATTTTTTTTTAAAAATCCATGCATTTTCAGTGTAAATTTGATTTGAAATATAGAGCAGATCTATATACAGTGTGTACTGTAACAGCATTTTGACTTGATTGGGCCGTTCACCAGAAATACACTTGGGCTGCATAGAAGATTTTACATTATTGCCTACATTTATGTTTAAAAAAAAAAAAAAAAGAAGAAAAAGAAAAGAGAGAGAAAGATGGAATTTCATAGAAAAAGAAAACTATTTCAAGTTTACATAAGTGCCTCTAACTATAATCAACCCCCTCAGTTCTTCCTGACATGATGTTGGCAATCCAGTGAGGCTTTTTTTTTTTTTTTTTCTTTTTTTTTTTTTTGGCTAAACAACTTCAACATTAAGGTGTGAATTTGAAAAAGGAAAAAAAATGGGATTGAAGGAAGTCTTTTCACAGGAATACACAAATAGATTAGTTTCCTCTTTCCCCAAATTACACTGTAAATAACATAATTTACATAAATTGTCCTATGGACATAGAAACGTTAAATCAATACAACTGACAAAAAAGCCTGAGTTGGTGGGGAAAGGGAACGACTAGTTTAAAGAAAAAAGCCTGAGAAGAAAAAGCCCATTCAATTTACTTTTATACAATAATTTACAGTAGTACAATTTTACGAAAATGACATTTTCAGATGCTTGCAAAACAGAATCCAGATTATGTTACAGCTGAGAATTAAATAATTCAAGCATGATGCAAAGATAAACAAAAAGACGGCATGGTGGTCACATGAAAAAAAAAAAAACAATTTGTAAACGAGGTACTTTGGAAGGTGAACCCCAGTCCTTCAGGCTGCTCAGAAGAGACCCTTTTACTCTTAGCCCAGTATCAAGACAGTACATTATGCTAGATTCCTCTGTTCAAACACTTCTGTTTTAAGTCAAGAGCTGCATTACAAATGTGGTAAGTCAATGCCAGGATCCAGTGTCGCAGGTAGCGGTGGAACACGAGCGTTTAGGATTCTTTTATGTCCCAAAAAAAAGTAGTCACTTTATAAAAATAATTAAAAAGGAAACATCACACTGCTGCACCTAGGAAATGGTGCAGCAGGACTATTAAATACAAAAATATGTAATTTGTGTTCACTCCCCAGTTATTCAAACTTAGCCTGGAGAAGAGAGGAGAGGAGTGCACCAAGCCTCAAAGAGAAGCTCAAGTGCGCAGTACAGCGGCCAAAAGTCCCATAAGGCATTTCCTGCGTTGTGTATCTATGGCTGATCGAGCGCTATGTCTTACGACCACTCCAGACCTGCTCGGGCGTGCTCTTGTGCTCAGAAGAGTACTCAAAGGGTGACCGGTGGCCCAGGGGTGATCGGGAGTCGTAGGGCGATCTCTGGTCTCGAGGAGAACGTGGCCCACTACCCGATGGGCGCTGCTCCAATTGCCAGTCTGAATGATAGCGGTAGTCACGAGAAGCCTTGTGGTGGCTGTAGTCTGAGCTGGAGCGGTGCTCCGAGTGTACACGCTCCTTATTGTTGCTGTCTGACCAGTTGTCCCGACTAGAACGGTGATCATCTAGCTTCCTATGCTTGCTGTCACTGTAATATCTGTGGGAAGATACAAGTATGAGGAAAATCATTTGAAAGATTTTACAAACTTTTAAATAAAAATGGATTTATATGTAATTGCATAATAATTCACACCCAAATACAATGTAATATATTAATATATTATAAAAGGCATATAATGTGTTCTTATATTAAACCGAATCCCCTATTTGGGATTCGGTTTAACTATTGGGAGAAGCGGATTTTTTTTTTTTTTTTTTTTTTTTTTTTAAATGTAGGTTATGGTCATCTCCTAGGACTTTAACATTATGTTACTGCTTCCTTTTTTTCTTAATGTAAGAAAGTATCGGTTTTCATGTTCTGTGATACAAACACACTGTAGTGGTACTGACAATGTTAGCTTTATCTATGGAAAAATAAAATGAGTGCAATTTTAAATGAAATCTGAAAGCTTTAATTTGATATAGCAAGATCTATAAGTACGTTTATTCTGCATGAAAGTAAGACTCTGGCGGAGTGTGTGTGTGTGACTGACCTGCTGTCCTGGCGCTCTCTGTAGTGGTCTCGCTCTCGGTGATCTTTGCCATTGCTGAAGGAGGAGTACGGTCTCTTCCTGGAGTCCGAGCTTTTCCTGTACGAGTCACTGGAGTGGCGCTCTTTGCTCTGCTCATGGCTGCGTGAGGTCGAGTGATGTCGCTCTGAACTGTAGCTGTCTCTACTGCTCTCGTCCTGCTGAGAGTCCTTTAACCTTTCAATGTCTGAGAACATAGGAAAAGAGGAGAAAATCTCAACACTAAAATTTTTACTAAGGTACCATTTTAGAGCTTTTAACATTGATTTACCTGTTTGGTTTCTCATATGATTTAGAAGTGTCACCACTCTTATTGTGAGACATTTTATACTAACATGCCACTAGTTAAGAGAAAAATAATTAATACAATTACAAATAAAAGAAATTTGGGAGGCAAAAAAAAAGAAAGACATACCTGTGTGTCTAAAGACTTGTGTATTTACAGTGCTAGTGTTTTGGTCCGCCGTCTGAAATTAATACAGATCATAAACGTTGCAACTTAAAAATACAATATGGAAAAATATTACATTTATTGTTCTTTATAACATGCACATAAAGGTCATTCCATTACAGTTCACCTCTTAGTTGATTACACCTCTAATACACTTCAAATAAAATGCTGATGAAAGCAGGAACATACCTGAGCGTTTTCCTGTCTTTTCTTGATTGCATGCTTATACAGCTTATGCAGTTTTCTTGCATCGAACTCGGTAAATTTGGAAACAAATATCCAAAGATTTCTGTCATGATATGAGACAAAGGATTATAAACTAGTTCCAGTTGAATTCCTAAATAATTCAAGATAAAACAGTCTTTTCTTTTTTTTTTTTTTTTTAAAGAATTTCTGAATTTAAGAGCTTTCATTGTGTAAGTCTTGAGAAAAGCTGTCATAGCAAACTATACATACCTTCTCCACTGCTTGATGTGTTCAAGGTTGGTGTACTCTTTTAGACAGTCTGTGATGTGGTCTCCAATTTTGATTAGGCACTGCCGAGTATGCTCTAGCTGCTCACGTTCAGAAAGACCCTTCTCGGGACGATCCAGCTGTTTTAAGGCTGCCTTCACCGGCCGCATGCGCTCCTTACACTGTTAAACACAAGGTTAAACAATTTATTGGTGTTGGTGAATTAAGAGACCAGCTGGCAAGAACTATCTAGTTACTAAACTATGGATAAATGTTACTCATTCGAAGCACCCTCCATTAGATATAAATAACCAGCAAATTGAGAAAAACTATAGTGTGAGTGATAAATACAGCTCCAATTCAGAACAATCCGTTAAAGAAATCAATGTCACATGCTGATGTTAAACATGTCTGTGAACCAGAAGATGCAGGTACAGGTTAAGACTGTGTAAAAGAATGAGGAATGAGCTGTGACTCACCACGCTGAAGGTCTTCTGGTCGAGCTCCTCAGACTCCTCAGAGACCGGAACATTCTCTCCTCCAGCAGTGATATGGACAGGCGTGTCTGCCTTTTTGCTCTTTTCCCGAACTTCAGCTTTTATCTCTGGAGTCTGTTTTTTTGTTTGTTTAAAAAAAAAAAAAAAAAAAAGACTGATTAAAACTCGCTAGGGTAAAGTTTTTCAGGCATAAACCATTCTCATGCAACCTTCAGCAATTCATTACACCTTCTAACAGAATTAAAAAATAAATAAATAAATAAATTAAATAAATAAAAAATCAACTTCTTTTAAATTACCTTCTCTGTGAAAGACTCCTCTACTCTGTACTCAACAGTCTTGCTCTTCTCTTTGGGTTCCTTTTTCTCTTTGTTGTCCCGACCTTCCTCTTTCTTCTCCTTTTTGATATCTTTCTTTATCTCCTTCTCTTTTATCTCTTTCTCCTCTGGCTCTTTAACGTGGGGTTCTGGCTCTGGTTCCTCCTCTTCCTCCTCCTCCTCCTCCTCTTCTTCTTCTTCCTCTTCCTCCTCCTCCTCCTTTACCACCCGTTCAGAAGCTCGCCCTCTTCTGTTGGGTGGTGGCTTGGTGGGTGGGGATTCCTGGGAGGGAAGAGTTAAACGCATTCAACCTTCTATCCTGAAGCAACATCTCAGAGTGACGATCAACATTAAGCTTTATTTCCAAGTAAACAATGCTTACTTTTCCTCATCAGTAAATTCAAATGCTGCTTGTGGTCATTTAATTAGAAAAATCAAACTCTTACACAAATGAAGCAAACAAGATTTAGGTAAACTCAAGAGTTAATCACTGGCAAAATGACCATCAAGGAGCTTCACAGTTTGCTTGCTTCTGGTTCTCAGTTTGCAGGCATTATATAAATAAGCACTTAGCAGTAAAGACTTGGTAGACAGTAAAGGGCAGAAACTGGTTAAGTCATTGTTAGTCACTTGGGTAGACATGTCACAGAAAAAACAACTTTTATATTTATATTTATATATATATATATATATATATATATATATATATATATATATATATAAATAAAACATGTCAATGAAAAAAAAAAAAGCATGTCTTTAGAACACAATCAAAGGCAAAATGGCAAAACAGCCCTCAGAAATACAGACCTTTTCATCTTCCTTGTCATCCTCATCTTCTGAGCTCTTCTCTGAGGGAGGAGCAGAGGACAGACTGTTGACCACTTCATCCACTTTCGGTTTCACAGTTTTGTTCTTCTTTCCCCGTGGCTTCCTCTTTCGGGAATTAGCCTGCAGCACAAAAAGGTTCCAACAGCAAATCTATTAATGCAAATCACAGACCATTAAAATCTGAAAGATAGGTGAGAGAAAATGCCATGGGCACCCTAGGGAGGAAGTGGCTTCCTGAGTACTCAAGCACAAGCCAGTTGCGGCACATAGTTTTCTCAGTATAGGAAGTGCAATGATGCATATATTCAGTTAATCAAAAGGGTGATGGGAAAGACTTTTCTATCATTGTACAGCCTCCTTAAAGACTAACGGGGCATCAACAGCCAACCTTGCTTTATGATTAATGTCAGGAACCTGGGCCCGTATTCACAAAGCTTCTTAGAATTCTCTCAGAGAGCTCCTATCTTAGCCTAAAAAGTCCTAGCTGGGAGTCCTAGACTAAAAGTGATTTAGGAAACTTCTCAGAGCAACTCTGAGTAAAGAAAGTACAAAAACCTCTATCTTAGTGAGGAGGTGTGGTTGACCCCGTTGCTAGGGATGACGCAGCAATTCAAGGACTGTGATTGGCTGATAAAAAAAAAACATCTGTAGGTGTCTTAAAATGCGCTCTTTGTGAAAATAGAAAATGAGATAATAGAATGGACAGTGAAATCATAAAATGTTTGTATTAAGAAATTGTATAATCATGAATACAGGCTACTTTATGCAAAGTTTCTGTTATAGGCTAAATATCTTAAGGTTAATTAAAACAGCCAAATGTTGAAAATGTGTCTACTTTTGAAGCAACCAGTTTCCACGCAGTAGTTACTATATTTAAGTTCTTACATTTATTTACCATACTGATTTTATTACTAATCCATTTCAGACTGATGCGAGCAAAATTTTTAAGCCTCTTAAAAGTCCTCCTCTCTGCTCTTAACAATTTTTACCTTAGGAGCTGTTTTTGGGGCTAAGATGTTTCGTGAATCATTTTTATCTTTACTAAGATTTAGTCCTAAATTTAAGGGGAAATTCTAAGAAAATGTCATAATTCTAAGAATTTTCTTAGAATTTCGTCACTAGGGGCAACTTTTTGGCTCAGGAAGCTTTGTGAATACAGGCCCTGGAGTTCACCACAATTAACTGATATTTTCTTCATTAGTTTTCTTTTCACCTGTCTTGGTGCAAGGATCTACTGGGGCCATTCGCAACACAAAAGAACCACAACCAACTTAGTCTGTGTGTAAATAATGCTTATAGGATGTATGATGGCAACAGGACAGAATATTGGCTGCACAGTATGTCAAACCATGATTATATACTCCCAGAGTAAAATGTCCAGTGTAAAGCTAAGGCACTGGCCAAACATCAGTATCTCTAAATACGCAAAAGCATTATGGTATGTGCAGCTGCCTTTTTCTAAAAAATGATTCTAGTATTGTATTAATAAAAGAATTCTTATCAATTTCAGTACATGTCTATTATAGCCTTGATGTTGTGACAGGTTATGAAGATGTAAAGTGGTAAGTGGAAATCATTAAAGACTCAACACTGGTCATCAATTGAATCTGCTCTTCAAGTCAGTCCAGTCTGAAAGCAGACTCCAAGACATGTCTCTTTGATACCGAAGCCCCAACGAACTTAACAAGGTGGTAAGGATTATGCTGAAATTTTCTATCACAATATAAAAATTTTTTTTCAAAAATAAACACCTACTCTACCTTATATCCTACTCAAATTTTGAGCATGTTAGTTACCTGGCAAGGTCGGTGCTAGATATTGCCATCTAATGTTAGCTAAAGCATATTCGGTAGCTCTGTGCTTACAGTGGCAAATTTAAGGGTTAAAGAAGAAAGTTCCCCACTGGCTGGATTTGTGGTACAGCTTAACTTGGCTTGCCTGTTCTTGTTACTAAAGCTGAAAGGGACTGAAAGACTGTTGCTACCTGTGACAACAATTAAAGCTCCAGATGTAATTTGAATGTAAGAATACTCTTTGATCTCATGACTGATTGTTTGCATTGGTATACCATAATATGTATGAATTTTAAAAAGAGCTTCTTCAAAAATATTATTTGCATGTGAACCTACACCAGTCTGTGGCTTAAAAACCTAAATAGAACATTGGTCAGAAACGGAAAAAGGCAAGTAAAAGAGCATGGCCAAACTCATCAAAAGACGGTGACAGTACACATTGTCGAGACTGATTCAGGATAAGATAGAGTTCTCACCATGCCCGTTTGCCTCTGGGCCTCCTTTTTGGCGAGGTCCTTGCTGAGTAATTTGATGAGGTAGTCAGCTCGTGTCTGGAGCTGTTTGGCCTGTGGCTTCTTATCAGGGTCGTCTGGTAAAAGCTTTTTGGACCAGTGACAATTTAAGGGATTACAATTAATGTAAAAACAAACACATCAAAGTTCCTAAATTAACAAAATAATAATCCTATCAAGTTAAAAAACCAAACACTAGTTTTTGTACCTTGTGGGTGAGGTTAAGGTCTGGGTCCATCTTAATCATTTCCCAGCTTCCATAGCCATACTCATAAATCCCAATAAGAAGGCTGGAGTCATCTTCTTTGCCCCACTCAATGTCAAAATGAGCTGCCTTTGCATGGCAAGGAAGCATATACCTGTACAAAATGAAACTCTGTTTAATCACAGATTGCAAATTAAAAAAAATAAATAAATAATAATCAATATAATGATTTACGCACTACAATCATGAAAAGGACACAAATCTTTAAAATGCTATATGCTATATTTATAAAGAGAACAGTAAGGTACCTCTTCCTCTCCTCTGGGTCAGCAGGAATGGCTTTGTGCAAAGGGGCCAGTTCCTCCTCATGTGAGATTACTAGCTTAGCATTGACTTGAACACCTGAGATCCTGAAGGTAGGTCCCTTCACCTTCCCTCGCCTGCCTCCTAGAAACACAAAACAAGTAGATATAGATTACAATCATCAAGTTCTCTATAGGACACACAAATTCACCGCTCATTAATGATGAGTCACTAAATGGCCATCAAACTGCACATCTGTATACCTGAGGTTTTTTCTGGTCCACATGGATTTTCCCTCAGGGTTTTCAGACAGCCATTGTGTACCGTCTCTGCGAGCCGCCTCAGGTCATGCTCTGATTTATCCACCAGCTCAGCATCCCGGGCAATAGCATCCAGCCTGTTACATAAAGTCAGTGAGGGCAAGGGAAAAGAGGTGGTAGCAACTGTGCTAGAAATTATTTATTTAAAAAAGAAAAATACCTTTCCAAAGGGCCACCAAATTTCTTGTAACTCTTGATAAACCTATGTAGGGAAAAAGCATGGCAGTAAATTGAAACTTTTGAACCTTTTAAATCCCAAGTTCAAGAAAAGATTTTCAAATAGCATGTTTAACATTCCTATAGTGGTTGAGGCTTGGCAACATCAAGGGAGTGACTTTTACCTTCGTATTTCAGCGTCACTGAAGCCCTTGATGTTCTCGCGAGGAATAGTTCGTGGTCTGCCTCGCTTCTTGGGCCTCTTTCGGTCTGAGGCAGAGTCACTGTCAGAGCCAGAATATCTTCTATTCCGGCTCCGCCTGCCCTCATTACCATTAAAGCTTATCTAAAATCAAGTCAATCATTAGAACAACGTCAGCATTACTGCAAAGATTCAATATTACATACTTTTGCATAACAGTTTTAATATTCAAAGTGTTTAAAGGTGAGCAAGAACATTTTATAAGGAACTTTAGACCTTGGAAATAATTTTCACTAATAATTAATTGGAGTTAATGAGTTTTTTCTTTTGAAATTTCTTTTCCTGGATGCCTTCAGCCAATCAGAGCAAGCCGGGGGCATTAAAAAATTGTGACTGGCTAAGTGGAATGCCGTTAAAAACACATGAGGCGGGACTTGCCGCACCTTCAGTTAAGTAAATAGCATGAGAGGTCTTTCTTCTTAGAGATTAAATGAAACCAGTCACAATTCCCCTTTTTTTTTACTAATTAATTCAGCTGCATAATTTTAATGTTTACACACTGACCATGACAAATTTGTATACAACCTTGGATTACTTTATTTAAAAAATTTAAAAGATTCAGACTTGAAGTAGATCTCCTATATTGCTCAGATCTATATAATGCTGACTAAAAAATATATATATATAAAAAACTGGTTGTAACCACATTCCCTGAGGCAGAGGTAAGATGAATTTCCTCTAACCTGTTTGGCACACTTCCTCATGCGGGGCAGCATGTAAATCTCTTCTAGCTCCTTCTGCCTCTCCTCTTCCTCCAGTCTCCTCCGCTGCTCTTCAGGGATGATTGCATCCCAGGTCTTCTGGTTGCCATCTGCATCCATGTCCATATCTTCCTCCTCCATCACGGAGAAGTTCGCCACCTGGAGGAAGGCAGGAGAACTGATTAAAACAAGGCAGCAATGCCACAACAGACCATTCTGTGGACAAGAGAGTGTTCTGCCACAACAGATTGATTGAATGAGTAATATATATTACAGACCTTAAACTGTGAGAGAAGCTCTTCTCCTACAGTAGATGGACCAGGATCATTTTCCCTGGTCTCTGCTCTCTTCAGAATCTCATCAATATCCATCTCCTACAGACAAAATTTTTAAATATCCATCCTCATTTCTGTTTGGTCTAAACGGTGTTATGCCCTTATGGTTTACATGCTATTGCAAATCAACACACCTGGGGCTCTTGCTCTTCTCCTTCTGGCTCCTTAAAAAGTTCTTCAGCACCAAACTTTAAAATAGCAGACAGTTCCTCTTTGTTGAAAGGGGTAGAACTGCTTTAAAAACAAAGAATAAAAGACAAACATTAAAACCGTTATGTCAACTGTGGTTCTCAAAGAGGGGTTTGTGAACCCCTGCTGATGTATAGCGTGAGTATGGAGTCAGGGGTTTTACACATTTTTTCTGTGACATTACAGTGACAACAGTTAGTTGTAAGACCCCTAGAATATCAGGCCTTGAGATTCCATTCAGTCAGAAATATGGGAATTCTAACAAGCTATTAATGCTGAGCTGTAAAGTTACCTGGAAGGAGCAGCACCAGTATGAAGGACTGTTTTCCCTGTAGTGTCCATCCTCTGAATAACAAGGTGGTCCAGCACCATCTTCTTCTTGGCTCGCTCAATGATGTCTTCTTCCACAGACCCCTTAGTCACCAAACGATAAATATTTACCTGAAAAAATGAAAGAATATCTTAAGATTATGTTTTAATAACATTGCGAAATATAACAGTAGACAAAATCATTATAAAGAAAGCTTTATCTCAATAAATAAAAATTTTATGATAAACAAGAACATTATTTACATGCAATATATATATATATATATATATATATATATATATATATATATATATATATATATATATATATA
>CM040991.1:15875652-15991073 GCA_022985145.1 Pangasius djambal
AAAAAAAAAAAAAAAAAAAAAAAAAAAAAAAAAAAAAAAAAAAAAAAAAAAAAACACACTCACACAATAGTACCAGTTACTGCCACATAATTAAACTGATCTTGTATAGAGAAATGTGATATTTCATATCATACATAATGTACTTATAGTTTGTATAGCCCTGTATAGCCACATTTCTTCATTGTATTTTCATATTTTTATACTATTTGTACCAAGGGAAGAGGATGGAAAGTAAAGTTCCTTGTACAGCGCAACCTGCTTCTCTGTCGATATGACAGTACAGAACCTGAACTCGATGTGAGCAGTCAGCTATTTCCTTGGTGTAGAACCGTAACATGTAATAGTTTCATCTTTGTTATGACCTTCTATGTAGAAGATAATGCATACACACATACGCTAATAGTGGACATGCTAACAGCTTCAGCCACTAACATCTCCATTCACTATACAAGTAAAAGATGATAACAGTGCTGATATCCATTGCCTGCACAATGACTGGGATTAAATTAAAGGAGCATCTCTTAACATATCGTGTGA
Source organism: Pangasius djambal (assembly GCA_022985145.1). Taxonomy (NCBI): domain Eukaryota; kingdom Metazoa; phylum Chordata; class Actinopteri; order Siluriformes; family Pangasiidae; genus Pangasius; species Pangasius djambal. The sequence continues at coordinate 15,876,190 of CM040991.1, forward strand.
CTCACCCCCTAACAGCATGGACCAGGCGGAGGGAGGGGTAGGCCATGTGCACCGGAAGCTTTCTCTTGAGGATGAGCTCGTTGACACCCTCCACGTGCTTCTCTCCTCCCTTCACCATGAAGGCTGGAATCCATAGGACGCTGTCATTCAACAGACTCAAACGCTGCACGAAACGCTCACGCACTGTCTCGTTCAACAGACCGCCGTACACACGCTGAATGACAGACGGGTTCATGGTGGTGAAGTCTGACCTTAAACCCACATCCTCAGCGAACTCAGCCAGGGGAGCGAGGTTACATCTGTGCCACAGCCGCAGGGAAAGACAAATGTTAGAGCCAAAATGAAAGCCTTCAGGCTGCCTACAGGGCTTCTGTCATAAAGAAGTCTTTTTCTGCACTGAGAAAAAAAGAGGTGTGACACATCATGAAAATATGAATTTGAGGACACCTGAACATCACACTGATACTATTTCATACGTAACAGAGTTTCTAAACAAGAATGCGTGTAGCAAGTTTGAAATCACATTAATTCATTGTTCTATTAACTAAACTTTCACACAATATACATAGATCTAATCAATATAAGGCAGTTTTAGATTTTCTACTTCTAATTAGTATTTTAAGAACAGAATCTGCCATGGCTGAAAACTTATACAGCTTTACCTCTGCCTGTTACAAAATCACTGACACTGGAGACTCCTTCCATATATGTTCATCGCCATATCAATGATTATATATTTTATTTGTAAAAAAAACCAATCCATTTATAAAAGAAACAAATGTTTATTATTACACTTAGATTATATAGAGTGCCTGCCATACAAGTCTGTGTAAGCTGTCACTATAGAAATGATAACGTATTAAAGCGAGGGCATTAATTTAAACCTGTGATTTGAATTACAGCCAGCATTAACGTTAGAGCTGCTGTTATAGAAAATTAATCAACACCTTCTGGCCAAGCCATGATAGAAATGTTTTTATTTCTTTTAATTTGGTCAGAGCTGCTGTTATATAAAATTAAACACCACTTTCTGACCAAGCTGTTATAGAAACTATTTTAATTAGAGTGCCAATCGGATTTGAGTGAGAGAAATAGCGTTTTAGAACATCGATGTACAATGAAACTGGTTTTTGGCCAGTTTAAGATTGCCTGGATAATATAGCTTTTTAAAAAGCAGTGTTGCTGCTCCACAGCTCCAGTGTTCCCAGGATAGCCTTTAATTTAATCCCATATTTATACATTCATTTTCACTAAAGGCTCTACCCTCATTAAAGTCACAGTAAATCTGGAGCCTATCCCAGGAACACTGGCAATGCAGCAACATTGCTTTTTACAAAGACATATTCTCCAGGCAATCTTAAACTGTCCAAAAATAGCACTTCTTTATGTTCTGCTCTTTATTATATCATAGCATCATAACATAGACGCTGCTATTAGATTTTAATGAAGCACTTGGGTGAGTAGCAAAACATTGTGCTACATGGATTCCGTCCAGATTTAAGAAACAACCCCAATAAGAGCCATTTTAAGAAAGGAAGTGCAGTCTGGGCTTTTATTATATAAGCTTGGTATTACTACTGTGAGAAGGAAAGAAAAGAAAAAAAAACTCATATAAAAGTTTGGACTACTCTGACAATTCTCTGGCTTCAAGCCATTTCTCCTGAAGACTGGAAGAAAGCAGATTCATTTGATTATGCTAGCTACAGTGGTAATAAATTAACAGCTCAGCAGAGGTATGTTAAAATGATGCTTAAGTGATCTCTACCAGCAGCCTGGCAGAGACATTTTCAGACAAGCTTTTACCAGTCAGCACTCTGACATCTTGCTCATCAGGGACAGAGCTCAATACCTGCCTAATTGAATAAAAGCTAAAGGAAATTACCGTATAACAAAATCATGGCTGTCTATCTCCTTCCCACATCCGCTCTTGAGAAGCACGCCAGAGTTGCCCACCACAGCGCATGTCTTGAACCTTTTGTTCTTGAGAGGCGAGACCTCAGGAAGCAGGCTGTGCAGAGTGTGTGAGACGTTCAGTGTCCTGCGTCGATCCAGAACGTAGTGGATGGTGTCACCAGGTTTAAAGCTGCTCTTGATCACGGACACATCCCTCTCTGCATCCAAGAAGCGGAGAATGTCCTTCCTTTCAATTGAACAAAAGCACATCAGGACTGGCTGTGTTCCAAGATCAAGAAAAGTTCATTGGTGCTTAAATGAAATAGAGTGCCCCGTATAAGTATTTTCCAGAACTTTGTCCTGGACTTGTTTTGACCTGGTCTTCATGGTGCTGTTTGTTTAGTTATGTTCTCTAACAAACTCTAAAACTGGGGTCTTCCAGGAACAGGCGTATTTATAATGAGATCATGTGACACTTTAATTGCATATAGCTGAACTTAATTCATCTAAATATGTGACTTCTGATTACATCAGAACTAATTTATAGGTTTCACAGCAATGGGGGCGAATACTTATGCAATCACAACTTTAAATTTTTTTAATTGTAAATAATTTTTCAAACTGGATTGTTCCCCCCACCCCCCTACAGTATTATAGGCTATTTTGTGTAGCTTCATGAAATATAATCCCAGTTGAATCCATTTAGCTTCCAGGTTGTAACACTACAAAATGTGGAAGAGCTCCGACAGGGGTGCAAATTTATGCATGTCACTGTATTGGTCCGTTCTAAATTACAAACATCACAATGCTGTGTTTATCCAACAAACACACTGAAAGCTTCAGGACATTTTCAGTGTATATTTTAAATGTAAACCCCAAGCATGAGTCCTAGTCAGAACAACTCAAGCTTTCCATTTATTTGATACAGATCTCAGTAACAATCTGTATGAGATGTTACCAGCGACTAATGAGGGAGTGTATGTGAGACACCTGTCTGTGAGTGTCAACAAGACTTGACATTTTCCAAATGACACACTGCTGGTAACACAGCACTCAGCAATTACAATATGCCTCTTTCTGCCGCCACATGTGGGAACTGATAATGAGATTATACAATATATAAATGCAGCCTTTTCTTGTGGCCAAAAGTCAGTGGCTAGCTGCAACTTTCTGCTAATTACAGGCCTGTTGTCACAGATAGCACTGGCATAGGAGTGCAGATCAGATTAGTGAAGGCCAACAAAAGGGTGTGACCCACATACGGGTGTGATGGTCAGGTGTCCACATACTTTTGGACATATAGTGTAAGTTAAATGGTAATGAATAATATCACAAAGACAAGACTTTAGTCGACTGCAAAAATAAGACTGCTGGATTTTAAAAAATTCACTGAATGTGTCAGTTCTTTCCTAATACTTCGGTACGCCTTTCCACATCATCAATCCTGCCAGGTAAGGATGCCACTAATGTCTTAAGAGAGTTCCTGTCAATTTTAGCCAACTCTTCCACTGACTGGATGCGATTCAGCTGGAGTACGTGGTGTCTATTTTGGGGTTTCACCTGCTGTTTCAAATAATCACACAGGTTTTCTATGGAATTGAGGTCCAGTCATTTTGCATTCCAGTCAAATTCACTCTCCTGAAAATCACACACGGATTTAGGTTTTTATCCTGGAACCCAGGAGTACCAGTGCTTGGACACAAAGTGCAAAGAGTAACCTCAGAGTCTGGCCAAAATCTGACAATTTGGTTTTATGCAAAATCTGACAATTTGGTTTTCTGCTAAGATAAATTAAATTGTTTTAATGCTTGTCTTACAGACACTGTAGTACAAGGTGCTGCTATAATATGACACTTTCCCCCCCTTTTTTTGTGATACCTTTCCTTTTTGCCTTTCACCTTTTATTTTTAGCTCCAGGTTCATCCTCTGTTTGATATAGGGGGTGGGGAAAGACAAGTGAAACATGCCCAGAGAGAAGATCATGTCGAGCATGAGTCACAACATCAGCTTTAGTCACGTCACAGCCCTCGAGTTTACATCATGCCAAGTACTTCACGGCACAACACAACACAACACAACACAAAGATCAGTGATTCTGGTCGAAGTTAGTCGTTTTTAAATTCAAACTCTAAACATACATATCTCAATCCTTTTGTGATCTCCCGAAAGCCACTGTAAAAATACATGCACGCACACCTTTAGGACTAGAATGCCTGAGTGTTAAATACAGATGCCGCCTTCTTCTGATTGGTTGGATGTTGTTGGTCCACATCAATTTTTTTTTTGCCTGATTACAAACCTGGTGTGTCACAGAGGCCACAGTTGTTCCTCTGAGCAGTTGTTCCTCTGAGCACGTATTGCACCTGCCTCAATGCGAGAGGAATTATTGCAAAATATTACAAAGCAGAGTGGGTCAGAAGAAAGGAGAAACAGCCATTAGAGAAAAGCAGAAAGACACTTTTACTTTTATCTTGGTGAAGACCAAATGGCCCCACAAGGAAAGGAATGTCTGATAGTTTTAACAATGTGTTAATTACCTACATTAATAATTATGCCAGTGGAACGTCCTCACATGGACAGTAAAAGAAATGTGTGTGTGTGTGTGTGTGTGTCATTTAACGTGATAAAGCGAGTGGGTAGGACCAAACAGATAATACCCTCTTCTTTAACACCCACCTAAAACCACTGCATATAATTAAAGATAAATAATGTCTCTCATTAATTTGCATTCAACTCACATGCTCCAGAAAATGCTAATTACCAGTCAGGGTTTTTTTTTTTTAATTCACAGGTTAGTGTTACAGAAAACTGAATCATTAGCAGCCAGTACACCTGCGCCAAGAGTGCTCAAAACCAAGCAACATGAAATACATCACTTTATGAGTTAAAAATATATGTGCTAAGAAAATGAAAGAATGGAGCATTTATCAAGACTATTCACCCATTTGGTCAAATATTGATAATATTTAAACTCCTTACAGCCTGATTTGAAACATAGCAACAGTACCACATCACTACTCCAAAATGTAGACGAACTAAAAGATTCATTACTTGAAGCAATGCACAACACTAATCACATGCGTGTGCAGGTTACACTCACCGTCCTCTTTAATAGGAACATCTGTACCCCTGCACATTTATGCAGTTATCCAAATAGCCAATCGTGTGGCAGCAGCGCAATGTATAAAATCATACAGAAACAGGTCAAGAGCTTCAGTTAATGAACACGTCAAATATCAGAATGGGGAAAAAATGGGATCTTGGTGACTCGTGCTGTGGCTGTCTAGATTGAGCGTTTCAGAAATTGCTGATGCCTTCAGATTTTATGCACAACTGTCTCTACAGTTTACACAGAATTGTCAAAAAAAAAAAAAAAAAAAAAAGATTGGTTTTCCCAATCTTCAACTATCCAGTTTCATTCAGCCTGTACAGGAATGACAGGAATAGAACCTACTGTGGGTTCTGCTGCTGTGCATTCGGAGATGCTTTTCTGATCACCATGGCTGTAAAGAGTGGCTAGCTGACTTACTGTACCCTTCCTGTCAGCTCGAATTTGCCCATTCTCCTCTGACCTCTCTCATCAACAAGGCATTTCTGCCCACAGAACTGACACTCACTGGATGTTTTTGTTTTTCGCACATTTACATATCTTTCTGTGCCAATGCCAATACACAAATTTCTAAAATGTAGCATTATGACTACTTATTTGGATAACACTTTAGTTTTGCAGACAATCCATTCAAATAAAAGTCTGCTGAACCTAGTCTGCTAAAAAATAATTCTTACTAGTCAGTTTATGTACAGTATTTTAATTTAATAAGTGGAATAAAATAATAAAAACATAAGAAAAAAAAAGAACTCAAAGCAGTGTTATCTAAACATTCTGCTAAACACGCTGCTCTACTGAAATAATGTGTAATGCTGATTGGTACATAATCATAGGATCTATGTTTTTAGGTTTGCTTACACTATTGACCTCAGGTTATTATTATTATTATTATTATTATTTTTAAAATGCTGGCCTGGTTAAGAATAGTTAATAGACATATCATTAATGTTAGTTAATGATACAGTAGCAGGAAATGAAATGCAATTTAAAAATTGTATTCTAAAACAAAAAGTGCCACAATTCCTTCAATTTGTTCAGCGTCTAAATTTGAAATGCTCTGTGACCTCTCTGTAATATCTGTCGAGCTGTATGTGCACTCCTGCTGCTTGATGTGATGCTGGTGCCTGATCCTGACACCTTTCAACTGCTGTGGCTCCTCTCACCCTCCAGACATGCCTGATTCATCCTGATGCTCTACTGCTGCTCTGTTCATCTCACTTCTTCATCTGGAGCTTTGTGCACTTGTGACTCACCTTCTGAGCTACGGATGGTCCCACATGGATACCCAAATGACTTGCACTTCCCAAAAATAGTTTATCCCCAAGTCTCACCCTTGCTTCAGTGGATAATCACATCTGAATACTGTAGACTTGTACCTTCTACAAGCTAAGGCTATAATCATAAAGACTGTCCTGTGTCAATCCCAAGACTCACAATACGTTCATACTGAACATCCTTTCAGACTTTATGCTTTACTCTTCTACTTTCTACCTATATACTGCAATGATTTATAATCCCACTATCTGGTGACCCAGTAGAGGACAGGTTCCCTTTTCAGGCTGGTTCCTCTCAAAAGTTTCTTCCTCATTTTGCCTCAGCAAGATTTTCCTTGCCTCATATTGTTTCTCATTATGGATCTAAATCTAGATCCAGATTTCTGTAAAGGTGCTTTGTGATAATTTGTGTTGTTAAAAGGGTTATACGAATAAAATTTGATTGAACTGAATTGAATGAAAAGAATTTTTGGTCACCATTGAAGACCTACAGGAATATCTTTCCAGCTGGAGCCTATTGCAGGGGACTCGGGGCACAAGGCAGGGGGACACCCTGGACACACACACACACACACACACACTCACACCCATTCCCCCCTCTATGGACAATTTGAAAATGCCAGTCAGCCTACAATGCATGTCTTTGGACTGGGGGAGGAAATTGGAGTACCCCCGAAGCACAGGAAGAACACGCAAACAGTACCCAGTGCTAACAGCTATTATTATTATTATTATTATTATTATAATAATAACACTCACACTAAGCTGACGTGAAGAAGTGATGTGTTTGCAGGCTGAAAGCAAAATGCCTAGCCTATATTTATCTTTTCTATGTTTAGCCATTTAAAGTGATGGCTGAGAGATAGAATAAGCACACTGTGTATATATGCACAAGCAAAGTGGCATACATTTATCAATGTGTGACCCAGGCAACTTTAAGCAAAGTGTGGGGTTCGTATCTCAGCAGTTTAATGTTTCCTTCTTTGAGTAAACATGGACCCACACCGTGCACTATTTTTAGCATGAAAGACACAGGTCCTGTTCAACAGACACCTAGAACATATCAGTCTCTTGGCTGGCCATCCATAACAGACATTCACAACATATACACTGGGAAATACACCAAATATGACCACTGACAGGTGAAGTGAATAATATTGATTATCTCGTTAGAATAGCACCTGTCAAGGGTTGAGATATATTAGGCAGCAAGTGACCAGTCGGTTCTCAAAGTTGATGCATTGGAAACAGAAAAAATGGGCAAGCGTAAAGATTAGAGAGACTTTGACAAGGGCCAAACTGTGATGGCTGGATGACTAGGTCAGAGCATCTTTAAAACGGCAGGCCTTGTGGGGTGTTCCCGGTATGCAGTGGTTAGTACCTACCAAAAGTGGTCCAAGGAAGGACAACCGGTGAACTAGCGACAGGGTCATGGGTGCCCAAGGCTCACTGATGCGCTGGGGAGTGAAGGCTAGTCTGTCTGGTCTGATCCCACAGAAGAGCTATTGTACTACAAATTACTGAAAAGTTAAAGCTGGCTATGACAGAAAGGTGTCAGAACACACAGTGCATCGCAGCTTACTGCGTATGGGGCTGTGTAGTCACAGACCTGTCAGAGTGCCCATGCTGACCTCTGTCCACTGCCGAAAGCGCCTACAATGGACAGGTGAGCATCAGAACTGAACCAGGGAGCAATGGAGGAAGGTGGCCTGGTCTTATAAATCACATTTTCTTTTACATCATGTGGAAGGCCGGGTGAGTGTGCATCGTTTACCTGCACCAGCATGCACTATGGGAAGAAGGCAAGCTGGTGGAGGCAGTGTGATGCTCTGGGCAATGTTCTGCTGGGAAACCTTGCGTCCTGGCATTCATGTGGATGCTATTTTGACACATACCACCTACCTAAACATTGTTGCAGACCAGGTACACCCCATCATGGCAACGGTATTCCCTAATGGAAGTGACCTCTTTCAGCAGGATAATGCGCCCTGCCACACTGTAAAAATTGTTCAGGAAAGGTTCGAGGAACATGACAAAGAGTTCAAGGTGTTGGCCTCCAAATTCCCCAGATCTCAATCGAATCGAAATCTGTGGGGTGTGCTGGCCATCAAGTCTGATCCATGGAGGCCCCACCTCGCAACTTACAGGATTTAAAGGATCTGCTGTTAACGTCTTTGTGCCAGATACCACAGCACACCTAGGCGGGTGGTCATAATGTCATGGCTGATCGGTGTATATACAAATTTAAACAAACCATATTCCTAATCTATAACCTTTACTCACATCATATCTCCCTTTGTCACCATGTGCCCTTGTTATAGCATTACATGTGGGCCATACTCACATTCCCTAACCAAATATATTTGCATACTCCCACAAGCTTGATATTTCATAAACAGCTAATGGCTATTACACTTACAGGTAATGGCTATTACACCTACAGGTAATGGCTATTACACCTTGGATGCTTGACATCCAACACTATCATAGCAAGGCAGAAAACTAGCATGGCTACGTCATTCACACGGACACAAATAATGGTACTGGAACACTGTGTACTTAGTTAGCATATAAATAAAGCTACTATTAAATCATTTTTGCCAAAAATAGCCTATCATAATGAGCACAATATTACTAAACTATCTAGCTACCTAGTTTAGTTAGATGCAAAAATGATAGCATTACTAATCCTGAACAAGCAATGAGTGACTTTGCAAAGTATTTAAATATGCTACAACAAGACAGATCAGTATGTCAGAATGTATTACTGTTAGTTTCCGTACTTTTTGGTGAATTAAAATGACCAAACCATTAGCCTCTGCTAACTTTGTTACGAGGGTGTAACCATGAATTAATTACAGAGAGGATGATGAAATATACTCAAATAAAATTGATTAATAATATTATATTGATAAGTGTCATTTAAGACATGATCTACCATTAACCGGTCTTTCAAGTTTCATAACGTTAATGACAAAGCAGACTGTCACCAATAAAATGTGTTATTAAAAAAAACAAAGCTAAAAGAAAACTAAGGGATGCATTCTTATGATGTTGGGGGGTTAAATATAGAATATTAAGAATGACTCTGTTGACCTTTTATGAACATCATTATAGTGCAATTACTGTGCAAAACAATGTCATCTGACACAAATAGAACAGCTGCTCTGTATGTCTACGTTAACCACCCATGAACAAGCATTAGGAAATGTCAAAATATTTCAGAGGGAGGTTCCAGCCACAAATCCCCCCTTAGCCACGCTTCTTCTTGTGATAGTTTACCACTTACCAGCAAGACTACGCTGTAGAGGATGGAAACAAGGTACCAGAAGGACCAATTTATCTAACAATTGGCGCTTTGCCCTGTTTAATTCTTTCTCTTACTTCTCTTAGCTTTTGGGCTCCATGTTTATGTTTATAATCGAAAGGCATTTAAATATTTGTGCTGTGGGCTGGCAGCTGCTGCACTGTTAGAACCAAAGCAAAGAGCTGTAACTGGGCCGACCATTAACGACTTCTAAGTCATCTGATGAAATTAGCCATATCTTCTTGGTTTGTGCATTTCCCAGATCTCTACAAATTCATGAATAATGTGGATTGCCGTTCATATTCCATACCACTGACACAAAATATTGCAGTATTTCATGAGGAAAAAGTCTCAGTTGACTGTAAAGCTGTAAAGCATTCAGTGTAATGCATGAAGTAGATTTCTTTGGCTTTCACTGTTTACTTCTAAAATGCAGAAGGAACAAGCTAGAGTGGTTGAATGAAGTAACTGAACTCTAGGTATTGCTGTTATCCACACTTCCACTGTTCCACCCTGCTCACAAACAGCTCGATGAAATGTTCAGCAGTGGTGTCTCCGAGCAAAGACAGAGCACTAAAGCACTAAAATGCCAGCAAATACAGGAAATAAGGCCGGTAACCTCAATAATCATTAATGTTAGCACTCAGAAAGATTTGACTCACCTTATTAGGCCAACTAGAGTAGCATTGACCTTCCACCCTTCTTGCGTGGTCTGCAAATATGCCGGAAGGTTCTTGCGAAAGACTTTCTCGCTGCCATTGACCATTAGTCTTGAAGTACTCATTTCACTCTCTCTGCAAAAAATAGCAAAAGAGCACATTGGAGTCGCATAATTTCCCTTGGGGAAGTAAATCAGGTGTGAAATTCACATGAATAGGTTACACTTTGTTACTGCTTCGTCTTGTTGGTAAAAGGAAGGAATATTCCTGAATACCAAAGTACTGAAGATTTTCACCATTATGAGAGAATACAACGCCTGTTTTTCCGATAGCACTGTTTACAACAGTTACGTAACCCATTTGCTTTTCGCTTATCATTATTGTTCAGTTTTCTTTACACAGACATGTCTAAATGTGTCACTTTTGGGTCGGAGTTCATGTTCCACACGTCAAGGCCCATAATATATTCTTCTCTCACAGCTGTTGCTTTTCTTGCAAATCAATGCAATGAAGATGGGGCCAACACAGAACCCACATCCTGTTCCTGTTCCACATCTAGAACTCATCACTAAAGAGGTTCAGAAAATTGTTCAATTGCTGGTTTACTGTTCTTGGTTCTTTTTAATATAAATAATAAATTAAAAGGTCTAAACGAGAATTGTGACCTGAACAGAGGAAAAAAGGGGTCGAGTAGGTTTAGAAAATGACAAAGAATACCGTTCTCTAGCAGAGCCTAAAGTAGTTCAGTCATATGTACACCACAGGAAACTGCACATTGCCTGTAACTAAGCTACCACCCACAGCAAACCTTTGGCAATCTTTTAAAATGCCAGCTTTTGCATTTGCATATTACTTTTATACTGCACGGTAAAAGTACTCAGAAAATTACTTTTATATCATGCTAATCTATATGGCTAGTTTTATAACTTACACCCGAGACAGCACACAACTAAAATATGTGAAAACACTGCCTTGTTTACATAAGAGCACGCATATAAGCAGGTATTGACTTGTTGACTGTAGGCCTTCTGTTATTCTTACAGCTTTCGCACACACTTTTACCGCGACTCTCATGCTCCTGGGTGTTCACACCTAAAATCAGTTACTGCAAGTGGCAGCCAATTAACGGATGATAGCAGACATTAAGGTGCATGTGATTGAGGCAGAGACATGTAAGGCTGAATTCTTGATGCTTGAAAGAAAAGACATGCCATTTCATGGCTCTAAATTCACTTCAAATGTAAGGGCTGTACATTCAGGTTCAAAAAGCAGAAAAGTCTGTTAAAAAATAATTTGGCACTTTGTACTGATGTCAGGTTGTAAATATTGTCTTGGTTAATCATTCTTCACACTACTGGCATTTGCAATAGTGACATGATACAAAAACCTGGAATATTCAGAGGAGTCCTCTAACAAACAGCAATTTTTTGTGTGTTTTGTAACCATCTGAGAAGTTCCAGAGACTGGGTGTTTTTGATAAATGCTAGCACTGGTGTGATGCTAAAAATAATTTTGGTCAGGTTAACGCAGGGCAACTTCAGGTTTGCACGTTATACTATATACTGAAAGATATATCAAACTTGCAATGTCAGGCATTACTTTTGTTCATATTATGAATCTGTAGTTGTAAATATTTATGCTATCGAAATTCAGAAAAATTTCGTTTTAATCAAACACATAACTTTCTGTCATGGGAAAGGTTTGTATCTATGACACAGAAGATGAAATCATTTTAACTTAACATTTGTTAATGTAACATATACCACCGTGTTGTTGATTAATGTTCGGTAACTGCAGCTCTAACTGTAGTGTAACTGTGCTTGTTCAAATACGCTAGCATTTGTATAGTAACACTGGGATAACTACAGCGAACAATCTGATTAAAAAGATTAAGAAGCATAATCGTTGATATAGTGATATGCTTTTCAGTGAGGAGATGTTTATATAGCATTTTTGTAAGGAGTCTCCAGCGTCAGTGTTTTGTAACAGTCAAAGGTAAAGCCGTAACTTAATGTTTTCTGACACGAGAAGGTCTATAGGACTGAGGGCTTTTTGGTTTCTCAGTAACATAACTAGCTGCATTATTTGTCTTATTGCCTCCAAGAGAGGTGGTGTGGAAATGACTGTATATAGCTGCTATAGTATAAGTGATAACAGGATATAACTTGTTTTGTGGACATTCTACAACATTAAACGTAACTATAAATGGATAAAATGTACAATGTGTGATTTTTTAATGAATAAAAAAAAATTGAGTGCTCCAAATTACTGAGATATAAGAAACATTTAAGACACTTTGGGGTGTGCTGTTATAGGAAAATAATCAACTTTGATGATAACCTTGTTGTTGATTATTTCCAATAAAACTACACCCATTGTGTTTTTTTCCTTACTTGAAAGAAGTGCAATATTTAACCTTTTTTTAAATACATTTACTTCACACAAAATATGTTGTATGGAAATACAAGGTTTTGACAAAATATCATGTGGAGATACCATGTCGCCATTTTACAAGCACCTTTCAACAGCTTGTGATTCATAAACAATAATCTAAGTAAGTTTTATTCTGACAGTCACATATTACAATAAATCGTTATGATGGTTATCCTTTGCTCCTTTGTTGTAGTGATAATATCAGTGTATTTATTGTTGTCTCCTTATAAGAGACATTCATAATGGCACATAAGTCCAATGATAATAATATTTGTATGTGGATGAAATACAATTACGCCCATAATTTCAGTTACACGGTGATAGCCATGGATAGTCAAGCTGGGAAAAATGATCTTCCTGTCGCCTCTGTGAAAATACCTCATAACGAGAGGGCCAAATTACTTTAGACTATATCTTATTAAGTATGTTGATTGAATAGTGTTGGAAAAATGTATCCATAAGTATAAGTGTAGCTAGGAGGTTTTAGCTAGGTTGATCATTAAAACTGGCTGCTCTGCCACTTAATCACAATTCTAACAGCTTTAAACCACCAATCCCTATTCGTAGCAGTGTTTTGTAATGTAATGTTCAGATTCAGATTGTTACTTCTTACCTGAAAAGTAAGTTACTTCTTACCAGAAAATAGGTTTAACTACGCTTCACTATGGCACCAAGCGTTACTAATCTGAATCGGTTCATACTCCTGATTTTGATGTACAGTAATCTTAATGTAATTTAACCGGTTGATGTGTGTCATCACATTTCTCTATAGTCTTGCTCACACCTCTTACAGGAAACTGTAACTACATTTTTGGCAAACGGCCAAGCAGGCTGGCCTGGAACAGTCATTTTTGCTCACAGCCTTACTGTTGAAATGTGGGAGTGCAATGAAGCACATCTGTACAGATGTGTACGCACATCTTGCAGTCACTGTCTGTCCTGCACTTAACTGGCTCACATATTCTCAAAACACAAAGACATGGAAAACCAAGCAAAGTATACAATTCAGTCAGAAATGTTAATAAACACAAGGAGCATCTTAGATCCCTCACCGCTGACTTGAAATACAGCGCGCACAGTGATCAGGCTTGTGTTGTGTTTTTCCTGTTTTCTCTTTTCCTTGCATATGAATGAAGTGAAAGGCAACCTTGCTGCTCATCAGTTATGGAACACTAACAGCTATGTGATTAGTGTCCTTGGTGTGAGAAGGTTGGACAGATAATTTCATAGGCAATAGATTTCAAGATTTTATTTCACATAATGCTGGATATTTGTCTTGGTTCACTGGACAGTGTGCATTTTACCTTCCATCCAATTTTTTCTCATCATGAATATGAGGTGGGGAATTTTCTAATACTTTAATTACTACCTCTATCTTCTACTTTTTTAAATGTTTAACCTTAACTTTGTTATATGTTATAGAAGTCGTTTTATTCTTTACTTGAAAAACTGTACAACACTGAAATCATTGTTATTTATTTATTTATTTCATTTTATTATTTCATTGTGTGTGTGTGTGTGTATATATGTATGTGTAATATATATATATATATATATATATATATATATATATATATATATATATATATATATATATATACACACATATACACATACATACATATACACACACACACACACACACACACACACACACTTACCATCCACATTATTAGGAACACCTGTATATTCATGTAGTTATCTAAATCAGCTGATCACGTGGCAGCAGTACAGTGCATAAAATCATGCAGACACAGGTAAAGAGCTTTAGTTAATGTTAACATCAAACACCAGAATGGGGAAAAAGTGTGATCTCTGTGGTTTTTGGTGCCAGACAGGCTTTTTTGAGTACTTCAGAAACTGCTCATCTCATGGGATTTTCACACATAACAGTCTCTAGAATTTACACAGAATGGTGTGAAAAACAAAAAACAGCGATTGAGCAACAGTTCTGTGGGTGGAAACATCTTGTTGACAAGAGCGGTCAGAGGACAATGGCCAGATTGGTTTGAGCTTCCAGGAAGGATATAGTAACTCGAATAAACAATTTACGACTGCGGTGAGCAGAAAAGCATCTCGGCATGCACAAAACAATCTGAATAACTTTTCCGCATTGCACTGCTGCCATATGATTAGCTGAATAGATAACTGCATGAATGTACAGGTGTTCCTAATAAAGTGGACAGAGTGTGTGCATGTTTTTATATATATATATACACACACACACACACATACACACACACATACACACACACATATGTCATATATGCGATCAGCCATAAGATTAAAACCACTGACAGGTGAAGTGAATAACACTGATCTCATTACAGTGGCACCTGTCAAGGGGTGGGATATATTAGGCAGCAAGAGAAGAGTCAGTTCTCAAAGTTGATTTGTTGGAAGCAGGAAAAATGGGCAAGCTTAAGGATCAGAGCGACTCTGTATAGGGCCAAACTGTGATGGCTAGATGACTGGGTCAGAGCATCTCCAAAACGACAGGTCTTGTGGGGTGTTCCCGGGATGCAGTGGTTAGTATCTACCAAAAGTGGTCCAAGGAAGAACAAGCAGTGACCTGGCGACAGAGTCATGGGCGCCCAAGGCTCATTGATGTGCGTGCGTAGCGAAGGCTAGCCCATCTGATCTGATCCCACAGAAGAGCTACTGTAGCACAAATTGCTGAAAAAGTTAACGCTGGTTATGACAGAAAGTGTTAGATCACACAGTGCATTGCAGCTTGCTGCGTATGGGGCTGTGTATCAGCAGACCAGTCAGAGTGCCCATGCTGACCCCTGTCCACCGCCGAAAGCACCTACAATAGGCATGTGAGCATCAGAACTGGACCATGGAGCAATGGAGGAAGGTGGCCTGGGTGGACAGCCGGGTGTGCGCCGCTTACCTGGGGAAGAGATGGCACCAGGATGCACTATGGGAAGAAAGCAAGCCAGTAGAGGCAGTGTGATGCTCTGGGCAATGTTCTGCTGGGAAACTTTGGGTCCTGGCACTCATGTGGATGTTACTGTGACACGTACCACCTACCTAAACATTGCTGCAGACCAAGTACACCCCTTCATGGCAACAGTATTCCCTAATGGCAGTGGTCTCTTTCAGCAGGATAATGCGCCCTGCCACACTGCAAAAATTGTTCAGGAATGGTTTGAGGAACATGACAGAGTTCAAGGTGTTAACTTGGCTTCCAACTTCCCCAGATCTCAATCCTAATGTCTTGGTGTCAGATATCACAGCACACCTTCAGAGGTCTTGTGGAGGCCATGCACAAGGGGGACCTACACAATATCAGGCAGGTGGTTTTAATGTTATGGCTGATCGGTATACATTATATATATATGTGTGTGTGTGTGTGTGTGTGTGTGTGTGTGTGTGTGTGTATATATATATAGGTCTTCATACAATATTGAATTTGTATGCTCTAAATGGTGAATTCAGACCCCAACATTAAAATATGTAAAATCTGCTGTGAAAATTTGGACATAATTTGACGTTAAATGTTTTCATTCATTTATTCAGTAACTGCTTTATCCTGATCAGTGTCACAGTTAATCCAGAGCCTTCTGGGGGAACACTAGGCACAAAGAAGCTTTTAAAGTCCTTACAGGTTAAATGTTTTAAATTTGTAAATAGAAACAGAAATAAAATGACTTTTTTGATAAATTCTGATTCTGGCAAGGCTGACTGAACTTACTAGCTGTGTAAGATGTTCGCTGTGTTTCTGCTTCTGTTTTCTGACCATGGGGAAACCACATGTTTTGAACTGTCTTTTGTCCCATAATTACCCTGTTCATAATCACCTACGCACACAAACACATCACACCACAACCACAATGTCTCATCATCACTGTCTAGCAGAGAAGTGCACAGCAGGCTTCCTCTTTTTTAGTCTCCTCTGGAACAAAATCAATATAATCAATCCTGTGACTTTAGGAAAATACTTCAAACTATTCTGAGTGCTGGTGTTATCTTAACTGACTAATATTATTGCCTCTGAGCTCAAAAAAAAAAAAAAAATGATCTCATGTTTTGAAGACAAGCAGGAACTTGATTCTGCTTTCAGTTCTGGGACTTTCTGATTTACAAAGATCATGAGTTGCAAGCACTGTGGGTAACACTTTACATTAAGGGGTTTTTATGTTGTTTCTTTCTTTTTATAATAAACTTCAGCATTAATACACCATAAGTAATGCTACTAAATACACTCAATCCATGAATAAAAATACATCCACATAAATTTGCATGAAATAAATTAACGTGTTACTAAATGTTGATAAATCGGCTTAACTCAGATATCTGGGTGTAAATACTGTAATCGTCATATAATTCTGGCTCACTTGTACATTTTAAAATTAAAAATTGCTTCATTAGTTCATACACGATGTTGCAGACTTTTTTTTATTTATGGATGGAATAAACATGGATAAAATTGTTTAATGCATGTATTTAGTATTTGGCTTTATTTATTTATTTTTTTATTTTAAATACAACTGGCATTTACTTTTACATTACTTCTGGCATATTAATGTTGAAGTTAATGATTTGTTAAGGAACCTTAATGTCCAGCTTCTATCACAGTTTTATTGAAGACTGTGGTAGAAAACCTTCAGTTTTATAACCACACTGGGACACTGGGTATATAATATCCAATGAAAGACAAGTGATTTCTAAATTTAATCAGAGGTTATACATATCCTGGAGGAGGTGCAGAGGGAAGTGGCCCAGTTTAGCCAGTCTGATGTATTGTAAAGTGTTCAGCCTATTTCTGTTTCTGCTGTAGGGAAATAAATGAAGCAAAACGTGCTCGGATTGGAATGCAAAAAAACTCGAAAGCAGAAAGAGTTATATACATAAATATCTAGACACCTTTGTTTAAATCATATGAGGGAAGATTAATTCAATTTCAGCTAGAACAAAGGGAAATAAAGCCCCATCCCATCCCAACAGGCAGTGGGGTAAACTGGAGGATCGGATGGAAGAACAGTGTTTATTGCTATATAAACTTCAGAGCTGGATATGAAAAGCAGACGGGGTGATGTTGCATCAGTAAGGAAAACGGTCTCTCCGACTTTTCAGCCGCTAGAAAGAATAACAAAGCGGGAAGCATGTGGTATGACTGCTGGCTGGATCACCAGCAGGAGGACGGTACGTGTCGCGCCTACCTTGTGAGTTGGGCTTCCTGATGCTCGGTACTTCTTGCTCTTTCTTTCGTCTTGTAGAAGATCAGAAGGAGGCCGATCGTGCAAATGGTCCAGCGTTTCCGCGTGAGGCGCATTTCGCACACGGAGCCCATCTGCATGCTTTAAACCGACCACTTCAGCGGCTGCCTTGCTGGTAACACTCGCGAGCCTTTTTCCTCAGTAGCACTCATGCACACACACACACTCACACACACTCACACACACTCAAACACACACTCACACGCACGCACGCTCAGACACATTCACACACATTACCCATTTACTTACTCAGCAGCTGCAGACAGACTCCACGAGCGCTCGCTTTTTTTTTTAAAGACTGATGGTCAAACCAGCCAATCCGTCCCTTAATATGTAAATTAGTTTCCTCGCTAAACCAATGATAATCACCGTGGGCGTGTCTCTTTGTCCCTGAAGTTGGAGCTCAGGAACAGACGGAGAGGAACGCGGCTAGACAAAATAAGAAATCGATAGAAAAGTCCCCTGTAGTCGCAGCAAGCTTTGCACTGTTTGTGTCTTTTATTGACAAATGGACAAGGAATACCTACTCTGCTAAGCAGATAAACACAGTTTTGAGAAACGCGTTTAAAATAATCTTATACAGGAGGGTCCAGCCCAACCCTACAGAGATGTGTGCTTTTCTACTTCTAACTAGTGTAGTTCATGATCTAGACCTAAGCTAATGTTTCTAAGCATAGCATCAATATGGCTGACACTTACAATGCACTGTTTCAAACAAAAAGAAATGGATTGTATCACTTTATATCTGGTCTTGTGTATTGATTGCCATATATACACTATATGGCCAAAGGTTTGTGAACACTTGACCATCACACCTAAATGGAGGCCGTCCTCAAACTGTTACCACAAATCACACAATTGTATAGAATGTCTTTGTATGCTGTAGCATTACAATTTCCCTTCACTGGAACTAAGGGGCCCAAACATGTTCTAGCATGACGATGATCCTGCGCACAAAGCGACTTTCATGAAAGCAAGTTGGAGTGGAAGAACTCAAGTGTCCTGCACAGAGCCCTGACCTCAAACCCACTGATCACCTTTTGGATGAACTGGAGCACCAACTGCACCCCAGGCCTGCTTGCCCGACATCAGTGCTCGACCTCGATAATGCTAAAATCTAATGGAAAGCCTTTCCAGGGGAGTGGAAATTACTGTAACAACAAAGGAGGACTAAATCCAGAATGAGATGTTCATCAAGTACATACGGGTGTGATGGTCAGGTGTCCACAAACCTTTGGCCATATCGTGTACATTAGTGAAATCTTCATTAAAAAAAGTTTTACTGTCTTGATTGCACTACTCATTGTTTACTTACTTATACTTACTTATGTTTTGTTTTCATTCATTCATTCGTTCGTTCATTCATTCGTTCATTCACCTTCAGTTCATTATTCTGGTCAGGATCATGGCTGTTCTGGAATACACTCTAGATGGGAATACACCCTGGATAGGAAAGCACTCTGTATGGGATGCCAGTTCATCACAGGACACCATGTACACACACATTCACACACTCATTCAAACATAGGGGTAATTTAGTGTAGCCAATCTACCACCGGCATCTTTTTTTGAACAGCAATAGGAAACCGGAGAACCTAGAGGAAACCCACTTGGACATGGGGAAAACAAATGAAACCCCATACTGGAACACAGACTGTATGTTTTATATACAGTATGCTGAATTTGTTTTAATGAAATTGAGCTTCCTTAAATGGCATCAAATAATTTTTTTTTTTGCTAAATAGAAATGGGCTTTACAAGAGGCACATATGAATTCCATACAAGGCTCAAATTATCATGGACATTTTGGCTTCAAGATGGTAAAAGTATTGAATGTTTTCAACTGTAAGGTTTAAAATATTAAAATATTAAAATATTAAAATATTGAAAATATTGAAAAGTATTAAATACACTATAATACTTAATGCAGATAAATGTGTTGATTTAATAAAGACAATGTGTTGATTTAGGTGCGTTAAATTGGGTATAAGATAAAAATGTAAAATATAAAAAAGTTATTTTTTAGTGACTATAGGAAAATAGGCCATGATTTATTAATGATAATAACCATGTTTTTATTTGATGCAAAAAGAAACCATGGTTTGCAAATTATGATTATTCCATGATTACAATGGTACAGAATATTGCATTTATTCTTATTAAAGGTGAGACATAATTCTCACTTCTTTATGGCTAAGTGCTTTTTAAGCCACTACATTCACAGCAGCGTGGCATAAGACCTAAACACCATTTGGTTGAACATATAATCCAATAAGATCTACCTCCGCAAGTACAGCCCCATTACTCCCAACGATGGAAGGCATATGGATAATGGCTCAGATGAGATTTCATCCCAGCCATACAAGACATGAATTTGCTTTTATAAAATGTCTTGTTCTGCAATATATCGTGGGCCCATTTGGTCTCAATCTGGGGTCATCGTTTAGCCAAGATCTAGCTCCTGAAAAATGAATGATAGCTGCACTCAGATACTTTAACCAACTTCAAACAGCATGTGATTTATTCAAAATAGGGGGTGCAGTGAATTGGCAATTGCTATGATCCTTGTAGAGAGTGACACAGAAATTGAAGGCCTGTTCATGTAAAGAGCTCAGTATAGACACGATCTAAGAACAGAAACCCCACTGATGACAAAGGTTCTATGGAAAATAGCAGTGAAAGCATCCAGAGAGAGAGAGAGAGAGAGAGAGAGAGAGAGAGAGAGAGATATTCAATATTCCTGTTAGAGGAAATTTCTCATATAGCAGAATGGCTTACTCCAAAGCACTCTGACCCGTGTTAATATAATTGTCTGAGAGGGTAAGAGAGGTAAATAAGGCTAGCTAAAAAGCATGGCTATATGAGATAGGAAGGAGGGATGGGGTGAAGAAACTGAGGACTGCAAAGAATCAGGAATGAGGAAGGGCACTGTAATAAATATATAAAATGTAATATAGTATAATATAAAATAATAAATATCTAATGCCTTGTACCTTGTAATTAAATGAAGGAAAAAAAGAAAATGATGGAAGATGATGCTGATGATGATGTTAATGGAGCCCTCATATTGGGTTGGGTAGAAGGTAATATATTATCATAGTCACGTCACTCAGTAACTACAACAATACAAATTTGTTCCTATTTTTATTGTAATGGGCGAATTTCATGTACATAAATAAGTCTGAGTGGAAAATTACCACTGACAATCAAATTACAAACTGTGACCACAAATTAAATCTATTGCAATTAATATTGATTTTCAGGTTCAGTAGGATTAGAATGTTCTGTATTGATAACAAAAGTTTGAAGTAATATAAAACATACAGTATTGTTTTGTTTGACCAAATATACCTATCAGACATTCTGACTTTTAACAGTCTGTTTAAAGTTGTTTGCATTTTTTTTACAGGGGGAAATCTCCTGAGTAATTTGCAGAAATAATTGTATTTGCACCAACACTGCAAGAATCCTACTGTTTTTGGAAAGTGGACAAAGGATAAATGCTTGTCTGGCAAGGGCTCCACAGGATTGATGACTCATCACGTAGTGAGGAAAGTGAGAGTATCTCTGTGTTCGAGTGGGCGCCAAATTCCACCAACTGAATCGATTTAAGAGGACAGACAGAAAGGTGTCTCCGGGACACAGATCAAAGATAAGAGAGCAGAGGAAAAGTGTTCTCTACAAGCACAAGGATCTTTCACAGAGTGAGAGAAAAGGGATGTGATAAGATGAGCAGTGACACAAGCAATAAGTCAGTCAGCTCAGGCATTAGGAGGAAGAGAAACAATGGGAACTTTTATAAACAGTGAAGACCAGTGCCAGAAGAGTATTAGACAGAGTTAATGGGCCTATACAACAACATACTAAGGGTAATTAGCTGTGAAAACACCACTGATGGAGTGAGATCTAAAGATTTGTCGCTTCTAATTTTAAGACAAAGAGGTCAAGTGCCAAATCCAAATACGATTACACAGGGATGAGAGGATTTTGTCCTCCTTTGACATTACTCTTTCTTTTCCATAATGACTCAGTAACCCATTAGTAATGTCACTGAGCACACAAAATTCAGCTGGCTGGATGAGTCCATCTTATCGTTTCCCTGTATTTCTCTTTAATATGTTGATATTTTCTATTGTCATAGATTTGATAACAGCACATTCAGGTGCAGTGTACAGAAAATACAAATCAGAGGTTATTGTGATTAATAATGTTTCATTTATCCGTTCAATGCCTTGTTCATACATGTTCTATGCGTTGATATACACTCACAAAACCACTGAGTAGTTGAATATTGGAAAAAGGCAACGTTTTTGAAGGCAGTCTTCAGCTGTCAGGTTTCGGTGAGTCTGTACCCGCTGTAGCCTCAGATTCCTGTTTTTTGCTGACAGGAGTGGAAATTGATCTGGTCTTCTGCTGTTATTGCCCATAGATCAATGTGTTGTGTGCTCTGAGATGCTTTTCTGTTCACCACAGTTGTAAAGAGTGGCTATTTGAGTCACCATAGCCTGTCAGCTCAATCCAGTCTGGCCATTCTCCTCTGACCTCTGACATCAACATGGTGTTTTCACCCACAGAACTGAAAAAAACAAGACTGAGAATGAGACTGTTGTGCGTGAAAATCCCAGGAGGTCAGCAGTTTCTGAACTCAGCCTGTCTGGCACTAACAAGCATGCCACAATGAAACCCACTGAGATCACATTTTCTTTCCCCTTCCTGACCTGTATCTGCATGATTTTATGCATTGTCACTTCATTAGCTGATTAAGTAATTGTATCAGTGCAGGTGTTCCTAATAAAGTGGCCACTCAGTGTATGTACTCTCTGTAATGAACCTAATAAGCTAAAAAAAATTTCCCTCATGTTTGGTATTTTGTGGCTCAGTTGCTGCAATTTCTTTACCAAAAGGAGCATTTAAATGTCCATATATGTAAATTTAGATCTAGTGGATTTATTAAGCAGTCGAGCCTTTCAGTCTTTGAAGTATTAGCATCTGACAAGCTGAGGTCCTCCCAAGAGGTATAATGCACAGTATGTGACAACTCTGTAATATGACAGAAGAATAAGAAATGCTCTCAGCTTAATCGCTTTATTAATAGCACATAATCAGCCTTTTCCATGGTATGGTTTTCAAAAAATGCATTTATCCCTTACTACCCCTTTCCCTCTCTTCCCCAACCTTATCTATCTCCACCATCTGTTGTTGGCTCCATCGCACTACCTGCACATGGCTGCCGATCTCTCTCTCTCTCTCTCTCTCTCTCTCTCTCTCTCTCACTCGCTCTCTCTCTCTCTCAGACAGTGTTCTCTTCATTCTCACTGCACTGACTGTCCTTCTTGCTCACTGATCTCTCTGTATCCACTGCTGTTTACTCAGCCTTTCACCTCTAGTATATCCAACACCACCCAACACCCATGACTTTCACTCCATGCTTTCACTGCAACCACCCAGAGTTTCAATACTGACTGTGACTATGGTGTCCAATATTTGTTGAGTGTTTGTAGAGCCAAAATGTCATTTTTAAAGAGCTTACAAGAACCCTTTACACAGTTTTTCTAATAACTAATGTATGGATTATGAAAGAGCTAGTCTTTGTACCAAACGTTTGTCAGGTTGCGGAAATGTTATTATATTTTTAATATATTTGTGTCTGGTTGGTTGTAATGTCTTCAGTAATGTCCCCAGATCTCCTGGTTGCTCCTCAGATAGACACCTGGAGCAAGCTTAGAAAATAGAAACTAACTATCTAGCTGTTTACTAGGTAGTTTTACAGTAGCATCATAACATTTTTTGTTTAAATAATTTGTTTTAACACTGATGACAGATTAATTTGAGGCTCTCCTTTTTTTTTTTTTTTTTTTTTTAAAATTCTTTAAGATTAATTTGATCAACATATTAAAAGAGATCTAGTTCTTCAGTGGGAACCAAAGCACTGATAATGTATCTTGAAAAAAGTGAGACGTACCAGACACCTAAAGTTCCACAGAAATGTCATGTTTCAGAAAGAGTTTTATTTTTTATAATTAATAAAGCGAGCTCTGGTTAGGTTTATTGGCCCCCAAATCTCTTAGTTGTTCCTCTAATAGGCTCCAGTAGCTAGCTATTTATGTTATTTAACTAATAGCTAACTAGCTTTGCTTTTACTTTACAATGACAGTTTGAACTGACTTCATGCAATGATGACATTAATTTAAGGCTGTCAAGTGATGTAACAGTGATGGCATTAATTTAAATCTGTCCTATGATGTAACAGTGATGACATTACTCTAATTTAAGTCAGTCCAGTGATGTAACAATGATGAAATTAGTTTAAGTCTATCAGACAATGTAACAATGATGACATTAATTTAAGTATGTCCTTTCTGAGGTTATCTCAGTTTTATTTCAGGAATTAAAGTGCTTTTGTTGTTCAGCGAGCTTGAGAACTGGCTTTGGATATATGTTGTGCAAACATACATCAATCCCTGTTTCTGTACCTGTTTTTTCAATTTACATATATCTATATGGTTGTGATTCACTTGAAAAAAAAAAACATACCTTCTTAAGGAAGATAGCAGTATCCATTTACCCATTTTGATTCATACTGATTATTCATGACATGGATACTGGATTCTGAGGTTATCATTTTGGTATGATTTTGTTTACACACAGGATGTCATGCTTAAAATGTGAAGTGAAATCAGTGTTCAACTGTTTCTCTTCCTGCCTCCTGTTATATAAAGTCTGTAATTGTAGGTGTTTTTGTCACATCTTGTGGTACTGCATGACCTAAAAAAAAACCCTTAGCTGCAAAGATGGCAGTTATCCTTTGATGTCTCGTTGACTTTGCTTTAAAAATGACTGCTATTCTTTGAGCACTTAGTAATGCTTTCGTGAGTGCAGATTCTTTTCTAAAATATATTTACCATACTTTATTGTGTATTGTCTAGAAAAAGCTTTTCTGTGGTTACACTGTGAAGTGAACTGTCTCTAAATTTTTAATCAGGCTTCATCCATTATGTGGCATCTCTGTGACAGGGAACAGACCAGCAGGAAGCAGTAAAATTCAGAGAGTGAACTCACGTTTATGGGCTCCGTAGAGACACGACCCAATTCTCAGTGCTTTCACAAATGTTTCCTGTCACAAGCTGTATTTACCATTTAAGAAAATTTTATGGTGTGTTGCATGCTCATACCTCCCTTTTATGTTATAAGACTCAGAGAGGAATCTAAGATGCAAACTATATGGCATGGCATGCCAGAAAATGTCTCAATTCAGTCTGTCTTACTTCTCTGGAATCTGTTTGTCATGTTGCTGGTGGCAGCAGTTAATATATTTGCAAATGCAGCCTTATTTGAGCACATCTCCATTTCCATAATGCCTGACTGATTGGTGGTGACAGTGTAATTTTTCAAATCAGACACTTTGAGATCTGACGTCCGTTACCAGACAAGCAGGATGTTGATCAATCTGCCAAACGCAAGTCCACTTATAGTGGTTTTGAGACATGTCTCCATCAGAGCAGTTAATGTTTGTCCCTGTGTCGAGACAAACTAACACACTGACAGGTGCTGGCTGCCTAAATTCTTCGACTTGGTGCCTAAAGTTTTTTTTTTTTTTCATATTCATCCATGCTGCATGCTTCACAAGAAACTGATTTTCAGATTTCCTCCTCCGATACTTCATTATATCACACAGCAGATGATGCGATCCCATTAGTCTCTCAAAACCTGCTGGAGAGAAATGTGTCATGTTAATTTCCCATACAAATATTGGAGTGTCAATTTGAGCAATGTGTCTTACTGGTGTTCCTATGAGACCTAGCACAGCTGTGCTTTCCAATAAGCTTGGTTAACATAGAGAAATTGTGTTTGTGTGTGTCTGTGTGTGTATGCGTAACAAAATAGAGCTCTGTGATCGATTGGCGCTGCAGAGTAAATTCCCCAGTCTGGCTTACCGGATCATACAAATGACAGTCAGTAATGAAAACAGAGGGCCTGCTGCTGGTGGACACAGCGGCCCACAGAGAAACTGAACAGAGACTTTCCAAACACACTGAACTGTGGGAGAAAGATAATAAATGCAAAAATATATACCCATTTCTTTCTGTGAAACAGACTGAGTCTACATTTTTGCCCTTAAAATACTGTAAGAATTCAGTGTAGGTCAGCATATGAGGAAGTGACGAAGGAGTGAAGTTTTGCAGTGTGTTTGTTAAGGACTTCAACGAACTCCAGTTGAGCTGTGTTTGTGTGCACGGCACTGGTACGAGAGTATCAGGCACAGCAGTGCTGATGGAATTTTATTTAACATTATGTGCACTTACTGGCCATTTTATTAGACACAACTATGTTGTTAGTACACATTGTAGGTGCTCACTTAAAGACTATACCTCAGTTTTTCCATGCACAATTTTGTGCTAATTGTCCTTGGTGGACTGTTTTTTTCTTTCTTTTTTTTACCCCAGCAAACACATCGAGGTACTCTCAGTAACATTGTTCCATCTGATCCATAGTGGTCCTGTGGTGGTCCCTCTCCATTGATGGATTGGAAGGAGAGAGCTGACACACTGTGCATAGCAACAGACAGGGCTACAGACAGTAATTGTAAATCTGCTTAGAAACGTGGCCTATATGGTAGGTTTATTTGATACAGTAGCCAAAGAAGATCCAAGGTAGGTGTACCTAATTAACTATAAACTGTGTGCCAGTATATATTTCAAGAAATCATTTGTAATTATCTGTTGGTCAGCTAATCAACATCCTCTTTCTCAGCCCCTGCACAACAAAACTGAAAGAGATGGACTTATACCTTATTCTAGGACCTTGTTAGCTTATTCTTTATATAATCTGTACCATTTTATCAAGTCACTTTGTCCTTTTGTACACCTCACTAATTTTTTAAGCTGGCAAAAAACAAAACAAAACAAAAAAAACCCCAGCATGCTGCCTGAAGAGGAACCATTTCCAGATATATATAGTGAGGCAGTGGGTGCTATAGATACTGAATATTAACACATTAACACAACCTTGAAGAGCATTTACTTAGAGAGTACATAGATAGAGCATAAAAATATTATCAGTCATTTCCTGGTTGTAGGACAAATGAATTGTTAATGATAACTGCAATGTATGTGTTCCTTGTGCAGGATGTGCACCATGTCTTTCTCTCTTTCTGTCCCAGGAAGCTGGGATAAGTAGAACACATGGGAGTAAATTTGTGGGAGGGACAGATCTCTCAGGACTCAACTGCAGACGTGCTCAGCCCTTAGGGTAGAAACACTTCGCTATTACATGGCCAATCAAAAACCACAGGCCTAAGTATCATATCCAGTTGTTAGAAACAAGGGAGCTTGTTAGGCTGCATTCAGGGAAACTATTGCACACCGACTTTATGACCCAGGTTTACCTGCAGAACTGCTGGTCTTGAAAATATTATAATCATATAATATTATAGGTTGTTTCTTGTTAATGGGGAAATGTTGATTAGATCACTGAACCACAGCTGTGTAGCTGTGTGTAGTACCAGCACTTTTCTTTTTTAGTCAAAATTGATGTACAGTATTGCATGAAATTAAGAATAGCAGGCTGAAATGTGACATTGTTTTAAAAAGCCACTACAGCATGCTGTGTTTGCGCTAAATCTAATTATTTGCTGCAATGCCACTAAAGATGACTGACATGTTGTTTGCCCAACTGTAGAAAAATCAACACTGATTATTTAGCATTCACCAACAACGTAGTACATATGCCAATGGCAGGGCAGAAAAATCACCAGGTGGTAATCACTTGACACAGCTCAAAGATAGGCTGCATGAGTCTACGCTCTGGGCTAGAAAGAAATCATTCCCAGCATCTACTTCTTATTACTGTATTTACCTACGATCGTAGGTGGTTCTTGATTCCAGAGAAATTTTCATAAACATTTTCCACTTTCAGGCATTTCATATCAGCAAATGAGATGATGTGGATTTCAAAAATTGAGCCTTAAAAAAAAAATAAAAATAAAAATAAATAAATATATATATATATACATATATATATATATATATATATATATATATATATATATATATATATATATATATATATATATATATATATATATATATATATATATATATATATATATATTATTATTATTCTTTTTGCCTTCAGAGAGAGGGACAGCTTAGCCCTGGTAGACTCTTTTCCATACCATTGTGCCTGCAGCTTTTAAAATATTAAATATATTTAGCTCTGTCATTTTTTGCAGTCATAATAACAACATTAATATTGCAACAGTATTGTAAAGAATGCTGTTGTTTGTAAAAGAGATGTGAAAACTGCAACGAAACAATACAGCTGCATGCAATACATACATAGCTTCATGCACCCTGTAGCCATGGTTCACAAAATGGTGTCCATAAAAGTCTGTGAAATGATGTCTTTTCTCTCTCGTTCTCTTTTTTTTTTAACATAAATAACAACAAATAACAACAAATAGCAAATAGCAACATACAAAGTTATTATATGAATAATTGAGTTCTTATCATTATTAGCCTGTTTAAATTGAATGGGTTTAATCCAAACCTCAATAACTCCAAAACAAGTAGGTCCAATGACAATTTTAACTAAATGTGTTCACAGAGTGGAAAATATAAAAAGATCTATGATTCCAGTAAGTAAGCAAAATATTATTGTACACATTTACACAATGAGCCTAATATTTAGTATTGTATTCATAAATAGTTGTATTGTATTCATAAAATAAATCTGTACTAAGGGGTTTAAATAAATATGTGGTTTATTTATTTATTTATTTATTTATCCAGTTAAGAGGTTTATGGCTGTTAAACGTTTTGAGAACCCCTGCTCTTTAGAAATTTTTCTTATTTTCTTTTCTAATGAATCTTTTTTTTTGTTGTTGTTAAGATGCATAAAGAAGATACAACACACACACAAACACACACAGTGCTCTACATCTACATTTATGACATGTGAAAGTGCTGAAAGAATTCAGGTTGTTGAGTCCAGTCTGACCTCAAAGTACATAAGTCTGTGAAATAAACAAGTCCACCGCATAATGGAAATAAAAATTGGTGCCAAAGATCCAACCCAGCCCTCTCACTCACATTTGGGCTGGTGACCTAGAGCTGGTTCACCCGACTGGCTCTCTCTGTTGGGAAGCCATTTATCAAGTGCGTGCACATGTCATGTGGGAAATGAAAAAGGAAGCAAGTGGATCAACAGGATAAACTCTGTCAGGCACTGGAGATGGAGCAAAAGTGTAGAGAATTAGCAGGGCAGTTTTGTTTTGTTTTAATATTACACCCCTGCACAGATATCAGTATGATGACATGCATCCAGTGCCTCAAAGCAGAGCAAAGAACAATGTTGCCATTTTCCTAGAGACAAAATTATGTTAATGGGGTGAAGTGCAAAAAAATGCCAGATGATGGCGCACTACTCAAACACTTGCTACAAAACTGTACTGTTCAATTAAACACACATAAGTGTATGTGAAATCAATGCTGCTAATTTAATACTTCTAATTACTCCATCCTTCATCTCAGACAAGATTAGCAAAGAGGAATGTCCTGTTTTATATATAAATATATCCTAATATTGAATATACTAGTGTTCAGCTAATTTCATGTGAATGTTTATTTGTTTAGCTTTTTTTTTTTTTTTTAACTATTAATGCGTAACTATTATTTAACTGTTACTTACTTGTAATCAGACTGTAGCAGTAAGTTGTGAACAAATCTTTGTCTTCAAAGATTTGTCTTAACTGGGCATGTTCATAAATAGTAATTGTAATTGTGCAGTAACTTGGCAGCTCTGGAGAACTGCAAGAACATGTCGTTGCCATTCTATGACATGAAGCAGAGTGATGTGTGTATATAATGTGATATTAATTCATATTTTACACAGACATAAAGGACAAAGCTTAAGATGGGGTGTTTTGGGGAACATTCTGACTTCTGTAACCATTTGTCTGTTTTGTTTAGTGCATGTTTGAAAATTTTAAGCTCTAAGGATCTACGGGCATATGATGAAGACATCTTTATGATCTAGTAAGACATGACATCTTTTGTACACGATAATCTGAATGAATAAGTCTGTGTCATATTGTGCAAAAAAAACTATTCAATTCGATTTAATTTTATTTGTACAGCACTTTTTATTTTAACAATGGACGTCGTCACAAAGCAGCTTTACATCTATCATCATTAACCAAATACATTTTCTAGTATTTAAACACCCACCCACACACACACACACACACACACACACACACACACACACACATGAACATCTTGTGCAAAAAAACAATTTGAAATAGCCTTGAGAATGATAAAATTCAAAGCATTACTTTTTACTTACCCCAGTGTTATCAAATCATAAGGGCAGTTACAGTCATATCATGTATTACAATGCTCAAGAGAATAAATAGTCCTTACAGCTGACGGTGGCGTCATCGTAAAGAATCCCATTGTCTGCAGCACAGATCTCATTGATTTAACTGTGACAGATAACACAGGAGATTTAATCATGTGCTCTCCCTGGGTCTTCAATCTAGGTACATCCTCTGCACCCACTTGTTCCTGATACTCATCTGTAGTACTCATTATTCTGTTCCTATTTATGATGACATATTATTCTTTTTCTTATATAAAATCCATAGGGGTGTAATTCTGACCCCTCATTTCCATTATGTCTGAAATACAAAGATGTAAATTCCTGACTAGTAAACTTACATTCAAAACTAACAACATGAACATGAATTTTCTGTTTTATTTTGACTTGAAAGATGACTTAAATATTGTTATGGGGACAGAGAACAGCCATTAAAAATGCAAATGAAATAGGAAACATTTGCAACCACTTTTAAATGACCAGCATGAGGGTGTGGCTCCAAATGTTGTTAAAATTAAATCTTACCATGAACGCAGGAAAAAGTATGTGTCTCAGACAAAACCCTTGCTGTGTGCTGGGTCATTGTCCTATTTGAGGCCACCCCCTTCTGTTTTCTGATGGATAATAAGTGATTTGATTTCTCTACTGCAACCTAGGCACAATGATTTTGATAGTGATATATGAGGAAATAAACACATCACAGCTGAGCAAAGCTGCTCCGTGCCAAATGACTTGAATTCACAATATTGTTATTGCCCATATTGCTACCATGGAAACTGTGTGGTGGGACACGCAGTGGTGAGCGCACGCGTGTGTGTGTGTGTGTGAGAGAGAGATAGAGAGAGATAGAGAGAGAGAGACAGAGAGAGAAACAGAGAAAGAAAGAGATAGAATGAAAGAGAGAAACAGATACAGCACTGCACATACATAAAGACAGAAAGAGACAGACAGACAGACAGGCAGGCAGACAGGCAGGCAGACAGAACAGATACCGAGGCAGACGGGCAGAGAGAGAGATAGAGCATGAGAGAGAGACAGAACAGAGAGAGAGAGAGAGAGAGAGAGAGAGAGAGAGAGAGAGAGAGAGAGAGAATGTGCTTTTGAACATACCCAGATTCTCACAGAAAGGCATTACTATGCAGGGCTTTTGGAGATTATTGCCAATTGAGTTTAATTAACATCTGATAGCTCAGTGTTCCCTGTTATGAAATGCTAATTTCTGCCTGTCTGTTGAGACTGTAGACTGTCTGCTGTGTCCTGGCAGTGTAGGCGAAGCTGAACTGCACCATACGGCTTCAAAAAGGCCTACACTATTAGCCATAGAATATTTTATCATGGTGGCATCAGCCCCAACAGCCTTTGGAATTAACAATTACTGCACATTAAGATATTAATTTAGTCAAGTAGCATACTTGAAAGTGCTTGTCGGACTACAAATGAAGTAAAATGTATATGCTGTAAGTATAGAATTGTTTAAATACTGTCATTTATAATTATGTGTAGTATAAATTATTTTCAAATTAATTGTATCATAAATTAATCATTCATTCATTCATTCATTCACTCATTTTCCTTCCGTTTGTGCTGGTGACTGTTGCAGTGTGTTATAATTTATTATATTAATTTACTTACACTGAATTTTCAGCAAGTCTCTGCCTTGTAAAGATATATTACCTAATAAGTCTATTCGCATGAAAATGAGTGAGGGTGATTGTTCTGTTTCATGAGTATGAGGTTCAATTTCATACAAATAAAGTCATAGGAAAATCTGTGAACACTAGCCTTGGCCAAACCTTGTCCTTAATCTTTGTCAATTTTGCCATTTGTGTGGCCTTGAAATGTTAACTGTACTGCGTTACTTAGATTTACTTGCAAATAAAAGATATTCAATATTGTATGTCATTAAAATCAAGTAACATTATCCTTAATAAGTCAAATGTTGGATTATCATCTTACTCATCATGTGAGTGATAAAAATGCCCACATTACATCACATCACACCATTGATTATTTTCATAAAACAGCATTCTCCATCGTGTTTTATTCCTTACTTGTTATCCCTCTTATTATCCATGTCAGATTCTGATCCTTTTCCACTGGACTTGTAACCACGTGGTGTTTGGAAGGCATGCAGGCCTTTAGTACACACACAAACACACACACATACACACGCACGTACACACACATGCTCACACACACACACACACACACACACACACACACACACACACACACACACCTACATGTACCGTATATAGGACACAGATGAGGGCATAGACTGTAATGTATATAACTGGACTCCAATTTCCTCCTTTAGCTGGACACATTTTTTGTGTCTGCTTTTTAGTAAACATTTAGAGCTTATTGTCCCTGCTAAACCATATCAGTGCAAATTCTTTTCCTGTGAGCAAAGTGGAGGACCAAGGCCTGGAGGAGTGGGCTAATAATAATGATTGTGTCTTGGACGCTTGCCTAGAGGAAAGAAACACATTTCAGTGACTGCCAGTGTTGCCATGCTGGAATGTTTTTCCTGACCGGAATATTTTAATCATAATAGTGTAGAAAAATAGCTGTGTGCTGATTAATTCAATTTCACATTTCACAAATACAAGTGTCAATTGCACAAATATCTATACAGTCTCAAATGATCATAACACAATTTATAACAAATGAATACAAGGTATTGTATTGTATTATTTTGTATCTGAGACATAACATTGAAAATGCATGAATTCAAACATAAATAAAGAAAATGGCAATACATTTTTAACAACATAGAATAGAGCACGAATAAATTCTTTAATACATTATATGGACAAAAATATCCAGACACCTGATCATCACACCCATATGGGAGTCTTCCCTAAACTGTTGCTACAAAGTTGGAAGCACACAATTGTATAGCATGTCTTTGCATGCTGTAGCATTAAGATTTCTCCTCCCTGGAACTAAAGGGCCCATGTTTCATCATGACGATGGCCCTGTGCACAAAGCGAGGGCCATAAAGACATGGTCTCTTGTGGCTGAATGGGCAAATCCCCACAGACACATTCCAAAATCTAGTGGAAAGCCTTCCCAGACGAGTGGAGGAGGTTATAACAGCACATTACTCTGTGATAATGCCCATGGTTTTGGAGAATGGGTGTGATGGTCAGGTGTCCACATATATGTGGCCATATAGCATATCTGTACTCTTCCTACTGACCTGTTTTTGGGAGGTGGGAGGAAATCGGAAGAAACTCACACAGACACAGAGAGAATATGTACACGAACACCACGCAGACCATAACAAGAGTTAGGATTAAACTAGGGAACCCTGGACCTCTAAGATAGTAATGCTACCCATGTCACCACCATGCCTAGCATATACGCAGGCAAGGCTGTTACTCCTGCTGTGTAAGTTAATCAAAAATGTTTTCAGGGAAACCTCTTTTTAATGTGTGAGCTGATTGTTAGTGTGCATGGTAAGATGTGTGTGTGAGAGACTCTCAGCTGGAACTATGTTTCAGGCAGCATGACAGGCACACTCCTATCACAACCATATGTGATAGCAGTGGTATTAATGCACGATTCTGAGGCCTCTCCGTAAGAGCAGAATGTAAAAAAAAGAAAAAAAAATTATCATGATAAATGGGATGGCTATTACAATTGTCAGTGCACATTTATAGCCCCTTTTTCTTTATAATCCTTTAAATAGATTGTATAAATGCAATGAAATGTACTGTTATTTTGTGAATTAAAAGGTAGAGAAAGATTTCATGAAACACTTTCGTCCATAATTAGACAAAGAAGGACAGCTGCTGGTCAAAATATTTTTTAAAAAAATGGCAATGAACCGTTTGAGAGCCGAAAGAGTCGACTCCTACTGATGAGCTGAGCCAAATGATTTGACTCACTGAAAAGATCCGGAATTCCCCTCCCTAGGGAATCAATTCGAAAGCTCGCGCTGGACTGATATTAGTCACGAGCGCCCTCTAAAGGCGGGAACACACGGTTGATCCGTCTACGTGCGCGCGCGCGCGTGTCTATCGAGCTCTCCTGAGCGGTTATTTTGGCCTGACGGTTCTCCTGGAGCTCTGAGGATTTTGGAGTGAGATGAGCACTTGAGAGGATACGGCGGATATACGTCTCAGGATATCTACAGCAAAACAAACGGTAAACCACGACTGCTTTCTTTTCTTTTTTGTTTAATCCTTTGGGGGAAAACCATTCGGTGTCCTGGGTGTCATTCTAATGAGAGAAACAAGAACTTCCAGATTGTTCCAGGCGCTTTTCCAAGTTCACTCAACTTTTCCCGGACGTTGTAAGTTAACAGGCGAACCGAACTTCCCACGAACTAACCACTTATATTTTGGGAAAACTTCATTTATTTTATAAATTGTTTTTTTTTTTTTTTTTTTTTAATTGTGTCTTGAACTGTCTCATGTTTAGCTGTAAACCAGAGAAAATATATTGGTCCTGTTTGTTTGTCCTCTGGACAGTTTTATTAGCATTGGCTAGCTTTAGTTATGTGTACAAGGCTTAGATATTAGTTTTACTTGTATACTGTAATAATGTCAACTTTCACTACACAGCATTGTACAATTTCGTGTCATTTTATGGTGGACTGTCAAACCCAGACGCTTGTCAATCTCTCCCTTGTCTGGGATGTGTGGTTCATGAAGCTCTTGGTGTTATTCAGAGCAGTTAGTCTAGTGAAACACTGCTTTTCTGTGAGGAGAGTTTGAGTCAAAATGTCTGAAAGTGACTCCTTATTGCGACACTTTCCTGCTCGTGATCAACTTCATCACCACGATGACTCCTGTCAACTGACAAGTCCAAGTCCATACCTACTTACATCCTCCTACTTACCTCATACTTAGGTTAAACCAGCAGCTCTCAGTGGCAAATAAAGTTATTTCTGACACAAGCATTCATTTACTTAATGACTGGTTTTAATCCAACACCAGAGTCAAAGTCGAGTTCATTATCGTTGTACATGTTGCACAATGAAATGAAGCAGCGAGCCCTTCAGTGCTACATTACACATAAATATAAATGTTTAAATAATAGCAAACCTAAACACAATGACAGGGGTTTGTCCAGCTTAACATGTTACTGCAATAGTGGAAATATAACACCCCAAACCCAAACATTAAAAGAGCCATTATTCAGTAATGCGGATGTGTTAAGTACAGAATAAAACACAGCGTGTCATGCTTTTATAGAAAAACCATCAACCTTAGTCTAATGGTCTAATGCGGCACGGCGCAAAGTGGAGTTACTATCACTGTCCTGAAGCTGATTATTTTCCTGTAACAGGACGTCTTGTAATGCTTTATTCCTCTTATACTGCAGTAATTTTCCAATAATTACAGTTTGTAATTATTAATTTTAGACAAAGCGCTGACACTGGAGACTCCTTCCATAAATGTTACATAAACATCTCCTTAAAGAAAACTTCACCGTATCAACCATTATACATGTTTTATACCAGTGTCTGGTTTAATTCTCAAATCTGATTGGTCAGAAGGTGTGCATTATTTTTGCATAATGGTTCTGGACAGTAGTTCTGACTGTAAAGTGAATAATAGATTAATATTAATGCGCTTATTCTACCATGTTATTGTTTCTATAGTAACAGCTCATACACAGGAGCTTCTACAGCGGATGATCCACCTCATCTAAGACTAATAATGAATGGATTTAAAAAATGTGTTTAACAAAGTAAAACACACAATCGCTGATATGGTGACTTTTTTTTTTTTTAGGACATTTCATGTTTATGGAAAGAGTCTCAGGTCTAACAGTCGTAACAGTCAGAGTTTCCCAACTCAGGAAGGTCTTCAGGGGCTGTCTTTTCTTTTTTTTTTTTTGAGAGAGAGAGAGAGAGAGAGAGAGAGAGAGAGTGTAGTACGTACACTCACTTTATTAGGAACACCTGTACACCTACTCATTCATGCAATTATCTAATCAGCCAATCGTGTGGCAGCAGTGCAGTGCGTAAGGTCATGCGGCTATGGGCCAGCAGCTTCAGGCAATGTTCGTGTCAACTATCAGAATGGAGAAAAATGTGACTGTGGCATGATTGTTGGTGCCAGACAGACTGATCTGAGTTTTTCTAAAATTGCTGAGCTCCTGGGATTCTCACGCACAACAGTCTCTAGTCTCTAGGTTACTCAGAATGGGGCAATAAAAAAACATCCAGCCAGCGGCAATTCTACAGGTGGAAATGCCTTGTTGATGACGGAGGTCATGGAGAATGGCCAGACTGGTTTGGATTGACATAAAGGCTACAGTAACTCAGATAACCACTCTGTACAATTGTGGTGAGCAGAAAAGCATCTCAGAATACACATCATGTCAAACCTTGAGATGGATGGGCTACAACAGCAGAAGACCACATCAGGTTCCACTTTTGTCAGCCAAGAACAGAAAGCTGAGGCTGCAGTGGGCACAGGCTCACCAAAACTGGACAGTTGAAGACTGGAAAAATGTAGTCTGGTCTGATGAATCTCGATTCCTGCTGAGGCACACAGATGGTAGGGTCAGAATTTGGTGCCAACAGCATGAATCCATGGATCCAACCTGCCTTGTGTCAACAATCCAGACTGGTGGAGGTGGTGTAATGGGGTGGGGAAGGTTTTCTTGGCACGCTTTGGGCCAGTTAATACCAGTCAATCATCACTTGAATGCCACAGCCTGTTTGAGTATTGTTGCTAACCATGTGCAGCCACAATTTACACATCTTCTAATGGCTACTTCCTACATGATAATGCATGATGCCACAAAGCAAAATATCAGACGTTTCACAACGTTAAATCTAACTATAAACCGTTAAAATGTGTGGTTCACTAATAAATTAAGCATTGTAATCGTTGGCAAACTGCTGTGGTACAAGTGGAATAACACACTCCAGACCGAGCTGTTATAAGAAAATAATGCAATTCACTCGCCCAATCCCTCCTCACACACACAGCATGCATTAGTTTTGCATAACATTAAGGTCTGTTGTTATTCCTTTCTTCTTTGTTAATTAACAACATGTTTTTAATCCATTTATGATTAGCCTTAGATTATGTAGATTGTTCACTATACAAGTTTGTGTGCATTGGTGGTTCCTATGGAAACAACAAACGTGTTTAGATTAATGTGTTCATTATTGTGATTACAGCCAGCACTATTGTCAGAGCTGCTGTTACAGAAAATGAATCAACAACTTCTGACCAATCAGATTTGAGAATTAAACAATGCTGTGGTATAAAGTGCAGAATGTGATTGGGTGGTGCTGTCATTCATCTCTCTTTTTTTTTTTTTTTCTTTTTTTTTCTCTTCTCCCCCCGCTATTGTATTTCAGCAGACAAAACGTCAGTTTCTGTGCACAGCTGTC
The DNA here is from genome assembly GCA_022985145.1 of Pangasius djambal. Taxonomy (NCBI): domain Eukaryota; kingdom Metazoa; phylum Chordata; class Actinopteri; order Siluriformes; family Pangasiidae; genus Pangasius; species Pangasius djambal. Next base: position 15,913,837 of record CM040991.1, read on the forward strand.
TGTCTTATATTTCAAATCCAGTGCGAAATTCTTGAGGTGACTTGGTTAAAAGTTCTTAAGGTGACTTGGTTAAATTTGCCCCTTGTCTGCTATAACACTTTTGACTAGACACAAGTGCTAATCTGGTGACTATAAGCTTTCCTTACTTGTTAGCTACATTAACCTCGTATCTCTAATGCACAACTAAATACTGCACATATTACATATAAACACATCTGATCAGCTACAGTAAGTGGGAAAGTGGGTAAACAGTAATTGTGTATTTGGAGAGTCATTATGGGTGAAGATGTGGGAATTTTTAATAATAATATTGTAATTCTAATATTAACCCTCATAAAGTGTGGCAATTACTGTGATAGTAAAAAGGAAATATTGGCGCACATCTATCGTAAGCAGTGTCTAACTACAGTTATATTATGTTTTTAACACTAATAATATTTTGTATCTGTCCATAAATGAGACGGACAAACTTATTTATATTTTAAATGATGCATTTATTAAATAAATATTTTAAATAATTTTAAAAATAATTCCAGCTTTCATCATTCTGCCCCAAGCACAATCCATCTGTATTTTCCTAATGTCTTAAACAGAACCCGTGCTTACAAAGGCACTATCGGAAAAGGTCGCACCCGTTATTTTTCATGCCTGTCCAGTTGCAGAGCTTCATGCCTCACGGCTGCTTGCTTACGTTTCAGAGATGCCTAGGTTGCGGGCGCACGCAGCTGTTACCATAGTTTCCTCCTCCTCCTGTGAGTGTGTGTGTGTGTGTGTGTGTGTGTGTGTGTGTGTGTGCGCGCGATGATGATGATGATGATGTCAGCGTGCACGCTGAGCCACCCCCCCTCCCCCCCCTTTCTCTCTCTCATCTCGCTCACCCTCCTGACTCAGTGGCAGCGGAGAAGCAGCTGTCCTCTCGTCTCTCTCCGGCTCTCATTCTGCGCTGCGTTACGAGCAGGTAGGCAGCCTGACAAGGGGCTCGCTGCTCTGGGGACGTTCTAGGACTCATCTCCATTTAGTTTTACACTGTGTAAGCCTGTGTGTTTGGGTAGTTTTTGCTTTAAAATATCTGATATGTGTTTGAAATTGAATGAGAGGGTGTGTGAAAGGTTGGTAAAGAGAGGAATGGCTAATTCAGTCTCAGGGACGTCTTTGGGAAACTCAGCTGTTTGTTGGATGTTCTCAGAGCTGTGTGCTAGAGACAGAGACAGAGAGAGAGCTGCTGGGATCAATAGAAATGGCTGTTTTTTTGGATTGCTCTTATGTGTGTTTCTTGGCCACTATCTGCAAAATAGATTGCATACCTTTGCCGTTGCATGCTCAGCCGTTAAAATCCAGCTTATCATTTTCATTTTAGACGAAAGAGTTCTCCCTGACGGCGATAGAAATGGTACATGGGAACAGTTGCCATAATGGCTCATAAATGAACCATAACTCTATATTTAGTAATATGATAGTATTTTTAGAGAGATCCCAGTTTGTATTCTTCATGTTGTGCTCAGTACTAAAGTGCTGTTTGCTTTTAACTGAGTCATAATGATGACGAAATGTTTAACTTTAAACACCACTGTGCAAGTTCAGATTTTTATGGACTGTTTTTATGCACTTTTTGCTTCGTGTTATGTCTTAATTAATTAAGTATTTTGATTTGGCTAAGCTATTATGTCTTTGGTAGTTTTAAGGACATAGTTTTTGCCTTTGGGCTCGTAATCACACATCTAAACCTGCCTTCAGGATTTGATTAGTAAATGTATAGCTCTTTTGCTCTACAGTGTTTTATTCTGTGGGTTATTGATTTTAATGGATAAAGAATCAATTTGTGTTTCCTGTTTCTCTATTTTATCTTTAGAGACCATCTGTTCCTTAAAACAGACTGCGAAATAGTGATGAGGTGGTCAAATTGAGACATGTCTATCAGGTTTTTTTTTGTATTTGTGTTAATTAAAACTTAATAATTTCAGGTTAAACTGTCAATTTGTTGAATGATTCATTTGGTAAATAAAAATGAATCACACATACATCATGACTACAGCTTCATTTAGGGAATGAGTTCTCTGGGAAGCGTTGTTGAATTTCACTGTCGACTCCATTACAAGTTGTTTATTTTTTATTTTTTTCCCTGACTGAAGGCTGTTTCACAGAAGAATCTTTTTTTTTTTTTTTTTTGTTTTTTTTTTGGCCAGAGCCTCTGTTCTACTGTTTCTGCATATTTACTAGTTAAATAGTGTCCTGATGGTAATGGTTTAGCCTCACCTTATCTCATAAAGTACACAATGATTTTTATTTTTTTTTTTCCATTGGCTCTCATGCTTCCTGCTTGTGTCACAGCGAGGCCGGTGTCATGTTGGCATATGGACAGTTCCTGCTGTTGGAGTGGCATCTCCGCCCCCAGAGCTGCTCCGCAAACACAGAGGCTCCTCATCTCTCTCTCTCTCTCTCTCTCTCTCTCTCTCTCTCTCTCTCTCTCGCCTCCTCCCTGCCCAGCCTTTGGCGTGTGGTATGCCTTTGCCTCCGTGCTCTCTGCGTTTCATCTTCCTGGCTCAGTATAGCTGCATTGGTGCAGTGGGACAGAATGATTTCCAGCACTCATTTATTTTAACGATCAGATGTGGCAGACAAGCATGTGGAGAAATTCCAACCGTTCCGCATTCCACAGCAAATTCCATGAATTAAAACCGAAACACATGTTTCTGTAAAGCTGTAACAGACGAGTAGGAACAGTTTCTACAATTACTAAATGAGCACTCCTCATACAGCTGGGCTCTTTATTCTTGGAGATTATGGGAGACAATACAGTAGTTGTTCAACATGTAAAAACACCTGTCTCCCAGTGCCAGTGTGAATGAGCAGGGGGACCAGGGTGGGCTGTTGTGTTTCTGTGAGATGAATGGATGTTGTAGGGAAAAGGCCTTATTTACAAAGCCGAGGCCTGGAGGGCGGGCACGCTGTCAGTCTCGTGACGCGACAGGGATGCACAGGAAAACTGTGCATCCCTGCTCTTATACTCTAACTCTTATACTTAAAATAGACCTCCTCTACGTCATCATTCACAAAGGGAAAGCCAGCAGAAGGAGTTCAAACAAAACCACGTCTGTGCCTACAGCACTTAGTTGAGCACGAGCCGCTGCGCTTGTCATCTGAGTGATTTATAAACTTGTGATATTTATGAAAGTTGTACATGCACATGTGTTCACTGTTGTGCTTAAATAATAGTGTTATTTGTATGGAGTAATTATGTAATTGCATACTTATTGATTGAGTATAATTTATATGCTCAGGTTGTTTAGCTGGTCCATCGTATTATTAAACAAGTGGAACTCGACACCTGCGGCGTCGATGGGCCTCCACTGCCAACAAGTTTACTCCTTGTTGTTATTGTTGTTGTTTTTATACCTGAAATAAGCTTAAAGTAGGTTTTCTAACAGGAAGGAAGCTACTGAAGAACAACTATTTCAGACAATTGACCTTGTTGTGACCCTGTTAACAGCAGGCTTACCCCACGAATTAACAGCAGGCTTACCCCAGATTCTGGATAAAGTTGGTCACATATCGATTGGAGGCTACCATCAATATCACCGCACACATTTGATGATAACACAAATCAAAATTGTGTTGTACTGCGTGGAAGCCTGAGGTTTGCACCTTTACTATTGGCCCATTGTTGACAGTGAAAATCTGAATGCAGACAAGGTTATTTTTTGCTGAATTATAGTGCTGGGATGAGAGTGAAACTGCAGATGGAAGGATTGTTATTTGTTTTTCAGCCTTGCAGACTCCTACCAGTTTCTACATTGAAAATGAAATGTGAAATGGCCTTTTTAATTTACATTTTATTTATACCGGCAAAACATGGTTTTTGCAATTGAATTTGAATTATATCTAAGCTTGTCAGCACTCGTTACAATTAGCATTTTATAATTGGCATTAGGATTTGAATGAAACTAAACATAGAATAACATTCACTGTGTGAGGAAAGCACATTTAGCTAGCAAACTTACAATTAATACACCTTTTAAGCAGACGAAGCATTTTTACAGATTTTTGTATGTTAAACTGCCCACTTATTTACTTCATATGATCTTTGCAGGAAGCCTAGACAACTTTAGACAAAATGGTTGTGCATTGTTATGGAGATATATATTTATGTTTTCCTAATATGGAGGTGTTATAGTTAGTTTTAGAAATACCTAATCATGGTCCAAAAAAAAAAAAAAAAAAAAAAAAAAAGTGTTTGCCACGTCATCTGGTGCCGTGTGAGCAGATGGAAAAACAAAGTCACTTCCATGTTTACTTTAAGCTGCACTCACCATCCACTTTATTAGGAACACGTGTACACTTGCACATTCATGTAGTAATCTAATTACCTGATCATTTGGCAGCAGCGCAATGCAAAACTGTGCAGTTTCAGATACTGCTCAGATACAGTTCAGATACTACTCTCCTGAGATTTTCACACACAACAGAGTCTAGATTTTTACACAGAATGATGCGAAAAACAAAAAACATCCTGTCTGCAAGCTGAAACGCCTTGTTGTTGAGAGAGGCCAGACTGATCTGAGCTGACGGGAAGTCTCCAGTAACTCAAATAAGCACTCTTTACAACCGTGGTGAGCTGAAAAGCATCTCAGAATTCACAACACATCAAACCCTGAGGTGGATGAGCTACAACAGCAGAAGACCACATCAGGTTCCACTCCTGTCAGCCAAGAACAAGAATCTGAGGCTGTCATAGGCACTGACTCACTCAAACTGGACAGGTGAAGACTGGAAAAAAGACCAGGTGATTTTATTTATTTATTTATTTTTTTCTTCAGCAAGCTGAGATGCTTGTCAGCTCACCACGGTTGTAAAGAGTGATTATTTGTGTTACTATAGACAGCTCGAGCCAATCTTTTCCTCTGACCTGCCTTATCAACAAGGCGTTTCCACTCACAGAACTGTCACTTACTCAGTGTTTTTTTTAATTTTTCGTATCATTCTGTGTAAACTGTAGAAACAGTTGTGTGGGAAATTCCCAGGAGATCAGCAGTTTCTGAAATACTCAGACCAGCCCATCTGGCACCAACAACCATGCCACGATCAAAGTCACAGAGATCACACTTTTTCTTCATTCTGATGTTTGATGTGAATATTAACTGAAGCTCCTGACCCGTATCTGCATGATTTTTTATTTTCTTTTTCTTTGAGCTGCTGCCACATGATTGACTGATTAGATAACTGCATGAATAAACAGGTGTTCCTAATAAAGTGGATGTGAGTGTATGTTGACTACGTGGCTTACACATAATATAAATTTCTCCGCATTAATAAGTAGTGCCACCTTTGAAAGGAAAGATTTAGAGCTTCATGTACAAATCTTCTTGAGTAAGAATCCACAAAAACATTCAGAAGAATTATGTTTTGCATAAACGTTTATTGATGCCCCAACAAGTGCCTTTATATTTCCATCATCAGCGAGAAAACAGACGGTCAGTCCTTTTCACAGTACAGAGAGAAGTACATGGAGTTCTTGTGCATGGTGATTGCACATACACTACAGATATAGGTGGATGTAGATTATGCTGAAAAACACTGGAGTATTCCTTTACTTTCCTACAGTGCAGAGGATTATTTCAGTGATCAGTCTTTTTCCTGAGGAGACTAATTTTTCAGTCCTCCTGAACACTCCCCTGACACGCAGATCATTTTTTCAGACATTTGTTTATCCAAGTTACCCCCCATTTATGTGAGGTTTGTGAACAGAACAAGGATGTGTTGTAATGAGGCTGTTGCTCTGAACCTGAAAGCCGTCAGGCGATCCCTCTCGCTCCCTCGCTCAATCTCAGCAGAAGCCGGGATACTGACATCCAACTAGAAATCAAAATGAACAGCTGATGTTTGGGGGGGAGATTGACATGGTTCATGCTATAGAAGGATTCTCTAATATTAACTCACTGTGTTTTCCTCACATCATTTTTTTTTTTTTTTTTTTTTTTTTTTTTTTTTTTTTTTTTTTTTTTTTTTTTTTTTTTTTTTTTTTTTTTTTTTTTTTTTTTTTTTTTAAACATAAATGACATGTAGCTCAGGGTTTATATTAGTGGTGGGACGATGACAAAAAATATCACCATGATTCTTTCTTCAGCATTTGTATCATGACACATAGGTCTGTTCACCAACTGGCAACAATACAGTAGTGTTGCATTCAAAAATACTGTATATAAATACTACTACTACTACTACTAATAATAATAATAAATGTTTTTTATTAATAGATGATCAAATGTATTAAAGATTTGTTATGATTTCTTATATTTGAAAAATTACATTATTTATTTTTTTTAAAAATTTACACTGAAAAGGAGAAAAAAGATTAAATCTGTAACATTTCACAATTTTAAAAGAATGAGCTGCTTCCAGTACATAATATTTTATATTATATTGTTATTCTGCCCAGCTATATTTTATAATAATGTGTTAGTTCTAATACGTTATCACTTCTATAGCAGCAGTAAATCCACACAGACTTGTATGGCGGATGCTCCACATAAATGGATTAAAGCATGTGTAATTGTTGATATGGTGATGTTTTCTATAAGGAGAGGTTTATTTAGCATTTTTGGAAGCCGTTTTCAGTATCAGTGCTTTGTAAGTGTCAGAGGTAAAGCTGTTCCCTTAGGTTTTTAAACACAGGTGAGGTCGGGGGTTTGGCGCTTTGTGGTGTCTTGTAACATGACAAGCTGCATTTTTTTTTTTATTTGTCTTATTAAGTACAAGAGAGAAAAGAGAGGCTGGTGAGGGAATGAGTGTTTATAGCTCCTGTAATGTAATGTAACGTACTAACTTGTTCTGTGGTTTTTCAGCAACATTTACTATAAACAAATAAAAAGTCATTCTATAGTGAATAAAAATCCTTTAATAAATAAAATTGTTAGTGTTGGCAAATTGTGGTATAAGTTGAACAAAGCACTCCAGGATGTGCTGTTATAGGAAAATAATCACCTTAGGGTTATTTTTATTTCCAATAAGAGTGTTGTTGTTTTTTTTTTCTTCTTCTTTCTTTAAATGCATCAGTACTTTGCCTGCGTTAACACTAACACATCCTCCCTAAAGCATGTCACATTTCAGTTTTTTTTCTTTGGGCGACGCTGTTAGAGTGTCCAGAGTAGAACATCTGGAAAGTTAAAAGCTCACAAAAAAAAGGAATTTCACAGTGCAAGCAAACACCTTTGACGTGCTAAAGTTGAATGATATTTCAACATTTGCTAAAATAATATTTAAACATTACTGTGACTGTAGAAATACTGTTGATCCTCGTGATGTTCTCAGAAAAGTGTATTGTCATGCTATTGATCATACCATTATATTTCTCATTACATTATACTCACCATTCCAGTGATCAACAGCAGATAAGGGGTTTTATAGGACTCCATTTGCTGGCAGCCTCTGTGATTGGATTGTTGTACTGTGATGGAGGCTGTCTGTCTCTCTTTTCCCTCTTTCTTCACCCCTTCATCCTCTCTGCATGTGTTTTTCATAAAGCACAAATAGCAGGACTGAAGATTCACTCTCTAGAAACTGCTCACAGGATGTTCAGTGTCGGAGTGCGTTAAATATTCTAACTTGCCTCTTTGTCACTGTGTGTCTGCAGGTTGTGAAAGAAGCCTGACGCTGTGTCTGTGATATGCGCCATCTAACCTGAGGACGAGTGAGAATCTGCACGTTCTCTCTCTCTCTCTCTCCTCCTCCTCCTCCTCCTCCTTTCTTTTTCTGTCTTTTCGCTACCTCTCTGCTTCCTGCCTGCTCTTTCTCTCTTTTTTGCTCGTTGTTGTGGCGGAGTGCCCCAGCGTGAATTAAGAGTGAACAGAGCTTCCAGACACGACACTTTTCGAGCTGAGCGAGTGAGTGACAGGAGGAGGAGGAGGAGGAGGAGAGAAGAGAGCGAACCTGAGGGCAGTCCCGCCTTTGCTTACCTTCGAGCTGTGATAACAGGAGGAGAGGAGAGAGGAGGGTGAAGCAGGTTCTAACGCTCAGTGTGTGGACCCAGAGCAGGTTTGATGCTGTGAGACGAGCGCAGATCAGCTAAACATCCGTTCCATTTGCTGAAACAACTCAAAGAGCGAGTGAGTGAGAGAGAGTGGGAGAGGAATGAATATGGGAGTCCTGCTGTGTAGCGTGCTTGTGCTGGCTCTGATCTGTCAAAATCATAGCTACAGTGTCAGAAGCCCTCTGGACAGGTACAAACGGTAAGAGGCTTATTCTATCAATAAATAAATAAAAAAAACAAATAAACATACAAATAAATAAATAGTCTTGTAGTTATTCGTATTGATTTCAACATGTCACATTCAGTAATATTTGATAAATCAGAAACTTTTGTCTGTTGCTGTATTGGTTCACCTGACAATGTGGAAAAAAGAACGTTTGAATGGTAATAGAAATTGGGGTATTTAATAAGTTTTTTTAAAAGCTGGACTAACTATAGCTTTTGCTGTTTCTAATTATAGCTCAGCACACACAAATTACTTCAGACTGCAGTATAAAAACAGCAAATAAGTCACTTTGCCTTATCTGCAGTGCAATAGAAATGTACATAACTATATCTGTAACTTAAATATGATAATATAATATCAATATTTTAATAAATTCTGTCAATTTACTGAGATGTAGCGAATATTGTCAGTATTTTTATAAAAATGACCAACTCTGATTTGAAGCAGACTAATAAATGTTAACATTTTGTGCTGAATCTTTCAAATTATTGTTTTGTACAGAATTTTCACTCCTTTTTACACCACAGTGCTGGTGAATGCTTGAAACTGATTGGTCAGTAGGTGTGCATTATTTCCGTATAACACCACAAGTGGTTCCAGCTGTAACATGAATGAGAGGTTAATATTTAATGCACTGGTTCCAGTACGTTATTGTTTCTATAGTAACGCCTCATACACAGGGGCTTGTATGGCAGACTCTCCACATAATCTAAGACTAATAATAAATGGATTTAAAAGCATGTTTAACAAAGTAATTCTTATAATCATTGATGTGGTAAATTTTTTTGTGTTTTGTTGAGTCTCGGTTGTAAGTGCTCTCAGTCTCAGTTACGCTTTCCATTTTCTCAGTAAAATGACAGGCTGTGTGTATGTGTGTGTGTGTGTGTGTGTGTGTGTGTGTGTGTGTGTACTGCAGCTAATGTAATGTAGGTGAGAACAGGAATGAACTTGTCTATTGGAGACAAGTTCCACAACTTTAAATCTCTCTATAAACTAATAAAATACACAATGTATTGAAGTATTATTAATAAATTAAACATTGTAATTGTTGGCAAATCGCTGTGGTATAAGCGGAATATTTTTGTATAACAGCAAGGTCTAGAATTTGTTATTCCTTACCTAATGTTCATTGAATCACTGAACAAAGATTTTAAAACTACAACACTGCTGTTTTGCTGACAGTTTGCAAGCAAACCTTTATATTGTGCTGCATATCATTTTTCAGAGAAGTATCCTGATATATTTTTTCATATTGCCCACCCATACTTTTAACTCAGTAATCTTACTGTATAATAGAATTCTGTTTGTATAATGTATAACTTCTGATTAAAGTTTAGTTTTGAACTATAGTTTCTGATGGCTGATGCCTCTGTGCCATGTGTTTGAGCTGACCTCAGTGTCTTCCATGCTGTTCAGATTTGAAGATATGATGTGGTCTGAGCCGAATGACTGCTCCCTGGCCAGGCAGCCTTTCGTCCTGTCCAACACTTACAACTTCTCCTTGGACATCCGCATGCCAGGGGTCATCCCAACAGCGGTAAGAAAGCTCAAAATGGCTAGTGTAAGATTTCTGTCAAGTAAATGGTTGCTATGTAGGAACAGCTCGCGTGGCACCACGCTCCCTCCGGTCCTCTAGCACTGCTCGACTGGTCCCACCATCTCTCAGGGCACAAGGAAGACATGCGTCGAGACTCTTCTCGGTTCTGGCACCAAGGTGTTGGAATGAACTTCCCTTAGCTGTCCGAACAGCTGAGTCACTGGCAGTCTTCAAACAACGTCTAAAGACTTACCTCTTCATTAAGTACTTAAGTTAGCACTTGCACGCGCACACACACACACACCAAAAAAAAAAAAAAAAAAAAAAAAAAAAAAAAAAAAAAAAACCAACAGAGTCTTGGGCTGATGGTATTCCTAGTTTGTGACCTAGTGAGCCGGTATCAGGATGTATTTTTGATAGACTTCAAAGCACTATTGTAAGTCGCTCTGGATAAGGGCGTCTGCCAAATGCCGTAAATGTAAATGTAAATGTAAACAGAATACTAATTATGTCATGTCAATTAAAGGTGACGTTTGCAATTTTTTAGAGCTCTTTGCTACGAGGCTTCTCTTACTAAAAATACAAATAAATAAAAACAAACTTTACCTTTACCTTCTCCCCTTTTTTTTTTCTTTAAGTAAAGGAGACAGAGCTGAGTAGCTCTGTTTTGGCTGGGGGTGAAGCTAATTTCTGGGCCATAAAATGCAAACTAGCCAGATCCATTGCATAGCAGTATTGTGAGTCGTATAATCGTGAATTATATGTATTATGATTAATAAAAAAAAAAAAGAATTATGATTCATTTGGAAACATATGTAACATTCACTGCCATGTCAGTAATTCCTACATGACTTTTAATGTAAGTCCAAACCTGTAAGAACACAGCATCATATCCCGAAACCACAATATATGCTCATACTGTTATTACCCTGTTTGCTCGTTTAGTCATGCCAGTTTTCCCCTATTATGTTAACCGGGGCGTGCAAAGGCTAACATGCTTCTTTCAAGTCATGAAGGGTAGAGAAGAGCTACTAATCTCTTTCATATTTCTGAGCTCACAGATGAATCCAGTTGGCTAGTGTTGTCCTGATTAATAGGGAAAAGAATAATTTCATCCTTTTCTCCCAGTGAGCAGGGCGACTCTGTCACGGGATTTGAGCTCACTCCTGATGATTGGGGAGCCCTTTACCTTTGCAACGCATGGGAATCAAGTGTTGAATTTTTTTGTATGTTCCACCTCTGTTCCAAAACTCCCTAAAAGCATTTTATCGTGGCCTTGCTTCGGCATGCACTGCTCTGGCTTGCTGTTTCCAATGGTCTTAAAGCTGCCTCCACTTAGGAAATGTGCACTGTGGCCTGGCCTGGATCTCCTGCAGTGTTTGTGTGCTCCGTATCGATCTGGCACTAATGTAGTCATTAAAGCTGGACTCATTGCTGCAGGCCAGAGCTAATTGGCCCTTGCAGCTGCCTCAGAAGCTGCTGCACTTTGTTCCATAGAACAGGAAAACCTTAACGTGAGGAAAAGGGAGGATTTATCAAGTATAACAAAGTCGATGAACATTGGAGAGCTTCTATGCTTCGCAAGATTGTGAAAGTCTCAGGAACTGGGGAGGGGCTGATGGGCTGCTGCTATTATTATTCTCCTTACAGCTCTATGACTCATCGGCAAGTGATTCATCGCAGGCTCTCGTTGATAACTCGGCTGGGAGGAGGGGGGATGTGAATGTAATATCACCGAGGAAACAAGAGTTGAGTTTGAGCGGCCAGCTTCGTCCATATTGAGCTATTGATCAGCTGATGACCTTTGCTTGGCTCAGGGGTTTCTCTCAAGTTGTTTTGCTTGCTGTTGCTTCTCTCTTATTTGTGTGTGTGTGTTTTAAGATTATAACTTTGTTTGTTAAGGTTGATTTAGACAGGATCTGTATCTTGGGTCAGGCCTTAATGAACTTGAGTTGAATCTCTAGTTTTTTTTTTTTTAGATTTAACCTAACTCCTGATAGAGGCAAAAATAAGTAATGCTGTGCCCCTAACAGAACTTCACTTAGCAAATTGCCCTGTATTAGTGCATTAGGTCACTATTGCCACAGCTGAATGAAAAATCGATTCAGTCTTGTTGCCCTAAAGCAGAAAGTCAGAGGGCTAGATGACAGCCGAAAGCTCTCAGCCGTAGCCAAGCAATTACAGCATTGCACTGCAAATGACTTGCTGTCATTTTTGTTAGTAATGTTACTGAATGGCTGTTTTGAACTCCATTTTGCAGTGAACCTGATGAAAAAAGTTATTTTGAGAGCTGTGCTTTGACTTGTTTGAGCTGCGTTAAAGGGATCAGAGAGAGAGAGAGAGAGAGTGAGAGTGAGTGAGTGAGAGTGAGAGCAGAATAAAACTCCTCTGTGTCTGGGCAGGGCTCATCCTGTCATCTCTGTTATTGGATTAAGTGCATTGTGTTGGCCTCTCTCTGAAATAAAGCCTGATTGTGGCATGCTATGCAAGATCGATCAGGAGGAGTGTGAATAAAACCCGAGCAGGGACGCGTGTTAGAGCAGAGCCATCTGAATCACATCACCAGTCTGCTTGCTTCTCACTGGCTGGTTGCTGAATTAGGGATGTGTTCAGGAGTGTAGAGACAGTAGCTGGCTGAGCTATAATTATACATTTCATTCACAAAGGGGTGAGGGGGTGTGTGTGAACTAACCTTAACCATTGTAATATTTGGATGTCACAACTCAATATCACAATATTTTGACTGTAAGGAAGGATTGACTTCAGCGAACATGCATTGTGTTGTTTTGCTTTCATGTGATGCATCACGCTGTCAATACCACCGCAGTCCAGACACACCAGGCATGACTCATACAGCAGATTTACTATGATGCAAATTCTATTTCAGTTGTGTTTGTGATATACTTAGTAAATGCTTAAGTAAGACTGCACTTTGTCTTCTTTTCCTTTCCTTTCCCATTTCCTTTGCTTTTACCTATCATTTTCCTTTGCTTTTACCTTTCATTTTCCTTTGCTTTTACCTTTCATTTTCCTTTGATTTCATATTTCATTTTCCTTTGCTTTTATGTTTCATTTTCCTTTCCTTTCCTTTCATTCCCTTTGTCCTCTTCTCCTCTTTCTTTTCTTTCTTTTCCTTTCCTTTTTATTTCCTTTACTTTTTATTTAAATTTTCTATTCCTTTCATTACTCCTTTCCTTTTACCTTTCGTTTTTCTTTTCAATGCCTTTCTCCTTCATTCTTTTCTTCTTTTCTCCTTTCCTTTCCTTTCCCAATTTTACCCAATTTTCCCTATTTACTCTTAATCAGGACTCAAACAGTCTTTGTTTTAAACATGTGAAGAAATAAAGGCTGGTAATGTACGATATCAAGATATTTTCTGTTGATTAAAAAAAATCGTGTTGTCCAGTAAAAGTTTTGTGATAAATTGCTAAATTTGCTCAGCGTTAAGTGAAAAAATCACGATCAGCATTTTAGCCATTATCATACTGGCCTCAGTGTAATTTGCTTGTTTGCAAGTAGTGATATACGTTTCTTGTTGTTTTGCAGTCTGATTCCTATTACTGTATGGCTGTTCCTGTGCCCACACCAAGGGAGGCCTATATAGGTGAGTAACAACTGCACAATAATTAATAAAGAAATCCTGTGAACCTGTGAGAGGAGAAAGAGTGTTTATTTTTTTTATTTTATTAAGTGGTTTTTAAGGAATGTAAGTGAATATATACTGAGTTCACCATTTTTGTATCCTCAACAAATATTGCATGGCGTTTAATCTCGTCAAACCACTTCAGTCCAATCTCTTTTCTGCATAATGTTTTTTTTTTTTTTTTTTTTTTTTTTTTTTTTTTTTTTTTTTTTTTTTTTTTTTTTTTTTTTTTTTTTTTTTTTTTTTTTTTTTTTTTTTTTTTTTTTAAAATGAGATTCTGGTTGCTATTGGCAATGCCTGCATCAATATATCAGCTATGTTCTCCAGTGAAGATCTTTACACAGTCCAGCGAGGCCAAAGAGATCCCATAACACCATGATGACCTATAACCCTACAAGTAGCTGCTGGTTCCTTCTGCTCCATATGCCTAAGCTTACAGTCTGTGTTTGCCTAGTCCCAGCAGAATGAGATTACCCCTATTCAGCCGCATTCCTCCTGCACCATCACTAGCAGGACCATAAAGAGAGCGAGTCTCCAGTCCTGTTAAATCTTATTGGACAGGCTCTCACAGAGAAGCGAAGGGAATCACATCACACACTTCACAGCTGTAGCCAGAGCCTTAACAAACCTCGTTTTTCGCCTCAGTGATGGTTACAGCATCAATTCTGCTCCCCAATCAGAGTGCTCTGTTTTAGTTAAAAAGGACTTGCTAAGATGGCTTTTTCTTTGTGTAGCTACTCATATTTTTGCATCTTTATGTGCTGGGCAGTGGTTTTGCCGGAGCACTATCATCAAAGCATGTGTTTTATACATGGTATATAACATACAAAATGACTAGGACATTTTTATATGTGCTAGTTTCTTACTTCATTCTTACAAATATAAGCTAGGAGAAAATGGATCTATTGTTTGCTTCTCATACCACGTGATATATTTACAGCGCAATCTATAATGATTCAAAAGAAATCATTAACAATGAGATTGAAGTCCACAATATTAGATTTAATTTGTTGTAATTAGCATCTGTATTACATGAAACATCTAATAGTCTCAGTCCTTTAATATGCACCTCTCTCTATTTCAGGAGATGGGACAAATGCACATGATCTTAAGTAACATTGACATGTTTGGTAGTAAATCCTTAGCAATCAATGACTGCCTGAAGTCTGTAATCAGTAAACATTACCAGATGCTGGGCATCACAGTGATGCTCTGCCAAGGCTCTAATGCAGCCATTTCCAATTGATGTTTGTTTTTTTCTTTGACTGACTTGTCCGATGCAAACATTTCAGGTTTGGCCCTTAAAATTTTGATAGCTCCCTAGTATGGCACATACAAGTTTTGAGGCGTCTGGCTGGATCTGATGCTTTTGTAGACTTTAGACATCCTCCTGCTGCTGTTGCTGACAGTCCAATCATCAATAAAGACAAGCGAGCCAGGTCTACTAGAAGCTATACATGTCTGTGCCGTCATATTTCCCAGATGAAGCGATGTGCATTGGACCTTGAGTGATGTATTTTATTCTCCACATATTCCTCTTCCTGTCATTCTGGAACAGGTTACTTTTCAGCTCACCCATCAAGGCTGTGGTCATGCCTGTGTATTTCTCTTTATGGTAGGCTTTGAGGTATCGAATCTCAAGTGATCATGAGCTGTTCAGCTGAAATTATTGCACAATTTCTTTTTACTTACTCACTATTGTTGTCCTTTGTGGTCCATCATGCTAAACTATATGGCCCAAATTATGTGGACAACTGACCATAATACCCATATGTGATCCCAAAATATTGCCACGAAATTAGAAACACGTAATTGTCAAAAATGTTTTTTTATACTGTATCATTAAGATTTTCCTTCACTGTAACTAAGAGGCCCAAACTTGTTCCAGAATGACCGTGCCCCTGTGCACAAAGCAATATCCATGAAGACATGGTTTGCCAAGGTTGGAGTGGAAGAACTCAAGTGTCCTGCACAGAACCCTGACCTCAACCCCACTGAACACCTTTGAGCTGAACTGGAATGCCAACTGCGCAACAGACCTCCTCATCCGACGTCATTGCCTGACCTCACTAATGCCCTTGTGGCTGAATGGACAAATCCCCACAGCCATGCTCCAAAATCTAGTGGAAAGCCTTCCCAGAAGTGTAGAGCTTATTATAACAGGGGGACTAAATCTGAAATGGGATGTTCAAAAAGCACATATGAGACTATTTACTATTGCTACCACTACTGTTCAATTCCTTCTTCTTACCAAACCATACAGCTGTTTGTGATGCACCAAGGTTCTGATTTAACAAAAACCAACAAACAAAAAAATGTGCAAGATAACACCCACAAAAATGTCCAAACTGATTCACTAAGAGCATCTCTTGAGGATGTTGTCTTTCACATGAGCCAAATACCATGTATTGTCTGTTTTGCATATTTGACCTAATGAATTTGAAACAAAACCTGAATTAATGTACCAGGAAAAACACGGAACTATTGTACCCCATATAGCTAAAAACTGACCTGAAATACCAAGAAATGGAACTGATATACAGCTGATATACAAAATGACATACATTAAAAATGAACTGAATTCTGATCTAGCCATGAACTCCCCCCTGCTGGACCTATCACCATTGACATCATCACAGTCCATCCTAATAATCTTGATGTGCTTTTAGATGAGTCAATCCTGCGTATTTCTTCTTAATAACGTCAGAGACATATGATCATTTCTGACTACAGAATGTGCTCATCTTCTTATACATGCTCTAGTTATTTAGTTATTTGTAGACTTGTCTACTGCATCTCTCTTCTTCCTGGTCTTTCATTTGCTATATGTCCTCTACAGATCACTCAGAACTCCTTTGGCCTCCTGCTCTATAATGTCCTGAAGTTCTCTCGGTGAACTCCCCCCACCTGAGTCACACACCTGCCAGCTCAGGTCTTCAACTTTAGGCCGTCTGGCATGTCCTTCTCTGAGGTTTAATCATGCTTGTAACGCAAGATCTCGCAGTTTCCTCAGTGTTGGAGCAAGCTTCTTCTTCTGTTCTTCTTCATTTTGAATAAGTGTCTCTTCCTTCCTCAAAAGCCTAACCCCAGATTCATGCCAGACAAGGGTCACGTCAAGCCTTTTCACTTTATTGTGCTATTTTTTACCTAGATCAGTCAAGCAGTAGTAGACTGGTCTCTTGTCCTTCGAGTTATGAATCCTGCATTTGAATCCATCTGTCAGCGTTTTTGGAGTCGCTCTGCATAACAGCGTCTGTGACATGAAAATGTAAATTTGGGGCATTTTTACCTCATGGTACAAAATGTAGGGCAGTGTTTATGTAAATCGATTAATTTTGTATCTGTAATGTGATTTAATAAGCCTGAAAGTCACTTTGGGGACAACAGCTGTCTGCTCAAATTAGTATGAGCGAAAGGATATTTTTATATTGTTATCATAGAGGACTAAGAAAAAAAAAGATTTAATTGGGTTTTGAGGTCCATAATTTTGTTGCACCCAGTATAAGGTGGTCAACCAGTTGGCCAATCAGATAAAGGACCTCTGTTTATTCAGGCACATGTTGGCATTGTTATGTGCCATAATATGAAGCTATTGCTTTAACTGTCATCACTGTGTCCAGTACAGTCCAGTCTTTGCTGAAGTGTTGGTGGTAGTAGAAGAAGAGTGTAAAAATAAATAAATAAATAAATAAATAAAATTAAAAGGCTGTAGTTTCTACACAGTTCAGCTGCTATGAACGTAAAGAACAGTGAATAAGCCTGACAGTCTTCTAATTAACATCACTGTGATTGTGTCATACAATTAATACAAATAAGTGACAGCTATAATAAAATGTATCTTTACTTATGTATGTTTAAAATATTTCTGCTTAAAAGACGAGCTGCTTTTCCGCTCGGTAGATGAGGTATTAAACTAATTTATTTTCTATAAGACTTCATCAGTCATACAGTGGTCTTAGAGGATTTCCTTTCTGATGTTTCACAAGTCATATGAAGTAATATCTACCATGTACAACCTCTGTACATGTACAGTTACACTTGTGCTTGTTTTCGTGACTTCCCTTTTCCTTTCAGGTCATTGTTACATGAAGCAGACCTCATCTATCACTATCAGATGTTTGACACACACACACACACACACACACAATCAGCAGCAGCATTCAGTAATGGTTTCTATTCCTCCCAGAAGTGCTTCATCAGCCTGCCTGCTTTTTCTCTCTGTCATGTCAGCTATCTCCAGCCCTTATAATGAAATCACACACCGTTATGGGCTGGCTGAAGAAGATGAGGCTGTTATATACGGACAAATCACAGCGAAATGCAATATAATGCAGTATTTGGGCCACACATTTTGCTTAGCTCTGGATAAACTTTCGATAACTTACAGACATATACATATGTTTCTGCTTTGAAAGCAAAACCTTGCCTTGCTCCCTTCACAGGGAAATTAACACCACTGAACCAAGAGAGAGAGAGCACTAAGTAGGTTTTTGGGGGCATATTGTGATTAACTTAAGCAAATTGCTTTTACAAGAGATTTACTTTGGGTCTCTCGGTGAGTGCATTTTACTTATGCTTGGTGCAGCTTGAATAATTTAGGCCCTGTGTACTTGTCTTGAATGTGGAATGTGAAAAAATATTTGGTATACCAAGCATGAATATATTGTATAGTGATGTATAACATAGCATTTACATAAATATATATGCATTCTTAGGGGAAAAAATGGTTTGTTGAAGGCTAAATGATTTTGCAGTTCCACAGAATCTATCCCAAGGAGCAGTGTAACTGTTCTGTTGGCTCTTGGTGGCCCAACGCCTTACTAAGATATTCTCACTGTACACTTTATTTGGAACATCTGTACACCTGCACAGTAATGCAGTTACTATAGACTTCTTGTCAGCTCAGACCATGCTGGTCATTCTCCTCTGATCTCTCTCATCAACAAGGTGTTTCAGCCTGCTAACCCTCTGAAAACAGGATGTTTTTTGTTTTTTGCACCATTTTGTGAAAAACCAAGGAGATGAGCAGTTTATGAAATACTCAGACCAGCCCTTCTGGTAACAATATCCATGCCACAATCACAGTCAGAGAACACACTTTTTCTTCATTCTGTTGTTTGATATGAAGACTAACTGAAGCCCTTGATGTGTATCTGGATGATTTTTGCATTGCCACATGGTTGGCTAATTGGATAACTGCATGAATGTACAGGTGTTCCTTATAAAGTGAACATGAGTGTAAATATCTATATTTAAGATCTATATATAAATAGCTGTGTCTAAGATAGAATCTGTATATCTAATTTTCTATAATTTATGTAAGGAATAACATTCCAGACCATGCTATTATATGAAAATAATGCATGCTGGGAGGGGTGTGTTGAGGCACAGTACCAGCCGAGTTCCGCTACCCCCCAAAGTGCATTATTTGGATAACAGCACAGTCTGGTGTGTGTTATTCCGCTTATATCACAGCAAGTTGCCAACGTTTGCAATGTACGAAATGTCGCACATTTTAGAATTGATATTACAGAACGTCCGAGTGACAAGTTGGTTCCTGTTCTTGCTTATGTTCTAGCCATGGTACAGTAATTCCCTCACCAACCTCTCTCTTTCTCTCAAAAAACGCAGCTTGTCGTTTTACCAAGAAAGACCAGAAAGCATAAACTGCTCCTGAAGACTTTTCTGTGCTTGTAACTGAGATGACTTCCATAAATGTTAAATAAATGTCTCCTAACAAAAAACATCACTGGTTATAGGTTTTTACTTTATTACACGACACATTTTTAAAATTCGTTTATTATGACATTTATGGCTTTTAGCAGATGCCCTGATCATTTATCTAAATGATTAAAAACTTAAACTTATCTCTTTTTTTTTTTTTAATGCAGCTGAGCAGTTGAGGATTAAGGGCATTGCTCAAGGGCCCTGCATTGGCAGCTTGGCAGTGCTGGGATTTGAACTCATGACCTTCCGATCAGAATGAGCTGTTAGTATAGGAGCAATAACATTAGAATGAGCACATGTAAAATATAAACCTCATTCGTATGAGTGGGATAAAGTGCTCTAAGATATGTAGTTGGGTAAATAATCAATACCAGGGCATCATGTTTTATTCCTTACATACATATTAGACAGATTCTGTGTCTGGGCTTTGATTTGCCCACCCCTGTATTGTGGTTCTTTTATAGTCCCTAGTGGGTTGATGTTCAGGAAAATACAGTGATCAAAGACCTAAGTGACTCTTAGGAAGCTCTGTTGTGTGCTGCACCTGTTGTCATGTTCTGGCTCTTATCATCCTAATCAAAATGGAGGTGTTTGCTGTTGTATTAGTCTGCCTGCAGGGTAGATTACAAAACGGCGAAAGCGATCCTGTGATGCAGAAAGCCAATCAGCTGCTCTTTATCCACATAAGCCTTCTTCAGTGCTGTTCAGTGAGGCGACTAACGAGAGCATTGATATTAGCCAGCGGTGGCAGCCAGCCACACGGATAGCTGTCTTCTGCTTATGGTTGTATGTGTGGGTATGTGTATGTGTATGGGTTTAGCTGGAGGTGGGGGAGGGGAGTGTGTGGTACTGGACTGTTTGACAAGTGATAACTTTATCCTGTCTTCTTGCTGTCCATGCAGGGACTGAGAATTTGCTCCTGAGCTCTGATTAATGACAAAGCATTGTGCTACTTCATTAGAGACTGCTCTCAGTGAGGACTGAGTGTTAATGGTTGGGTGTGTGTGACAGAGAGAGAGAGGGACTGTGAGTAAGAATTACTACCCACTGTGCACACAGATCCCCTTCCAGTCAGAGAGGATTTGACCTCAGTCAAGTCTCAAATATCTTCTGTAATATCTCAGTGTAATCTTCTTTTATGGGGATTCTATTGGTGTGGAATCTGACACACACTCTAAAAGAGAATTTTTTTTTTTTTTCCAAATAATAATAGTATTGGGTCATGGAGAAATGATGCCTGCTCTGAGAGTTTTGCAGGAACCATTAGTACTTTTGTCCCTCTCTATTTTCCCCCCGATTTGATAATCTGGCAATTCCACCTCACTAGCCAGCTACCCCTATCACACGATAGACAGTAACCAGAGAGGGT
The DNA here is from genome assembly GCA_022985145.1 of Pangasius djambal. Lineage (NCBI taxonomy): Eukaryota > Metazoa > Chordata > Actinopteri > Siluriformes > Pangasiidae > Pangasius > Pangasius djambal. The sequence goes on from CM040991.1 coordinate 15,934,362, forward strand.
GAAAGCTATCTCATGCTTCCTCCAAGACATGTGAAGCCATTTACAGCATCTTTTCAAACTGCTGCTACATCACAGGGCAGCGTAATACACTCAGAAGATAGCACTATCTACCCTCTTCCGCATACATGAGCTCCCAGACACCCATGATTGGTTAGTGGCTCTGTGACTGACAGGGGAGAGAAAATATGCCATCCCAGAGGGCACAATTATCTTCATATCCACATTTCATATCCATCGTAGCCCCGTAAGCCTTTTCAGTGCTGTTCAATGATGCTTATGTAACCTCTCACTGTATTGCAACTCGTTAAAAGTTAATTTCCACCATGTTTTTTGATATATAAGTGCACTGTGTGTAGTGGCAAGAGCTGAACTGTACCTGCTCTATTTTGTAGCTTTTTATTCAGCTGGTTCAGGGACGACCGTCAATCAGATGAGCCCATGCATTATTTATAACTCCGTTATGCTTGCCCAAAGAGAACGTCCGGAATGGTGCGTCAATCAAAATCAATGATTTGCCACCCCTGGTGATGCCGTTGTGGAGGCCATGTTGTAGTAGCACAATGATTAGGTTTGAGTTTACAAACAGGAAGCAGAGTAAACCTGAATAGTTCAATAAGTGCAGGACTAAGGCTCTGATTTGACAGCCAGTCTTCCAGAATTTTAGGAACTTGTATGAGAACATACAGATCATGAATTTTAAATTTGTTTTATTTAGGTTCTCTGGTTTCCTCCAGCTTCCCAAAAACATGCCGATAGGTGGATTGGCTTTACTAAATTGCTCCTAGGTGTGTAGGGTGCGCTGTGATGGACTGATGCGCCATCCAGGATGTATTCCTGCCACACAGCCAGGCCCACTGCAACCCTGAATGGATGTAATTCTAATAAGTAGCTATTTGACCACCTGCACTCTGGCTGCTAACACTGTATTTATCATAGTAAATACATAGTGCCATAGTATGTTATGTTCACATTTACAGCATTTTATTATTATATTGTTGCATCTTTTTATGGCACTCTGTCCACTTTATCCACACTAGAACTGTGTACTAGTCGGCGCTGCACTGTCCTTTACTGTGCCTATTGTCCTGTTTTAGGAAATTTGTACTTGACTTGCACTGTTTGCCCATGTTTGAACATGTTTGGTCCTGGAGGAATGTTATTTCGTTTCACTGTGTACTTTACCAGCCGTATATGGTCGAAACAACAATAAAAGCCACTTGACTTGCTTTTGTTATCAGAATTATTGGAGTGCAACACTTTGTTACATTTTGTTATACTGCACAGTTCTGTGATATTTCATCTTCAAGCTGTTATAGAATCAGATCGTGTCTGTTCTTTTTTCCCTCTTATATCCGATCCAGCAGTATTTTCTGCTGATATTGATCCCAGATATTGGTGTCGTCTGGAATTTTTATCTCAGGATTTGTTGTTGTTTTTTTTCATTATGGTTTTGTTTAAGTAGACTTTTTGGATGAAAATGTATTGGACTTTTTATGACACTGTGTTTAAACCTCCACTGAGCTAAGCATATTCAGAATCAGAATCAGAATACATATTGTGTATATTGATAGGATATTTTTGCCCATATTGTCCAGCCTTATTTTAATGTCCTTTTTTTGAGGAATTGGTTTCTTATGTGTGTCAGTTTGAAATGCTAACAAATGGCTGTTTCTCTTCGTAGTGGACTTTGCGCCCCATGCTTCCATGGAGACAGCCCACCACATGCTCTTATATGGCTGCAGAACCCCCTACTCCACCAAAGGCTACTGGTAAGTGCTTCATTTTTCCACTTTATACTGTGATTGATGTCCCTAATACTGATCAATTTACAAAAGTATTACATGGCTTTATGTAGTGCAAAATGAAGGAGTTGTTTTCAAAACAAACGGATTAGCCATTTTGTCATTACTGGGGCTGATACACTCTTGTTGACCATAATTTATAAACTTATGAAAACAAATGGAGTGAATGGATCATTACAAACTGCCTGAGACCCCTAATTGATTTTATTTAGCCTCATGCACTAAAGCTTAGTGATGTACCATTAAGAAACTTAAGCAGCTCATTCTGGTCTGAATGCTCCACATAACAGAAACAGCAAATGATGCTTTGTCCTCTTGAGGGAAGAAGAGAGAGCGCAAGAGAGGGAGTGGAGAAGACGCTAATAAACCCGCCTGTTACCAGGGCAACCACATCCAGCTTGACAACAGGGGTTGTTAGAGCTGCCCTGTGGGGTTGTGGGTTAGATGAGGGGGAGGGGGGATTTCTCATATCCGCCTCACAGCTCTGCCCCGCCATCCTTCTGTCTTTTCTCTTGGGTCTGTGTGATAAGCAACACAAAGAGAACATTACGGTCGAGTCCGGGCTGTTTCAGGTCAGAGCATCAGACAGACCATTCCACGCCTCTGCAAAGAAAACACAGCCTCGTTTCCAACATGCTAATGAGACCACAGCTCAATCCTCTGCCTCTGTTATTTTTGTCCATGAAATGCAGAGGTGATAAACCTACTTTTCAGAACTGTAAGATTATTTGTGTATTTTTGAATGCAAGTGTTTACTTGGTTGCTTTTGACTTGCATATGAATGGATACTGTGGCAGACATTTTCATAATCTGTCCCTGCTCTTGTTAGTAGAACCTGCTTTTCATCAATCCTCGGGATTCCATATTCCTCCAGACAGCATCAAACATTCAGTGTGAAATGCCTGTGAGGCTCCAAAAATCAAGAATGCTGCAGAGTATCATTGAGGGGAAGGAGGCATAAAAAAAATAGGCCAGGTCATGTGACTTATCACACCCAAATGCAGCAAATCCAGTGAGCTGGGACAGACATCAAGAGACTGTGTTATAGGCATCAACCAGGATAGGCCTGTGCAGTCGAATACGAGATTAATCATGTTGAAAGGCACTTTTTGAAAACACACTTTTGTGAAAACATGTAGAAACACCTGAAAGAAACATTTTCAGTGACTTACGACGTATAAATATGCTTTTTTATTGGCACTACTGTGGCTACTTATTCTAAAAGGAAAACTGTGACCTCTAAAATGATGTGATTAACTGTTTTGCTTTAAATATCTATTATTAGGGGAAAAATATAATTTTTCATGGTTTTGGTGGTTTATAGACTACATGAGGTTACAATAACAAAGATAATATGTAATTTGTGTGGTTCTTTCTGTACAGCAAAAACCCATTTTTTTCACCATTTTGAAATTTACTAACCACTTTTAGAGATAAAGACTACAATACCTACAAAGTGCACAGCTGTTTTTTTTTTTTTTTTTTTTGACAGTGTACAAAAAGAAAACAGCACTAAAACGGAAAAGTAATGGATATGATTTGATGACTGATGTTTGTTTGTTTGTTCATTCTTTCATTCATTCATCAAGAAAGGTTTTTCTATTCTTTTTCTGTCCAAACAGTGCCTGAGTGTCTTCTGTGGCTAAATTTAAATTTAAAATATATCTAGGTATAATGTTGAATCATGTGATTTGAGTCCCCTCCATCATTTTTTTTTTGTTTCGCATCCCATCTTGTGGGAGAAAATGACTGTCAACATCAAAGTAGTTCTCTGAGGAGAGGATTTAACACAACTGCACAAAATATCATGGGTGAAAAACTCAAGCAAAGAGTGAACATTGTAGTGAACGCTGTGTGTAAATGCCTTTGTGTGCGCTGTTTGATATTCTGTTTAGTACAGCGGGAGATTTCTAACTCGTCCTGTAATCTCCTTAAACCTGAAATGCTACTTTTCCTGTTGAAGAGCAATTAAGCCAGGAATAGTCAGTTTTACTGCACATCAGGCAGTCGAGTAAATCTTTTACTTCCTGTTGTGGTTATGTAGCTTATAAAACTGTACAAAGTAATTTGTTGTGTGCTATGGTCGTAATAACATATTATTTAAATATATTTTTGGAACTTTAGGTGTTTTGTTTTTTGACAGTATGACATTATTGACTTTTTATTATTTTTCCTTTTACATAATAACTGTTCAAGAATGAGTTAATAATTAATAGCTGTGCAAAACGCTCAGACTTTTGACCACCATATTTTAATTTAAATAAGCATATTCCACATGTCAGTGGATTCCCTGAGGCCCAGGACTGTTTCCTCATTGCTGACTGTATGGTTCAATGCAAATCATTTGCTTCATACTTAACAGCACCACTCAATTATTTTAGGTAATTTTTTTTATCAAGCAATATTTTGAACTGTTGTACATAAATAGTTAAATAATTACTGCAACCCACAATTGGGAGAAAAAAGCAATATCACGAAAACCTTAACCAAACTGTGAACAGCCACTCACCGCTCGCATTATTAGGAACACCTGTACACTTGCTCATTCATGCAATTATCCAAGCAGCACAGTGCATAAAGTCACACAGATACAGGTCCAGAGCTTCTGTTAATGTTCACATAAAACATCAAAATGTGATCTTTGACCATTCCATGGTTGTTGGTGCCAGACAGGCTGGTTTGAGTATTTTTAAAAATAATCTTCTGGAATTTTCACACAGAACAGTCTACAAGTTTATACAGAATGATACGAGGGAAAAATGAAAACATCCAGTGAGCAGCAGTTGTGTGAGTGGAAACACCTTGTTGATAGAGGTCAGAGGAGAATGGCCAGAATGAACTGACAGAAAGGCTACAGTAAATCAAATATCCACTCTTCACAACCGTGGTGAGCAGAAAAGCATCTCAGAAAGTGGATGGCATACAAGAGCAGAAGACCACATCAGGTTCCATTCCTGTCAGCCAGCAACTGGAATCTGAGGCTACAGTCGGCATGAGTTCACCTAAATTGGGCAGCTTAAGTCCTCAAAATCCTCACCTGATCTGATGAATCTTGATTTCTGCTGCAACTTGCAGATGGTATGGACAAAAATGAGTATCATCAACGTGAATTCACGGATCTAACCTGCCTTGTTTCAGCTGTTCAGGAAGGCAGGTGGTGGTGTAATGGTGTGGGGAATGTTTTCTTGGCACACACTGGGCCCCTTAATACCCCCTTAATAATTGTTTGAATGCCATAGTTGATATGAGTATTGTTGCTGACCATGTGCATCCCTATATGGCTGCAATTTACTCATCTTATAATGGCTACTTCCTGCATGATGATGCACCATGTCACAGACAACTCAAACTGATTCCATGTACATGACAGTGAGTTCAGTGTTCTACAGTGGCCTTTCCAGTCACCAGATCTGAATCCAATACAGCACCTTTGGGATGTGATAGAACGGGAGACAGCTTCTCAAATCCAGTCTCAGCTGAAGTTTGTCTTTAGTTCTGCTTGAGTGCTGTAGCAGGCTGGGAGTTTTGAAAAACGTCCATCAGGCTTGGTCTTCAGAATATTAGGGACATCCCTGGACAGTTCTAAGCTCAATCTGATCATATTTAATTTTTTTCCATTCAGCATTTGCTGGATGTTTAATATAACTCTCATGTTTGATTGCACACAAGCATTTTTAATATTTTACAAAGTTCCCTGGGACTTTAATAAAGATCTATTTACAGAGATATAATCCAGGCTTTATGGCATTTGGCAAATTTGAGGTTTGATGTTCTGTCATGATAATGTGTAGTGGCAGTACATTCTCTCTGGCAAATAAATACAAAATTTTGTAATAACTCAAACCCACATAGGACACTTTTTTCTAATTTTTCTCATTTCTGACTGTTGAAATGCCAAGTGATGTTTTAATCGTAATGGTGTAGTGACAACTGGGCATTATGTCTCTCACAGTTTTGTATTATAATTCTCTCCATGATGTAAACATGTTTGTCTGTGTGATCATTTATAAAGCCTTCGGGGCTCTGAGCAGTGTTGATAGATTGGTGAATAATGAAACAGTGGCAGGTGGTTTTATTGAGCTGTGTGTGTGTGTGTGTGTGTGTGTGTGTGTGCAGGGATTGTGGGACAGAACAAGGCACCTGTGAGGACGAGGCCAAGATTATGTATGCCTGGGCCAGAAATGCTCCACCCACCAAGCTCCCTAAAGGTGATCTCTGTCTTTAGACCATGGTCCACGTCTAGCTCTGTCTTCTTTTTTTAGTCTCTCTTTCCATTTGTCTTTTTTCTTCTCTCTGTGCCTCTTTGAAACTCTTATCAGGCTGTCCCTCATATTATCAATGACCCTAGCACAGAAAGCTAACTTGTGAGATCATTAATAATCAGAGGATTTACTCTGGACCATTGTAATTGCTCTCCAGTGAGACTTCTTATCAGCATATCTGTACAGAAAAGAAAGCCACAAAGACAGTAATTGGTTCCTCATCCACGATTTATTTCTCTCACTCTAGCTTTTTCTCTCTGTTTTTCACATGCCTATCTGCTCTCACCCTTTCTTCAACTTTCTCATTTCTTTCCTGCACAGATGTTGGCTTTAGAGTTGGAGGAGATACCAGGATTACCTACTTTGTGCTGCAAATCCACTATGGTGATGTCCATAACTTTAGAGGTACGTTTTCACTGATGATCCCAACAGCAGGCTGGAACTCAGTGGCCCAGCTGACACACTGTTGCTGAGGAGCCCTGACAGAAAGCTGGCTCAGTGCGGCTGCTGCACAGCCAAGTAATAATGAGAAAAGATTTTGAGAAATTAGATGAAACCAATTTGTCTCCTGGCACATTAATAGTCCTTGATTGAATTGATCTAAGTGGTTTATATGGTATTTTTCCAATTACATTCAAAATGGTTTACAAAAACATGATAGTGGGGGTTGAATTCATAATTAACACTGGAATGTTAAGTCACTTAATACTTGTGTTAATATATTGAAAAATAGCACTATATGTAAAAATAAGGTCCAAGACAAAAAAATAATAGAATCTACTAATAACATCACCTTGTAAAATGTCCAGCATTGTATAACTTGTCAGTTGTTGGCCAGACTCGACTCTGTAGGCTGCATGGGGCCAAATCTGTGTGGACCTTGTTCATCATGCATTTGACTAGCCTGCAAAATAACTGGACCGAACCTCAATCCAATAGAAAACATGTGGAAACACCAAAATAGGCACCCTAGTAGTTAAATTGCCCCAGTCTGTGGAAGAGTGGCCAGGGCATGGCATAACCAAGTTTCAAGGAGGAAATGACACATGAGAATTTTTTTTTTTTATTTGGAAGGGCCTCCACTTGAAAGAAATCCAATAAAAAAATAAAATAAATCCAGTGTCTGTGAATATGCAAATTGGAATCGCCCCCCTTTTTTTTTTTTTTGTAAACCTGTTTTGCCTGAATAGCTCCCCCCCCCTTTTCCTTAATTTAGTCTTGGCCAATTCCCACCCACCCACCAGCCAGCTCTCTCCTGTCCAACTGGGGAGGGTGAAGGTTGATCACTCGGAGGAAAGCGCTATCTGCCCTCTTCCGCATACATGAGCTCACAGATGCTCACAATTGGTAAGTGACGCTGTGATTGACAGGGGGGAGAGTAATGCCACCCCTCCCACCCAGAGAGCACAGCCAGTTTTGCTTTATTGCAAACTTGCAATCTCAGGATGATGGAGCGAACACGTTTCTATTGTGCAGCCCTTGCTTGAGCATTTTGGGACATCACTGGCTCATAATTTATGTAAAGAATAAATAATGATGGGGGGCTGTAATAGGAAAACAATCACCAGTGGGTTAGTGTGATGTGTCCTGATTCAAAGCAGAATTACTGTTAGCATCCTGAAGTCCTGTCTTTCCCGTGCTGAAAACCTGCTGATCGTTCGAAAAAGCACTGACACTGAAGACTCCTTGAATAAGTGTTAAATGTCTCCTTACATTCAATGATTTCAATGATTTATACATTTTTTTCTTTGTTAAGTAGTGACATTTTAATCTGTTCATTTCTATATTTAGATTACATGGCCCATCTGCCATAAAAGTCCCTGTGAATTAATAATAAAGTTATTTTAAAAGTATTTAAACTAATGCAAAGCTTTGATTATGATTAAGAACCATACATTAGCCCCTTCTGCAGTACTGCTAATGAGGTTTAATGATACAGATATTCTGTTATGATTGTGTGTTATATTATTGCATTCTTTCTAGACTTCTTTCTGATCAGATCATCTTTAATCATTGGTACACAGCAACTGATCGTTTCCAGTAAAATTTTTAAAGCAGCAGTAACTGCAAAATGCAGTAATACTCCCTGGGATAAGAGTAGGCAGCTAAGGGAATGAGGTTCTATTTTTCTGAATAATTTTATTCCCCCAAACGCCCCGGGAGAAACCGTTTCCAGTGTAATGCCTAATAGGCAGCTCCAGAGAAGCTTCTGAAAATGATGAGCTATTTTTAGGATTTCACCTAGTATTTTACTCCATTTTCTGGATAATTTAAGACAATGCCTTTTGAACAGCTGCCCTTCTGGGGCAAAACTGCTGACCTACTCATTATTCTCTCGACTTGCACTTTACTTTAAGACTGAGAGTATTTGCCCAGTGTCATCAACTTCTATATTTTAAGTAACTTGTAACCAACTGATTCTGCTTATCAAAGCCAAAAAATAATGAGGAGAATTTTGGGATGAATGATTTGGGCTGATCGTGTCTTGTCTTGGTTTCAGATCACCATAAAGACTGCTCAGGACTTACACTAAGAATGACTTCCAAACCGTAAGTTTCTAATCCCCATCATTTTCTCTTAACGCTGTTATTGATTCTTTGCATGACCGCGTTTAAAAAATCGCTCAGTTTCAGAATTCCCTTCGGGCTTGTAAACTTTTATGATGTATTAGTATGATTATTTAATTGGAAGTTATAATGAGCTTGGAAAAATGTTGGAATTTGATTCATTTAAGCAGTTGTTTTTCTACAAACTACCCATGTATATTGACTGAAGTTGTATCGGCTGTTAGATTCATCAACCTAAGGCTGTTTTTTTCCTCCATAAAGCATGTAATTATGGGCCTTGCATTAGGGTGTTGTGGCAATAATTGGACATTCCCTGTGAAAATGAATGAAGTAGCAATTTAAATAGGCAGAAAAACCAATTAAGGGTTTAAAGGCTTTTATGCTTCAAGTTGATGGGTGGCTTTACTAACTGACACACAGCAGGAGGTAAATTTACTATTGCAGTCCATCCCACATCTAGTGCCAAGACTCATATCTGCTCTAGAACTGATAATTTTAAAATAATACATGTAAAAGGGTGAATTGCTAATTGATGATTAGTGACATAGAAGCTGTAGTTAGAGCAGAGTGACATTATTACTGAAACAGATTATTGATCTGAGTTCGCCGTGTTGCCTCGGATCTGGTCTCACCATTGCTGTGAATAATGGAGATGGATAGCTGATGGATGTGACCGATGGTTGACTTTCTCCTTTTCTTGCTCTTCTTTGTGCTTTACTTACACACATGGGTCCATCAGCTTATATAAACACATAGAAATAGACCTGTTGTTTTTCTGCACACCGGTCACTCCAGACCCACATTCTTTAATAAATGGTTTTAAAAACCTGTGGGATGCAGAAAGATTTAGCAGAGCTTAACAAATCCACGTGCAGAAAGCTCAGTGTAATCATGAACCACCTTGTGGGATTACAGTCTCCCAAAATGAAGTATGTAAATCCTTGATAATATGATGGCTGAATGCTATTTTGGAGGAAATCAATTTCCTTTTTTAAGGTTTCAGTGTTTAGATGATTAAATGCTTAGTGTAGTGAAATGATGAGATTTAGAGGAGAATCTGATGTCATGATTTCCATTTCCTGTCTAGACAGCCCTTTATAGCTGGCATGTACCTGATGATGTCCGTAGACACCGTCATCCCTCCAGGAAAGACAGGTACATGGAGGAGCTGCCTCTCTGTCTGATACTGTTTATATCTTGATGGAAACCATTTAACAGCTGATCCAAACACCAAACCTACACGTAACCTGGTTACTTCAGTTTTTTTTTTTTAGTTGGGAATGCTCAGGCTCTTAAAACTCACTGTATATTGTTCTGTACAAATGTCCATGTCTCCTTAAGAGCAGTTTTTTGAAGTATAAAATCCTTGACAGTTAAATTTGTGCAGTGGCCTGGTATGTCAGTAATTGAAATGCTGGCATGTTGCTTTTGTCTGTTTACAGTAACCAATGCTGACATTGCTTGCACTTACTTATCATACCCGATGTACCCGTTTGCCTTCAGAACCCACACGCATCGCCTTGGTGAGTTCCTCTGTCTTACTTTTCTTCTCATTATACTGTACGTTTTAAATATAAATTATTTAATTTCCATAGATTGCTCAAAAATATTTTCATGTGTGTGCTTCAGGTAAAGTTGTTAGTGGTTACAGAGTTCGAAATGGACAGTGGACATTGATTGGGAGGCAGTCTCCACAGTTACCGCAGGTACTCCCAAATGTACATGTAGCATCCTGCTCTGCTTATTTTACTCATTATAATCACATTTCGTATGGGGAATATTCCAGTGTGTTACAACCTAATCTCTATCCACCAGATCTGTAGTGTATGTACAGTTACCATGAATAATAATTTCCACAGCTTTCCCTGTACTGAGAAAAAAATGGAAAACATGTTCACTCAACATACATTTAATATGAAAATCTAGAGGCAGTTGTTGGGGCAGTCAGTAAGCATTTATAAATTCATGACTGTATGATGTGAATTTAAAACCTTAGCTGTTACACTAACAATGCACTTCACACTTTACTTTGTCCAACTCTCGTATAAAGAGCAATACAGCAAAATATCATTCCAGTTACTTTCCTGAAGGTTTTGTGATTTCTATGCACAGACCCACACAACTACATAGGTAAAGCATAACCACAAATCGCCATGGCAACAACCCATGTAACACTCAACCACACCCCCACATACAGATTCATCTGAAAAGTTGCCTATTTTTGAAAACGCAAATCATACATAGTTATACAGCTTAATTTATTGTATTTATACCTTTCACTAAAAAATTAATGGTGGTTCAATCCTGATCTCGGGTTAGTGTCTGTGTGGAGTTTCTGTGCATGTTCTCCCTGTGTCCATGTGGGTTTCTTCAGGGTTTTCTGGTTTCTTCCGTCCTCCAAAATAGTTGGCAGTAGGTGGATGCACTATACTAAATTCTGCCTAGGCATGAACATGTGGGCGTGGTACATTAGCATCATATCCAGGGTGTATTCCCGCCTCACGCCCAGTGTTCCCAGAATAGACTCCAGATCCACTGTGATCCTGATCAAAATAAAGTACTTGATGAAGATGAATAAATGAATAACTCATGATTGATGTTTATTGACTTTCCCAACTCCCACCTAGACAGAAGTGACTTTTGAGTAAAAATTAGCCAGTCTAACCCACTGATACGAGCTGCCCTTGATATTAAGACATTTCTAGTTCATGGCAGATGGCTTGTCTCTCTGAGTTAAAGGCCAGGATTAAATGTCATGCACGGGCCATGCTGAGACATTACACTTCCTTCCATGCGGCGTCGTAGCTTAGCCACAGCAGGATGCAGCAGCTGAGCTGAGCCATAAGCACATAACAACATTAGATGGATTAGAAATACGAAGAGGCTCTTTTGTTCTGTCAGTACATACTGCAGCTCAGTGACGCATCCATCTGCCATTTTTTCTTCTTAAAGAGTCTGCTTGCAGTCCAAGGTGCTTTTTTATTTATTTATTTATTTATTTTTTTATTAAATATATATTTACCAAAGCAATTATGCTGAATGAAGGAAAGCACAGTATGACTCATTTGCTCTGCACTGCAGTTTCTTGACTGAAGTTCTTTATTGCAAGACTAACACTGTTGGCCTTTCATTCCTAATAACTGTTTACATGGTCCACTAGAACTAGTGCTTTTTAAAAATGATATAATTCTGAGAAATGGAGTGGGACATGCAGGATGTGGGAATGTCCCAGACAGTGTTGCTTCTATTGATTTGAGGAAATCACACCAGTTCTACAGTTCTGCCCCTTTCATTCTAGCTTATATTAAGGTCATGATAAGTCAGACAAATTATATTACACATGGTAGGATAAGACCCTTCACCACTGCCTTCATGGTGCAGAGGGGGTTTAGTGTCAGTTAAATCCACTAAAGTCTTGATAGGCTTGATTATTATCTGCCTTTTTGTGAGATCATATTTGAATTCCTATTACTTAAATTTGATCATCAAATCATATAAAAAGAAGGCTGAGAGTAGGAGACGAGAAAGCAGGAGTTAAATCCATTTTTTCATGCCCTGGAGCCAGCAGGCTTTGTGACAGAGACTATACCTTGATCCACTATTCAAACTTCTTCACTTAATGAACACTTTCTCTGTGCCGCACATGGACCAGACCTAAAAATGTAAAATGTAATTTTAAATATTCAGCAGAGTTAAAATGTTTCCAATTAATGTCACACATTTTGTAGCCTTGCAGTCATGGCTAGAACGTCACTGAAAAACATAGTAGATATGTAAATTCCCTGTATTTTAGGTTCACTCTTTGCATTTACATGATGATTCTGTTAGAGTGTCCAGCACTGTTTCATGTAAAGGTGGGTGTCTAGCAGATAGAGAGCTGTTCCAGTTCCGGCAAGTGTGCTGGCTGCAAACTCAACGTATGTGTCAATATTCAGATTCAATATTATGTTTATACTGGAATATGTGGGATGTGTTTAGTGACTTTGGTGTTTTGTTGGTTGGTCCTGTATTTCGGTTCTCCCTGTGAGAAGAAGAAGTTGTGTGTCACTCTGACATCACAGGGGGACATTAACACAGTTACAGTGGTGTGTAATAGGAGAAAAATACTCAGCAGTCTCAACAGTCACAGGTCTTGATGTTAGCTAAAACAATATACACTTAGCAAGACCCTCGTTAGCAAAAACAAAGAGCTTATTCCTCACTGACCATTTTTCTCTGACCTTCGATGTTATATTAATAAGAACCCCAACACAGAAGTAGTGGAGACAACAAATGCTGGAATCTTCCAGTATGCAATGCAGCTATATGATGAGCTATGGCAGAGACTCTGCTCGGCTAGACAAGTTAGCGATCCATGAGATGAGTGGTGATGGTGGTATTAGCATGACAAGTTGATGCTTTGGAAGCTGATCTGTAACAGAGTATACAGATGAGGAGGTAAAAGAGCTAGACAGATTAAAAGGCTAAAGTGCTGCTGCATCACTCTCTTTAGGAAGAGATGAAGCAAGGGCCATCTCCCTGGCACCACTATAAGCAGGTTGCAGAACTGCATTGTGGGTAATATAGAAAACTGTTAACCAAAGTGAAAATAGATCAACATGTCAGTGAACAATGTTACAAAAAAAAAACAATTTTGTCACAAAATAAAACTTGGATGCTTAACTTATAAATACCATCATGTTAATTATATTAAAATTAGATTAATATGCAAGTTGTTCAGGGTGGAATTTTCTTTTAACCAAACCTTTAAGACCCACAGTGAGAGGAAATATGTGATAGCGTGGCACCTTGTGTCATTCCCTTGAGCAAACGGGGGTTAAATGCTTTGCACACGAGTAGCAAAGTATGGCTATGAGCCTGTTAAAATAGATTCGGCAGCAGTGTGGCCTAAAAATCTGTCTGTGTTATTCTAGGAAGTCTAAACCAATGTTTGATTCCTGAGGTGAAACAAACCTCCCTCTTGTGTTTCACATCAAGAAAAACTCACTTGTGTTTTCAAAACAGGATGCATAGAGCATTTCGAAGCATTTCCATCTGTACACAGCCCAGTGACGCTTACTTTCTCTTGCCCCCGATTTTCTGTGATTTTCCTTGGCTGAGCAAAACGTCTTTACACAGAGCTCTGACTCCAACAATATGAAAAGAATTCACTAGCCCTTAAATTAATCTTACCTCAACCATGAAATTGCCTTTACCTTAACAGAAGTTTCTTTTCTAGTTTAATTTAGAGAAGATGCACTATGCTTACAAAAATCCAGGCGTTTTATATTTCTTTCTCTGTATTTCCAGTTTTCTGTTGTCTGTGTGGATATAATTGTCAAAACATTGTGAAGTGAGTAGTCAGTCTGTGCCTCAGTGGTGCCTTTTCCCCAAGAATAAGTAGCAGCTGTGTATTTGTTCCAGGCCTTTTATCCAGCCAGCAATGCCATTGACGTGAGATATGGAGACATGCTGGCTGCTCGCTGCGTTTTCACAGGAGAGGGAAAGACCTCTAAAACACATATTGGGTGAGTTTAAGCCGGAGTAAGTAATATTGTGAATTTCCTTTCTCTTTCTAATATTTTTCAACTGTGCAATTGTTTCATATAATAGCACCATATTTAAGTGGATAATGTCATTTCTGTGATGAATTAATCCATGGCCTGCTCCAACCACTTTTTTGTTTCACCAGCTTTCCCTGTAACTGAGAATGTGAGTAGGTTTATAGGTTGGAGAGTGTGTGTGTGTGTAGTAGAGCCGTGTTTTCATCTCCTCCATACTCTGAGAGCTTTTGGACTCCTGTCTTGAGATTCACATCAGCCAAGTGTGTGACAGGTGGTCATTAGTACTGCTCGCTGCCCAGCCCAGTGTGGCTCCCTGTCACAGCTCCTCCTTGGTTACTGTGTGTGTGTGTGTGTTCTGTGTGTGCGTGTGCGTGTGCGCTGTAGTGTGTTTGCAGAATCGTCAAGCACAAAAGAAAGTTGTCTCCAGGGTAACATGCATTTTTCATGATTCTCTTTTGTGACTGGGTCTACATGTGTGTGTGGGGTGTGTTTGTGTGTTACGTGGGTCTGCCTCACCATTCTTGTTGCCATGGTGATTTGGGATGTGCACAATCACGATATCAGAGTGCCATATAATGCATCCCATGGGAAGAAACCCAGAGTACCAGTACATACACTCTCTCTCTCTCTTTCTCTCTCTCTCTCTCTCACGAACACACACACACACACACACACACACACACACACACACACACACACACACACACACACAAATTCACACATCGTCTCCTCTTAGCAGAGATGTGATTCATTTAAATGGCAGTGAGCAGAGTGAGAAGTGAAGAAGAGACCATGTCAGAAATATGATTCAAAGTCTGTTGCCGTTCCTTGTGCTCAGCTTAAATACTATTCATTTGGGATAAGATTTCCAGATATATGCCTGTTATGTAATGTTGCCAGAGGAAGTCTGTAGGCAAAATCACAGTGATGGGTGTGTCACACTAAAAATTCCATGCCTACTACATACACCTCATTTTAAACGGATTGTTTTGACCTTTATTATAACTGCTTGTTGTAGGGCTTGTGGCCACGCAACTTGCGCTTGATCATTAGTGGGTCACATGACCATAACAACTACCTGTGCTAGGAACTCAATAACTTACCTAAATCCCTGTGAAAGTCACTTCTCTGACGAGTTCTTTTAAATCTTGACTGTATTTTATTGTTCTGTGCTTTAAACTTGGTTTTGGTTAGATTTCGACAATAGGAAAAAAAAGGCTTCCTGGACTGTCTTTATACTGAAGAAAAAGAGCAAACCTCTTTCCTCTTTGCTCTGCTCTTTCCAGACGATTATTACAAAATGCCTGACATTGACATTCAGACTGGATTAAAATCCAGAGATTAAAGTCAAGCCCAGCCCAAATATGGCTTTAACCATACTGTAAATTGATGGATCAATTTCATACTGATGTACGTGTGATGTATATTATATCTCTTCTTTTCCAGTGGCACTTCTAACGATGAGATGTGTAACTTCTACATCATGTACTATATGGACAGTAAGCATGCTGTGCCTTACATGGACTGCATGGACCATGGCAGCAGCAGTCTGTTCAGAAACATTCCTGCTGAAGCCAATGTCCCCATCGCTGTCAGCCCGGACCTAATGATGTCTATGATGCATGGATCTGAGCATAAAGGTACACACTGACTCCCTCTGTGTAACACTTTTTTACTTTTTCCTTCATTTTTGCTGAATTTAGTAGTAGCTAATTCCCACACTAGCTAGTTCCCTTATGGCAGGACAGCTACCAGGCTGAGCGTCTGATGACACTGAAGTCCATCCTTCCCATGCATAGAATTTCTGGACAAAAGGATGACTGCTTAGACACTTCGCCAGGGACATTCTGTCATGGTCTAATAACTTTCTTGAGCAATTAAAGTGACCCGAGAATTGCTGGCACCCTTGATGACAATCTTTGTTGAAAATGAAGTTCACGCACAATAATTCAAAATTTACACTCAAACGATAAGATACTATTTATCTTTGTTCTAAAAAAAATAGTTCTTAATCTTAAATAATAGTCTCTCATGGCAAAATTATTAACACCCCTAAGGAATATTTTAAACATATAAATCAGTCCCCAGGAACTCCTTCATGTCCCGTTTCCCTGGGATATAAATAAGAGGTTGCGCACACACAAAATCCCTTTGGCATCTATTACCATGGGGGAAAAACAAAGAATTTTAGATACAAGAGGGACATGTGGTTAATGACTGCACAAATAATGGATATAAAAATATGTAAGCAGTTAAAATACCATTAAGCACAATTAGGGCTATAACAAAAAGTTTCGCAAGTCTGAAACAGTTGGACACTTAACAGGAATTTGGACCCTTGAGCACAATGTTTCCCTTATACAGTGTGACGGATGTTGAAGGAGGGGAAAAAGATCCGAGTTTTAGAATTGCACAGTTTGGTTCATTCTTGTTTTTGTCAAGTTTCAGAATCAATTGTTAAATGCCACTTTCATAACAGCAAGCTGTTTGGAAGTGTTGCAAGGAAGATGCCTTCCTTCAGAACATCTCGCTAAATGCAGCTGCTGAATTTCATTAAGTGCCATTAGAGCTACAGTTGGCATCATATGTTGTGGATAGATGAGACATTTTGGTCATGCGCACTATCAGCATGTAAAATATGTAGCTGGATCATGTTTTGGGACTGTATTGTAGCTGCTGGTTCAGGGGTTCTTATGAAGATTGATGACCAGGAGGTCCATACATGGCCATAGATAGAGCTTTCAACAAGATGAACCAAACATACTTCCAATTTAACACAAATGGTTGAAGAAACACAAAATTAATGTCTTGCAATGACCATCTCAGTCTCTGGATTTGAAACCTCCAACTTTGTTAGGCATTACAGGACAGGAATTAATGCAGTTATTCTCTACAGGGCATTAATACAGTTATTAAATATACTGGTGCCAATAATTTTGAAAATAGTGTGTTGTAGACAAAAATTGCACTACTATGTTTGTGTTTGAAAATAATGTTACAAATGCAACTGTTACTTTTTTTATATATATTTATTTTTGCTCTTTTTCCATCATGGGTGCCAATCATTCTGAAGGGCCTGTAGATGTATAGAGGTATTTCGGGCAGGAAGCAAAAAAAAAAAGCAAGCCCTTGCTTAATTCGAATATCCATGTGTCCCTTTTTTCTGTTGTGTTTTAGGAAAATACATTTGAAATACATTTCAAAGATGTAAATCTCATTAAACAGCATACTCATGAAAGCAGATTTTGAATGTTCACTCTGCGGTTTCCTATGAATCACTCCTGCTCTGATTTCATTACATGAGAATCAGGCTCATTTCTAGGTCATTTGATGGTTTCTCTCTCCTCGTTTTCAAAGACGGCGAAGACGCCGCCACGCTCCAGCAGCCGAAGAGGGAGGAGGAGGAGGTTCTGGATCAGGGTGAGTAGACTTCAAGAGTGATGACAAATTACTGTGCTAATGAGAAACCGAGCCTGCTGATGATCATAGACTGCACGGAAACACGTTATTATGCCCTCTGTTTAAAAAAAGCCAGAATAAAGCTGGTTTTAGTAGCATCTTGATGAATCAGGTGTACAGTAGCATGACAAGGTACATTAGAAGCAGAAAAGATAAATGATTCTGCAGTGGCTATTAGCAGTTATTCAGCTGTGCAGCTCTTGTTAGTTCTAGAGGCTCTCCTTTCTGCCTGCAGGCTGTAAACCGAGTTTAAGTTAATAAAGTTATCACTTTTTTTTTTTTTTTATGTCCAAGGTTGATTTTTGAAGCAGTGTTGCCCTGGTAACGTTCGGGTGTGTGATGATGCAGGAACTCTCCCTGAGGGGCTTTTGTTTTGATTTTATTTTCCTTGACCTCTGAGGTGAAACATGACAGATTGGTGTCACGTTCACTGTTGAGCTTCTCTAAACCTAGTTGCGTGTAAGGATTTGGCTGCTGGTTTTAAGCATCACTCTGAGGTTTGAGGTTAAAGGATGGGCAAGTAAAGAGTAAAGGCTCTCTTTTTCTCTTTTTTAACATCTCATTTCACTTTGTGTTTTTTTTTTTTTTTTTTTTTTTTTTTTTTTTTTTTTTTCTTTCTCTGTTTCCCAGATGAGCTGGAGATAACTAGAGATAAGAGTGGTGTGAATGCAGATCAGGACAGTGTGCTTTGATGTTGTGAAGCTGGCGTCTGCATTGTTAACTGCTTTTTTAGGAACGGTTTCAGGATGCGGGCCTTTAATCCTCGCACACCTGCTGAGAGCTCGCTCCAGGCCGAGAACACAGCAGCATCACCATGTAATCAGCATAACAGAGAAGACTTCTGATTGCTTGTTGCTAATGCGGCAAAAACTGAAGGGTGACGCTGCTGAAACAGAATATATGATGAAGTAAATGTACTGCAACATGGAGGCATATTTTTAACACTACTATTAATAAGACATTTACATATTAACAGAGTTATACAGATACAATAGTGACACCAGTTAGACAAAAATATTGTGCTTCCACTAGCGTCTGTGCAGGTTGATTAGACTTAAGTCATGTGTCATGACATCACCTTGAACTGGGGTGCAGCTTATTTGATTGACAAGTTGTTGAAATGCATCATTGCACTCGTTAAAAGAAAAGCTCAATTGTGCAGATAAAAGGAGAGGGGAAAATAAATCTCATCTCCATTCTTGGATCTGAACAAAAACAGCTCAGTGGAAGGACAGCATTATGTGCAATTGGCAACCATAAAAGCCGCCAAATAAATATTTATCAGCAAAGTGCCTGATTTACATAAACCGCCAGTGACCTTGAGGTAGGATTAAAAATACAGATTGTGTAAATTGAGAAAATGAAACCGTGTAGTGTTTATCAATGCTATGCGGCTACTCGGCGGATTTACTATTTTAATTGATTAAATTTACACTGAAAATTAACATAAAAATATAATAAAGCTAATTTTCTCAAACTCCAGTTATTGACAGTTTGTATAAGTGTATATAAACTCTTGATTGCGTTGTTGCCAAAACATGTATTGTCTCGTGTTCTGAATATTATTTTGTAAATGAAAATGCACCTATTGGCTATACTCTACAGGCAAGCAAATACTGTATCAGAGAGCAGTCTTTTGCTTTTTTTTCCACCCATGATTGTCATAGCATTAAATCTAGGCGTTTCATAAAAGAGGGTATGACAACAGGAGTAAAAATTGTTAAGGTGTTGTTCAGTGGTGTTGCTCAAAAGTTGTTGGTGGTGTTCATCGCTTCTTAATGCAGTGACGTGCCTAACAGGCATGACGCGTAATCCAAATGTTACTGTTTAATAGTAGTCTCAATTTTAAATCCCTCACACATACGGATTAGAGTCGCCTCCTGACTTGTGTAATTTCAGACGATCTGTGGCAAATGGCGTGTGATAAACTGGCACCGGCTGAATGCCGGGTGCTGTTGTTATCACTAAAGGAGCATGTGCCTGGCCTCTGAGGGTAGAGAACGTGCTGGCCCGTGGATTGGTAGGGTGTTTACAAACCATCAGATTTCACTAGTTGCCCTTCTGAGATTTATTCTCCATTTGTGTCGCATGTTTTTCTAGCAAAATGCTCCATTTCTTATCAGCAGCAGCAGAGAGAGAGGCCTGGTACAGTACATGCCAAGCAGCATTCAGCCGTGGACAGACAAAATGATAACTGGGAATATTTCTAGTGGATTATTAGATTGTACTAGAAACTGTGGAAGTACTTGAATGTCAATACAGAGATTAGAGGCCCTAAATAGCATGAAAGCCTTTCACAACTATGAGTCATTTGGTTATAGAAATGAGATTGGGTTTCAGATTTTAGCTTGCTTTGTGACATTACTGAATTTCATATTTTCTTCAGAAATCAGATTTGCCTTGTGGCAAGTGAAGTAAAAAGGCTTAATAGCTTTCCCACTGGATGATACGGCATGACTAGTCATTATGTTCACTGCCATGCCAGCCATGCCAGCCATGCCGTGTTTACATACCTGTATTTATGGATGGAGCTAGAAAAAAAAAGAAAAATTATGCAGACCATTGATCAGTCAAACACAATCGTCACAGACTTTCTGCTCTCTACCAGCAAAAAAAATTCAGTTCTGTAGTGACATTCTGCCAAAGTTTCAGTTGCTTTTCAAAAGCCTTTCTGGCACATTTAAAAGACTTTTTGAGTTTTAGTCACAGCCCGATTGCCTCCAGAGAGTTCATTTTTTTAGGTAGTGTTATGTGATGGGACACGCACACAGACAGGATACAGATAGTCTTCGGCTTGGATTTGTTGCTGCACTGAGCCGCAGTGTTCAGTGGAGAAGTGCTTTGAATATGTTGATCTTCAACCCAGTGGCTGGGAAAAAATTATCAATTTTTATGGGCACATGTTACATTTACCCTCCCAGACCAGTAGCACAGACAGCAAAACTAGTGGAAAATTACTACAATCAAAAAGTTGAACCATCTTAAAAAGTTCCATAAGAGATTTAGATCCAAATTGCTGTTATCATCTTGCTGACACTGCGCAGATCCCCACCTACACACCCAGCGTCTCTTATGCTCACGGTCACCGTCTGAGTCACACACTGCTAAAACACTTCAGCCGCAGTGGGAAGAAAAAATGATTCCGAGAGTCAGTCTGTACATGAGACCTTGCCCAATGCTTAAACAATCCAAGAGATTCTCTTTGTGCTTTGATTACACTGTGGATTTTAATACATTACTTCAGTTTCTGTCCTTTCGCATGGAGAGTACATGCTGACACACTTCTTCTTCACTGTTTGAACAGGCCATACTGTAAGCAAGCACGCTAAGCCATTCAGCCATCAGCAAATCCCTGTGTCTGCTGAGCCCTAATCTACTTTGTTCACAGTTGATACAGTGGATCATACTTTTGATTATATGGCTGTATGTTAAATATCATTATTATGGGTTGTATGCAATGTTGAGGATATGAGTTAACTGTATTAAATAAGAAACACCAGACAGTGAATTGGCTGAAAATGTCGAGCGTCCATATTGCCCCACACATGTACACACATACATACAGTATATTACCAGTTATCAAGTCCTAACTTGTTTAACACGTCACACCAGCGAGGTGTTAGCCAGGATTTTGTTAGACGTGCATTGCTAAAGGGCTCTTTCTCACTTCTCATATGTTTTGCTGCCGAACAGACTTGCTCTGTTGCTATGGCTCCTCCAAACCAAAGAGTCACGGACTGTAAGCTTGACAGCCTCATTGGACAGCAAATTTTTCTCTCTGCCTCCATTGGCTGCCATCTATTTATTTATACATCCTACTGTGACACTTGATCAGTGCACATACTGAAGTCATTTCAGAATTTACTGTGTCAAGTATCTGGAACGTCCTTCAACTACACTGAAATTGTGCAAGCTCAGAATTGATTCCTAGGGCAGCTGTGGCATATTTCAGTTCTTTTGTTACATTACTCTAGACAAAATCCCATCTGGTTTCTTAAACCAAATAACGCGGTTAACAGACTCTGAAGATCACTGTTTCCACTAACAGTTAAGCCTGGACGTCTTAAACCTGGACAAAGCAGCCTTAAAAGAATGCATTCCTGAGATTTGTACTAATTCAGTCAGTGTCTTGCTTTCAGAGTGGTGATGAATCAAAGATGCTAAGTAATCTCTAAGGATTAGAATAGATGCAAGCCCATCTGCCTCTTCCTTTGTTATTGCCCAGAACATCCTCATTAGCCTTTCACAGAACAGGATTACTGAATAACTAATAGAAGCTGCTTTGTGCAATATTAAACCCCAGCTGTAACATTCATTTGAGAGCAAGATTAGAGAGATAAACCTACTTTAACTATGGTGTTAATGTGTACAAAAAATGTGCTTTCGGCTATCTTTTGTGACAACAGTACCTTGTAGGTACACTCATTGGCCATTTTATCAGGTATCATTTATGTTCTTTGTATCACTACAACAGCGATTAATGTGTCAGTGGCATGTCTTTTCTCTGCTGTGCTCAGAATAGTCCACCATTCAAACAAAGCCTGGCCAGTGGTGGTCCTGTGATTGCTTTCTATTGATGGTTGGGTAGACAGGGATTGACAAATCGGGAACAGTGTTTTGGGACTCAGGCCTTGTTCAGACTTGGTATTAAGATCCATCTCAGGTGATTGGATCCAAAATGGTAAGCGCTAAATACATTTGTACTGGGAACAGCCATGTGTCCGGATGCATCCTGGCAACATTAAATACCGCCTAATCACCAGTGTCACTAGATTCGTGGTTTTCATGTGGAATTGAGCTGCTTTTGAACTATCCAGACATACATTTGATACACATAAGGGGTGATTTTGGGCACTTTGCATACATCTCTATATTAAAATGTGTGTTCCAGCCTTGCAAAGTCCTCTCTCAGTTGCATGCTTCTTTCCATTCTCAACATGAGCTCTGCTCATTATTGTATGATTTTTTCCCCCCTCTGATTTTCTAATTAAAATGCTTTCAAAAATAATCATAAATAGACTTCACAACTCAGAAATAAGAATAAAGATCACCCATAGCTTGGGTCATAAAGGGCTAACCTGTGCGTTAATAAATACACCCGGCAAGTTAGGTTCTACACATAATCCAGGAGTTTGGGTTTTTATATTTAACCCAGTGTTTAAAGAGTGTGTGTTTTAGAGCTCTTTTGGTATTGCCTAGTATTTGTGGATATTGTCTGATATTGCGATGCTTTTGGTAGATTTGGCAACCTTACTACCATCTAAATATGATCATAGGTTGTCTGTGGTAAAATAGATTGGTATTTGGAGGTATCCATGATTCCCTCTGTCTTACCTACAGCTCCAGTCCAATTTGAAGAGAAGCAGCCCCATAATATGATGCTGCCACCACCATGCTTCACTGTGGGTGTGCTGTTCTTTGGGTGATAAGCTGTCTTGGTTTTGTGTCAGAGTTACTGACATCTTTGCATACTGTGGCTTCAGTGGTTGGATAAAACCAAGATGTCATGAAAATCCTACAGAAACAGGACCTGACCTGACCGCTGACCTTTATTTGGGGTTATTTGGGTTGATAATTTTGAATATGAATTTCAATGTGGTAGGTTAATTCTGAGCACAGTTACATGCCCCATCATAAAACTGTGTGCAAACTTTTTTTTTCTTTTTTTCCCCCTAAAACATTTCTGGTTTTTTTTCCCAGTTGACTTTTTTTTGTTGCTATGTGACCTTAAAAGTGGGAAAAGATCTAACATTTATCTTGGTTTAATATTAAAAAAAAAAAAAAAAATTCCATCACAAAGAAATGCAGTTTTAACAGGGGTGTGTAGACTTTTTTTTATATCTACTGTTTCTGTCTCTGCATCACCTGTGATGGTATCACCATAGCTGCATTTAAATTAGATTGCCCGTAAAAGTTTAAATCATTAAATGGGACAAGGTAGAGAAGAGTCATGTAAGTCTTCCATTTTAATCAGGCTCTGAGAGAAGTTAAAAATCCTTGAATCAAGCTTTCAAATAAATTAGATGATGCGATTCTTTACCTTTCCCCTCATTTGATGGATGCCTAAGGTCCTCCTACTGTTCAGGTAGATTAAAAAAAAAAAAGTCAGGCTTTCTAAAAGTTTATTTTGGACACTTATCAGAAGCACTTCTGATGAAGCATCAACCAATTTACATTTACAGATTTAAGAAGAAGCCCTTATTCAGAGAGACTTACAGAATTGATTTTTGTAGTCTCTATCAAAAACAAATCCTAATGCTAGTTCAGTAGATCACGTCCTAATAATATCATCAATCTAAAAGCCTGTTAGGGAAGTTGTAACAGCATTAAAAGAAAGCACACAGGCCAAGTTTTTTTTTTTTAAGTAAAGATTAACTGAGTGTTAATTCAGTTGCTTGGTGACTTAGACTGTCTTAGCAGATTTTATAAACCAACAACTATACATTGCTTTTTTTTCATTTCTGTTTTTCTGTCAGTGGAGCTGTTCTGTAGAGGTGCTTGTCAGCAACAGTGGATTCAAATAATAAATGTGCTTAGAATTTTGGAGTCAGGGCAGTCTTGAGAGTCTAAAAGTGTAAAAGCTTTCGTATTCGACAATATTTCAGTATTTCATTTGATGTACAGAGCTTCAGATTGGACTTTTTGATATGGCTCAGAGGCTTTTCTCTGAGTAAATGTCTGGCCCTTGGCTGCTTGTGTCACTATCAGTTAGACCCGTGGGTGAGGATGGGGAAGAGAACATGTCTAAGTGTGACTGCACCTCTGTCTCCACAGCAGCCGGCTAAAGCAGCGACACTCATTATCTCCAGGCTCTTAAGCTCACGGCTGGACAGCTTGATAAATCACTTGCTATATTTGCCTTTGCCGTTATTAGGACACAAATCCAGGAGCTGTCAGATGGTTTGTCTCAGCGTGTTTGCTGGTCAGCCTTTGATGGATGGGTTCAATAAATAAGAAGCAACCTCTAATCGTACATCACAGGGGGCGGGGCTTTGGGCCACAGTGCTTGTTCAGAGGAAGTGGCCAATCATTAAATGAAGGTGATTTGTCTGGGAGGAACAGTGGGATGGGGATATAATCATATCGGATGAAAGTGCAGATAGAGTATACATATACAAATATACAGTCAGGTCCATAAGTATTTGGACAGTGACACAGTTTTCATAATTTTGCTCCTGTACACCACCACAGTGGATTTGAAATGAAGCAATCAAGATGTGACTGAAGTGTAGACTTTCAGCTTTAATTCAAGGGGTTTAACAAAAATATTGCATTAACCATTTAGGAATTACAGCCATTTTATACAGAGTCCCTCCATTTTCACAGGCTCAAAAGTAATTGGACAAACTAACATAATCATAAATATTAGGATTAGGAAGCCATGTGCCTTCAGTTGCTGCTTGTTTGTGGATCTTTCTGCCTTCAGTTTTGTCTTCAGTGAGTGAAAAGCATGCTTAATTGGCTTGAGGTCATCGGACATTTAAGAACATTTAATTTCTTTGCCTTAAGAAGCTCTTGGGTTGCTTTTGCAGTATGTTTTGGGTCATTGTCCATCTATACTGTGAAGTGCTGTCCTATCAGTTTTGCCGCATTTGACTGAATCCGAGAAGAATGTATAGCTCTGTACACTTCAGAATTCATCCTGCTACTTCTATCAGCGCTCATCAGTAAACACCAGTGACCCAGTTCCATGGGCAGCCATACATGCCCATGCCATAACACTTCCTTCACCATGTTTGACAGACAGTGTGGTATGCTTTGGAACATGAGCCGTTCCTTTCCTTCTCCATACTCTTCTCTTCAAATTAATCTTGCATCAGAAATGGTCAGGCTATTTTTAGAGTTTTTTTTTTTTTTTAAAGCAAAGTCTAGCTTTTTTTGTCCTTGAGTGTTACCAGTGGTTTGTATCTTGAGATAAACAAACTTTATTTATATTCATGAAGGTGTCTCTTGATTGTAGACTTTGACAATATTCAACATCGAAAGAATTCTGCAATCATCCACTTTAGTTGTCTTCTATTATCTTCCAGGCCTTTTGGTGTTGCTGAACTCACCAGTGCATCAACTCCAGACCTTTTATCTCCTTAATTTGTCATGAAATAGTAAGGAAACAGGCCATACCTGGCCATGAAACTGCTTAACAGTCAATTGTCTGGAATTCCTAAACGGTTAATGCAATATTTTTGTTAAACTCCTTGAATTAAAACTGAAAGACTACACTTCAATCATATCTTGATTCCTTCATTTCAAATCCATTGTGGTGGTTTACATAGGCAAAATTATGAAAATTGTGTCACTATCCAAATACTTATGGACCTGACTGTACAAATACACAACATAAACAAATATGGTGTTTTGACGCACTGTTCTAAGTGTTAGGGTTTTGTAGCTTTCTACTGTGTTTGTGATGGTTTGTGTTAACTAACTGCTAATTTGAGGTCTCCTCTTTAAATGCAGTGCGGGTTGTGCAGTAGTCATGAAGCATTTGTGGAGCCTTCATGAAACATGGCTGAATAAAAAGTAGTGTTTCCTAATGACAAGTTGACCTTTTCTTGCCAAATGACCTGTCATCTAGCAGACTGAATACACAGTATTCTCCTATGAAAAAGGCCATGCATATTCTCTGTCCTTTTAGAATATGAGTTTTAGTACCGTGTCTGTGAATAAAGCAGTAATTAGTCTGGTTTGGAAAATGAATAAGAAAATCTTTGATTTCTTGAAAGATTCTGCCTCGATCATGAGCATAATAAGACTTATGCATAAAAGTTTTTAAATCAAAAAGTTCAACATGGGTTATGTTTCTGATTTAAAAAAAATAGCTAGGGCTGTCACATACCTTTTAAAAATAACATTATAAAGCCAATATTAATGAACCTCTAATGCTATACTTCCGCAGACAGGACTAGCATTAGCAGTAGTGCTACACTAGACATTTATATCACATAAATAGCAGAAGGTGAAAACTGTCACTTTCTTAAGCAAAGGAAATCCTGTGGAGCCAATCTTAGAATTTTATCCCACAATTACAGAACCTGAAACTATAATAGTTTTTTCTGTGCTGATATTTAGGCTGATTTTATACACAGTAATACACTGTGTGTATTATTTTATTATTTTATACACTGTGTGTATTATTATATTTGGCATCATTATGCCAAATTAAGTGCTATGTGGCCAGACATTTGTGGACACCTGACCATCGCACCCACTTTTTGAACATCACATTCCAGATTTAGTTCCTTTTTGCTGTTATAATAACCTTCCCTTTTCTGGGAAGGCTTTCCACTAGATTTTGGAGTGTGGCTGTAGAGATTTGCACGTTCAGCCACAAGAGCATTCGTTCCAGTGAAGGGAATTTGTAATGCCACAGCATACAAAGTCATTCTATACAATTGTGTGCTTCCAGCACAGTTTGGGGAAGACGCATATATGGCTGTGATGGTCAGGTGTGCCCAAACCTTTTCCCTATAGTGTATTTACTGTATGCTCACTACACTAGGGTATAACTGCGATGTGCACAACATGTCGTATAGAACACCTTTTGAGATTGAGCTAAATAAAAAAAAAAAAGAACAATTTTAAGAACTATACCATCTTATTGTATCTGCTTGGAAAATGTATACATCATTTTACTATGTGAAAATAAGGTACATTTATAAATGACAAGCATTTATTCAGAGCTAACTTTTGACCTCAAATGTCATGATCAGTTTAGTTAGTGAGTTTCATGATGCATAAATATTATATGAAGATACAGCAAGTGAGTATATTGGGGGGAAAAACTCATAATATAGCCTATAGAAATCAAAACTCAGGATGCATAACAAATAAATTTTTTAATTGTGTTATGGCTTGCTGATGTGAAACTGAATTTAATTGTGAGAGCTGTAGAGATTACCGCTTCTAGTGATTAGTGAGGTTATTTGATAGTTATTGTAATGGTTAGAAGGATGATACATAATGATCCAGGAATTCCACATGGTGCGCACAACACACATATTTCATGCACATAATGTCCTTAGCAGCACTGACGCACTCTCACACTTACTTACAAACAGATAAATAACGCTGCTTCTCTCCATCACCTCTCGTCTGCTGTGTACAATGCTGTACATCTGTTATCTTCTGTCAGAGAGACTAGCAGTCCGATGACACTCCCTTGCAGCTCTATTCACATGGACCATTCTTCTTCTCCTTCTCCTTCTTCTTCTCCTTCTTCTTCTCCTTCTTCTCCTTGTCTTTTTCCTTTATTTTTCCCCGTGCAGGTGACTTCTATTCCCTTCTCTCCAAACTCCTAGGGGAGAGGGAGGACATTGTCCATGTGCATAAATATAACCCCACGGAGGCCCATGCGGATCTGGTGGCCGAAATCGATAGCATAATGCAAAAGAAAGACCTGGGCTGGCGCGGGCCCAGGCTAGGCTACGCACACAGAGACGGTGCAGTTCTGGTGAGGGACAGAGTGCACAAGTTTCACCAGTTAGAGTCCACTGTCAGGCCTCCGGGGACCAAGACTGTACCTGCCAGACTGCCAGGCTCAGGGGTGGCAATGGCCAAAAAACAAGGTGGGTCTTGGTGTCGGTTTACACGAAACAAAACAAAAAAACAAAACAAAAAAAAAAAAAACAGGGCATGGTGCTGTCTCTCTCGGTCACAAGTCCTTGTGAATGCTTTTCTTTTGACACCCATGCCTTCCCATCTCATTACTGTCATTTATCTTTGGTTTTGAGGGCATGACTGCAGACCTCATGTAGGTTTGCAGTATGTGGTGTAATGTATTAACTGGGAACAAAAGAGTTGGCTGACTGGAAATGATTTTCTTTTGGACCTGCAATGCTGTATCATCACATTACAGACATTAATCTTAGTGGGAAAATCCTGAGATTGTGAGATTGTTCTGAAAAATCTGGGTCATGTCCATAGGCTTTGTCACTGTTTCCTCATTTCTTTTTTTGGCAAGTGGGAAAAGGAACAGAGCTCTGAGGCAAAAAAAAAAATAGCAGTGGCATTTTAATGTGAGGCAGCACATGTCATTTCTCATATTCAGCTTCTCAAAGGTGCCTATATGAGCAGTGTTACTGTTTGCAAAGTCCGACTTTCCTCTCTCTTTCTCTCTGTGTTAGGAGGTCCTTGACTCATTTTCCCTCATCAGATATTTTTTTTTTTCCGGCTCTGAAAATGTATGTTTTATGTGCAACTTTTGGACAGTTCTATTCAGGCAGAGCCATTTTACATCAATGTCTGGTGTTCAGTAGCAATTGCATCCGCATTAATTTTCTGTTGGTACAATCCATGATTCTTTCGAGTGCGGAGTCCGGACTCTCGACATCAAATTCCCTGCAGTGTCACTGTGTGTCTGTTGGATCGTTGTCAAGGTGTTATTGATCAGCCCAGGGGATCTAATTGCAAATCCAGAAGTGGGGGGTAGGAATGAAATTTCATACAATTGCTTGTAACAGTTTGGAGGAGAAGCTGCATTGTGTATTCTACCTCCAGTGGCTGTAATTGCTGTTCCTATCCACGTCTTGCTGGGAAAAAAAATCATGAAGGCAGCTTGTTTTGTTTTTGTGCCCTTGACTTTAGCACAAAGCTGAGAGAAGAACAGCTGGCAGGAATACATACAAATTAGAGAGAGATTATGTATAGCAGTTTGTATTATGTATGTGAACATATATGTATATCAGTTTTAGATCCAGAAGAAAAGACTGCACTTGGATGGATGGCACACATTTGTGTCTCTGCAAATTGCTTTGGACAGGACCTCAGATTTGTTGCACTTATCTCATGGCCATGCATCATCTGAGTCATAGATATTTTATACTTTAGACCTCCATCCGTAAGACCCCTGTCTTTCCCCATTTGATAAATTTGTGACTCTGTAGTACAATCAAAACCATCTTTACCACAGACTAAGCACTGTAAATCATATTTATTGGTATGCTTGTGCCTTTTTTTTTTTTTTTGCCAAGCAAAAAGCCTCATCAGCCACATCAGAGCATCTTCACTTCATTTCTGTGCATGTATGAGTGTGTGGGCGAGAGACCGTGTTTATTAATCATGAAGCTGGTTTGAAATAGGCATTGTTATTGTTTTTGGCTCACAGTGATTTCACACTCCATTACTATTTCATGTCATTCATAGTAATATAAAGCCACTGGGTAGCCAGAAGAAGTGCAGTACAGGGAAATAGCCTGTGATGAAATATCTTAAATTGTTCTGGCCTTTTGAACTGAAATTTCATGTGTAATTTATCATTAAATTACAAAAAATATGGCCTTATTTCTTATGTTAATAACATTTTCAGGGCACTTGTTACTTTGGTGCAGTCTGAACCGTATTTATAGTGTCTTTTATCTTCTTTTTTTTTTAATAAAGAATTCCCTTGGTATTTTTTTCCCCATCTGTTTATCTATGCAAGGTAGTCTTATATGGCCATGTCATCTAGTTACAATTTCTTTTCATTTTTGTTTGAGCTCCTATACTTATCCACTTAAACACCCAGGGCCCATCGTTTGGGCCAGATTCATATTTCTCACTAGAGGTGGGCAATATGACAAAAGAAAAGCATATATAACAGTACCTGAAGACATTTCTAATATACATGAAATACAGTATGTATCATGATATAATGGTTTGTTGAACTGCCAGCAAAACAGGAAGAAAAACTGTAAATCTATGAAAAAAGATTTTCCGTTTTGGTTTTGATGATGATTTGATTTAATGTGTAGAAAAATAAAATATTTAAATAAAAAAAAAATACTTTTAATTTTTTTTTAATTTACAGATAACACTATTTGACAAGAAGGGAAAAAGCTGTAAACATTTTAACACTACAATTTTAAAGATTCTAGATTTTACTATTGTACTATTAAAATTACTATTAAGACAATTAAGGTTTTACTATTAAATTAGCTGTTATTTTTGTTTGTAATTGTTGTTAAAAATGAATTTTAAATATTATATAATTTCACGGTATCATTATTATATCATTATATTGCACAGCCCTATTCCTCACTCTTGTAACCCTTTCCTATTAATTTCACTGTAGTTACTGAATAGTTCATAGTAGTTACTTAATAACATGCCTTAAGATTAATAACTGAATAAGGGGTTAACTTCATTGTGTCATTGTACATCATTAGCGCTAAGCCCTAAACACTCAGCAGTGTAGGAAAGCATAAAAAAAATTGAAATTAGCAGCTAATCCCCCAGTAGACCTCAGTGTGAATGTGGTGAGGCCTCGTGAAGGCATTTACACCTTCATTTGAATCTGATGCCTCATGCTTCTCCATTGCTCTCTCAGGCACGTGCTGGGCTTGATGACTGCCTGCCTGCCATCCAGCAAACACTTCCGAATGATAACGATACACAAGTCGCTTTGATTTTCAGACGCACTGAAACAGACCCAAGTTAACAGATTGCCAGATCGCATTACAGCGTTAAATGAAGCTTGAGACGCAAACAGCACAGTTCAGTGTTCAGATCAGGCAATCAGCAGGTTTCTCCTCTGTTACGTTACGCCATTGTGATTACGCCACCATATGCCATCGTCTAATTTGTTCAGTCATGACGGGGTTTATTTAAAGGTTGCTCATGTATTTGTGTATGTATGTGTGTGTGGATGTTTAGGGACCCATCTGGAGGAGGTGACTAGCTGGCCGGAGGTGGTGCTGCAGCTGGGTCAGGTGTCCGGTCTGGCTCTGGACTCTGATGAAAACCTGGTTATCTTCCACAGAGGGGATCACAGTTGGGGAGTCAAGTAAGTACTGAAACCTACACAGGGACTTGCATTCACACTATAAACAAAGCTTGAAATGAACACCCGCCCACCTGCCGGAAAAGTGTCACTGCAGGGTAACTGTTAATGTACCAGCCATTTTAGCAGGAAACCTTACAGTGCTTTTCAAACTAAAAACAAAAAAATGTGCATTATATAGTGTATATACAGCATGTAGCATGTCTGCTCAGCCTTGGGCATTTTCTTTACTCATTTTGACTCGTCTCTTCTGCATGTACAGTAGTTGATGTAAAAACACCAGGGTGTGTCTGTAACGTAAAAATGCTGCCTACGTAAGCAGGACGGCACAGAGTCATGTGCGAATCAAGTGTTTGCAAGCAGTGCTACCTTCTGAGATACCTTCCTCCCTTCTTTTTTGTATCCATGGTTGTCCTACATATCCCATAATCCTGTGTGTCAGGTGGTACAGGCGGCAGCCAGGGAAAGGGAGCAGTTTGTGGACAAACAAGTTGTTTACAACTGTTTGTTTTAAAATTTAATTCCTGACTAGAAATAGCTTGTCTATTCATGCATTATTCTCTCTTTTTCCCCCAACGGTAATGAATTCCAGCTAGTTGACTGACTGTCTGTTGATTTTGAAAAAACAGCTACTCATAGTTATAAATAAAACACGGCCAGAAAGTTATAGGAAAATCATCAATGATAGGGTCGTTTATGATTTAGCAGCATACCCCAAAGTTTTACTCCTGTTTTACTGCAGCTATTTCCCAGCGCTTTTTTAAAATTTAGTCAAGAACAACATGTTTTTATCCATTTATAGTTACGTTTAGTGTTGTGGAACATCGAAAAAACAAGTTAGTTCCTGTTAGCACTTGTGTTATATTAGCATCAACCTATTTTTTTCCTCTAACTATTGGAGTTAATAAGACTGTGTTTAAAAATTTAAAGGAGCAGCTTTACCTCTAACTGTTACAAAGTGCTGACAATGGAGACTCTTTAAAAAATGTTAAAAATAAATCTCCTTACTGAAAACTTCACCATTCAACTGTGGAAGAATTACAGTTAGTAGTTATTACTATAGAAAAGATATTATTAGAGTGAGAGCATTAATATAAACCTTTATAGAGAAAAAGGGGGGGGGAAAGGCTGTTATAGGAAAGTAATTAACACTGTCTGACCAATCAGAATTGAGAATTCGATGCGCAGTGATATAATTAAGGTTTACAAAGTTTTAATGCAGAATCATAAAGAAAAATGGCCGAGAGTTATGTTTCCGAAATCCAGTTTCTGATCTGTTTTCTCTTTCTCCCAGTTTGGTGTTTTCTGTTCTAAAACACATGGTTTAAAACATCAGTAATCAGGAACGATCAGATCCTGTGTGCTAGAGTGGACACTAAATTGTTCAGTGTGGCATTCAGGAACTGGGACTGGGAAACACTGGTTTATACTTCCCTTTGTTTTCCTGAACTTTAAGATTGAGCCATATATATTGTTGGATTGTCTAGAAGAAGGCCATCTTTGTCTCTACACAAAGATTGCCTGCTTTACATTTCATATCCTAAATCCTCAGATATTTACACGATGTAGATGTACATGATCTCGAAAAATAAGTACATAGCCATCTTTTAAATGTAAATTCACAGATGAATTGGAGCATCTTGCCATGAATTTTCATGATACTCTGCCCTGTGCATGGCTGTGATGAAGTCATTACTGCCTGCTGTGTGCTGTGTCGTTTGCTGTGAGTCTATTCGCTCAAAGGCCATTTGCAATGTGTGAGGGACAAACAGAGGTGCTGTTTTGTTCCTGAAGTCATTAAAGTTGCTCAAGGAATGCCTCCCTGACTAAGGTGTCATCATGCCGACGCCAGCTCTAGTCACGTCTGGCTAGCTAATCCACAAAGCTCCGCTGGAATCCCTCGTCATTAGCGTGAACAGAGCTGTGTGTGGAGCGAGTGATGAATGGAGGCTGATACCCACTCATAATCTTCTCATTATTTAGCTGGGCGTGTCTGCAACGAGTGCTTCTTCATATCTTGCCGTTGCATGAGAGGGCTGAAAAGAAGAGGGTTTGTGGTTTATGTGATGTGATCAGTATCATAATGGTACTTAATGGTATCAGATAATACTTAAATAATACAAAGCAAGTCCTTTTGTAATGATAGCATGCACTGAAGACTGCTAGTGCTGGTATATATTTAAGCCATGGCTGCCATTGCTTATTAATAATTAAATGTGGTATTTCTTGACAGTGATAGCATCCATAATGTGTTAAGACACCTGATATGAAAGCAAGGATCTTGAAAGTCAGTCTGCAGGAGAGAACTTGACATTGACTTAACCTAAACACTTTTATTTATTTATTTCTTTGGAGTCCTTTTTATAGGTGCTGTCAGAATTATTGGCACCTTTCATGAAAATTTGCAAAAATGTATAGACCTATATAAAATATTTGATGTAAGTGATATCTTGAACTTGACTTAGACACGGTATAGTTTTATTTATTTACACATAAAGCTTTCTTAAATAGCTTTATTTTCTGAAAAAAAAAAAAAAACACTAGTTTCAAAATTCTTGACATTTTGATTGTTTTTAATAGTGCTTTTTAATTGTTTATGTATTTTTTAAAAAATAATTATACAGTTTTATATATAGTAGTGTAATATAAAGTATAGTTTTAAGATTAAATTGGTTTTTTTTAATAGTTTTACTCATTGTTTTGTTTCCTTTTTTATTTTTTATGAGACTGAAATATAAATGAGTGCCAATAATTCTGGTGTTGACTGTATATATGTGCTAATTTAACAGAGCTTAACTTCAACATAATTTAACATTTGGAGAATATCAAATATTGAGCTGTACTTTATTATGTAACTGGTTAGACTTTTGAAACAAGGTTAGATTAGAAATATATCCACTGTAAACCTCACTGTTATCCATTTCATTTCCTAATTCTACACACTCATTCAGTGCACGCTTGCCCTAGAATAGCACGGGAAGAATGCTGACCACAGCTAGCAGGGTGAACTAGGAGAGGCCATTAATTACCCTACTTATCTGCCCCAGATCATTTCCACTGAGCCCCAGCATTAAAGCAGTACTGTGTAGCTTGTGGAGAAGGAGCCATTTTGGTAGCAGGCATGAAGAAGTGTTGCACAGTCTGAGCTGCCTCGGCCTCTGTGCTCCTGGGCCGACCCTGCTGGCTTCCTACTAACCAACTGAGAGAGATGGAGAGGTTGAGGGGGTGGAAATGATTGGAAAATGGAAGGAGAGTGAAAGATGGAGAGAAATGCAGAGAGTAGAATTAATGAGCTGGGTCTCGAGGTGGGGAAGGGCAGCCCTGGTAAATCCATTCATCCTCTGCCCTGAGCCGCTCCACATCTTGTTTCAGACGTGGGCTCAAATTTATCATCCGGGAAGAGCAGGCACAGAGGATTCCCTGCAGAAATACAGAACGGAGAGTGCTTTTGTTGTCTATGCAAGATAGTTAGATGAAGGAGTGATGGCTCGTCTGTTCCTCGCTGAGTTGTTGGCAGGAATATTTGTTATGCATAACAGGTTGTTACATTAGGAAGTCTGCAGGGAGGTTACAGGCAGGGATTGTGATGGATCAAACACGCACTCTCTATGCATGAAGATACAAATGAGATCGTTATTACAGTACCTGTAGGCTCTCTTTACTGTCAGACTTTTGTCCTGTTTAATTTACACCTATCAAATAAAAGCTTTTGCTTTCTCATTGGCCCTAAAGCTGGAATTGTTTCCTTGTGGCTCTTCTTTTTTCTGATCTTTGTTTCAAGGGAAAACACGCTTTTTTTCTAATCACCTCCCCAGAAAGATAACAGTGTATTTTGGATAATACACTAATAAATATCTTGAGTCTAATCCTGCTTGGCTTCTGTGTTGCTACGATTTTGTCTTACTCACGTCTTTTTTTTTTAAAATATATATTCATACATTATGGGATGGTTTTTATAGAAGCGTTGATGGACTGCTTTTCTTTGGCAGCTCTTTTGACAATGACGCGTTGTACCAGCAGAAGTCCCTCGGCCCCATTCAACAGTCCACCATCTTGGTGGTGGATCCAGTCAAAGGCAATGTGCTCAAGGCCTCAGGGAGAAACCTGTAAGTGCCGATGTGTCATTTATTGCTTGCTTTATGTCGTGTTTGGTTATACTGTTGTTGCTGATGTGT
The DNA here is from genome assembly GCA_022985145.1 of Pangasius djambal. Taxonomy (NCBI): domain Eukaryota; kingdom Metazoa; phylum Chordata; class Actinopteri; order Siluriformes; family Pangasiidae; genus Pangasius; species Pangasius djambal. Next base: position 15,969,926 of record CM040991.1, read on the forward strand.
TTGTCTGGTTTTGAACAGGTTTTATATGCCACATGGTATCACAACTGATAAGGACAATAATTATTGGGTGACAGATGTAGCTCTTCATCAGGTAAGGGTTTTCAGTGAGCTGGCTTGTCTTTGTCCCATCTTTAAACTAGCTTGTTATATTGTTGATATCGTGATTCACCAATATTCAGGTCAAAATGAATTGGCCTCTACAGTATATTAAACCTTCATCACTAATAATGATTTTAAGAAGCTAAAAGTTCTGATAACTAATAATATAAGCTAATATAATTTTATATTGTCATAAATTAACCAGACATTAGTAGTTTTAACTAAATTATTAATCAGGCCTTTATCAGATTTATATGTAATTTTTTTTAACGCAGACAGCAGAAATTCTACACCACCTTTAAATCTTTAAAAGCTTTAAACTCGTCTGTAAAAATGAGAGAAGCGTGATAGAAAAGTGCTTTTTTGCATGAATTGCAGTATGATGTAGAATAAATGCAAGAGAAAAAAATATAGTTTATAGTACTATTACGATGGTATTGAGAAGAATTCAAACTGTAAGTTCAACATCAGAATTGTGCATAGCTTATACATGCCGCTGTTTTTGGCAAATCCCATTCCCATGTGCAAATAGTGCTTAACTGTCCAAGCAGCACATACATCTGTGTGTATAATTTCAGTACTAACTCCTCACTATGGCCACTTTGGAATATAGCTCAAAGTCTTAGAGTAATATAGGTAATATAATATAGGGTAAATTTATGTGCATTACCTGGGGCTGCATGAGTGAGTGAGTCAGCTTTCCTCTATCTTGGTAGTAGATCCTGTCTCCCTCAGTTTCTCCCTCATGGTTTTGAAAGCTTGGCAGTATGTCTGCGATAAATTCTGTCTCGGTATGCTTTTCTGAGACTCACAAATATCATGGGTTTCTTTAAAAGCCCTTGATAATGTTGACACTCCCAGTAACAAGTAGCTAACCATTTGTTAAAGTATATTTTTCCATTCGGTCTTTTGTTTTTCCTCATTAATTAATTTATTATAGTGGACAATCCAATAGTGTTGTTTTTTGTTTTTTTTTGGATTCTTAAAAATTGTGGTGCTGTTGTTTGGCTGGAACAAAAAAAAAGTTTGATATGGTCTATCAATTCAAATTTTGTAGTATATTAATATTTTTGACATATTGTGATGCTCACCCTTAGCCAGTGCTCTGCAGTATATTTTGTGATTATTCAGAATGGCATCATATTCGTGAATGTGGTTGTTCAGTAGAAATTTTTAATGCCAGCTGATTTTTATCAACCAGCCTATGTATCAAGTGAGCTCTGAAAAGAGGACTCATTTTAGCTCTGTCTATTTTACAGTGCAGGAGTTTTGCATTAAAAGGCTTATGTTGATAAGCCATCTGTTGTTATGATTTCCTGTTGCTGTAGGTGTTCAAAATTAGCAGCGATGGTAAAGAGAAGCCGCTGCTGGTTCTGGGAGAGGCTTTTGTGCCAGGCTCTGACAAGAGCCATTTCTGCCAGCCTACTGATGTCGCCGTGGACCCGGACACTGGCAACATTTATGTGTCTGACGGCTACTGCAATACCAGGATTCTAACATTCTCACCAGAGGGCAAATATCTGTCCCACTGGGGAGCAGGTACACACCCTGCCACTCTAACACTGCTATTATTGTGTACATGACCCGTGGAAGTCATTACACTCACCTTTAGAAGAGAACACAAAAGAGAGCGTAAAGCACAATATGTGCAGGTTATGTGATACAGAATGGTGTGATGTGTCATATTAGATATCTGAATATATATATGTGTGTGTGTGTGTGTGTGTGTGTGTGTGTGTGTGTGTGTGTGTGTAAAATAGAACTTTTCTCTTTAATTAGGAGGATTATCTGGTCCTGACTATTTATTTGTTTTTGAATCCTTTTATAGTAATTTGAAAGTTGATGTACAGTAGTTCGTGTGATACTACAGTATTGCACATTGTTAGTTGCAGGTTTTCAGTAGAGCATCTCTTGCTTGTTATAGATAACTGTATTCTTTGTTCTTTGTGTATGTTGCTGCAGGTTCACTGGACCGGCGGAGGCGAGTGCCCTTCCAGATCCCCCACAGCCTGGCCTTTGCAGCGGATAAGCGCGAGCTGCTGGTGGCTGACCGGGAGAACGGGCGTGTGCAGTGCTTCATGGCCGACACGGGAGAGTTTGTCAAGGAGATCAAGAAAGATGAGTTTGGAGGGGAAGTATTCGCTGTCTCCTACTCACCTGCACAAGGTAATCACGATTTTCATTACACGCAATCACATCCAGGACACTGTGCTGTAGGAAGCTGGTGTGGTCCCATTGTGGCAGAATGAGTGCCTGCTCTGAAACCCCTGCTATAAATAAACAGAGATGCACTGATCTTATATAGAATATCCGTATTGGACTGAAATCGGCTTACCATGTTGTCCCCCCTGATCCACTGTCATATGTTTATACATGACAGATGTGATGTTCACTGATGGATATCCTGATTTTACCCAGTGTAAAAAGGGGGGCGAAAGGAGGTACTTAAGCAGAACTGCTAATTACACATGTAACTAGAGCCTTAGTTACTACCCATTTGTGTGTATAAAACGTGTTCAAACGTCACACTTGCAAAAGAAAGTGGAAGCTGATTTATTAATGTGATCCACAAAGGTTTGTGTCTTTCACATGTGCGGAATTGTAGGTTTGTGGGTTTGCCATAAAGAGTTTGCAATTTGAGGCACTTCTACCTTTAAAAAAAAAAAAGGCAGAATACAAGGTGGAATCGATATAAATAGATTAATTTGACTGCAGCAGTGTGATTTTACTAAGACTGAAAGTCAATCCTGCATGTTTAAATTAATACCACCAAAGGGCAGGTATTAAATTTGCATAACTCATCTTCCACTGTTTGAAGACAGAACCATTATCTAGGTTTCTCAAAAACACATTGTGTCATCTTAAAGTAATAAGTAGGTTTCTTGAAATAGATTTATTACTGCAATAAAGTTTGATTTGACATTTGCTATCAAACTTAGCTATTATTTTAATTAGCGAGGTAAAGTAAACTTGTTAGCTGGGTAATGTTAGCACAATGCTGGATAGCTGACTAGCTTAGCTAATATCATTGAATTGACTAAATGATAGAAGTTTACTCTTAATTTTAGCACATGGATGTGTTAATCTTGCCAGCCGATCCAGAAACATTGTTCTGTGAGCATTTATTTTGTTAATAAGCAGTAAGGGGTAGTGTTATGGAACTAGACATGATTTCTGCACATACTATGTGTTGATCAGATAAGAGCCGATTTTCTATAACTTAGTTACTGTCTTTATTGAAAAAATGTGTTTGTGCTGAGTCAACATAGAAGTAGAGAGAACAGCACGAGATTTATGAAAGATGATGTATGGCACTCACATATATACTGTATGCACTATGAGTTGCCATTTTATTGTGAACTAGATAGATACTTAATAATCAAGCAAAATGTTACATGAAAAAAACGGCAAATGAACCTTTTCACACATTACAAAGATTTAATTAAGTAAGGAAAAATCAGTATTCAAACTGTATTGGGATCTGGATGATTTTGCGATCTCTATTATTGGTATTGAAAATGAACAAAATAATATCAGTGCATTCCTATAAATACCACAACCTTGGGATGAAAAATGGTTGCACTTTGACCAGGCAGTTTTGTTCTGCTTACAAAAAGTGGATTATTTAAAGTTTAAAGCCACTGAATTACAAAGCATAAATCACTGCCACTTTAAAGCCATCGCATAACGGAGCATATTGTTCCGACCTCAAAGGGTTCAGAGAAAGCAATATGAGGCTATGAATAAAACACAACCAACCCAGATGAAACAATACCTGCAAGGAATTATATTATTTATTTACTTTTCTTTCCTGTGTCAACGTGAAGGAAATCATATTTAAGGTTTAAAATAAGATTAATGGCAGCGTCTTCAGGCTGAGCTGTTTTCGTAAAGCTGGAAAGTAAAACCTTGTCAAATGAATAAAACAGAATCAGCCAACCAAACTCCCTAAACATAAAGAATAAAAAATAAAATAAAGATCCTCTATGCCCTATATATGGACCCTATTTCTATTGTTAATAAATTATGTATGAACCAAAGCTTAGCCAGCAGAGGAAAGAATTAGGATTGCATGGTGTCGGTATGGACTGGTTCTTTTGGTACTGGTCCAAAACAATCCTGACCTTTTCCTTTGTAAGAATCGATTCTTTCATAAAATATTAATACCTGAATTTTCCTCTAACTATCAGTTTTTGATGTTTATTGAAAGTTACCACTCCCTCGGCTTCTCATACATACAAGCATAATATACACCCAGACTCGCTCACTGAATTAAATTGTGATAAATGTCGAAAGGATGTACAATATACAGTAGTGTGTGTAAGGGTTTTTTTTTTGTTATTGTTGTTGTTGTTGTTGTTGTTTGGTTTGTTGTTGTGTTTTGTTTTTTTGTTTTTTGTTTCTTTGAGGTGGCAAAGAGGGAGGACAAAGGGTGTCATTAGGATTGCATGATTAAAGATTGCATTTCCTGAATATTTGATTTGTTTCTTTGTGCAAAATGAAAAATCCACATAATGACCTCAATGTATTGGATTTCGTAGTTGATCTATACCCCCTAACACTAAAGGGATTTGTGTGGCAGTCTGGGAAATCACTTTGGATGTCACTGTGGCTAAATTCTGGCAAACAGCCTCAATCGGGTTTTGGTATAAAATAGGGTTAATACAGGATATTAAGGTGTAAATACTGAAAATGTTTAATATTTATGAGTAAATCAGAGGGGTCGAGGGTAGATTTTACACAACCCCATCATCTGGGAAGATCATGGTTTAAGTTTAAAATCAGGACACCTTTTGTGATCGTTGAGAGGAGTGGCTTAGCCTCAAAGTCAGCCAATTATCCTGTAGTGTGGCTCGGGCTTTACATCAAAAGAGAATAATACACACAAAACAGTGCACGCAAGGACACAACATTTCCCTTATGACCTCAATGAAAAAAATTAATAGATGACATTGGTAACATGTTACAGATACTGTAAATATCACAGTTTTGCATTTGTGTGTGTGTATAAATAAATGGGTTAAAGGCACCTTCAAGAATCTTTAAAGCAATATATGGAAATTAAATTCAAACTGCACTGAATGTGAATCCTATGAAAAAACCTGTGAGTACTCGTTGTGTATCAGTTCCACTCGACTGGCCCCCTTGTTTTAATATGCATAGTTGATTTGATCAACCAGCCTCTTTGGCAGCTCCTTTGATGATTAATGTACAAGCTGGATCAATATTTATGTGGGACTGTTTCTCAGACAGCGTGTCTCTCATGCTAATGTGTTTCAGGTGGCTTAATCTACGTGGTGAATGGAGAATCAGCATACGGCCAGTCCGCTCCACTCCGAGGCTTCGTGCTCAATTATTCAACCAAGGAGATCCTGGATACGTTTGCGCCAGACACACAGGTGCCCTTATACACACCTTATGCACACAAGTACACACACACACACACACACACACACACATACACACATACATACACAGTGGTTCACAGACATGACTGCTACCCCACCTTACATAAGAAATCTTTATCCACACAAAGCATAGTGTATTTTTATTTTTTTTACCTTCTTATGTAAGCCTTAGTGTTATGATTGACTTTTATGCAGATGTAATATAAAAGTCTGCATGACTTTAGCATGATTTTTACTGCTGTAAAATGATATGATGAGATTATGGTGGTGACTTTCGCAATATTTTACATTCAGGTTCAAGCAATATTTTAACTGTGAGCAAGTATTACATCAGAAGAAGGTAATGCTTGTCTCATTCCTCTGTCTACTGGTAAATCAGGTTAAACTTTTTTCAAGCACTGTTGGTAAGGATGCTTTCTCACTTGGTGATTTATTTTTCTTTTTTCAGAAAAAGTTCTGGCCAAAGACACACACACATTAACCATAACAACACTCTTACTAGTCTTGTCAGCTATCTAACTAGTATAGCTTGCTATCTAGTTTTTTTATTATTATTATTATTATTATTATTATTATTAATATTATAGGCCAAGCACCGAAGGTGCGTAGGCACCCTATTGTTATTCTACCTTTTCTTCTTCTTCTCCTCCTTCTTCTTGCTCGGGTATCTGTGGCAGCCCATAGAACCGTCTGGTAAAAAGTTGTGAAGTTGGCACACTGGTTGGAGAGGATCTAAGGAACATTCTGACCAAATTTGGCTCAAGTGCTGCCAACGCTCTAGCGCACCATCGGGTCAAATTTTGGCCAAATTTGGAAGTATGTTTATGGTCATAACTTTTGAACCATGTGACCAAAATTTAAAAGCCACCCCTTATTCCCAGGGTCGAGACGAGTTCACCGCACCCTATGACGTCAATTTTTGTCTAATTAGATTTTCCACCAACTTGGATTTTGTCAAAAACTGTAGGAAGTCTGGCTGTATCTCAGCAGCGACGTTGCACACTGACACAAACCTTGGTAGGTATCTTCAGGACCATGCTCTGAGGCTATACAACAAATTTTGTGACAATGCCACTTACTGCTCAAAGGTTACAATAGCATGCCAAAAATGCTTCCATCTAACTGCCACTTTGAAATCACGACCGAAGGTCAAAGTAGCAACAGACAACTCCACAGGTCACAGCAGTAGTGGCAGCTACAGCAGCAATTCCACCCTGCTGCCCATTTTTTGTCTAGACCTTTTCACCTACATTCAGAGAATTCCACCGCTGTCTGTGGTCAAAACATACACATCATGAGTGAAACTACAAATCACTCTTGAATCCCTTTGCCTAAAGTTATGGCTCTGCTTTCCTGTGATTGCTTAGGCAACATTTGTAGCGCTTCTGTGAATATGCCGCTCACCGAGTCTGTGAATGTGCTGCTTGCAGCTTTCATTATTATTATTATTATTATTATTAGTAGTAGTAGTAGTAGTAATAAGGATTAAATAAAGATGGTTTAACTCATGGTGATGAGGAGGTTGCTTGCCTTTTCTGTAGCTATGAAAGGACAGAAAATTAACAGAAGAGGAGCTGCTTTTGCGAATTGATTCTATACAGCCACGGTTACAGTGCAACGTCACATAACATACTCATGAATGTCCCAAAAATTGTCAAGCCATTATTTTTTGTTATATTGCAATGTTGGGATATTGGCAAGGACATATATTCAATATGTTGTAAATCCCCTCACATCCACTCACCAACAAAATTAATTTTTTCAACCTTGTTTTGTCCTCCATGTTTGTTTTTCTCACATACACTGCAAATTGACGACAGTCATTTTTCTGAAAAGTTGAATTTTTCTACTTTGAAAGAACTTCACTGAAACTAAAAGAGCATTTTTAAAAGCAGCTGGATTCCATTCAGCTTGCAGTGCTTCCTGTAGGATTACTTGTAAAACATGTGCTGCTGGTGTGCTGGGGAGAAGAAAAGACCAAATGTGAGAGCAGCCTAACAGTTTGTAGGTGCATTAGATCTAATTTTTAACATGTGCTTAGAGAGTGACTGAACTTTAATCTTGAGGCCAGTACATAAACTCTGCAGTGGAGTGTGATGTATGTGCAGATATACAGGCATGCACATTCTGTGAAATGACCATGCACAGCTTTTCCCATGAACACACATTGATTAGTCTTTTTGTTCTTGATTGATTGTTCTGTCTGAATTGAATCCATTTTCCAGTTCTATTCAGATTGCTGTTGCTAAAGGTTGTCACATTTTGGCCAAACAAACATTTTGAAGTGCACAGTAAAAGCATTTGCAAATGGAGCAAGCAAGTGTATATATCACACTGCAAATGTTATCCATTAAGAGAGAATTAGAACAGAGAAATAGATGGATGTCGAGGTCAAATTAAGAAGCCTAAATTAAATTCTATTTAAGACAATCCTAAAGCATCAGCTCAACCACACTGAGTTTGCTGGAGCGCCCACTGATCCATTGCTGCCAGCAGATTTGAACTTGCAATATATTTAGATATGAACGGTAGTAATGTAAATGTGTAAATGCTGTCTTGTTACTTTTTCACTTCTGAGGGAGAGTTTGGAACTAAAACCTTAGTGCTATGTATTAAAATATGCACTGAATATTATGTGTGAATGGAGAAATCCTTGTCTTTCTCCAGAGGTTAATCCGTAGATATTAAGTGAGGAATAAAACATGATGTGCTCTTATAGGAAAACAGTCAACAACACAGTACCCTTAGTGCCCTGAACCTCCAGCAGCACATCCCGTTAACAATTTCTTTAATTCTTTAAAACTCTTCTTTATTTTCTTTACCCATTTATAGATAATGTTGAACATCGAGAAACAAGTTCCTGCTTTCACTTAGGTTTATAGCAGGTTAGGTTTGTAGAGAGAGAGAGAAAGAGAAAAAAAAACCCAGTTCTGTTGTGAAGACTTTCTCGTGTCAGAAAGATTAGATACAGTGTAGTACCAACAAACAACACTGGACACTCCTTCCAAAAATGCTAAATCATCATCTCACAGAAAACTTCACCATATCAACAATTATGCACATTTTAAAATGAACAAGTGCATTAATGTAAACCTGTGATTTGCCTTGCGGCCAGAACTACTGTCAGAGCTGCTATTATAGAAAAGCTATCAGTACCTTCTGACTAATCATTTTTAATCACTGTTAATTTGACAACTCAACAGAGCCTTGGAATATCATGTGATAATTACTGTCTTGTGTGTGTCTTTTTATTTGGTTTAGAAATTCAAAATGCCTCATGACATTGTCGTTACGAAGGATGGAAGTGTCTTTGTTGGGGACGCTGCCTCAGACTCCGTTATAAAATTTGTCCCATCGGAAAGTAAGTTCAGAATTTCTTTCTGTATTAATTCTATGATAAATCCTAATCAGTGTCCAAATCATCTAAACGAACTTGCAGTTAAAGGCCTTAAAATACAGAGGAGTGACATTTTTAAAAGATCTTGATTAATCTGACTGGTCCAGGGAAATTACTTTAGTTTTAATAGTCCTGCTTTTCAGAATGTCTCTAAAATTCTAAGCACTGGACTCACGTGTGAAGTCTGGCCTCAGTGAGCAGTGTGGCTCAGTCTAGTGTGTGATTTTGACTGATGTACACACATTACAGATTCTTCTTGCTGTCTAAGGAATTGCATTATGCCTCATACTTTACGCTGTACTTTACAACCTGATGTCAAGATACCCTGCTGAGCTCTGTGGTGTTTTTCACCCTCACGTGTCAATCATCTGTCCCTTTCCTTTCGTGTAATGATGTAGCAAGGACATGGCTGCACATTCATAAGATCCTGAATACAGCCCTGAGATGACTCATAGCCAGGATCATGTTTTTTTAAACATTATTCAAAGTGGAAAAACCCATCAGACCTTCACAGCTTCAGCTTTTTATAAGCTCTCTTGATAGAAGGTAGCTTAATGGGCAGCTATTAAATGTCAGTTACAAAGGACAGTTAACTACAAAGAAAATGAGCCCTATTGTCCTTTTCTCCTTTCAGAAGCAGAGCACCGTTCTGTTAAAAAGGGTGGAATTGAGGTGCAGGAGATTGAAGGTACAATTTCTGTTTTGTTTTCACATTTATCTAAATGTCTTCTCTTGACACACTAATTGTAATGTTTGCTTCCTTCTTGTTGTTTTGGTTTCTATTTTTACTTTTGGGTCTTTCAGGTCATGGGTGAAGGAACAAACAAAATTTGTCGTGTTAGCTGACATTTTAGGCCATCAAACTATACTTGTCCAGGCATGTAGAGAAAATGCCAGGCTCTCGAGGGCTGTTGTGAACACAGAAACTGCACTAAATATTTACTAAGGACTGAAGCCTCCCTTTATGAGGCCTTAGATGAACTTAACATTTATGTTAACCAGAGAGCAGATATTTGCCTAAAGATTACACAAGCCTAGGTTAACAGTTTCATGTTTAAAGCGGGCTTTTCCCTGTAATCAAGTAAGGAATTGTTCTACTCTGTAATTAGATTTAATAGACAGCCATTGAGGTTGGTACCTTTTGGCAAATTTCCTTCATTAATCTCAGTGTAATAAGTGACATTTTCTAAGATAATACTTGCATGAGAAAGGAAAAGTGCTCCTGTTTTAAGGTTTAATTACCAACTTGCTTAGCTAGGAAACTCTAATTTCATATCAAAAGCCCTCTTTTTTGTTTGAACATCTAAATGGCGCAAGTAATTTACCTTAATATACAGCGTGTCCCAAAAGTCTCCATGCGTAGGGGAAATTACCATTTTTTAGCAAAATATAACTTTATTTACAAAACATCCTCTACATGATTGCCATCTCTTTGTGAACAAACTCATCTCTCTCACTCGTGATGAACTCGTGTTAAAACGTATATTATCCATGTAATTGCATGTCCATTGCAACATTGCGACAGCTTCCCGATTCAGCCATGAGAATGATTTCAATACATTCTTCTTTTGTCAAAGGCACTCTTAAAGGCTGTCTGAAAAAAATATAATTAAACTAAGTATGAAAATTTTGGAAGACATTTTGTTAAAAAGTGCTGATTTCCCCTATGTATGGAGACTTTTGGGACACCCTGTAGAACAAATTACACGTTCACTGTTGAAAACACTCTTATTTTGAATGGTTTTCTTTAGAAACAGAGACATTCGTCCAGGCCAAATTGAAGCCGATCCACAAGCAGATGGTTCACACCCCTGAAGTGACAGTACAGAAACTACCCATGACTAAAGAGAAGGAGGCAGTGCCGGTTCAACAGACCAAAGCTACGGAGGAGAAGGAGAAGGACAAGGAGAATGAGAAGAAGAGTGCCACCACTCAGGGTCTGTCTCCTGCAGTCATCACCACTCTGCTCCTGCTTCTCCCACTGGTGCTGGTCATCACCATCGGCATCTTCATCCGCTGGAAGAAGAGCAGGATGTATGGAGGTAACTACTTCACAGAGAGGATTTTTAGCCTTAGCTTTAAAAGGCAGCAAGATATCCTTGAACTTGGTGTTATCATACTGTTTTGTCTGTTGGTTACACTGCTTTTTGCATTTAATTAATACTAATTTCAGCTTAAATTGCTGCGCTCCACTTTGATGTCTGTCTATTGATGTCAGTTTTGTGTCATAGTCTGCCTGATAATGAGATTTTCCAGAACAAAATGATAAATTTAGGCTACAAGTGACTGCTTTGATTGTCTCAAGCACTCAGTTACTTGATTTTGGGTAATTTCAAATGTGGGTATTTACAACATTTGGGCCAAGCAGAGGAAAGCTCATGTAACCCAATTTTTAGTGATCAGTGTAGTCACTTATTCTAGTGAAGTCACAACCTCAAAGTCACTAAGCATCTACTCAAATAAAGTCCAATTCAAGTTCTGAATCCTTCATTTCAATTATTTAAGGAATGGCAGTAAACTTTAGTGGTGGTGTTTAACATTATTTAATGTTAAAGAAGCATTATTTCTGTAGCCTATTCAAAAGTTGAGTACTACATTACTGTCACATAAGAGCCTCAGGGTAGAGTGGTCTAGTTTGAGATTGAGTCTTGTAGTTAAAATGCTCTCTAGCCTCCACCAAAGACACAAACGACACTTGTTAGGAATTAACAGATACATGTCTATTACCACACTGCAGCAGCTGCTCCAGAGTCGGTGTCTGTATGCCTCATTAGATCTGCTTTTAATCTATCTCATTTCCCCCCCCACACACTTTTTAAGATGGCCATGAGGTGAAGCTGGAACCATCAGGAACATCAGGAGGAATCTTGGGTAAACTCAGAGGTGGGTGGAATATGCTATAAATAGTGATTAAAAAAACCTGTCTCAGTACCTTGCTCTCTTCTGTTCTGTGCATACAAACACAAACTTGATCAGTAAACTGCAGCTTTGTGTTAGGGCTAAATACACAGCAAAAGGGCTACATAGTCACTACATACACAGCAAAGACTGCATAGCTTAAGACTAGGGTCATGTTCTTCAAGCAAAGTTAAACCTATAGATAGTAGGTTAAGTGAATCGGAGCTATCTAACACATGCCAAAAATCCAAAAGTCTACTGTCTCTTAGATTTTGGAAATAGATTTTGGAAGGGCATGTATGAGAGTGTGACAGTCCCTTGAAGAAAATTGTTGTGGGTACATGTCATGAGCAAAATCGTTTATGCTCATTTCAGTTTAGCTAAGAGGGTCTGTGCTGATGAGTCTGCAGCAATGCAGAGACATTAAAGACTCTGTTCTCAGTGACTAAGCACTAGGCAATAATTGGAAAGGGCCTGGCCCTTAAAAATGTACTGCAGATGGCACGGATCTGAAGCGGAAAAGCCCTGAAGGCACTTTTAAGATGGTGCTGAGAGATCCAGTAAAGGTAATTCATAACACTTTGCGAGCTGTCACTTTTTTTTAAATGGTAGGGTATCTTCTATAAATGACTTCCATATCAGATGGAACATTGAAATGAACAGATGGTTCACTAGCTGTAGCTTAAATAAAGTGGGGGGAGGAGTAGGCAGAGAGGTATAATGAGACATTACAGGCATGTGTTAAGGTGTGAGTACAGGTTTATTCCTGCCTACATGACCTCTTAGTGCATTGCAGTGCATAAAGACTTTCATGACAGAAAGATATTCTAAATTGTGTATATGCATATAAATATGTAGGAACCAATATATGATGAAGCTAATTCAGCATGCATTGTGTAGCTGGTCTGTAAACAACTTCACACAGCATTGCCTCAGGAAACTGCACACAGTCAAGGGTTTAAATGAAGAAAGAGTGTATATGCCCGTGGCGAATGCAGGATTAGTACAGCATCTCTAAGCAGTAAGCTACCTGTAACATCGGCGTCAATGTTGTAGCAGTGCAGCCCTTACTAGACTTACCAAATGTTAGAAAAGCTCTTCTTTTGAAGTATAGTGCTAAATCTTACACTGGTTGAGATTATTGGATTATAATATGTTTTTGAGAGAGACAGCACTGCACTTAACCTCATTATTAGCTTATATAATTAGTTTTAACAGTGCGTTTGAGGTTGTGTTTTAACAGTGGGGTTGTGTTTAAATGTAGGTGAAAATGAATATTTTCAGTTGTTCATTAAATGACCTTTTATGTAACAAGCTTATTGGCTTCTGTGTGGGACATGAAAGAGGTTGAAATATTTATTTAACCCTAACATAATTACATTTTTTTACTAGATATATGTTCACTACATTCACTACATTCAGCTCCAGAATTGTGGCACATCATTTTGTTAAAACTGTATTTTTGATAAAGGCTTTATGTGTTCTTAGAATACATTTACTTCAGCTGAAGTTTAGATTTGACCCCCCTCAAGGGTGCCAATAATTATGGAGCTGACGCTTTCAGTGGTTCTCAAAGCGCACACGTGTGGATGTGTGTGTGGATGCGTGTGTGCGTGCGTGTGTGCGTGTGTGCGTGCGTGCGTGTGTGCGTGCGTGTGTGCGTGTGTGTGTGCGTGTGTGTATCCCACCCTCCCTTCTTTCCCTGCTGCTGCTTAATAATTGAAATTGGTGCTTGGTTGAAATTTGTCTTGAGGAACTTTATCAAGGCAGCCGATGAGATGTTGCCAGATTCTATTAAATATTTTTCAGATGTGAAAATATTTACTTACTCATAAACCATAGCTTAGCTCTGAGGGCTCCATTTTTCATCCCCAAAAATTAAGCATTAATTTTCTGCCCTGAGCCAGCAGTTGTAAATTCTCATTTTTTACCATTGCTTTAAGTTAAATAGTAAGTAACTACTGACTTTATTGAAACTTTCTGGCTGCTTTTAACTAGATATTTTCATGGAGCTCTAACGTTCTCTCTCTGTTTCCCCAGGCAAAGCTGCAGGGACGTTAAACTTAGGCAATTTCTTTGCAACCCACAAAGGCTACACACGGCAGGGCTTTGACCGTCTCAGCACGGAGGGCAGCGACCTGGAGAAGGATGACGAAGACGCCACTGACTCTGAGAATGAGGAATACTCTGCCCCGCCTCCCCCCGTTTCCTCGTCCTAATGATCCGGCCCAGGCTCCGCCCCCTCTATCCGTGCTCGAACCCTCAAAATGTACTGCAATCATATATGTAACTATACGCATTGGCTGCCAATATATTTAATTTATTTGTGCAGAAACCTTTTTTTTTCTCAGTAGGATATACGACTGCCAATTTAATTTATGATTTTATGGGAGCAAATGCATAGAGGAGCAAACACTGGTAGATTTAGGCATATAGCTATATGCTTATTTTAATGGAAGAGAATGAGGTAGAGTTGTTTTAATTTTAATTTGACAGTTGTATGCCGATAATTTATCTTGATAAAACTTGATAGTTTTTTTTTTTTTTTTAAGTTTTCAGGTAACTGGTCCAGATGTTTATCTCTTATTTGTACATTTGTGCCTTTTTGATTATGTATTTCGCCTTCTGCAGCACCTATATTACTACAGATGTGCCACTTTCTTCAAAGCGCTGCTATTGTCACCTGTATTTTAATTTATGTTGTGCCGCATTAAATGAAAAGAAAAAAAAAGAGGATTATTAAGATGTATCTAAAGCTGTATTTACAACATTTTCCAGGCAGGATGTGAGATGTGTCTAATATTTGTTGTGACATACTGAGGTTTTATTGCAAGAATACTATTTTCAGTAACAATGTTATTTGTGTAATAAAGTGTCTGCAAAGCATCACTCTTTTCTGATCTTTTTTTATATTTTGTAATTTTTTCAATTAACACGGTTAATTATTGATGAACAGAGACATAGAAAATATTTAACTGTTCTCGTGTTAAAACACTAAAAGGCAAATGTGGATGTAAAGTATCTTTAAAAGGTGTTGAGATTCTTGTACAAAAACCAGGAAGGCAGGTGCACAATAATAATCATTCTGCCCCACGTCCAAGTGCAACAGCTCTACTGCACACACACTCAAAACAAAGAACGAACTGCAGTCACTGTGTTCGTGTATATCCAACACAGATTGATGATGTATTTGAATCAACCTGACCAGTTAATCACTTCAGTTAATAGGTGTGTTAGATCATGGAAATCACCAACTGCTGGAATGTTGCCACAGCTGCACCAGATTCACTTTCCATTCCCATCAACTGACAGCTGAATCCTTTCTTTCTTGCTTTCTTTTAAATATAAACAATAATGTGTTATTGTAAAAGCTCCATCATTCAAACTGTGGCCTGTGTTATGATACTACCAATGATAGAAAATCTTTAAGCCATGTTCTTTAAAAAAAAACAAACAAAAAAACAACACTAAATCTCTCACACACTTATAAATGTTAAAACATCAACCTAGTAGACACTTTTTTTGCCTCGCACATCATTAATCATGACTACTATGTACTAGCAAAAGAATGACCCCACTAAATCTAAAACCCACATGAAGCTTTTTTTTTTTTTAACCCCAATAGTAATCTGTTACAGTTAACATCTTACTGTTGCTTCCTGTGTTAAAACAGTGAGCTAAAGACCCTGACATTTCTCTCTTTTGATCGTTATGCATTAATGTGAAAATGTTCTTCCTTTTTTAATCACTGTTTCTGCTTTGGGTCGTGAAGAGTGTTCATGACGAGGTGTGGGAGGGATCTGGTGTCGCTTAGACGCTTCCTTGGTTCATTAAAGCACATTAAGGCTTTTCTTCCCTGTTTTTCTCAGAATGGACAAAAATCATTTTGATCTGAGAATTTACTCCAGCGACACAGCCCCATCTAGTGGTGATGTTTAGGAACAACACGTCAACGTTTCACCAAAAAGAGCTAGGGAACATGTTTATGTATATAATGTATACAATAATAAGTGTTATTAAGTTATATTGTCTTATATAATCTCTGGTTCCATGTTCTTAATGTGTGTGTGTGTGTGTGTGTGTGTGTGTATATATATATACACACTGCCTGGCCAAAAAAAAGTTGCTGTTTAGATTTTATTTAATAGCCATGTAGAAAGATGTATCATTGCCATATTCCAGGATGACACTGCCAAGATTCATCAGGGTTAAAATTGTGAAAGAATGGTTCAGAGAGCATAAAGAATCATTTTCACACATGAATTGGCACCTCTGAGTCCTGACCTTAACCTCAGTGAAAGTCTTTGGGATGTGCTGGAGGAGACTTTACAGAGTACTCACCTCTTGCATTGTCAGTACAAGATCTTGACCAAACACTGATGCACCTCTTGATGGAAATAACATCACAACATTTATTTCCATAAATTTAACTTATCGCCTTAATAACAACTGTGTGGTCCTCACCAACTTCTATAAACAAGCAAATAACCTCAGGTGACAAAAAAAAAAAAAACAGATTTCAATATGTAGTCATTTTTTCTCAAAAAGTAAACTAACATTCAGAAACCAGGTGGAACAAAATAAGCACCCTATAAGAGGGCATTCGTTTATGCATAGCTCTCTTAAGATCCAGCCACAGCATCTCAGTGGGGTTGAGGTCTGGACTTTGACTCGGCCATTCCAACACCTTTTTTTTCTGATTTAGCCATTCAGATGTCGATTTGCTTGTGTGGTTGGGATCATTGTTCTTTCGTATTACCCAGCTTAAGCTGCTGGACAGAAGGCCTCACATTTTTCTCAAGAATATCCTGGTATAAAGTGTATAAAAGTTCATTGCTGTATCAATAACTGCAAGTTTCCCAGGTCCTGTGACTGCAAAACAAGCCCAAATCATCCCCCCTCCACCACCATACTTGACACTTGGTATGAAGTGTTTGTGGTGATACGCTGTGTTTGGTTTTGGCAAACATGGCGTTGTGCATGATGACCAAACATCTCCACCTTGGTCTCATCAGACCAAAGAATATCGTTCCAGAACCTTTGTGGTTTGTTCAGATGCAATTTTGCAAACCTAAGTCGTCTCCCATATCCTTTTTGGAAAGAAGGGGCTTTTTCCTAGCCAGCCTTCCATGAAAGCCATAATTGTTCAGGCTTTTTCTGATTGTGCTGTCAGGAACCTAAATATTTAATGTTCTTACAGAGACCTGTAGGTCACATGATGTAGCTCTTGGGTTGTTCTTTAAATCTCTGAGCATTAAACGGTCTGGTCTTGGACTGAGTTTTGCTGGGACGCCCACTCCGGGGAAGACTATCAACTGTCTTGAAGGCTCTACATTTGTAAACAGTCCTTCTCAGCTGTAGAATGGTGAATTTCAAATTGTTTGGAGATGGCATTATAACTTGGGTTTAGGAATGGATTAAGAAAATGTGCTGTTATTTAACAAAGAAAAACTTATAATTGTTGATATGATGAGGCTTACTCTAAAGATATGTTTATTAAAAATTAATGGAATGAGTGTCCAGGTTCAGTGCTGTATGCACTATATGGCCAAAAGTATTTGAACACCTGGCCATCACACCCATATCTGGGTCTTCCTCAAACTGTTAGCAAAAAGTTGGAAGCACACAATTGTGTCGATTGTCTTTGTATGCTGTAGCATTACAGTTTCCCTTCAATGTAACTAAAGAGCCCAAACATTTTGCAGCATGACAATGCCCCTGTGCACAAAGCAAGCTCTATGAAGACATGGTTTGCGAAGGTCAGAGTGGAAGAACTCTAGTGTCCTGCGCAGAACCCTGACCTCAACCCCACTGAACACCTTGGAATGAACTGGAACACCGACTGCACCCCAGGCCTCCTCGTACGACATCAGTGCCTCACTTCACTGATGGTCTTGTGTCTAATGGGCACAAATCCCCACAGCCATGTTCCCGAAATCTAGCGGAAAGCTTGATACACTATATGGCCAAAAGTTTGTGGACACCTGACCATCACAACCATATGTGCTTTTTGAACATCCCATTCCAGATTTAGTCCTCCTTTGCTGTTACAATAACCTCCACTCTTCTGGGAAGGCTTTCCATTAGATTTTTGCGCGTGGCCGTGGGGATTTATGCTCATTCAGCTACAAGATCGTGCACTGATGTCGGATGAGGAGGTCTGTTGCTCAGTCAACATTCCAGTTCATCCCAAAGGTGTTCAGTGGGGTTGAGGTCAGGGTTCTGTGCAGGACACTCGAGTTCTTCCACTCCAACCTTGGCAAACCATGTCTTCATAAACATCGCTTTGTGCACAGGAGCACTGTCTTGTTGGAACATGTTTGGGCCTCTTAGTTCCAGTGAAGAGAAATTGTAATATTACAGAATACAGAGACATTCTATACAATTGTGTGCTTCCAACTTTAGGGCAATAGTTTGGGGAAAAACCGCATATGAGTGTAATGGTCATGTGTCCACAAACCTTTGACGGTAACGTGATATATCAAGTCTAGTTTATCAGGACCGCCGCTTCCGGTTGTTTCCTCTTCGGTACTGATGTCACACCTCCACGCCGTGACGTCACTCCGTGCCACTTGCTGTCTCGCTTTTTGATGCGGCTCTTTGAAAAAGTCGCGTGCAGGACCTTTAGCCGTTAGCTGCTGCTCGGGGAGACGAGAAAACTCTGACTGCAATAAACGCACAGTAATAAAACGCGCTCGGAGCCGCATTCAAGGTCTTTTTTAAAATTTTTTTTTTTATAGAATATATATTAGTAGTTGTGTTAGCGAGGCTAAGCTCAGGGTTAAAGCTGGCTAACTAACGCTAGCTTTACATTTACATTCAGCCACTCGTGCTAGCCAGAAAGCTAACGTTAGAAACGGAGCGAGCTGAGAAGTAGGATTTCCGAAAAGTACCAAGAGATAGATTTAAAAAAAAAAAAAAAAAATACAGCAAAAAGGTAAGTAAAACAGCTAGCTGTCGTCTGTTGTTCAGTGAGCTTGCTTGGAAACGGAAAACAGTGTCAGGTTAAGCTGCAGGAAGGAAGGAAGGAAGTCACTACAGTGCTGAGTTTGTTGTCTTTACACTCTTTAACATCACGCACACACACACAGACATTTTCACCTTACATCACCTTCATCTGTGCATTTATTGTATAATATCAGATAATATAACATGTCTTGACATCTAATAATGGTGTGTTATTTGTGCATGTTGCTGTAAATAGAGTGGAGATGAATCCATGGAGGTGATGTGCAGTCTCTCCTCAGCATTTCAGTATCAGTTTTGAAGAGAGAGTCTGCATGGACTTTCTGAGGTTTATAGAGAAGGAAATCACTTCAGGGTGCTGATGTCACTAAACAAATTAAATTCAAACTCACTGAGGATGGAAGCAGGCTCGAAAACCCAAATGCCAAGATTTAGAGCTGTTTCTGGTGTACTCTTCGGGCATGTTTAGGTAATGCTTTAAAAAAAAAAAAAAAAAAAAAAAGCATTGCGAGTTGTTTGCCATTTCCAAAGGCTCTTATTCCCTGTCTGTGTTTTTGGCATGTTGTCAGACTGATGGGTGCCAGTGACAGATGGTCAGCATCGTTGGTCACCGAGAATCGCCGCCCATGCCTGTGTTTTTATAATCCTTCTTGTTTCGAGTCCAGCTGTAGGTCTGAGAATTCAAGCTTTACTCAGTTCGGTTTAATCTCAGTGTATGCACTAAAGTCTATACGAGGATTATGTGTCAGAGTGCTTTAGATGAACAAGAAGAATCACGAAGACTGGGTGATTTGGAGAAAGAAATCATATTGCAATACGATACACGTTATTTGGAAGTGCTGAATGCTTATACTGAAGATCCTTCCAGCACACTTAGCACTGACTCTATAGTATACAGTTTAGAAGAGCAATAATTTATAATCTGACTATCTGGTGTCACCCAGAAGAGGACGAGTTCCCTTTTTGAATCTGGTTCCTCTCAAGCGTTCTTCCTCATGTCATCGCAGGGAGATTTTCCTTGCCACCGTCACCTCTAACTTGCTCATCAGGGATATGCAGTACTGTACAGAAGTCTTGGCGCATGCAAAGAAATGCTGTAGCGCAAAGCTGCCTTCAGAAATAATGATGTTAAATGTATCTACATTCAAAAAAATACTATAAAGAGCAGAATACAGTAATAAATGAAACAAAGTCGATATTTGGTGTAATGACCCTTTGCTTTAAAAAAAAAAAAAAAAAAGATACAGTTTGTGCAGTTTTATAAGGAAATGAGCTGTAAATTTTACTGAGCATCTTGCAGAACCAGCCACAGTTCTTCTGGAGACTTAGTTGCATTTGCTTCTTATTTTTGCAGCAAAACTCAGCAGCCTTCATTATGTTTTTTGTCTGAAAAGTGGTGTCTTATGTAATCTGCTGCTTTCTTTACTGACATACAAACATTTTTCTGTAACATTTAGTTTTGTGCTGGAAAACTAATGTTTGGAATCTAAAATGCTTTTGTACTGACTCGATTAATGTAGAAGTCATTAAATAAAAATCTATAACAAAGTTTGTGCAAAAAAAAAAAAAAAAATAGGGTGCCTAAGACTTTTGCACAGTCCTGCATCTAAATCTACATCTGTATCCGGATAACTGTAAAACTGCTTTGTGACAGTGTCCGTTGTTAGAAGCGCTATATATTGATTTTATGATTTTATGTTACTGTACCAGTGCCACTCATTCGTTCAGTCATCTTCAGTAAGTGCTTTATCCTGGTCGGGTCATGGTGAATCCAGAGCCAGTCTTGATAACGCTGGGCGTGAGGTGAGACTGCACCGTGGATTGGACACCAATCCATTTCAGAGTACCATGCACACACACACATTCAGGAACCCCTAGGGGCATGTTACACTTACTGCCTTGTTTTGGTTGTTGGGAGGAAACCAGAGAAACCATGCACAGAAACTCTGCACAGACATAACCCTGAGCTCACGGTTGAACCCTGGAGCTGTGAGGGGCAGCGCAAACCAGAAACCAGCTGTACCAACATGCCGATATCAGCGATACTCAAAATATACTGTCATATTGTGCATATCATTGTCATATTGTTCAGCTCTGATCACGATACATCAGAGTGCCTTCAGAGCAGTACTGCTACATGCCAAGTCATCTCAGTGATATTTAACATCTCCGAAACTAAATTATTTGAAGAGAGTGATAAGAAAGGTAGGACAAACAAAATGATACAGTCCAGACAGCTGCCTGATACTGTGAGTTCCTGTGTCTCAGTGTTAGAAATACTGATGATATCATACATATTGTATTGTAATTTATACCGCAGCACAGTTGAATTCTCGGTACTGATTGGTTAGAAGGTATTGATAATTTTTCATACGAGCAG